>OZ035828.1:29942712-30542712 GCA_964034765.1 Knipowitschia caucasica | reverse complement strand
TACATATTAGTCTATTTTTGTTACTAAACCTTCTTACTACCACCTTTCTCAGATTATCCCATTTTTGACAGTTCCTGGAGAGATATTGTTGAGTGTTTTGAGTCGTGTCCTTGAGTGCGAAGCAGAGTAATTGCTGACTAGAATTCTTCCACTTGTCAATGTGATCTCCACTGACAGCCCAGCCCTTCTCGTGTAAATATAGTCCATACAAACTTAAGTACAGCTGTTTGTAGATTTGCACCGGGAAAATACTTACAGGGTTCAAATATCCTCCCCTGAAATGTGAGTCATACATTCATAAATGCCACTACCACACCTAAAATCAAGTCTCTTGACATTTTTTTGTTTTGACAGTGCGCCTGTAAAAAGAGCTCTGGGAGAAAGAAACAGCAGAGAAGGGCTGACGCTCAAGGTTGAGGTTGTCAATAGTTTCAGCATTGTTAGTGCGTGAGGGAAGGAGAGGAGAGGACACAAAGAGAGGCCAGCGATTGTGATGGAAGTAGTGTCTGTTCCCATGGGTCACACAGACAGATAGAGATCAGAGCGCTGGCCCTTGATAAGGATCACAGATAGACCGGGAAACCTCCCCCAGTCTTTAATTGAAGTCAAACCAAGTCACAGCTTCTTAGATCGCAGAGATGACCCAGCAGCACTTTTAAACCACATTTTTATCTCTTGTACTCAAGGTGTTTAAGTGCTCTCACAATGGATCTCCACCAAAGCTGCAACGTATATAACTAGAATAGAGATTTTAACTTGCCTGAGTGTATATAGGATTCATATACGAAGGCAAGTTTATTGGTATAGCACAGTTCATGCACAAGCACACGCATTTGAAAATTGTCAGAGAAGAAGACTGCTCCATATTTTAGCTGCATAAATCTGAAATGCTGCCTCCCCATGTTTAGTTCTGACTCTGGGCACCAGCAGGAGGTTAGTCCCTATGCTCCACAGAGTCCGAGTTGGTTCATATGGCACTACTATGTGTCAGATAGGGATGCCCCGATTGTGAAACGATGAAATGATTGCGGACACAGATACCAATGATAAATATAACAACATGGCCGATGTTTTTTTTAGTGATTACTTACTTTACGCTTTCTTTTACGGCCTCAAGTTTTTCTTCAGCTTGCATGCAATTGTTGTACACCACCTCTTGCTTGCTTCTTAACTATCCAATGATATTTGTTGTGTTAAATGATTTTCTAGCAGTCCCCACCTCACACTGGAACACGAATTGCACACTGCATAACGCTGATCTTCTTCTGATACTGTAAAATATTGCTACACGGCCGCCGTCATCTTCTTTGTTTCTTCTACTGAGAAATGTGTGTGGACGCCCTCTACTGGTATCGCCTAAAATTGGCGAATGTATTTTTTTTTTGCTGATGGTAGTTAAAGTGATAGTCTGTAACTCTAAATTAATTACAATTTAGCACATTTAGGAAATGTGCTAAATTGACCTCCTGGCCTTAAATGTTGATATAGAATAAGTCATTTTATTAATTCTAATATTACGGGCAAGTCCCGCCTTCCCTGCTCTTAGCTATAGTTCAGAATCCACGGTGCCGTCGAGGTTAACCAATCGAGTCATGCCAAGGGCTGTCAATCATCGGCGCGCATGCTCAGTTGTTTGTTTTCGCGGAGCCTCCGAATCAAGCCTCTATTAGGCTCTGGAAAAACATGAAAACTGAACAAAGAATTCTGAACATCCGCGCTGAGTTACTTATGTATATTCTGAACCTATATCCATAATCAGATCCTCTGCAGATGTGTCCTATAATGTGCAATTCATGATAATAGCACTTCCTGGTTTGCCGCGATCGCTTTTTTTGTGCATAAAAACATTATTTTTTTCATTAAAACGTTCACAAATAATTCTGAAAACCTCCGTGCATGTGTATTAATAAAGTACATGTATAATGTGTTCTCTGATTAACATTTCAAAGTGTTACGGAAATGTAGGTGTAGACCAATCAGAAAGGAAGGGGGAGGAGCTTGCGTCGTTTTTTTTCAAATCAAGTACCTCTCTGTCTCTCTTTCTGACAAACTCCGGACAATCACTTTAACAAGGGAAACATCAGCCAATACCAATGTTCAGCCGATGCATCCCCAGTCTGAGATGTACTTTGGTGCGAGGCCATAGAGAGACACAAGCAGCACAATCTACACACAAATGCGATAAATGCTATATACTGTAAATACATGCAATATTCTGCTCATATTTTCTCTTTGTGGTTGACAATGTGACTTTCCACCGCCTCAGCAAACACAGCAGATTAATTAACTCTTGGTGGCGAATGTGCCTTGAACTGGGAACCCTCAGATCTGCCAGAGGGAGGAGGGGGATGGAGCAGGGTGGGGGGGCCGTCTCCTGACTGATCTATCTTCTTCAGATATCCATAACATCAGGTGGAACACAGTATCTCTGCATTAATGACAAGATTTATAGTTAAAATATAGATAGTATGTTATGATTCAGAAGTTAATAATTCAGGATCATGAGTTAAATCCTTGAATCATTAAGGGAGCTACCTTAGCTATTGTACCCCTGCCATACAGGAAGTGCAGACCTATTGTGGTACGGGGAAACCGGAGCACCTGGAGGACACTGCAGATACAAGGAGACCATTGGGCTGAGAGCTGATTGGCTGATAGAGGGTGGGTCTTTTCGGTCTGTAAAAGCTGCTATACATAGCATACATATACATTGAGCTAAACATACACAGAACCAAATTGTTTTAAGAATCAAAATCTGTATAATAACTGTACAATAACTGATGTTTTGCAGTTTGAAATTACGTAGCCCAGCTTTAATCTTTGCATTAATTTGAGCTTTTGACCACACTGGGTAAAACAGTTCCTTAACCTTGCATGAAAATGGATTCACCTTGGATGTTAACAACCGTACTTTCTCCTCGTGTCATAAAACAAAATCATAAATTATATTGCTCGACTATCATCTCTTAGTCCCTCCAGTGCCATTGGAATGATTACATTTTTACTACACAACTTTTTATGATGCATACTTTTTACATGAAACACAAACTTAACTTGACCTCGGCTCAAGATTTACAGAGCTGACAAAATATTGCTGGACCAAAAATAACGACATATTATTCACTACAATAGACATAAACACAGCAGAACAAATGGAAGCGTGTGATGTTGTCCGTCTCACTCAGGGGCAGGAGGTCGAGCCTGGTTGAAGCTGGGCAGCATTAAGAGGTGTATTTTTCATGTGTTTGTGTCGGTCCAAATTATATCATCATTGGAGCAAACTGATCTGTGCAGAAAAAGTAAACATCGTAGAACAGAGATAAAAACAGGAAAACCAAGATTCAAGCATTTGTGTAAAGTTTTATAGTTTATTGTTTGTATCTATGGCTTGTTATAAGCATGAAGGTGTTGTAACCACATAACATTTATAATTTGATATATTTCTGTCCAGTAGCTTGGTTTGAAACAAAACTGGATATAGAATTCAATGAGGTTTTGAGGTTTTGTAGACTGGGTTTGATATTATTGCTTATTGCATTCAGTTCCATGTGTGTGGTCAAATAAACACAGTGTTTGTTTCTTGATAAAATAAGCTTTAAAACAATTTGCACAAACTCTCAGTGGGGGCCTCATTGACGTTAAAGTTTCGTGTCCACTAAGGGGCCACAATCTAACGATCCAACACCGAAAAACAGGTTTATTGCATTTTTTTCAGGAAGAAACAGGAAAACAGGACCACACTCACTCAACTCAAAGTGTCTAATAGTTTTTAGTTTTCAGTTCCTTCAGTTACACCTCAAAAATAAAGTTTTAAAGTCCATAGATCCTTTAGTGTCTGGCAGAGGGGAGAATATCAGTGTTTACAGAACTGTAGGAACGAGAAGCTCACAGAGACATAACCTCGAGGAAAATCAAATATTTGGATGGAATGATGGTTGAGTGGTTAACACTGTCGCTTCTCAGCATGAACTTTCAGACGGGGCTTTTCTGAGTGATGTTTGCATGTTCTCCAGATGTCTTAGCAGGTTTGACTACCTCTAAAAAACATAGATTTCCTGTCCCTGGGGCCAAGACCTCCCCAGAAAAAAAAACTTCCTCCTGATAAAAAAGGATAAATCCATAGTATAAAGTATGATATGGTGCAATTACATTTATTATAGAGAGTCAGCTTTATTTTTTTTGCTTTTGGACAATTGGAGTTGGAGTTCAATCAAAGAGAAATGTTACAGGATGAGATGAAAGAAGACCCAAAATGCAGAGATAATGATTTCATGATGGTAAATGTGGAAAAACCAGGAACAAGACAGACATGGACAGACATTGGCAATGAACTAGCAACAAGGAGAGAGGAGCACGGGTCAGATAATCAACACAGCAGAACAGGACAGAAAGTAAAACTAAAACAAAACTGATGAAAAAAAAAAGTAAAATAAAAAAAACAAAACAAATCCACACCTTGACAATCAATGTCAACCTTTTTTCAATTTAATTCAATGTATTCTTGTATAGCCCTTGTTTAGCACGGGTCCAGACCAGAGCGAAGAGGATTCATGGTCCGAAACAAGCGGATCAGCATACATGTTCATTAAGTCAGCAAATGTTCTTGAATAGTGAGTGTCCTCTCAGTCCTTAGACCGCCTACATCTATAACAAGGGTCATTATCTTGTCCCGTCTTTCCTCTTCATCAGGAAGATTATTGTGACCGATGCAGAAAGCAGCTGATGTGACAACTACTTTACTTTTCCGTCGCACACTGTCAAACAAACAGCTTGACAAGCCACTCTGCCACGTTGTTGCAAAGACTCTAATCTTAATTACTGGATGTATACAAGCTGGTCCACGGCTGCCCTTTCTCAGGGCAGCTTTTGCTTTGTCGCCTCTGCAGTGGGACAAGGAGCTGTGATCGATGTTTTTCCCAGAGTGTGGGATTGTTCTGCTGAGTCGCCCCATGTTCCAATAATGACACATGATGGAAAGCCCTCTCACCGGCCACGACACCCAACCAAGATGGATTGCGTCTTCAATGAGCCGTGAATATGAGGAGCAGGAAGTTAAGTCACGTTTTTAGGCTGATAATCTCGCTACAGAGACACAGGGCGTCCAAGGCTTATAAATATATGAATATATGTGGATATATATAGATGAAGATATAGATGGATAAGATGGATAGATAAATAAATAATACATATATAGAAGATAGTTGGATACTTTATTGATCCCTGTAGGAAAATTAAGATGTCCAGCAGCAGAAACACATTCATCTATTATGAACAAAAAATACATAATTTGACTTAGTGACTAACAATAGTAATAAAGTACAACAGCAGCGAATGTGGTGATGCTGGTGATGAGCTGCTTCCTCTGGTTGATGTCCACACAGTCTGCATGGTTTTTTTTTCTACTCTGGTTTAGAGTGAGATTCTAATTGCTTTATTTGCATTTTTCTAAATAAAATGTTGCATTCCCCTCCGGTGGACATCCGCTTGACCTGCTTGGTTGGGACCATTCTCTCTGCTCTGGATCAATGTACTGCAGTAACATTTACAGATAGAAAAAACCCGAAAAAGATTCATCCTCTGCATTTGACCTATCCTGACGCCACCGGGGACTCTATCAGGATCAGTGGTCGCTTTTAGTACAGCTTCTGGGAACCCATCTCCAGATGTTTGTCTTGGTCAGGACAAGAGCTAGAGGATTTAATCTATTGTGCATGTTTTTAGTGGTTGGGGAAACCTACGCACGGAGAACATGCAAACTCCACTCAGAAAGACCATTTTCTGACTGAAATTCAAACCAAGAACCTTCTTGCTAAGAAGCGAGAGTGAAAATCTTTCTGGTCTCCATCGACTTGTTATTGCTTGTTCTATTTCACCAAGCTAAATATATGTTTGAAGGAAAATCGTGAGGTCAGTGGAGAAACACTCATTATTAGGGCCGGGCGATATGGCAAAAAAAAAACATCTCCGATTTTTTCACACCAAATCCGATTTTCGATTTTAATCGATTTATTTTTTTCTATTTAAAAACAAACTACAACTGACAAAGAAATAGATTTTCCTTTATGCAGTTTAATCTAAATCCCCATGGAGCATAAGTGTAACAGGAATTAAGCCTTAAAACATGCTTGTAAACGAGATGGCTCTGCCATTGTAAACAGTGAAAATGTAGCTTAACAGTTTTATAATAACTTCACTTACAATGACACTATGCACCTTCAAAATAACTTAAATCACACAAACAAGGCCCATCGCAAATATATCAATCCTATTAAACACATGCATTATTTACATGAAATATCACATTTTTAAAAACTGATTACTCAAAATAGAAATGTTGTAACAGACAGTCTTTTCCAAAAGCCTCCTCGGGTTTTCATGCTTGTTCTTTCAACTGTGCCTGAGTAACTGTGCTGTAGTACAACGCTCGGTCCAGCTGGTGGCGCTAATACTAACTTCAGTGACTCCCGCATTGTGCGAGCTTCCTGTTTACATTCTGATGCTGTAGCTAACAGCTACTGTAGCAGCTACTGTAGCTAACAGCTACTGTAGCAGCTACTGTAGCTAACAGCTACTGTAGCAGCTACTGTAGCTAACAGCTACTGTAGCTAACAGCTACTGTAGCTAACAGCTACTGTAGCAGCTACTGTAGCTAACAGCTACTGTAGCAGCTACTGTAGCTAACAGCTACTGTAGCAGCTACTGTAGCTAACAGACAGCGGGGAACACGTTGTTTGTATCAGAGCAATGAGAGCAATGTGTGAGACGTGTCTTTCCCCAAAGTGCAGCGGCTCAGTGGGACACGAGTGTGTGCGCCAGAGGTGGGACAAAGTCATTGTTTAGCAAGTCACAAGTCAGTCTCAATTCATTGCCCTCAAGTCCCGAGTCAAGTCACGAGTCAAGACAGGCAAGTCCCGAGTCGAGTCCAAGTCAAAGGCCAACAAATCTCAAGTCAGTCCCAAGTCCTACGGTTTGACTTTCGAGTCCTCTCGAGTCTTTTTGACCGCGATTTGTTTCTTGTTGGTCTCCACGTACCTTTGTAGGCAAACAAAATAATGTTAGGAATCATTTTGCTGGTGCATTCTCGTTGGTCTCTGACCCATGGACTAACAGTTTGTTCCATGTCGTTGTCTGCTGATAAATCAAAACTATCTACATGATCTAATTGGATGTTGTGCCAGATGCAGGCTCAGTTACACATGCACAGACCACACATAAACACAGAGCAGTCCGTGTCAACATACTTTTTATCTTTGGGGTTTTTAATGGGAAGTAGCAAGTGCAGCAGTGCAGCATATATGAATATGAGTATTGGGCTAGGACCTGTATCTATATAATCAGTTTAATGTCCGTAGTGGTTATTGTTCCAAATGTCCTACTGTAGAATAGGGGTAGTATGAGGGGTCTAGGCTTTGGACCTGGGGCAGCTCGCCATCAACTGGACCAGCATTAGCAATATCTCATAATTACCAATATATCATTACATAATAAAATGTCTCATATAAATTAATTCAATCAGTCAAAGTACTGATTCTCATATCAATGCACCATAAACAATAGTGCAAATATTAATCTAGCTTAGTGCACATAATCAAAACAACTATCTAATGTATGCAAACTTTAGCAGGAGGAGCACAGCAAAAACATACTCATAATAATAGGCCTCGGCGCCCACACAGAAAAATATAAGAAATAGCCAACAGAGCAGCGCAGGCTAGCGCTAGTTTGACTCACCAGTTCCTCTTTAAAACACGGCACACAGTGTGACAACTGCGTCGATTCAATTGTATGAGGCGCCTGTAGTGAAAGCATATCAATTACGGTTTGTAGAACAAAGTATGACGTTAGGTCGCGATAAATACCTGCAGTTCGCTCATTTCCAGCTCCCCTAGACAACACACCCACCGGTGAATGCAGTCCGCTTGTTTAGGGAAGTGTTGCTGCGCGAACTGCGGGAAACTCACGTTCGAACTCTCGCGCGAGCGCTACAACTACCGCGAGGCTTTGTTTTTTCAGAGACGGCATAGATAGAAAGAGAGATGCGGAGAAAGGTAAAAATGGCCCGGGTTACGCAAGTCTTTACAAGTCAATTGGCGCAAGTCCAAGTGAAAGTCAGAGTCATTGATGTTAAAGTCCAAGTCGAGTTGCAAGTCTTTTTATATTTGGTCAAGTCGAGTCTAAAGTCATCAAAATCATGACTCGAGTCTGACTCGAGTCCAAGTCACATGACTCGAGTCCACACCTCTGGTGTGCGCGCCACGGACACGGGAGTGCGCTTTGGAATAACGAGCGTGAGAGAGCGTGAAAGATGTGGCGTACGAACATGGCGTACAAACATAGCGACCGGAGCCTGCGTGCGTGTGCGTGTGTGTTCTGGCGATTTAAATAAAGTCTGATTCTTGAACGTTTGAAGTGTTATTGCAACAGCACCAACTGTGAGAGCGAGCATCAGGCCAGAGGGAGACTGTTAGCATTAGGTTAGCTTCAAAATGACTGCTCAACACCATAGACCCGCGGTTAGCGCGTTAGCGCTGTAGTTCTGCGCTGGAGAAAATAAAAATCGAATTTTTAAAAAAAGAAATCGCTCTAAACGTAAAACTCGAATTAATGATTAAAATCGATTAATCGCCCAGCCCTACTCATTATGCATTATCTGATATCTGTAATTCAGTTTAACGCCAGACTCTGGGAGATTCCAGGCTTTGCTATATTTCTTCAGACACAAGCAAGTTGATGACTCCTCAAAGCCTGACTCCTTCACTGTCAGGCAAAAGATGAAAGAGCACAAGGTTCATGAACAATGCGATCCAAAAGTGATAAGTATGTTGTGAAAAGCAGCACAGGTGAATGGAAGGTCACGGGCAGAGAAATAAAGTGTTAGATGGAGATGTAGTGGAGATGATGCTGGCGCTGACACACCCACTTTATGTTTAAGGCGGACTGTGTGAGCAATAATCAATATGAGGATGAAGCAGGAATGTTAATGAGGAGAGGTTTAGTAATGGACTGACATGTGTTCTTTACTCAGCACTTCAGTCAATGAGTCTGTTGTTGTCAGACTCATATGAAAATAATAGATTTAAGAAAAACAGAACCAAAACGGGGGAAAAGATCTGGACAAGACCTGGAAATGATAATGAGGTAACAAGGAGTAAAGTAATACACAGGGTTTGAATACACGACTAACACACATAGGTGAAAGACATGAGGGAAGGTCATCAGGCAACAGGAAGTGAAACTAAAGAACACACAGGGGAAACAAACATCGACTGAAAATATCAATGGACGTAGTCACGTCAATCTCCGTCGTTCAAACTAACTTCTATGGGCTTTTTCAAAATGGACGCGGGGGCAGGAAAATGTGAAAAAACGCATTTGCACATGCGTCAGCTGGCACTGGCCCCATTCATGTAACAGGTGCATTCTGAAGTCCACAGCGGCTGAACTAAACCGGTCCAAAAAATATACTCTCCTCAACATGGACACACACACCTGGAACGCAGCGTCGGCCAAGAGCTCGACCAGGCCATCCTGTAGTCGAGTTTTCAAGAGGAACAAAGATTCCATACAAAAGCATTGAATAATTCTCTTTCCGGGTACACTGGCAGGAAATAAACCCAAACCATGACTATATTTTGAAAACTACTCTTCAGAAGCTGCAGGTAGCTTTCAATGACGCTCTGAGGATGCTGTTAAAGAAGCCCAGATTGACTCATGTCGAGTTGTTCGTGAGTAACAGAGTGAACACACTGAAGTCTGTCCTGAGAAATGCAATGTTTAGTTTTATTCGCCGATTGAACGAGTCTGTGAACCTGGTTGTTGTTGTTTTAGTGAATGCCAAGTTCAGTACAACACGCTATATTTCTCAGTTCTGGGAACACTGGTACAAGTGTCTTTGTAAATGAGTCCTTAGACTTTGCTATTTTATTTTTTATGTTTTTGTGTCTTGTGGTGTCCTTGTGTTGTCTCTTGTATGGACCTTGAGTCCGGAATAAAGATTATATATATATATAACATAAGTCATAGGATTTAGGACGTTACCATCCATGCATCCATTTTCTTCCCCTTTGTCCATTTCTGGGTTGGGGGGCAGCAGACAGAGCTGCACCCAGTAAACAGTCGGGAGTTTACACTAATAATAAGAATGCATCATTTTATATAGCGCTTTTTTGGACACTTTACATGTCCCTATTCATTCACTCCAAACACAGGGGTGATAAACTACTCATGGAGCAACTGCTGCCCTGAGGCACACTGACAGAAGCGAGGCAACCAGTATGTGCCATCGGCCCCCCCGACCAACACCAACCACTCATGCACTAGACTCATTCTAGGCAAAGTGTCTTGCCAAGGACACAACGACAGCAGACACCAGTGGTAGTCCATGGTGAAAGTCTTGTTGTGGGCTCGAACCCACGACCTTCTGGCTCAAAGGCCAATGCTCTACCAACTGAGCTACTGTTGCCCCTACTGTATATCTGCAAATACAGATAAGTTCTAGCTGGTGTTGTATAAAACAAGATGGAATTAAAGCATAAAGTAAGCAGGGCAGGGCCTGGTTAGTATGATGGGAGAGCTTATTAGTTTTATTGTATATTAAGTTTCTCAATGCAATTCAATTTCAACTCAATTCACTTAATGTATTTTTGTACAGCCCTAAATCCCAACAGGAGCTATCTTAGATGACCTAACAAAACCATTTAAATCATCTATACAGATCAAAGAATCAACAGTTAAAACTCAAAAAATTTAGAACACATAGATATAGGGAGTTGAAAAATGTCCATGAATGTTGATAAATGTTCAAAAATGTAGTAGAAAGAAGAGTGTCCTGGATCATCACCACAGTCCTTCTTGTTAGACACTAACTGTCTAACAGAGACTCCTGCATCGGCAAGGAACCAACATGTTTTTGATGTCGCTGATCAGTTCTCATTAGTTGATTACATCTATTGCTTAACAAAAATAATTCCCAAATAAACTTTCTTGTGCCATTCATTCTTGCTCCCATCAGTGTGCCCCAGGGCAGTTGTAGCTGCACAAGTAGTCTACAACACTGTGTATACAGTAAATGAATGATGCTGATATATAACAGATAATGTATTATTTATTTTATTATAGAGTAAAATCATGACATGTACAATATATAAACCTGTTCTGTAAACATACAGTATAATCTCATTTCAGCGCTGTTCCTTTGTCAAAGACAAATATTGAGACACGTGGAACTTATTCCAGCGTGGTTTCACGGCATAGGGCACATGAACTGAATCTTGAATGTTTTGTGCAGATCCAAAGTCCCTGGATTACCAGCCCTCTCCACATGCACTCTGTTAGTGTTCATGTCTGCAGGATTTATTGGATTAAAACCGTTTTAATAATTCAAGACTTACTCTCTTAATGTGTTGGATGCACTTGTTACACTCACACAAGTATCTTTTCATCATTAACTGCCTGCAGAAAATATTCTTGAAACAACAAACTGGATAAAGGTAAATATAGTTTCTGTTTTAATTGCGTATTGTCGCTGTATTGTTGCTGAGCCTCGCACTGGTGTATTGTCCAGATGTCTGTGTCTGTGTGGATACAGTGCACTGTGTGTTGGAGCTTTGTTTCCAGGATACAGTGCCCTCCCTCTTCCCCTGCCTGGAGCTGGGTGTGATTTTAATTTGTCAAAACTGTTTACCAGCGTTCCTCCAAGGCTATTACTGGAGTGTCATGGGAGAGGAGATAGGTAATGAAAAGCATACAAATGGCAGATGAAAAAAGTGCAAGAGTGTGAGAGGGTTGGCCACGTCATGTAGGAGGATCTTTCATACTGTGATTAAGGATTCTACTTCTACTCTGGAATCAATTAGGCTAAAATGCTAATTGGGTGAAATTGTTTGATTACCATGAATAATTCACATATTTATCGGAGGTTGGTTGACAACACAAACATTCCCGCCCGTAACACAATGCAAAAGCTAATGAGAGCATGTCAGGCTGTCGTCTTTTTACACACACTCTCACACACTCACAAATACACTCAAACACGCACACACACGCACAAACACACACACACACACACACACACACATTCAGATATGTCTTCCACGGAGGGCCGTATGCCGGGCTCTCCATGTCTGTGTGAGAACATTTTGGCTTATATTAGCCTATTTTAAGAGCATAATATTCTTATTCTATTAAATTCAAAACAATTTATTTAGTTTTCTCGGGGGACATAACGAAACTATGGAGGACGAGAACTGGCAAAAGTGGGCGAGATGGGAGAACAGCCAGGGAGGTTACATCCAGAGAATGTGGGCTGCATGGTTACTTCAAAAACTACAGTCCAGTGATTGGGCACACCTGTGCATAAATATGTTTTATTTACATAAACATCACAGTTTATCTAACATTTATTTCTATATTGATATACAAAAAACAATGAATTTGCCAACATTAATATCTAGGATCTGAGAATCTAGGGTCAAAAAGGGTCTAAATGACTCAGGGCCGGTCAAGGTTGGAAAAATCATCAACATGAAGCTCAAACATTTTATATTTAGGGTATTTTTTAATCACTGTGATGGGTAAATTTGACCTGAGGATAGCACTAAGATAAGATAAGAGTTTCTTTATTCGTCCCACAGCTGGAAATTTTGTTGTTGCAGCGCACAGACAGGACAGTAGTAAGAGTTTCTTAACTAGCATAACTGGCTGTAGATGCTGGAAATGCTTCAATACCAGTCAACAAATATATACATGTAGTAGTAGTGCAGTTATATACTGTACAGTTAAATAGTGCAGGATAATAAGTAGATGAGGTAAAGTGACATAAGGTAAAGTGACATTCTGAAGGCCCCCAGACTGCAGGTCAGGACCTCAGACACAAAGTCCCTGGTTCTCACAAACTGGGGTCTGACTGTGAGTTGTAGTCCACTCCAGCTGTCTCCAGTTTGTCCCTGAGAAGCCGCGGCTGGATGGTGTTGAAGGCACTGGAGAAATCGAAGAAGAGGATCCTCACATTGGAGCCGGGTTTCTCCAGGTGGGACAGCGAGCGATGGAGGAGGGAGATGATGCCGCTCTCGACTCTGATGGCCGGCCGGTACGTGAACTGCAGCGGGTCCATCGCTGGGCTCAGAGTGGAGCGGAGATGTCCCAGGACCAGTCTCTCCAGTGTCTTCATGCAGTGTGATGTTAGAGCCACTGGCCTGAAGTCGCTGAGGTCTTTGGCCCGTGGTTTCTTGGGCACTGGTACCACACAGGAGGTCTTCCAGAGCTGTGGTACCGCCCTCAGCCTGAGGCTCAGGTTGAAGACTCGCTCCATCACTCCACAGAGTTCATCTGCGCAGGAGCGAAGGAGCCTGGAGCTGATGTTATCTGGTCCTGGAGCTTTCCTGGTCTTTATCCTCCTCAACTCTGTCCTCACCTGAGCAGTAGGGTTAAAAACAGACAGAGACATTGGTCCATAAGGGGCAGATGACCAATGTACATAAATGTTGGTAAATGTGAAGTGGATCATCACAGTCCTTAGACCTTCCTGCATCTGCAAAGAAAAAGTAAAAAAACCCAGTGGGAAAAATTAGAAACCTCAGGAAGGCCGAAAATCCGCTCCCATGGATGGATGGGCTGTAGATCAGGACTCAGACTAAAGAACAACGACTGAGGCAGTACTGAGGTGTCTCCCAGGCAAGGAGGGGGTGAATAGCAATGAACAGGCTACGGCTGAAGTTATAATAATGGCGGAAAAAAGAGGAAGAGGAGTGGATAGTGCTCCAGTTACTTCTCCCAGAATTCTATGGACAAGGTGCTTTAATATAGTTATGGTTAAAATGAAACTTGCTGCTTTAGCCTTCCTGACCGATTCACAACATAACACAATCACAAATATTGTTTTTTTAACTGAAGGCCTTAAAATGTTATGATAATTTTCACATTTTCAAATTTTCACAATTTTTGAACATTTACATTTGATAGCCACCACTCATGTAACATTTACACTCCAAACTCATTCTAATTCAATACAATTCATATCAATGTATTCTTTTATAGCCCTAAATCACAACAGTAATAATATCTGAGGACTTTACAAAGCTGTCGATTCGCCAACACAGATCAGAGAATCAAACAGTTCAAACACAGAAAATGCAACAATAACAAACACATAGAGGTGGTCCACACGAGGCAGATGACCAATGTCCATAAATGTGGTTGAATGTGGAGTGTCCTGGATCATCACCTTGTTATACCTGCGCCCGGTCAAAGGTGACCCCTACTGTATATAGGAAATTAATGAGAACCCAAAAAAAGTTGGTGGTGATTGATAGTTTTTGTGTTAGTTTAAGAGTAGTTTAAACCAACTGGTCAAATGAAACCAGGAACACTTAGGTAACAGGAGACAGGAGGGTTGAAGCCCAATTAAAGGAGGCAATGTAATTTACCAGATATGCTTTTTACTGGACTGGACACGGCCAGCTATGAAAAGATGGAGGGAGGGGAGAGAATGCAGGGGGTGGAGAAAAGGGGGTGGAGAAAAGGGGGTGGAGGGAGAAAGAGCCTACTACACTACATACAAACAATAAAGGAAATAAAAATGATTCTGAATTCTGAGCAGCAGGACCAGGACCAAGACATGCACATGAGGAAAATCCAAAGCCGTGTGTCGGGCCGTCTCTCCAAAACTATTTGCTATTTTGGTACTTACTTCATTAGTTCATGGTTCGTGGTTTTCATGTGAACAGGCACGGCATCGGATGATACTGTAGTACGAGTCGTGCACCTATGGATCAACTGTTTTTTTGTCATATTTTGTTTGTCTTCCAAAAATATATTTTCACCATTTCCAAACAATGATTCCGAGAGGTTTGTCATTTCTACCACTGGGTCTTTAGAGTTGTTCCTCTCTGATGCAGGAAGGTGCAAGGACAGTGGTGATGATGCAGAACACTTGACATTCAACAACATTCATGGACATTGGTCATCTGCCCCTTATGGACCAATGGCTCTATGTGTTTTTATGATTGCATTTCCTGAGTTTGAACTTCTCTGACCTATGTTGGCAAATCAACGGTTTTGTAAAGTCCTCCAAGATAACTCCAGTTGTGATTTAGGCCGATTCAAAATAGATAGAATGGAAGTGAATTGACGTCACCCTACACTGCACTAGTTGAAAGTGTTGTTCTGACTTCTGTAATCATTAATGATTCCCACTAATCACTTACAAATAGAGCCACCCTTTTCCTCTATCAAATTCTAAATGGGACTGTCCAGGGTCCAGAGTGCACTGCTGTGTGGATGAGAGCTGAGCCAAACGAATGACCAGCGTCTGGAGGAAAGGGAGGCGGAGAAGATGTGTCAGTGGCCAAAGAAGTAATGAGGCCACACAGACAGCCATGACAAGGACACGTCTGGCTGCCTGTCGTGATTTAAAGTCCCACGGAGCCACAGTCAGGCAGCATTAGCGTCACAGCGCTCCATCAGGAGGCATTAATTACACACCTGCTAATGACAGCCGCTAATATCCATCTGGGAGGAATCCCCATCACACGGTGCTACAGCAGTTGTTGTGTCTCGTAATCAAAACGCAGTGATGTTTCTGTGATCTAGCTAACGAGCGGCGCATATGCCGCCTCCGCCATGCTCTGCGTCTAAAGCGTCTGATTACACCGTCAGAAAATCCAACTTCTCAAATAAACATGAGTCACGTCCACAGACCGCCTTTGCTCTGTGCTATTAGCAAGCGGCTCAGCTGAAGTAAACAGGTACAGGCTGTAGCTGAGTGCAACTTCTGTTCACAACATGTTATCGAGAGAACATATGGAGCCGAAAGGATGAGTATCAGACACACAGGCTTCTCCGTTTCTCAATCTGAGCTCAATCTTTAATCGAGAAGTGTGATACATTGTATAATAATAGATTCTCTGATAAACATGTGACATCATTTTCATTGCAATAGTATATTAAAACATACATTATTTCACACTGGACATTGAAACATACATGGCACTTAAATTAAAGCTTTTTGTTTTTTCATCAACATTTAGTTCAGTCCCTCACACAATATATTAAAGTAGCAATATGTAATATTTGCACGTCAAGTCATCATCAAATGGCCCCTATATTTCAAAAGGCATTGTTAAATCATGCTCTTTTTGAATACATCTTTAACTGATAACAGTAGTTCAGCCGATATTTGAAAATCTAAATTAGTTTTGAGACCCGTAAAAGTTGTTATTGTTTTCATTTCGATGTCCCACCCTGTGCCGTTTCACCAATCAGGAAGTCAGCAATCCGTGTTGCCACAACTCCGCGCAACAAGCTAATCTCACTGGTAAAATAACATGTAGCTGCAGAACTAAAAAAGGTCTTATTATGGCTCTCAAATCATTAAGGACAAAAATAAGACTGAAACGAGGATTTATATCGGGACGCTTTTGAAAAATTGAGACAGCAAATAAAACACTGTTTGTCGAGTGTGGTCGTGGCCTAATGGTTGAGCAGTAGAGCTAACAACCCAGCGACCCGGGTTCAATCCGGGTGGAGACTGTTTGAAATTAATTGAAAAATATAACGTTTTATGACAAATTGCACAAAAAACAGGTACAAAGACGTTTTTTGTAGATTATAGCTAAATTGTAAAAAGAATAATTTGAGACCACATGTACCCCAATACAAAAAAAGTCTCTTTTTGATGTGGGACTTGTATGTCTAAAAAATAGGGAATAAATACAATTGAGGATATCCACTGGAGGAAATATGTTCCAACATCCATTCTTCCCACTCCTATTTTGGACATCATTTGCTTATTTATTTTGCATTATCGATGTATAATTAAATTGCTTTTATTTTGTTTTTCTCATCCCGATTGTCCAAATAAAAAAAATAAAAAAAACATTAATTCAAAAATTCAATCAACATTAGCACGGCTCATGGCAATGTGAATGGAGACAGACAAACAACTGATAAAATAATTCCCTGTGTTTGCTGCTGGATTTGGTGTGTATCTGGCAACCTGAGTCAGGGAGAGTGGGAGCGGACTACAGAATATTGACTGTGACTGCAGTACCACTTCTGGCCAGATTGTTAAATATTGCTCCTTTAAAGATGAGACCAACTTTATTTCGCCCCACAGTGGAAATATCAACGTCGTCATTGCGCACATTGTAGCAGAATAAAAGGAGGAAATAAGTTCAAACAGTATCCATTATTTAATTTCATAGAATTGAAATAATTGAATAATTGAAAATAATCATATCTTAAGTGTGCACATTATGGATGTAACTTATTTGTAACTAAAATATTAGAAAAAAGGAAAAATTTGAGAATGTATCATGTTGTAGTCTGTAATGGACATGATAAACACATGATCAGGAGATATAAGAGCTGCCACATGCTCCCTCAGAGAGAGTGGTTTTCGAAAAGTCCTTCAGAGTGAGAGAAAAGCTCTCAGAGTATGTTTTGGATGGATCTGTGCAATGGCACGCTTGTATTAATTAGACAGCAGCCATAGAGGGAGGTTTGATCCTCAGCTCAGCCTGGCAATCAGGTCACGCAGATTCATACGATAATCCCAGGGGCACAACATGAAAGGAAAGGCTAACTCTGCACTGGAGCCGAAGATCTCCTCTGAAGTCTTCGTCATTCTCTGGACTCAAAGACCAGTGAAGAGCAGAGGAGGAAGGGGAAGCAGAGGAGAGCAGGCAGAGGAGACAGAGGAGGAAGATGAGGTAGAGGAGACAGAGGAGGAAGTTGAGGCAGAGGAGGCAGAAGAGGAAGATGAGGCAGAGGAGGAAGATGAGGCAGAGGAGTCAGAAGAGGAAGATGAGGCAGAGGAGGAAGATGAGGCAGAGGAGGCAGAGGAGGAAGAGGAGGCAGAGGAGACAGAGGAGGAAGATGAGGCAGAGGAGGCAGAGGAGGAAAATGAGGCAGAGGAGTCAGAAGAGGAAGATGAGGCAGAGGAGGAAGATGAGGCAGAGGAGGCAGAGGAGGAAGAGGAGACAGAGGAGGCAGAAGAGGAAGATGAGGCGGAGGAGACAATTCCACTGCTGTGTGTCAGGACCCCAATCTTAGGAGAAACTTATTTTAAAAACTCACAACAACCTGGTCTATAAATAAATATTTACCTGGAGGGAAAATATTCTTGAACATTCAGTGGAATTTGACATGTTAGACAATGTCTGAAACTTCAGTCGGTTAGCTCCACAAGTGATGCACCAAACTCGTGAAAATAACCCACTTGATAAAAGCAAATGTTCTGATCTGCGGCTCGTCCTCGCTCCGGACCAAGAGCCAACATCGCTCTGTCCGGCCTTTTTGAGTCCATGAGGCTCTTATCTGCACTCTTCCAAAGTGGTTCAACTACAGCCATGTTGTGAACGAGTGACATAGCTGGGTGTTTTCCTTGCAACTGTTATTATTGGCTCGGCTCGACTTCAGCAGCCAATCAGAACCTCGTCTAGAGTCCGTATCCAGCAACAATGACAAAGAAATACAGCGCTTTTCTGGACACTTAAAGCCCCACTGCGGCACCCGGTGCTCCCAGAGGTCTTCCATCGCAGTACTAACCAGACCCTGTCCTGCTTAGCTTCAGGGGTCTGGATTTTTCACATGCAGGTATGGCCGTATTACATTATCATACAATGCCACTTTGCCGAAGAATCGTCACAGAGCGAACACAAGGACATAGTTTCTTTTTCTGATACGTATCCGGTCTTCTCGGGGGAATAACTTGTTCCGTATAAAAGCCAGTGTGTGCGGCGCCTCCGGAGCCGAAACCACGACACACGCCACTCAATCATCAGCTGTGCACTTTTCCTGACATTTGCAACCGTGTGCTATTACCAAAAAGGCCTTGACTTTCAAGGAGTGACATTTAGACCCTGAGCGAGATGTACTGCATCAACATTACACTGTCCAAATAGGCTTCTGTGTCCATTTGGACTTTGTGGAAATGTTAAGGAAAGGCTACAGTAGAAAGATGGTGCTCCACTAATAAGGTTTTGTATTCATCAACTTTATGTAGGGATGTAATTTGGGAGTATATTAAAGCTGCACTAACTGACTTTGGGATTTTGAAGCCGCAGACTCGCTGGCCTCTCTCTTTCTGCTCCCCTCCCCGCACCCACGAAGCTATTGCCCCCCACACACACACACAGTGTTGAGACGGAGCTAGCCTCTCCCAATATGGATAAATACATGGACATGGATTTTCACGTGGATGGCGTGACCATAGAACGATAGAACCGGGAAGCGCGGAGGAACGAGACTTTCTTTTGGATGGCTGTTTCGCTGTGTAAGCAGTAACCGGTGACAAAGACAAGGAAGTTTCAGGTTAGCTCCGCCGCTTGTTGTGCTAACTCAGCTGTCTGTGCTAACGGACCTGTAGATTTCTCACGAAAGTGGGGGCTAGTGGTCCGCTGTGATTGGTCACAATCTGAGACCCGAAACACATTCTCTTCCTTGTTTTATCAAAACTCGATCTAAAATAATGTCACGCCAGCACAAATCTGCGCTACTTTATCTTCAAACGGACGTACTGTATATCCCAATGCACTACATGGACTCGTAATGAATACAAAAATAAAGTCAGTTAGTGCAGCTTTAAGCAGTACCATGGATCAGTGCATATACAAAACTTATAGTATATCATATTTGTTTTTTTTTCTTCGTCATTCTTTTGTTGCCGTGTGTGGGTACAGTGCTTTCTGTATGACGCAGAATGTTATATTTGTGTATGGCTCAAAATAAAATATTAAAATAAAACTATATCTAGATGCTAAGGTTAGTGACTGGTAAACAACAGTACTTACAGTACACTCACATACAACACAATGTATTCTTTGATTTCCCGGACAGAGACAAAGGCACCTTCAAATACATTTGTGAAGACGTCATTCTCATCCAAACCCTGTGTCTCTCGCTCACATACACACACATCCACAGACACACACAGACACACACACACACACACACACACACACAGATTAGCACTACAACAATAGGTAGCAAGAACACCATTTCCTTGCACTTTCTGGATGAGCCCCTAGCTGGAAGACGTCATCCAAACCCTCTCAGATACACACACACACACACACACACACGCACACCCGCACACACACACCCGCACACACACAGGTTAGCACTATAACAACTGTTAACACTCTTTCAGTTTCTGACTTTCTGTAGGAGCCCGAATTGTTATTTTCCGACTTAATGCAACTTTTACTTCATTATGCATTATTTAATCCTTCTGACTTTGTATTTCAGACTCTTTGTCCTCTATGCTCAAAGCAACACAAATGAGCATCCTGACAAATGAATGATCACTCTGATAATTGATGGGTATAATTCAGTACAATTCGGAACAATTCGATTAATTTATCAGTTGATTAGATCCCAAAAGTTTGGTGAATGTCGGATTTTTTTTGTCCAAAACAAAGCAAAGCCCCTGGAGCCCCTGCTTAAAAATACTTTGTAAACAAATAATGAAATAAACCTAATTTATTTCTGATTGATCTGCGTCATGAAAACTCAGTTCAAAAAGTTCAAAAAGTTCAAAATATCAATAATTCAATTACTAAACTAACCCTAAGCCTGTCCCAACTTATTATCAACATAAAACTATGGATGGATTAATTTCATTTAATCATTTAACCTGCTACAGCCCCAATATGTTGGTTTTCAATTCAATGTCTACAACTTTTACTATACAATTTGTATAGCTCAAAGTCACAACACTAGTTAACCTGAAGGACTTAAAAAAGCTGTCAATTTGCCAATTCAGGTCAGACAATCAAACAGTTAAAAAAAAAGAAATGCAATGATGAAAAAGAAAATGCATGGAGACATTGGTCCATCTCCTGGATCATCACCACTGTCCTCGGACCCTCCCACGTCTGCACGGAACAACTCTATAAAAATCCAGTGGAAGAAAAGTGAGAAACGCAGAGACTGACCACATTGAAGGAATCCAAGACTCAGAAATTGGATATAAAAAAAGATGACACATTAAAATATGTTAAAATATGAGGTTACATTACATCATCAAGCAAAAACACGTTTACAGAATGCATGCTTTGATGTGTAATTTTCACCTGGACCTCAACCTCATAACGTGAATACTTTTCTCGTTATTGGGTGATTCTGTTTTCTATGCTTCCAAAATGTAGAGCATAAGAGTACAGTGATATGGCTCCAATTGTTTCTGTATTTTAGAGGAATGAAAATGTGCCACACAAGTTCTCAACAACAACTTTCACTCAAATAATGTTATCAAACCTTCTGAACTCTTACAAACTTACTTAAACAACTTTGATTGGTCTGAGATTCAATTACGGAGCAGCAGGAAATCCCTCAACATATTCAGAAAATTGTGTTGCGTACAAAATGCAGAACTTTTATACCTAACAATTCAACAGCAGATTCCAAACAGAAGTAGAGGGACACAATATGGATTTCTATTCTATACAGCATGTAACTCTACAAAAGTCTTTGCCGTGTTGAGGCGGACTGACCTTTTCAGTATTCATCTCTGGATTGCATCTTCAGCCACTAAACCAATCAAAAGCGTGCAGTTTCCAGGTCAGTGTGAGCACCTTCAAAGTAAAGGTCAGCGAGGAGCACCAGGGTTCGCCACGGCCGCCACCGCCTGACAGTGCGGCGTGGCGAAGCTGCTTATCTGCCTGGCAAATGACACATTAGCTTTGCCAGGAACACTACACAGCGTGGAGATCTGCTGCCGTCTGCGAGGCCCGGCACAAAAAGACCATTTATCTTCTCTGCAAGTGGCTGCTCACAACATGTCAGCCTAAATTTGCAGTGCTTGGATGCATAAGGCCGACAAGAGGACAAAAGCACCTTGTTATTCACGATAGCAGGGTCAACATTGCCTCCTATTCATCTTTAAGGAAATTACAGAGGGATAAAGCAGCTTAAGGAGAATGATCGCCTCGGATGAAAGTGACAATACCGTGATTTGATCATTATTTATGATGCAAGAAGTCAGTAACCTTGTAATGATCATGAATAATAATGCATTGTTTATAAATATACATATATATATATATATATATTTTTTTTTTTGTGACTCTCAAAGGCGCTTGACATGTCATTATTCATTTAGTCCATACACAGTGGTGATTAACTATCACTGAAGCCACAGCTGCCCTGGGGCACACTGACAGAAGCGAGCCAACCAGTCTGTGCCATCGGCCCCTCTCACCATCACCAACTATTCAAATACACACGACTCAGGAGTAGACTGAACAAGCTGGTCAGGAGGGCCAGCTCCACTCTGGGCTGCCCCCTGGACTCTGGAGCGGGTGAGGGACAGGAGGTGCTAGTCAAAGTCACCTCCATCATGAACAATACCTCCCACCCACTGCACAGGACTGTAGAGGAGCTGAGGAGCTCCTTCAGTGACTGAGACACCCTCAGTGTAGGAAGGAGCGCTACCGCAGGACCTTTATCCCCACCGCTGTCAGACTGTACAATAAGTCAATTTAAGTGACTTGCACTAGGACTAAAAACCTGCACTACTATTGACACTGTTTCTTTAAATGACACTTTTTTTATTGTACATAATATATCCTAAATAGACCATTTGCATTTAACATGTTTGCACACTTCTTTCTTTTGCACAAATCTTGAGTGATTCTATCGATGCCAAATGTGACATGTAAATGTATCCTGTGTGAGATGAATAAAGTGTATCTTATCTTATCTTAATTAATGTGGGTGAAGTGGGTTCAAGATGAATTATGAATTGAAGTATATTGCCTTGGACTCAAACAAGTTCACATAAGACCAACAACAGAAATAATAATCCAGTAGTAACAAAACAAAAACAACCAAATGCTTTCGATGCTCTAATAAATGCCTCAATCTTAGTTTAGTTTTAGTTTAGTTTAGTTTAGTTTAAATAAGTAAATTCCTCCGAGATAACTACTGTTGTGATTTAGCGCCAAAAAATAAATACATTGTACTGAACTGAAGTGTGAAGTTCTTATTTTTGTGTTATTTTAGTCACTTTTTTGTCGTGGTGTGGATTTTATTTTATTTATTTATTTATTTATTCTTAAGGATAACCCCTTGAGATGAACCATCTCTTTTTCAAGGGGGTCCTGTGACAACATGAAAAACAAACATTTTATGATTTACAAAAAAAAACATATAAAGAAAAATAAGGGAACAGAATTCCAAACAAATAACATTCACATTCATTCAGCACCGCACTTCCAGAGCCCCCCCATCACCCCCCCACAGCTGACACTATCCAAGGGTTTCAGAGTCATATTAACTTGATTATGAATTGTTGTAGACTGAGAGCCCCAACCGTTGAATATAATCTTAGTTGTTTTCAACACAGTAAAAGAACACATTGCATATAATATGTTAAAAACAGGCACACGATACGTTTAATCTTGTAAATACAGCTGCTTTAAATTGTGGCAGGGAGGATAGTGATCGGAGTTCCATGGGCAGATTATTCCAGTCATGAGCCGCTTTAAATCGAAATGCCCTCTTTCCCACCTCTCTACGTACAATGGGGATTCTGAAATACGGAGAATTCAAATTTCTTAAAGAGTGTGAGGTTCTAAATGGAACCATATGTTGTTTTAGGTAATCAGGTACATCAAGGTAAATACATTTATACAAGAAGATAAACCAATGAAACTGTCTTCTTGCTTTGGGTTGTAACCAACTCAATGAAGAATATAGTGAGCAATGATGAGTGAAATAAGTGCATCGGAGTATGAATCTGCAGAGTGAGTTTGTAAGAGTGGTCAAGGGCTTAAGAACAGCATCAGTAGTATGTTGATAGACTATGTCACCGTAGTCAATTATTGGCAGCACAAGTTGCTGGACTATTCTTTTTCTGATGTCGAGTGTGAAACAACTACTTGACCTGTGAAGTTGGGCAAGAAGAGCATAAGTTTTATTTAGTATATGATCTATGTGTGGTTTGAAAGAGAGTTCTGGGTCAAGCCATAGCCCGAGATATTTGAAGGCTTCAGTGTTTTGCAGTAGAGTTTTATCCAAATATTGTATTGAGAGATTTTGTACGTTTGTGCTCAATGGTTTCCTGAACAACATACTGTATGACTTTTTACTGTTTATAATAAGATTGTTTTGAATAAGCCAATTTTGTATATGGTCAAAGTCATTTTGAAGGGATTCCTGTACTGTATGTGATGTAGGTTGTGATGGGAGCAGTAGATAACCGTATCGTCAGCATACAGGTGGACTTTACATTTATTTATAATTTTTGGTAGATCATTTATGTATATGGAGAATAGAAGTGGACCAAGTGAGGATCCTTGAGGAACGCCTTTTGCTACTGTGGTGGTAGAGGATGATTCACCTCGAACTGTTGTATAATGTTTTCTTGAATGTAAGTAGGAGTTAAACCACAGCAAGGCACTTTTGGATAGACCAATTGAATAAAGCTTGTCCAGTAAGAGGTAGTGGTCAACAGTATCGAAAGCCTTGGTGAAGTCAATGAAGATAGTTCCTGTGATGTTTTGGTTGTCGAGTGCAGTATATATATCGTTTGAGAGATTCATAAGGGCTGTAGTTGTGGAATGATTAGGTCTAAATCCAGATTGGAGTGGTGATAAAATATTATGTTCATTAATATAAGATGATAGTTGATTAAATATTAGTTTTTCGAATATTTTTTGTACTGTACATATTATTGAAATTGGCCTATAATTATTTATATCTGTTACATCACCACCCTTAAAAATTGGTATTATTTTAGCACATTTCCAAATTGTTGGAAGTGAGTTAGTATCGAGAGACAGGTTAAACAGTTCCGCCAATGGGAATATAAGAATCTCAGCTGCCAATTTAATAAATTTGGCCTCTAATCCATCAGGTCCAGCACTTGCACTTGTATTAATATTATTTATGACTTTGAGTATTTGACATGGGTAGATTCTTTTAAATGAAAAAAAAGATAGAGGTGTTTCATTTGGATATGTTGTTTTACAGTATGGGGTTGGTTGAATCTGGGTACTAAGGTAGAAATGTTTGTTTAAGGCATCAGCAATCTTAGCGGGATTAGATATGATTTCATTGTTTATACAGATATGCTCGATTTGGTCCTTATTTTTACGATTAAGCACAGAGTTTAATTTGTTCCAGAATTGTTTTGTGTTTTTAAAGTCCTGGGATAAGTGTTTCTGATAAAATTGAGATTGTGAGTTTCTAGTTTGTGTGGTACTATCATTGCGCAGGCGTCTGTAGGCTTCCCAGTCCTCAGGATGTTTACTGCCTCGATATTTTTCCCAGGCTTTGTCTCTGAGTCTATATAGATTGAGGAGATCTGGGTTCAGCCAAGGCAAAGCTCTACCTTTGACCTTTCTAATTTTCATTGGAGCGTGTTTGTTGATGACAGTAGTAAGCTCTGAGTGAAAGAAGTCCCAAGCATCATCTATGTGTGGAATCAGAGAAAGGCGATCCCAATTAATATTAAGTAGATCGTGTTTAAACTGATCCACATTCATATTTTTGCATTGTCTATATTGGATATATTTAGGGGGACACTTGGGAAGCATAATTTTCCAGACACAGTATATTATGGAGTGGTCACTCATACAATCACTCATGACACCAGATGCACTTATTCGTTCCGGATTGGTGACTAGAATCCAGTCCAGTAGAGATGAGGACCGATTGTCTACCCTTGTGGGTTCATTAATTATTTGAGTAAGATTTGCACTTTTCACAAGGCTTCTTTCTTTTGCAGAAGACTTGTCTAGCCAGTTTTTGTTGAAGTCGCCAAGAATAAGTAGTTCATTCGTTTTGTGTATTTCTAGAGAGCTTATTGTATTTAAAATATTCTGCATTGTATCGGCTTGTGATGAAGGCGGTTTATAGATACTACCAATTATCAATGATTTGTTGGCATGTAAAATTACTTTCACAAAAAGGCTTTCGAATTGAATGGGTTCAATTGGAGGACGAATACATTTAGAGTTAAGGCTACTGTCAACATATATAAGTACACCACCTCCTCTTGCACCACGATCAGCCCTATAAATAGTGAAATTATCAATGTTAATTTCAGAGTTTGCAATGTTATGGTGTAGCCAAGTTTCAGATAGGGTAATGATGTTAGGTTTGTGTAGCGCAACCCAGGCACGGAGAAGGTTGATTTTAGATGGAAGACTCCTAACATTTAGATGTATTATTTTAAGGCCTTTAGTGTTAATCTAACCAATCAAATATCCTATAATTTGTGGGGGACCCCGGGTTGGACGCCAGAAGTGCTGAGCTGATACACGCGCTCTCACACACACGCACACACACACACACACACACAGACATTTAGCAAGACAAATGTGACAACAAATCCGGAAGAGACAATGTTTATCCTGATCCAGGATCAAAATTAGTAAACAAATGTAATATAATATAACAGGCCCTGATATTTACAAATATTATGTCGAAAAGTAGCCGTGAATATATCAACAGAAAACGAGGGCATACAGCAGATAGTTATCAAACTTTACGACGACCTGACGTCATCACGTCACGGCGTCCTATTTTACGGCAAATACTTAATGTAACTTAGTAATGAAACAAAATATCTCAAGCGTTGCATACGTAAGAGTATCGCTAACTATAATGTGAGCGAGCGAATGACCTTCCCATGAGTGTTACTCACTAACTTTACTCCGTGGAGGAGAGTGACGCATCCAGTTGGGAGATATAGTTTTCAGCATCAGCTGGAGACTTGAAGTTTCGTGGTTTTCCGTTTTCCATGATCCGCAGAGTCGATGGATATAGAAGCGAGTACTTAATTTCCATTTCACGGAACTTCTTTTTAATTGGATCAAACTCCCGACGCTTCTTTGCCAGATCCACACTGAAATCAGGAAATATGTGGATACGCGCTCCCTGGAAGCGAAGGTCCTGCTTATCTCTGGCTAGGCGTAGTATACGGATTTTTTCCTGGAAGCTCAAGAATTTCACCAGGATCGGTCGTGGCTTTGCCTTTGATCCAGAGTAAGGCATTGTTGGGGAGCGATGGGCCCTTTCAATGCGTGTCGGAGTGGGGAAGTTTTCTTGCCCAAAGAGATAGGGAAGAAGTTTGACAATGAATCCGACCACATCCCTCTCTTCGGACTGTTCGGGAATATTTATAAATCGGAGGTTGCAAGCCCTGCTCCTGTTTTCAACGTCATCAATCTTCTGTTTAAGGTAAGCATTGTCTTTCTCAAGGTGCTGAACACGTTTGGCGAGATCATCAATGTTGTCTTCGTTCGTACTTACTCTTTGCTCGACCGCAGTGATCTGGTCGCAAATTGTGGACATTGATGTTTGTATTTGATCAATGCTTGATTGTATTGGGGAGACTTTTGCATCGATGTATACTCGTAATTCCTGGTTGCTCTGTTGGATTGCATCCCAGATGTTCCTTAGCGTGATTTCAGCCGCCTCCTGCATTGTCCAGCTTAACCTCTCGAAAACAAGGAAAGTTGTTGCTCAACGTGAGTGTTTCCTTTACAGTATATGATTACTACTTTAGTAGCTTATGCCAATATGAGTTGAGCCTGGATCAGCATGAACTCGTGTTCAGTCAGCCATCTTAGGTTCCGCCTTTTTTTCCGATTTTGTGTTTATTTAGACTTCTCCCCTGTGGTTTTAGTTTAGTTTGACTTCCTGTCCTGTCGAAGCGTTTCACCGTGTGTCTGTGTCTATATTCGGGTGCTTCTTTCATTTCACCACATGACATAATTATGTTTATTTGTAATTGCAGATTGGTTTTCTTTTTTCAACCAGCCTAAATATGCACTGATTTCAGATACTGATTTCAGAAAGTACATATACTCTAAGAAGCCACACCCCGCCGACAACCAGGGATCTATCACAACACCACACTAATATTCAGCACAATTCATGACAAAGTTAATAAAGTTTTTGCTCAATCCTGGTTGTACAGACAAACGCACGCACACAGATGATTACAACAACCCCTTTGGCTGGATAATTATTCAATTTTTTTTGCACAGGGAAGCCAAAGTCCTTTGATCACAAGTTTCAACACAAAGAAAAACTTACAATGAGGGTTACACAGAGGCTAATGCAAAACAAACGCCCACACAAACACGTGAATCTTTAAAAGGATATACAACACGGTTATATTGTGTGTGACTCTTTGACTTGAACAGAAACTTTGTTCACAATCTCTACCTCTAATTCATCAAGCTTAGTTCTATTTTTACTTTGTTAAAACTAGTTAGAGCTAGAGAGAGAGTAGATGTTTCTGGCCCTGTCCTAAAAACACAACCAAAATGATCACTTATACGTTTCATATGTTCTTAACCATTCTCTTGTTGACCCACTGTTTAAACATACAGCCTAAAATCTTTTCCAACCGGCAACTTAGCTGAAATTCCAAAAATTGCCCTTTCAGCCAAATCACATTTTGCAAATATGGCAACATAACCCAGTGATTAAACTTGATAATATAAACTCAAAACTCTACTATCACACATACAAAAATAACTCTACACCTCTTGTTCCTTGCACTAATGGTCAAGAGTGGCGACTAATACAGTTGGGGTAGGTATTTAATCACCCACTCAATCTCGGCAGTGACAGAGGCCCCTCACCTCCCCTTGGCAGCAACATCTTTGCCTGCAATCTCCAGCGCATTTCCCCTCCGTCATTGAAAAGGCAGAGTAAGAGAGAAGGGAGGACGTGGAAGGAGGTTGGGGGTGGTTAATCTACTGATTCAATTCCTGCCAATGCCTGTCACTCCAGCGCTCTGGGGAGGGCAAATGGAGCATGCAAACTCACCAAAACACCATGAGGACCTAAAAACCTTTTCTTTCAAATTCTCATCTGCTGAATTGTGCTTGCGTCTTGGTTCTCTGCTCCACCACACCTTTCTGAGCTCTGGAGGTACGTATATGCTTCATGCGTTTGCGCTAATGCAGAGAGATCGTTAGCACAGATTCCAAAGAAAACAAAACAAAAGTTCAAGTTTCAGAGGCACTACAAGCACATTGGTTGAGACATGTAATGCCTGACTGCTGAGAGGCAAAATATTAAAATGTTACAGATGCAAGACAACTAAGACATGTTTCACAAACCTATCTTTTGGTTTGTGTATTGTGTCTTCTAGTTGTCTTGCAATTGAAAGCTGCAAACCTTAAACTACTTGTAGGTTGTTATGAAGTGGCAAACATCACCGAAAAACATAATGACCCGTTTGTTTTTTAAAATGCATTGTGCTGCGAAGCTTTAAAAAACTCAACAAGGAAAAATGTTTGAGTGGGACTAAATTGTTATTGTTTTTTTCTACAAATTCTGAAAATCTGTAAATAGATATGCTGTATATAGAAAGATGGATACTTTATTAATCCCCCGGTGTAGGAGAAATTCAGATGTCCAGCAGCAGAAGACTCATTCAAGCCACAAAGGATCTCTTAAACCATTCCGTTCGGCAGCGCTGTGATCTATGTGTACACTGTAAAAAAAGAAAAAGTAAGTTCAACTCAAAATTTCAAAGCAACCAGCTGCGAAGGATTTTTGAGTTGAAGGCATTAACTAAATTCTTCACGTTTTGAAGAACTACACTTATTAAGTTGTGTCAGCTAAGTTTTCCAAGTTCTGCCAACTACGTTTTTAAATTCAAGTTACTGGAAATTTCAAGTCTGTAAAAACTTACTTTTTTAAGTTCAGATTACTGTCCCCTACAATAACTTACTATTTTGAGTTTAAATTAGCCCCCACATTAAACCATCATGATGTTTATTT
This sequence comes from Knipowitschia caucasica, assembly GCA_964034765.1. NCBI lineage: Eukaryota > Metazoa > Chordata > Actinopteri > Gobiiformes > Gobiidae > Knipowitschia > Knipowitschia caucasica. Next base: position 30,512,958 of record OZ035828.1, on the reverse strand, counting down.
ATATAGCGCATTTTACAGACCAAGGTCACTTGCGCAGTGGAAACCGGAGCACCCGGAGGACACCTATGCAGACACAGAGAACATGCAAATTCCACTCAGTAAGGCCTGATTCCGATCGGGATTCGAACCCAGGACCTTCGTGTCAAGAAGCGAGATTGCTATCCACTCAGCACACACTGTGAACCAGATTAGTGGGGAAAACTAATGTTTTTAAGACTGACCCAGAGAATATCTAGGGCTACTTTGGTTTGGCCTTGTCGATTACGGTTGGTAAAAATAAATACAATGATTTTTTTGGTCAAATTAGTTTTTTCAAAATGTTGAATGCAGCTGGTTGCCATAACACATATTTAAATGAGCAAACGCAGATAAGTTGACCTCACTCTGGCTCGGTGAACTGTAAAAATGACAACTCAAAATTGTTCACCTTACTCAGATTTTTGCATTCACTGACAATAAAATCACCAGTTGGAACTGGAACGGTCTGTTGTGAGCCACTTGAACTCACTTTCAGAAGTTCACTACAACTTCAAAGTCAAATCAACTTAATATATCAAATAAGATGAACTTTTCATTAGAAACTTCTGAAAGTGAGTTCAAGAGGCTCAAAACAGACAGTTCCATTTCCAACTGGCAATTTTATTGTCAGTGAATGCAAAAATCTTAGTAAGGTGAAACATTTTGAGTTGTATATTTTACAGTGTAAGAGTATGTAATGATTTTAAGGAGACCCCCAGAAGTGTACCCACTGCATATGAGTAACTAATGACAATCTTAATAAACTAAACACAGCAACACAATACTGCATACTGCACCATGGCAACACTGTGGTTAGTCAGCGTGAAGTTTGGAAATTGCTCCCCATGTTGTGTTGAGACGAGTTTTTGAGTTCAATGTACAATCAAACAATATTGTCACATGTCAAAACATACACAAATACAATATATCTTCTCATATATTCACAACTACAATATTGTACATGACTCAAAAACTCAAAAATTTGCAACTAAACAACGGAAACAAGCAGTAATGACCCCGGCCAATCGTTGGCAGCAGGCACCGGGGCGCCATCTCTTGTGGTCTAGTTGGGTGTCCTCTGGGTGCTCCGGTTTCCACCACCTCCGAAAAACATAGGTTAAATGTCTGGAGAAGAGTCCCCAGGTGCTGTATGCTGACCACTGCTCCTAGGTTTCCCTTTGTCTTGGGTCTACAGGGTAAGGGACGGCAAAGTCCTTACCCTGAAATGATACATGTATTTTTAGAATTCGTGACTTTTCAGAATGCTGTACAGTTCCCTCTGACCTGACTTGGAATACTTGGAGTAAGAGATGTAAATTTGAGTTTTTTGTTCAATTATGATGAGAAACAGAATTTTCCTCACCATAAACGGAATGGATGCTCCTCAGTTCTGATGTGGTGCCCGTGAAGCCTCATCGATCTCACCACCGACTCCAATCCACTCACACACACACTGCCTGAATAATTAAAAGCTGGTGGCTCTTGTACAAACAATCCCATACGAGGAAATACTGTCTGAAAGTGGTTCAACATGGAATGAGGTCAGAAAAAAACTTGCCGTGAGTGAGAGATTTACATACACGAGGTGATTTCACCAACAACTTCTATCTTATGGTCTGTAACCAAAGAACACAAAGGTTTTTTCTGGTCTATGATGGGCAACTTTGAATAGTTCCACTTTCTGTCACTTCAAAAATGTCTGTATATGAAATTTAGATGTACATTTTGTTACATTATCCAAAATCAACTGTTTACGCTTCTCACTTATACAACATTATTTCCTTATAAGACTTGTTTTTAAATGTGTCCGCGCTAATATAAAAACAATATGAAACCACATTTTTTCACTGTCACCTTACTCATCTGTGCTAAAGTCAGAAATGCCATACTTAATACATTCTAGACCTTCCCCTCGGTGGTAGCATAGGAAAAAAACCAGGTCTATGTTCTACCCTTGATTCTTGTCTCACCATATCTTTTGTGTTTTGTCAAAAATATGGCCTGTAGATTTTCTTCTTTAATGTACTTTTGAAAGTGTCCCAAGCGTGGATTACCCTTGACTGTGAGGGAAAGCTAAAATGACGTATAAATTATGCTGCATTCTTTGCTTGTGTCCGCTTCTCAAGGATTCCATAAACACCTTCATAAAGATCTATTGTCCTCTCCAACAGTGTCTGACCTCTTGTTGTTATTTCAGCAACAAAGGGGGCGAGATTACCCACAACAGCCCTGTCATCTTTTTGTACACGGTTTGGTTTGCAAGCAGCTTTAACGCTACGAAGCCGGATGACAACCTCCCCACATCTCGTACGACAAGCGAGGGATCCTTCATGTCCCTAGATTAAAGAGGTGACCCTTATTCCCGTAGGAGCACTTACAGCCTATCTCCTTCCACTTTCCCCTCAAATCCCTCCTGAATACACCATGACTGCGGGAATGGAGACCTGTAGGATTGGCAGTAAACATCCAGAGAGGGGGGGTGGCTGCTCTGTCAACATAATGGGGTGATATGTTTTGCACAGGCGACCTATATACTACAGACGCACGCGGCCAAGGACACGGAAGTGCAGGGCTATAAAAGCACATTGTCCTGTCGTCGGTGTATGGGACGTGCATAAATACATACAGCACAATCCAAATTTGTACCTTGCTGCTTGGGTGGAATATGTGAGATTAAAGGGGAATACTGTGTTGGAAATCCAATCATGCTAAGGTGTTTTTGATATGTCCCAATGTCAGTCAATGGCAACAAACGTGTGGATAAAGTAGCACTAATGTGAATATGATTGCTAGCACAGTGAAAAACAGGACAATAACCATGTGTTATTGTTAGGGCATTAATGAAGATTAATTTATACACACAAACAAATTTGTTTTTGACGCATTTTAACATATGTCGCACCCAGAACCTTTTTCATGGGAAAAGTTTTGCCTGACCAATTATATTGAAGCACCTACTGCTACGGAAAACAACAAATCACATGAACATGAGGAAATAAACTGACCGCATCTGTTTGTAGATTAGAAATGTCGTAATAAAAAGCCATACTTGCATGTGAAAGCCAGATTCCATCAGACCCCTGGAACTGTGCAGGGAAGAGAGATGGGAGACCCCTGGGAACACCAGGTGCCACAGTGGGGCGGCTGCGGCTGTAAAGTGTCTAACTGTGGTTGTGTCCTTAGGCAAGACACTTCACCCACATTAGAATGAGTCTGGTGTGTGTGCGTGTGTGTGTGTGTGTGTGGTTGGTGGTGGTGCCTTACTTCTGTCAGTGTGTCTCAGGGCAGCTGTGGCTACAGTAGTAGTTTATCATCACTATGTAAGGAGTGAATGAGTCTTTGAGTGTCCTGAAAAGTGGTCTGATGGGCTCTGGCTTTCATCTGCATGTATGGCTACTACTTGTGTAAAGTCCTGACACAACTTTACAAAAATAGTGCAAGTACTATACAAGTTTGTGTGAGGAATAATTGAACATGTTGTGGTTTTTCTTGCAGAGTCAATGGAACACAACTGAAGACAAGTTTTCACTGCCCTGAAAAAATCATGTATCAGAACTGTTGCTTAGCCTACGTCCAAAACCTTTTGACCTGCCTTGAAGCCTTTTCCACACACGTATACCGTATTTACTGGATCTCACTGTGAGTGGATAGCCTATATCACATAGTTGTGATATGGGCATTGAAAGGAATCTATGAGCTAAAGTAAACTCTTGGGTTGAACAAGGTGCGGGATTCAAGATTAATTGATTTTGTCTCAGAGGAAATGTGTATTGGACTCAAAGGCTGCTACTGTAAAATACATATACAGAACACTGTACAGTAACAGAAACATAAACCATGACTGCTCTGCTTCATATTAATAATAATAATAATAATAATAATAATAATACAAAGGGTACATGGTTAAAATCAAAACAGTTAAAAGCCAAAACAGTTCGAATAAAAAAATATTAAAACCAATAACAGTTAAAATGGACAGTGAAATGGTGGGTCATAGAGAATAGGCCAGTCTGAACAGGTTTTAAGTTTTAAGTGCGATTTGGAAGTGTGGGATTGAGAACCGGAGGGAGCAGGAGGAGCACAGGCCGCAGGAGGAGCAGAGGGAGCAGAAGGAGCGAAGGGAGTGGGTAGGTGTAGAGATATGGAAGAGCTCAACGAGATATAGATGGGCCAAGTTTGTGAATAGCTTTGAAGGTGTGAAGCAGTATTTTGTACTGGATGTCGTGGGCATTGGGGAGCCAGAATAGTTGTTGTGGTACAGGGGTGATTTGTTTAATGGAGGGAGTTTGTGTGATGAGAGGTTTTGCACAGTTTTGATCCAGTTGTAGTTTGTGTAGAGTTTTCTGAAGGAGACCAAACAGAAGAGAATTGCAGTAATCCAGATGGGAAGTGACGAGACTTGGAACCAGGACTGCAGTGGACTGTGGAGTGAGGGAGAGGCAAAGCTCAGATCAAGCACGGAGGATGAATAGTGAGTCGGAGTCAGCAGAAAGGAGAATGTTGTTTGTTATTTTGAGGAGAGCAGTGGCCATGGCCTGTATTCTCACTCTGATCTCTCCCTGGTTTTTCTCTCTGGTCTCTGGCTTCTCTAGTATCTCTCTCTGACCGTTATCTGGTCTCTCTCTGATCTTTCTCCGGTCTGTATCTGGTCTCTCTCTGGTCTCTTTTTCTCTGATCTCTCTCTGGTCTCTCTATGGCCAATTCTTATATCGGTTTAGGTTTTCTTATTTTCTATTGGTTCTCTGTAGCAAAAAGCTCATCCTGAGAGTAAAGACCATGTGAGAGTTATTTCAAGTATCTGTTGCAATGACGGATTCTCCCTAACTCCAATGACCTTAAGGACTAATCAGTAGCAATCTGCTTTTGTTTTAACAGTCAAATCTCATTATACCAAAGTTGTAATTCCATGAAAGAAAAGCAACGCAGCATTGTATTCAGAACTGGTTTAACAATGTGTGCAGTTGCTGTGGTTGTTGGTTGCAGCATATGTCGCCCTGTATCGTCACACAGACTGTCCAATCTGCTCTTTGATCTCAGTGTGCAGTGGCTTTATTAACAGGTCCACTGGTGTCAGGGGCGACACAGGACACCAGGCCTGTGGCTTCAACCACAGTGACCTGCCGCCTCGGTGCACCTAACATCAAGGACACAAAGACAACATAGATATAGAGTTTAGAGGGATACAAAATATTGTGTTATCGAGTGGGAGGCAGAAAAATCCCAGTACAATAATGTCTCTTTTCTGATATTTGTTTTTCTTTGTCGATGCAGGAGGGTCTAAGGACAGTGGTAATGATCCAGGATCCTCAACATCTGCCCCTTACGGACCAATGGTTCTGTGTTTTTTTATCATTGCATTTCTTGTTTTTGAACTGTTTGATGAGAGAATCATGAGAAGTTTTTTTAAGTCCTCCCAGAAAACTAGTGTTATGATTTAGAGCTATATAAAAACTAATTTAAATGAACATTGATTTGAATTGATGTATTGTATGATAAGATAAGATAAACCTTTGTTAGTCTCACAGTGTAGAAATTTCAGTATCATCGTTGTGCATATTACAGCAGAGAAAGGAAATTAGAGCACTCAGATTGCACACATCAAAATAGACAATAAAATTAACATAAAAATACAATAAAATGAGATAAACTCTGGGCTGTAATTGCACTTGGGTCAGAAGTATTTACAGTTGTGTATATTGTACTTTAGCAGCGGAGAATATGAGAATATGAATATGAGCAGAATAAACATCAGAAATAATATCAACAGGTAAAGTGACTTGAATGGGAGAATTATCAGATGGATATGAATAATACAGTCAAATATCAACGGTTGAAGTGATTTGAAAGGCAGAAATATCAGATATGTAATAATGCAGCAGTACTGATAACAGGTAAAGTGATTAGTGACAAAGTTTCTAGTGAACTATCAGTGACACTTTTACAGACTCAGCAGTTCCTGTTACACATTCTCGTTGTACAGTCTGACAGCAGCAGGAAGGAAGGACTGGAATAAGTCTGTCACTGAAGCTGCTCTCCAGAGCAGAGAGAGTGTCCTGCAGGGGGTGACAGTCATGGTCCAGCATAGATGTTAGTTTGCTCAGGACCCTCCTGTCCCCCACCTGCTGCACTGTGTCCAGGGAACAGTCCAGGACTGAGCTGGACTTCCTGATGACCTTGTCCAGCTTCTTCCTGTCCCTCTCTGTGATGCTGCTGCGCCAGCAGACCACACTGTACATCGACCATTAGATAGACCACCTTTACATCAACCAATACGAACAACACATTTGAGAATTCTTCTGTCATATACTTACCCACGCTTTATTCAGTTTATATAACATTTTTCAAATCTTTATTCACCTTTCAATCTCTTTCCAAACTTATTTGAACGGTCACCCACATCAATCCCACTCCTCCAGACAGTAGAGAGATCTCAAATCGAAGACGTATTCATGTGAAGCGCTGTGGCATTTCTCCAGATGTATAATTCATTGCACACACCTGTTTCCTTGATGGTCGCCCCCTCCAATGTTTTGTATTCCTCCATGTACCTTCCCAGAGCTATAATTATTCATTACAAGAGGCTTCACTCCGCTGTGACAGAGCGCCATTATGATGAAGTGGGCTTTGTCTGAGTGCACACATCTGGACCGTCTCGCCGCGGCGTTGGGAGGTGTCACCGCGGCGGCACTCAGGAATTAGCACAGCATCGTCAACCTTTGTGCCGGTAAAATCATGGTGATTCTTGACCTGACAAGAAGTGCAACTGTGTAAAGCTGGTGTACCTTTCTCCATAAATAATCCAATTTCCTGCATTGCCCAAACAGAAAGAGAGAGGCTGGAAAAGTGACATTTTGTGAATATATCAGACGATAAACTGGCTGTCATGATCTTGTTATGTCGGTCAAATAATGTGTGTCACTATTAGACACTTTGGGCAAAGAGCTGAGTGAGGGTGGTCTTCTCCGTTTTCTTTTTCCATCTGACAAAGCAGATCTGAAGAAAAAATACATATGTGTGAAAACTAGTGATAGAAACAAAGCGTTTTGAGAGGGCGGAACGAGCTTCATGGAATTTGCGGTTGTTTCAGTGTTCGTGGTTTGAAAGATAGGTACCTCAGCTTTAACTAAACTAAACAGGAATGTTTTGGACAAATCCAAGCAGCTGATCTAAGGATGTGACAAAGGCTAAAAAGACATATGTGTGACAACTGGTGAAAATGTTTTGGATTTTTATTTTACTTCCTGGATCTTGACGATCCAGGAAGTAAAATACTGCTGTGGTATTTTGGGGCAATTCTTCGATTTATTATCATTTAACTTATATTTAAAACCATCATCGACTCGGATGTTCCTATCTCCACCACCACCGACCTGGAACTTCAACTGAAGCTCTCATGTTTTAAATTTCTTTGTTACATTTAACCAATAAAGCTTCTTAAAACGTGCTGTTCCTTAAGAAGCAGCCTATCTTCCCCGGTGTATAGTGTGAGGGAACATTACTTCACAGCAGTGTCGGGTGTAACGAGTCAGAAAGTAACGAGTTAGAAAGTAACTTTGTTTGTTACTTTCTAACAAAACAACTTTTTTTTCCAGAAAAAAGTAAATTAACGCGTAAACTATGAACAATATAGTAGCATAACACACGACTCGCACACAATAAGTTCTCATTCCACTTGGTGTGTGACGCATTATGTGTGAAGCAAGCGGCGGCGTTGCTCATCCTGGGTGTCGGGTAAAGTTGACGCAGCAGCCCTGGTGAGGCAGATTTTTTTATTTTGATGAGGAGAAAGACACAACGTCCTTCAGCGCAGACGCTGAGGTACTCGAGTATATTAGGGTCATGGTTAGAGGTCTTAAAGCGATTCCCCCAAGTGAGAGCGGTGTTCATGAAATACAACAACCCCATGTTACTTTCTCTGTGGTGTTTTTGATCAGAAGGAGCATGAAAGAAATATCTGTTATAATATTCACAATAGAACTGCTACAACACATCTAAGAACAGTCCTGCTCAAAGTCACGCATAAAAACAAAAGTAACGCAAAAGTAAATGTCACCTGAGGTACCTTTTTAAAAGTTCAAAGTAAGAGTAAATAAAACCAGGAACTAAAACCAAGGACACAGGTAAGTATGTAAACAAACGACAGAAACAAGACTTAAAATGTGCGATTAAAATTTGTATTAAAAAAGCTGGAGCAATTAAAATTTTTGAAAAGATTTAATTAATTTCAATGTAATGTTAAAAGGTCAAAATATAAAGTCACAAAAAGGTTTAAAAGTTGCAGTCCCTGGGCACCATGAAAAATCAATACGCTAAAATAAACTAATAACTAACTAAATAAATCCAACGAGGGCGACCTGCACGGGGAGTAGCCCGACCCTTAACAAAACAGAAAGTGCTACCTTCACTCACAACAAAACAACTGAAAACCCAATTGTGCCAATAAGTGAAAAACACTGGGCTAGGTCCCCCTCAGGCGCGCCCCGGGAGAACTAAATATTAATAAATTACTCGCTTAAGCCCCAGAGTCTACAACATTAAAACCTAAAACCATTATTTAAAAGTGCAGTGCTAGAATTAAAACTGAACCAGGAATGAAAACCCGCATGAAAACGATAGTCTAAAACCCAGCACAAAAACAGTAGCAGGCTACTCCTGAAATTAAAAGAATAGGGACGGTTAAAAATCAATGAGGCTAAAAACCAAGTTAAAAACCCAAACCTGTCCTCACCTCAATACTCTGATTACAATTCCCAGGGGAAGTTTGCCACCGGGTGATCCAGCCCTACACAGATGATTAAAACTACATTAAAAACCATACGTTTGTTAAAATAAGGGGGGGGAGTGGGGGGAGTTAAAACCTTACCTGACACCAGCGAGCAGGGAGCCGAGAACGTGAGCCGCCATTTTATGCTCAGCTCCCCCGGATGCCAGGCAAGTACCAACACTGTGGCGGTGGCGACCCCTAGTGTCCACCACATAACGCAGATAAGTTATTTAGAAAGTAACAAAGTAAAGTAACAAGTTACTTTTTAGAAGTAACTTCCCCAACACTGCTTCTCAGTGACCACTCCAAAGAGAACTTTAGTCATGGGGTTAGAGCTGAAACATGCAGTCTGCTCGTCACTCTTATTCCACACCAAAAATAATTAACTTTTTAGTTTACAGATATCTATCGTAAAAGAGTATTTCAAATCTGAATATATATTTCTTTATTTTTATCTGACTACTTATTTAAATGACATTAAAAACTAGCGACCTGCAGTGTGCTTTTTACTGTTATTCTACGGCAGAAGTCTCCAACCAGAGGCTCAGGAGCAACCAGTAGCTCGCCAGCCCTTTCCAAATAGCTCCCCGTAGGATTTAGACAAATATGCTGAATAATTTTGCATTATACAAACATCAAAAATGCCCTTTTTATAATACATTATGAATGGTAGTTGTATGTGCATGTGAGGCTAGACTGCAGAAGAAGCCTGAAGATTCAAGTCAGACAAATATCTCTAACGTAATAAAGACTAAAGCTTCTTTTCCAAAATAATACATTTTGTTCTACAGTGAAAGTATTAACAGAGTAAAGGTGCAAAGTCCATGCAGGTTTATGAATTGGGAATGAAACAGTGACATTACATAAACATATGGTGCTATTCCTCTGTTTTCCATGTATGCTTTGTGGACATGGGGAGAAAGACATTTCCAGCAGGAGTCCGCAAAGCAGGTGGGAAACATGAAAATAAGGGCAGTCTCATTGTTATTTATTGTTGTTCATTAATTGTTAACTCTGCAGAGATATTGGATTTTGGTCGGGTGCCTCCAGACATTCCTTATTAAGTTGAGGCTCTGCATCTTCTAAATGGCCCAAAATAAACCATCAGTTTGATTGACTATGGAATTAGTCTTCCTGTAGGCAATTACTGCAGCTGATACGCAGGACGGCAGTTTATTAACTCTTACATTAAAAGCTACAACAGAGACATCCTGCAGCCTCGAGCCGTCAGAAAAGCTGATTACACAGAAAACCACAACAACGGGGCAACACTCAACTCGCAAAACAACTTAGCCATAAAAGTGCGGTATTTTCTTCACGGCCTCACCTGAAATTGAGGTTTATTGGCCCGCTATACTTCCCTGGAAAGCAGAAGTGGGAAGTAATGAGCACGGAGGCCAGGGTTCAGGGCATGTAGGAGGCTGATCTGTATTCTCCACAGACGCCACCCTCCTCACCCCCTCCTCACCCCTCCCATCAGGGTCAGGGGGATCAGAGCATTCGGTGCAAACTCAACCCAAGCTCAACCCCATTTGGCTCCACGAGGGTTAATGTTCCCGACGCTTCATAATGCTTTATTAACAGCCCGTAGGTTCACTCCAAGACGCTCCATCCCCGTCTGGGCAGTTTGTGTTGTGTGGAAATGGTAGCGCGGGGAGACAGCGGCAGAAGCAGCTGGGGAAGCCTAATGCTACACTAAATGGGCGAAACGAGACGGCGCTGATTGCAGATGAAGCAGAAGCGGGTGGGCGATGTGGACTGTGGGGCAATCTTAGAGGGCATTTATGCAAGTACGCGTCTTCATCTGCGCCGGAGAAGTATAAATGCTTTTTTCCAAAGATCCACCGGGGAAGACGACTGCGGTGGAAAAGACCCGCTGAGACAATTTCTAACTGTTGGGTTGAGGAAGGATGAACAGCGAAATGAAGCGTGAAACTATTCCACTGGATTTTTATCGAAATTATGACTATGTGTCCCTTTTGGTGTGATTGTGGCATCAAAACAGCCATGGTTAATCAATTCAGCCCCACACTAACCAAGGCAAGGTTTTTTGAATAGCACAGTTCATACACAAGGCAACTCAAAGTGCTGAACCAAACAAGACAGAAACAATGCAGGTGTCTATCTTACATAATTACAGTGTATTTAAAAGAGTAATGATACAATCCCTCAGTTGTTGCAGCTGACCCATCTGTTTAAACCTGGATTTGATCATTGTCAGAGAAGAATCCTGTTCTAAAATTTTAAGGAAGACTGGCTGCATACATCTGAAACGCTGCCTCCCCATATTTAGCTCTGATTCTGAAGAGCACCAGCAGGAGGACAGTTCCTGTGCTCCTCAGCGTCCGAGTTGGTTCATATGGCACTAACATGTCAGAGATGTACTTTGCCGTGAGGCCATGGAGAGACTTGTACACAAGCTGAGCTGCTGTAAAGTATGTTCTCTGATCCGCAGGAAGCCATGCAAAAACCATTCTTCCCTTGGGTAAAATATAAGTTGAATAGACCTGCCATAAAGTATACCTCTTCAAAGTATTGCAACACAGGGTTTTCTGTAGCTACCACATTTTTAACTTGATTTGTTTGTGTTTTGTTTGTGTGCTCTCTTTAGCCCGCTGCCCTCTCCTGTTGATCCTAACCACGGCTAACAGCTCAGTGCTTGGTTATAATTGGAATTTTGTATTAAAATCCAAAGGCTGAAATTCAAACACTAGAAAGACTGGTAAGATTAGAGAAACGTGATGGCACAAGGAATATTTGGAATTGCTTGGAGCACGTTTTGCATTTAAATGAGGAAGGGGGTCTCAGTTGCTGCGTCTGACTATTATTAAATAGATCCTATCAGGCCCGGTTTAGACAGAGATGGTTTGGAGTCGCTGCAAAGCAATGAAAAAAAACGACCAGGCTCCTTATTTGAAGTCTACTGTGTTTACACAACGATGGAAAACAATGTAGTTCTAGCGCCTGGCCAGTAGTGGGCAGTAGAATGTTAAAACACAAAACACGCGACCCCCGGCAGTACAATCATTTCCTTAACAACATCCTCCTCAGGCCTTGGCAAAGACGGGAAAGAATGCACCAACATCACTCTGTATTTAACAGCAGCAGCAAAAATGGAAACTGAAACTACAGCTTTGAGTTGTTTCATTTGGCCAGACAAAAGAGTGGAACTCACCTCCGTGTAGTGCTTGAAGCACACGTAGCATTGTAGCGCTAGTTGATCTGCTAATGTTGTTTATGTTTGTTCCTGGCTAATGTACATGTCCAAATGTACGTGCGGGGAAGTGGTGAAGTCATGGCAGGCAGAGAATTTACATCTTTTTCATCACACGTCTGTGAAACAGCCCCCGCCTCGCAGCGTATCTGTTCTGTTCCACTCTGGTGGCTGTTTCTCAACGCTCGTGTTTTCACCTCTTCATGCCTTCATGTAAACAGCATCTCAGATTTGTGTTTCTAAGTACTGTACTTTGAAAACAATGTGTATCTCAAAGCTTTATCAGGACATCATTATTATGGTCTCATTATTTTCTCATAAAAACATGCATGAAGGGGGCGAGTAGAAAAACTTTCACACATGAATTAATTGAAAACATCTTCATCCATGATTCATTTAAAATATCCTTTTTTAAAGCACTAGATAAGTAAGAAAGCGATTGAGGAGGGGTTGGAAACAAAAAGGCGTCTGCTTTGTCCAATCCTTTTTCAAACTGTTATAATGATAATAGTAATGTATCGGTTTAACGTTTCGCATGTCATCATTCATTCACTCCATACATGGTTGTGATATAGTACTGCAGTAGCTACAGCTGCCCTGGGGCACATTGAAAAAAGTGAGAGGCAATGTACCATTGGCCCCTCCCACCACCACCAACAATTCACACACACACCAGACTCATTCTAATGTGGGTGAAGTGTCTTTCCAAACAGCAGATTTGCACTCTACAGCCGCAGCCGCCCCACTGTGGCACCTGCTGTTCCCAGAGGTCTCCCATCACAGCACTAACCAGGCCTTGCCCTTTAAGCTACAGAGGTCTGACAAGATCTGTCTTTCATTTGCAGGTATGGCTACATGATATGGTTTATCTTTATCTTTAGCACTTACTATTTTTACACATTGTTTACACAAAAAAACCACAACAATAAATTGTAATGATTTTGAAAATAAAACTTTTTTGAAGAGATATTTGATAACACACAGATCTGAGATTTAAACAGTTCAATCACCGGAAATGCCATGATAACAACCACATAGAGCCATAAGGGGCAGATGACCAATGTTCATAAACGATTGTAACATTATCTTATTTTAAGCTACACACTTGCTGTAAACGCTTCAGGCCGAGGATGTGAAGGAGGTAAGTGACACACAAAGGCACTGTTTTATGTTGTGCGCGACATATGTAACTCCTCTTCATACACTGCTGATGACGATGCTGATGTTGAACGTGTGCCAGCAGTAGAGGCCCCTAATGCCCACAGCAAACTCTGCGCTGACACTTGGAAAGGTCTGCTGTCAGCTTCACTCACTGTGATCCAGCCTCCAGCGTCGCACGCAAAAACAAAACACCTTTCAAAATTATACATGTATTTCTTTGCTGCATATTTTGGCATGAATAAGACCTTGATAACGCTTCAGGTCAGCCCTCACTAATTAACAGCTAGTTAAGTGCCAATTAGTCTATAATTCATGGTTACTTGGCTCTTAGTTGGTATTTATTAAGCACTTATTTGTCCTTTTTATACATGACCTTTTTCAACATCAAACTAACTACTAACCTACACTGACCATGTGGGTTAGTAGTTAGGGTTACGATTAGCATTATCGTTAGGGTTAGCATTATTATTAGGGTTAGCGTTATCGTTAGGGTTAGCATTATCATTAGGGTTAGCATTATCATTAGGGTTAGCATTATCATCAGGGTTAGCATTATCGTTAGGGTTAGGGCTTAAAGCAGTTCTGTTTCTTGTATCTTCACACTTTTAAATGTACTGTGTTTATTTATGAGTTGAGTGGTCTTCTCCTTCTTTGGGCCTTCACAGGACCCCCACATTTTCTCACATCCTTAAACACTTCTGTCCGGGTGTGACTGGGGCCCTCTCTGACGCACATTTACAGTCCCACAACACAGAGAAAGAGCTAGAGGTCAACGGATTAGTCCTTCATGGACAATATTTACAATATTTTTGGTGTTTATATTTTGGGGGTGGGGATGTGTGTGTTTGTGCGTGTGTCTGTGTGTGTATGTCTATGAGTCTGTATGTCTGTGTGTTTGCGTCCATGTGTATGCTACCTCTAAAAACACTATTCATCAGATCAGACATTGCAAAGCTACAATGTGTAATTTCTGTTTTCCTCATTATTGATAAAATATGGATTTGATTAGTTTTCAAGCCATGACACGAGAAAATGGCAAATGGAAAACTGATAGAGAGAACTACCAGAGGCTTATTTCTAACACAATTACAATATTCACAATCCCAAGCTTAATAGCCTCATATCATATATAGATTCAATTTTATTTGGGTGTTTTGAAATATGTTTGTTTGCTTCTGATCGATGCCTTTTTAACCCGTTTAAGAACCATCTTTCCCCAGAAGAATGCTCTTGGCAACAGGAAAACTGCCTCCAGTCTTTGGATTCACAAGAGTGACCTACACTCACAAGAATAAACCAGCAATAATGGTTTGGCTTTTCCTTCCTGCTTCTTATTTATTCTTGTTGCTTTTTAGAGTTTAGAATTGGAATCAAACAAAATGATCTCTCACTTCATATCCAACATGTATGTACTGTATGTTGCCACTTACCCGAGCTAAACTTTACTTGTTTGGTTATCACTGTGTTCTTTTGTCCTTTCAAAACTATACAACGCTAAACATACACTTTTGCCCCCGATCCATCACTTGGTGGCACCTCCACCTTGAAGTGAGCTCAAAGGGGAGCTGCCGCCCCACCTTCGGCCAATCAGAGGAGGCCTGTGACATGTTCACAGGGACAAACAGGACAAACCTCAGAACTGCTCCTACTGCTGGAGAAAGCAACTCTGCCCCGAACCCAATCACCATGTGACCCATCACATGACCACTGTTACACTGTTCAAACTCCAACTATAAGAATCACTATACGAGGCCTATCCTCCTTGTCTTGAATCATTATGAGTACACTGAAAAAAGTGATAACAAATTTGCCAAAAATAGCTCAAATTTGAACAAATGCATCTTAATTTTGAAATATTTTTGACTGCCTTAACCTTTAAACGTTGACTCCTTCACAAAAGCAATGTATTTATTTTGTGATTATTTTTTTAACCCCTATGTTTTTTTAACTATTGACCTTTTACCAAATGGTTGAGATGCACTTTGATGATAAAAGTGCCTAAAATTAAGTGAGATGCCTCAAAGAGGTAGATTTCAGTTCCAGGCTTAAAGTAGATTTATCGACTCAAAATGTGATCCACCAAATAGATGAGGAAACCATTACATGATTAAAACAAGATTTTCCAATGGAGAAAAGCAAAATGATCATCTTCACAGAGATACAAGAAATGTCTCCATTTGGAATGAAAAAAAAAGCAACAGTCCCAAATCTTGTTTTGAGACAGTCAGAATTTACTCAAATTAAGATAAAAACCACTCACTTCAAGCAATTATTACCTTATATTTCATCATTTTTGCAGTGTCGCCCATCACATAATTTGGGTTGTAATATTTCTGCTGTACCAATTTCATAGATCAGTACATCCAATGACCGTGTCCCGCAAAGTCATATTTCTTGGTTTCATTTGGCGTGAATAGGTGCGAGCCGGTGTCAGGCCAAACACAACAGCACAGTCCACAGGCTGATGGATGGCTGCTGCGATGTGTGGAGAGGATCGAAGGGATTGATCGGCGCTGAGCTATCTCATCCCTGTTTTACCCTCTGTCACACAGGTGCTGAGGGAGATGGATTCTGTCTGCCAGAGGACTGGATTAATGGCTGCGAGTGAGGGGATCTCACTGTGGCGTGGACCCAGCCGCGGAGCCCTGTGCTCTGGGCGGCGTGGCAGAGGTGGTATTGATGGGAGGCGTCTGGAGCCGGAGGTGGAGAGAGACCAGAGAGACCAGAGAGACACAGAAAGACTCCAGTACAGCGAGCCGAGCAGCTGCAGCAGCAGAACGATGAACGCATGAGAGACACCCGAGAGAGTGACCAGAGAGAGGGACCAGACAGAGAGACCAGAGAGAGACCAGAGAGACTATTTAGAGAACAGAGAGAGACCAGAGAAAAAGACAAGAGAGAGTCCAGAGAGAGCAGAGAGAGAGAGAAAACAGAGAGAGACCAGAGAGATAGGGAGAGACTATTTAGAGAACAGAGAGACCAGAGAAAAAGACTAGAGAGAGTCCAGAGAGACCAGAGAGAGAGAGAAAACAGAGAGAGACCAGAGAGAGACCAGAGAGATAGGGAGATACTATTTAGAGAACAGAGAGAGACCAGAGAAAAAGACTAGAGAAAGTCCAGAGAGACCAGAGAGAGAGAGAAAACAGAGAGAGAGAGACCAGAGAGATAGGGAGAGACTATTTAGAGAACAGAGAGAGACCAGAGAAAAAGACTAGAGAGAGTCCAGAGAGACCAGAGAGAGAGAGAAAACAGAGAGAGACCAGAAAGAGACCAGAGAGATAGGGAGAGACTATTTAGAGAACAGAGAGAGACCAGAGAAAAAGACTAGAGAGAGTCCAGAGAGACCAGAGAGAGAAAACAGAGAGAGAACAGAGAGAGACCCCAGCGAGAAAACAGAGAGAGAGAGACCAGAGAGAGACACCAGAGATAAAATAGAGAGAGAGATACCAGAGAGAGACACCAGAGAGAGACACCAGAGATAAAATAGAGAGAGAGATACCAGAGAGAGACACCAGAGAGAAAACAGAGAGAGTAACTAGAGAGATAAAAACAGTGAGAGAGACTAGAGGGAGAGAGCTGAGGGTGAACCGAGAGAGACCAGAGGGAGACCAGAGAGAAACCATAGAGAAACCAGAAAGAGACCAGAGAGAGAGACCGGAGAGAGAGGGAGCAGAGACAGAGAGAAAAACCAGTTGGAGAGACTGGAGGGAGAGAGCTGAGGGTGAACAGAGAGACTAGAGAGGGACGAGAGAGAGAAACCAGAAAGAGACCAGAGAGAGAGAGGAAGGCAGAGATAGAGACTAGAGAGAGTCCAGAGAAAGAGACCAGAGAGACGCAGAGAGAGGGACTCCGGTGCAGCGAGAAAAGCAGCTACAGCAGCAGAATGATGCATGAGGCCGTCTCTCTTCACCTCTGCTCACTCTGGACCGGCCAGACTAATGAATATGCACATGCAGAGATGATGTCTGCACACTCCACTCCAGGCATATCAATTGCACAAAGTTAATGACATAAACATAACCCTTTGTTCGATGTCCCATGACTTATTATGCAGTAAATTAATTGTCTCTCGCTGGCGATTACAATGGACATTTCCCATGGATGGTGATGTATTCAGTAAACAAAGATTACATTACTCTAATTGAGGGAACAGTGTTTAGATCATTCCTGATATTAGACAGGAGCTAATGGCACAACAAATAGAGCTATGTTCATTCATCACTGCCAACAATAACTCAATTAACAGTAATCCACAGATTTCATGCCGCTGTGGTCGCCCTGACTGCACTGCTCGGTAAAGTGAAGGTCACAGAAAAAGTAGTTAGTTGGAGTTGTGCGGAAAGTGCTGCGGACTCAGTTTGTGAGTGGAGACCTGGCCTGAGCTCAGTATGCTCCAGGCATCTCTCACTCTCTTGCATCTGTGCTCTGGAAACTCACACTTTTTCATTCCACCGCTAATGCTGTTTTTTTTTTCTATATAAAAGATGCTCAGCAAGACAACTGTGCCCCGGCCCCAGATTAATGAGTCCTCAAATGCAAGCAGACAGCGGAGGAATTAACAACCTCATCGTCCTCCTCCTCCTCCTGCTTCTCAGCTTTTTTCGTTTTCACACGAGTCTGGCATCTCATTGAAGAAAGTGCATCATGCGACGTACGCAGCCTCCGCGTCCCAAACAACGCGTTCCTGTCACCCTCCTCCCCGCCATGACAGCCTGTGTTTGTGCTGAGCTCCTCTGCTTCTGTCAATACACAGATAGGCAAACATTCATTACTGCAGGTGAACACAGACCAGATCAAACCAGGATCAAAAAGGCAATATTGATGTACATAAAACAGACCCGCTCCCTCATCATACTTCGTTCAGATGCATTGACAAATAGACTTACTGAAGCAAATGACAAAGTTAAAAGAGTAAATATTTAGAGCAAGAGACGGGCTCGATTTTAACAATGTTCCATCACATAATGACACACTGCAAAGAACTATGAGGTTGTTGCTTCAATTGAGTGTTTTTCATTTTAATCTGAGTGTATTCTGACTTTCTTAAAACATTTTTTGCCAACGGGACAAAGCCTTTTTCTGTTATCTCTGTCATGGTGTGGATTGTGTTATTTTAGTACTTTGTTTCATTTTAACATGAGTTTTCTTGTGGTTTTGTTTCAGCTATACCTGTGTCACTCTATTTCTATGAGTACTTGTGTCTCTCTATTTCTATATACAATGTACCTATATACTATGTACCTAGTAATAGTAGTAGTAATCTTTATTTATATACCGCCTTTTCACTGCAGATCTGAGTCTCAAAGCGGTTTACAATTGTTATTTTTGGGCATTTGTCTCTCACTCCATACAGAGATGCATATGGTACAGGAGGCATATGCCAGACCTATTGTACATATTTTTAGTGGTAGGGGAAACCGGAGTACCCGGAGGAAACCTACGCAGACACGGGGAGAACATGCAAACTCCACTCAGAAAGGCCCTGGTCCGACCGGGATTTGAACCCGGGATTTGAACCCAGGATCTTATTGCGGTACCTGTGTCTCTCTGTGTCTATATGTACCTGTGTCTCTCTATTTCTATATGTATCTGTGTCCCTATTTCTATATGTACCTGTGTCTCTCTTTTTCTATATGTACTGTACCTCTGCCTTTCTGTTTCTATCTGTACCTGTGTCTCTCTATTTTTCTAAGTGTACATGTGTCTCTCTGTTTCTGTACCTGTGTCTCTCCGTTTGTATATGTACTTGTGTCTCTCTTTTTCTATGTGTACCTGTGTCTCTCTGTGTGTACCTGTGTCTCTCTGTGTCTATATATCTCTGTGTCTCTCTGTTTCGGCCTTTACCCGTGTCTCTATTTACGTACCTGTGTCTCTCTGTTTCGATATGTAACTCTGTTTATATTTGTACCTGTGTCTCTCTGTGTCTAAGTGTACCTGTGTCTCTCTGTGTCTATATATGTATATATGTATACTCCATTCAAATGCATTGACAGATAGACTTACTGAAGCAAATGACAAAGTTAACTGAGTACGTATTTTACATTACAGTCCTTACACTACATTCCTTGAATAATGGAAATACTTTTGTAGAATGTTAAGTTGCTTACTCTGGTTATAGCATATACACACACACACACATGAAAATATATATAATTATATTTATATTCCTATACATATAACACAAGTGACAGAAGTTGCCATAGTTTCCCCATGTGTTAGTATATTTACAATTTCAGTATGTATTTACAAATGTATTTCTTTTTACAATTTTTCAGCTTGAAATGAAAGAAGTAAAAGCGTGAACTCGCACCCCATGAATATTATTTAAAAACATCAATAGATTTAGCTTTTTAGCCTAGAACAATAATAACTGTGTCATCACTCGTGTGTAAAATAGAGATGACCATCCATTAAATTCAACAATCCATGTAGTTATTTAGCATGACTCTTTGTTCATTTCTCATAAGACGATTGCACGTTGCTGGGTTGTTTGCAGAGTCGCCCCACACGTTCAGGAACAGTGGTGTTCTCGGTCAGGGGCGATGGCAATAACGTGGGGAGAGACGTGTGGGTAGATGTGGGACTGAGGCGGTGCAGACAGGCTCCAGCAGAGGCACCGCTGATGGATGGTCTGCACCAAACAGGCAAAAGCACTTGGAGTACTTTTTCTACTGTCCCCAATTGTGCCATTTGTCTGTGCCACAGTGAGATATAGATGTGTGAGAGGCGGAGAGGACTTCATTCTGAAAGGATGTCCTGACGCGGCGTCCCCTTAACCTTTCTCTTTTTTATACCTTGTGATTGATTGTTTGTGAGCACAACTGAACTCATGTGATATGTTTAATAATCTGAATAATGTCACAATGTGCAATATAGAACCACATGCGTTGGTGACGTTGCCTTAGTTGGTAGAGCATTGGCCCTTGGGTCTGAAGGTCATGGGTTCAAATCCGACCATAAGACCTATTCCAACTGCTCCCACTAATGTCTGCTGTTGTAATGCCCCCCCCTCATTGCCTGAAGCCCCTGCTAAAACATCAAGGCTGTGTCACCGCTGACAGAGCAGCCATCTTCCTGTGGACCCACCACCTGCAGAGGATCAGCGAGGGACTGGTGCTATGAGACTTGGGTGGCATCTCTGATTGCTATTCTGTACAAAAAGGCAGGACAAGGTTTATTAATATAGCACAAATAATACACAAAGAAACTCAAAGAGCTGAACAAGTGCAAAGAACTGTTTTTACCTGGATTTGAAAACTGCCAGAAGATTGTTCCAGATTTTAGTAGCATTAATCTGAAATGCTGCCTCCCCATGTTTAGTTCTGACTCTGGAGACCAACAGCAGTCCGGTCCCTCTGCTCCTCAGAGTCAGAGTTGGTTCATTTGGCACTAGCATGTCATAAATGTACTTTTGAGCAGGGCCATGGAGAGACTTGTTTACACGCAGCGCTGCTTTAAAGTCTATTCTCTGAGCCACAGGAAACCAGTGCAGGGACCTGAGAACTGGATTAATTTGATTTGACCTGTGAGCAGGCCATTACAGTAGTCTAACCACTAGACACAAATGCATGGAATCTCCAACATTGCCATAATTAAAAACACAGTGTCTTAAGCAGACACTGTGTTTTTAATTATGTTTTTTACTTGGTAAAGAGCTGCTGATGTTACTGATTTGTCCATAATTACACTGAGGTTTATTTCCCATTAAGGGCAGATTTGAAATGAGCCAGTAATTCAAAAATACCATGGCATCCTGACTCCTTTTTCTGACTTCTTTTTTTTCCTGACTTCTTTTTTTTAGGAGGAACCTGATTACTGCCGTTTTCAGGGCCATTGGAAATGTTACAGATAAAAGATACATTACTATTTGCTGAGGGAAGGTAAAAGACTGCTCAGGACAGACTTAAGACATTTAGTGGGTAATACAGCGGGGGAAAAAGTATATGGTCATTGGTCAGGCAACGATTGTGCAAGTTCTACCATTCAAAAAGATGAGGGATAACTTAACTATGAGAGACGGAATGAAAAAAAAAATCCTGAACATCACATTGTGCATCACAAGAAAATGTTTTCAAATTCGGGTGGATATTAAGTATTTGGTCTAAATACATATTGAAAGTTTATCCCAATACTGTTATATGCCCTTTGTTGGCAAGGCAAGTATAGCACAGTATAGCACAATTCAAACACAAGGCATCTCAAAAATGACAGCCTTTATTAGAAACCATTTTAACCTTCACATGAGCTATGCCCAGATCGTTCAGAACACTGGAGGTGACGGAGGTAAATAGTTCATCAACAGTAGAACACAACGTGTTCTCAAATGTATTCATTCCCATGAACAGTTTGGCTGTGTTTGCATTGATGTGTCTTCTGACAATTGCAGATTCATGTGTGGTTTAAAAAACACAATACACTGAAGTGACCTGACAGAGCAACGTCCACCACATTTACATTTAGTTACTCACATGCAGAGGTAGGCCAAATGTTTCACGTACCGAGCTCAGCTCTTTTGCCTTTCTGTCATTACCGTTATCCAAATGAACATTACAATCACCATCAAAGTCTGTGCCTACAACTGAAAGCAACTCATTAAAATTATCAATAAAACTGTCACATGTCTGTGGTAGCTTGTACAGGACAGTGATAAAAATAATATGGTATTTTCAAAGAAACATATTTCAATTTCAAGGGGCACTCCACAGGATATAATTTGATCTGCAGCTACGCCTTCCACCCTTTTATGTTCTTGTATTTTGGTGGTGTTGCTTCTATTAAAACTGCATTTCCTGTGTTTTGGTCAAGTTTCATAAAATTAATGCCAAGTTTCATAAAATCATTCGTTTATGTCATTTGTAGACATAAAATTATTACATCAAAATGATTTGTTGCATACAGTGATCTGACATTTAGTCTAGTAAGGTTGAAATTAACGTCGGTGTCAGTGGGTTTAGTTGATTACATTTATAAGAAACAGGAATTAGATTTCTTGGTTTGACCCATGAAACTAAACTGCTGTCCTCTGTTATGGTTTATTTGTCTATTTAAATAAAAATAAAACATTTAAGCTGGTGTGAGGAACACACATTTTCTATTGGTTAACAACGTGAACGGCTTTTCTCAAAGCCGTTATGTCTTTATTGAAACTTTCTCTTCCTGTCAATCAATGTCAATTTGGCAAATAAATCACGGAATCCATAAACATTTGCGTGTTGCAGGGTTTTAAATATTTATCCTGAAAATGAAAGCAGAGAGAGGAAGCCAACCGAGCACACTCAGCAGGAAGGACACAACGCTCTGCCGCAGGCTAAAGCTACTCTAACACGTACAGTATGGTAAACTTATGTCCATTTTAGTACCTGTCCCACATCATAAACAGCATCTACTCATATTCAATGCAACAGAAACTGAAAACAAGGCAATTCACTATCAGTGTGAGCTTAGGGGCTGATTTACTGAATAAATATGCACTATTGAAAGTCGTGGTTAGTGACATATTGTTCACAGAATATTTCTAGGTATCAAGACTTGTGTCACTGTAAACATGTGTGCGCCGAATATCTTAACAAACAGCTGATAACAGATTCTCCCAGGAAAGCGACGCCATATACAGCTGGACTGACAATCTGTGTCCGTGGGAGCAGATGCTTCCCTCAACATGGGTCTCGCAGAGATTCCTGACTTTTTCCCACTGTCTCTTTCTTGTTTGAGTTGTTCCTTTATGATGCAGGAGGGTCTAGGACAGTGGTGATGATCCAGGACACTTCACATCCAACAACATTTATGGACATATATCAACATTTGCTATATGTACCATATAAAACCACTTGTGTCACTGTTACTGCCACTTTACTGAGTCCCTTTGTCCAGACCCTCATGCTGCTAACATCTACAGATGTAAACATAGATCTACACATTCATGCACTAGAACAGACATGGGCAAACTTTTCCTTCTGAGGGCCACATTGGAAATTAGGTCCGGATCCCGACAGCCATCTGATATTCCAGTGTTTTTCTCAGGCTTCATTTTAAAAGATAAATGTATGGTTTATATGAAAAAAATAGCTCTGCACACAGCACAGAGGGGGATTGTATGATGTTTAAACTGAAATCACAATATATGTTTAAATTTACTATTATATGTTTATAATTATTGTTTGTGTGAATGTATGTATATATGCATGAATATATATGTGTATGTATGTATGTGTAGATATACACTTTGTCTTTCCTTCTCCCCCTCTTCTGTACATAAGAAAAGATTTCTGTAATTCCACATTCACTCTCATGCACACACATGCACACACTCACTCACACACACACACACACACATGCGCGTGCGTGCAACGATTGCTTTTTCTTTCTTGTTGGTCTCACTGTCCTCTCTCCCCTCTTTGTATAGATTCTCCTCTTACGTTGTAAATATCACTGAAACTGATGTTGACTATCAAAGACTATGTTGTCTTTGTTGTCTATGTTTGCTTCTTGTTTGTCGTATTGTACGTATTGTATTGTATGTTTTGTTTGTCTATTCTCAACAATAAATGAAAAAATAAAAAAAATAAAAAATAAAAAATGAAATAAAAAAAAAATTAAAAAAAGATAAAAATAAAAAATAAACTGAAATCACCCCACTGTGGGATGAATAAATGTTCTTAATCCTCATCTCTCTTGATCTTAATCTTAATCTATATAAATTGAGGAGGGCTCAGGGGCCTGATAGAAGCATCGAAAGGGCCGCATCTGGCCCACGGGCCGGGGTTTGCCCACCACTGCACTAGAACATATAGCATGTTAAAGGACTCATATTACGCTTTTTGACTTTCCTCTGGTTTAAACATGATTACAGAGATATTTGGCCTTCATACACATGGCCAGAGTCGTTTTTTCATCGATTCCCTCAAACTTAAGTTAAAGAGCGATCTTTCTCTTTTATTCTTGAGAGGCACAGAAACAGGCTGTCTCAAATCGAGGCGTGGCACAATCCATGACGTCAAAGCCCGCCTCCAAGAGGTGAATGACAGCACGGAGAAACTGAACCAGCGAATCAGTGTTGTCTATGGTCAGCGTGTGTAGCCTCCCTCTTAGTCTAGCGTGTGGTCTATAGACAATAAATAAGCATCAGTGCTTTTTACGTTAGCTACATGTGAACTTGGAAAACATTTGGTGAAAACATGTGACGACGGTATTTGGCCCCACGACTGTAACAGCAAAAGCTGTTACAGTTTATTTACCTGATTTGATGTACGTATACCTCGAACTTAGCATGAGGCTACGTCACTGCGCAGGCGGGGGAGTCGGGCTCACAGACAGAGGAGCACAGATCAGCTCGTTTCACACCAGGTGACATCAACTCTATGCACAAAATGACTAGAATTTGACAAGTTATAAGTGTTGTGCGGTGTCTCACTCAAATTATCATCACACAGAGGATGAACTGTGAAAAAGGAAGAAAAGCGAAATATGGCACCTTTAATACTTAAGTCGTGCTTCTTCATCTCAAGCTAAAGATAGACATTTTTACTGCTTTTTATGCCAGAGTTAGCGATTGTATTTTAGTGTAGAGTTATTATTAA
The DNA here is from genome assembly GCA_964034765.1 of Knipowitschia caucasica. Lineage (NCBI taxonomy): Eukaryota > Metazoa > Chordata > Actinopteri > Gobiiformes > Gobiidae > Knipowitschia > Knipowitschia caucasica. Next base: position 30,488,225 of record OZ035828.1, on the reverse strand, counting down.
ATTTATATTCTGCTGTGTGCTCCCCATTCTGTAACTGGTGATGCAACACTGAAATTTCCCCACTATGGGACAAACAAAGGACCATTTAATCTTAATCTTAATTTATGGATTCATGCACCTCTTACGCACAAAACGCGTCTCCTCTGACGAAGGCGGAAGTCTACCACCAAAACATGTGATAATTAGAAGCAAAACTATCTTATTTTTCATTTTCATCTTATTTCAAAAACCTTCCCAGCCGTAAACTGCCGGTTGCGGATGTGACAAAGGCCAAGCATACTTTGTTGACCTTCCCTAGCTCCTCTCTGCATTCCCTCGTCCCATCAGCCACTTCTCCTGTCACACAAAATAAATTGCCTTGGCTGTGAATGGGTCAGGACAACACAGAGATGTCATTATTCCACTGCCATTGATCATACCTGGGGAAACGCACCAGTCAATAGTTTCTATAATTGCTCTGTCTCCAGCACCTTCAGAGCCTTCTCCAACATGGCAGCGTTTCACCTTCCCACTCATTACTATTTTCATGTTTCACATTTTTGCCTCAGATTAGGGAGAATCGGATTAAAAAGCATTGCTTGAAAGAGTGGGAAAATTTAGCAACTGAACGCTGATTGGGAGAGGGGAAGATTAAACTTAATAATAAAAAATGTACAGTAAAGGTCAAACAGTTCAAACACAAGAAATGATAAAAAAGACTTAGAACCAATGGACAGAAGGAGCAGATGACCAATGTCCATAAATGTTGATAAAGTCCATAAATGGTAACAAAGATAAGATATGAGCTAATAATCGCTTGAATTGACTGTTAGCTTAGTTTGAGTACATTTTGACTGCCTTAAAAAACGATTTTCCAATGAGTCAAGCCATTTAGTCTTAATTAAAGAACTGTTGCTTTTTTTTCTCATTCCATGGAAGACATTTGTGAAATTTCAAACCAGAAGACTCAGATTCATTTATTTTGACAAAGGGACGATTTTGTTTTGTCCCATTGTCAAATCTTGTCTTAAGGCAGTCAGAATGAGCTCATGAGAAAATACATTCAGCCAAATCTGAGCCATTTTTTACTTATTTTTCATCACCGTTTGCAGTGTGTCCTTTCCCTCCTTTGTCAGCAAGTAATAACTCTAAAAACCCAGTTGGAGAAAATGAGAAACCTCGAGGAGGTCCACATTGAGGGAGGGATTTTCTCCCACACACGGACAGGCTGTAGATCCAGGACTCAGACTGTAGAACGAGGACCGAGACCACGCAATGCAGGACTGAGGCGGCTCCCAGGCCGAGGAGATGGTCATATATCCTAACAACTACAGTATAACATGATTATCCTCATTAACATATTCCAAAACATGCCATTATTTCACAGATTTTGCCCAAGTCAAAGAGAAAATGTAATGTCATGTAATTTATTTTTAACTATTTTACAACATTGATCATCAAACAGCAGACCTGGAGTTGATTTTTTAATCCAGTCATTCTATTTTTAGGAACTTCATTCCAACTGCTGTCCGACTTTACAACAAATAATGAGGACTAACACTGTCGACCACATGTCGTGCATCTGTGCAATAATCTGAATGTCTCTGTCACTTCACTGAGTCACTTTGTCCCAAACTCTCGTGCTGCTAACATGTACGATGTATGACAGAATGAGAGGGTCGCACCGTGGGGAAATTTCACTACACATTTAAATGTATACATACTGTACGTCTGTATATTTCTTACACTAGAATATAAGGTATTTTATACTTCCTTGGCTATTATGCTAATGTCAGAGATTGTTTTTAATTTTATTATAGTTTTCTCTTTTTCTCTAATGAAATTACGATATTTACAAACACATACAGTAATACAAACACACATTTTCAAATGAAGAAATACAAAAAACAACACCTCCCTCTGGTTTTCACTCTTTTCACCTTTTATTTTGTACATATATATTATCTCGCATTCTGAAACATTACATGACAAATCTTGAACATGAGTGATATTATTCCAGAAAAAAGTATTTGGTGATAACTTTTCAGGAAGAAAACAGTTGAAATAATTATAAAAAAAACTATTCAAACTCTATTTTCCTCTGGTGCTCTACTGCTCCCTTCGGCTTTGGTGCCAGACGATGCAGAAGAGAAAGCAAAACCAAGCGAGTGAATATGAAATTGCCATTAACCACACAGTGTTTTAAAATGCAGCAGGAATAATGGCTTCTTCATTCTCCTCATCTCCATCTTACAAATGGCGTATTGATTTTGAATTGTCTGCCGTCAGACGCCCTTGACCTGAGCTCCACTGTGACATTTGGTTTGGCACTTCTATCTGATAAAACTAATGTTGTTTTTCTCCAATTTTCATATGGTTTGAGAGGTTAGCTTTGGCAAACACCGGTCGTACTCTGCAGCCGTCATCAGTCAGTTTATTGATCCCAGAGTCAATGAATAGTGCTATCCATCCTAATTGACTGAAGGATTTTAAGAAAACCCACAACAAGTTGAGTTTTGAGAACTTTCGCCTCACAACAAGATGGTTCTGTTTGTTTCCTGAGTGACGCTGAAATAAAACGTCAACGGAATCGTTTTTTTTTTTTTTACTTTCGGATCAGAGTCTTCAGCATTAATGCAAATATTACTGGTTGATGTTTACATACAACTCTATATTTATCGTACTAGGTTATACAGTTTTTTACTTTTGCTTTTGTTCATGTTAGAGTTTGAGATTCTATAATTGCTTCTTTGTAATGCTCAGGCGTCATCTTCTCTTCTCTCATAAACATAACATTGGACACCGAGCATAAAGTCCACAGCACATACATCCACATGAAGAGTATTTCTACATATTTCCAAGCATCATTTCATTCCCCTTTTCACTGTTGACCTGATAAAAATATTAAGCAGTGGCCATGAAAACCTTTTTGCTTTCTTCAAACGTAACTAATAAATCAAAAGGATTTGTATTATCTGATTAACAAAAAAACACATTTTGACAAATCAATTAATCAATCAATTGTAGCAAGTAATCTAATATAAGGCCCTGTCCACACGAAGTCAAGCTCAGGCCTAAACGAAAAAATACTTTATCAATCCAGTGTATCGTCCATACGAGGCCGGCGTTTTGGGGGGGTGTAAACGAACATTTTTGAAACTAGGTCCCAGAGTGGAAAGATTTCAAAACTCCGTATATGCCGCTCCGTGGTTACTGCCTCTCCGCAATGTATCTGAGACGCTTGCGTCATTGCCCCGCCTCTTGTTAAAGCACGCATGCGCCGCACTCAGAAAATAATGACAACAACAATGTAGCTTGTTGGTTTTGTAATCCAGTGTGACCCGAAGCAACAGTTCAACCTCATCGTCCGTCCATACTAATGTAGTACCAGCTCGCCCACTCGCCATGTTGTCTGTTTACAAAATTCTGCGCATGCCCAGTTCCCGTCACGGAAGTTTGGGCTTAATCCCGTCATTGCGTCACAGCGCCACCAACAGGTCTGGCATAGTTTCACAGCGTTTTCAGGCGTATTGACTACATTCATATGGACGCACACATTTACTGAGCTAACTCCGTGTTTACAGAAAAAGTTTCTGAAATTATAAGCGTTTTGTCTTCGTGTGGATATAGCCTAAATCTTGATACATTTTTTTTGTCTGTGTGTATGAGCTTTGTGGAGTTTGTGCCCCCGGTGTCTCCTGTTTGTATTCCAATGTCGTTTTTTCTGCAAATGGCAATAAATAGATTCTGATTCTAATGAAGGAAGGCATTAGCACACTGGACAGTGAAGACACCTGGACATATTATAGAACAGTTTTTATACTCAGACATAAGTCTCTGGCGCTGGACTCAGATCCGCTGCAGCTGCTGACAGGTTTCCCCAGATGTGCTTAACTCTTATGTCTAAAGTATAAAAGGACACGACTAAAAACACCTTTGCTGAAATGTTCTGATATAATAACTAAAACTAACACTCAAGCTAGCATATCAAAAAGCTTGCTGTATGTATTATCATACATAATGACAGTATTTATATAGTGACAAGTCTCATTGTTGGAAGTGTGCCATAACAACGAACCAGTGAACGTTAGTGAGAGAAAAGCAAAAGAAACCATTGTTCCAACTGTCATGTAAGCAGCACAAACAACTACAGTGTTGACTGGCAGGCTTCATTGTGGAACTGGAGCTTAAACTGCAGTAAAAATGCATATGTTTCTCATTTATCCATTTCAGAGTCGACCACCACCAGACATCCACACACACACCAGACTCCATCCACTGTGGCACCTGGTGTTCCCAGAGGTCTCCCATCACGGCACTAACCAAAACTAACCCTGAACTGCAACAAAAGTCCGACAGGATCTAGCTTTTGCATGCAAGTATGGCCACTCGTCACATCCATACATAGTCCCCTCTGAATGTCCTGGGTCTTCCCTGTGGAGGAGGGTGACCAGGAGGCTTCCACTTTATAAATGTCTGAGCCACGTCAACTGGATCCTCTTGACGCGGAGAAGCAGCTGTTCTTCTCCGAGCGCCTTCTGTGTGAGTCCCACCTCTAAGGAAGCACTCATCCACACTGCGGAGGAGTCATTACGTGAATCCGCAATCTCGTCCTTTCAGAAAACGGAGATAACGAGTACACTCAACATTCATCAACATTTATGAACATTGGTCTCTGCCTCTTGTGGACCAATGCCAATGTGTTTTTCATCATTGAATTTCTTGTGTTTGAACTGTTGGAATCTCTGATCTGCGTTGGCGAATCGACAGCTTTGTAAAGGCCTCCACAATATTTACTGTTGTAATTTAGGGCGATATGCAAGTAAATAATGAATTGAATTATTGAATGTGTAATAAATAGCACATGTTTGTTTGGTGTAATACAGTAGGTTGGCTTCACTGGGAATATTAAATTCACAATATTGTTCTTGTATAACCCTAAATTGCAGAGGACCATTTAATTTGTGAACACAGATCAGAGAATCAAATGGTTGAAACTCAAGAAATAAAATAGAAAACTCAGAGGTATTGGTCCATAAGGGGCAGATGACCAATGTACCATAAATGTCCATAAATATACCTAAACCACAATTTTCTCTTGTGATTGGCTAACTTACCCAGCACAGGTGTTTCTGCCTCAATGTAACAACTTACATTTGCTATTTTCAAAGCAAAAACTGCAAAAAATAAAAGAAAGTGAAGTAGTTTTAAGAGGATTTACTAAAAAAACTTTCACCGCAGGCATGCCACACTCAGAAATACACCTCACAGATGCAGTAATGCAAAGATATAGATTCGTGTTCTGGGTCGTGTGGCGCCCCTCCTGCTGTCGGAGCGGCTGAAAGATGGTGGCGGTGTGCACAGAGCGGCGGAGCCTTCCTGTGAGAATAATGAAAGTGAAGTCCAGCAGTGTGGGGTCGGCCAGCTCTGTGTTAGACATGACTTCCTCCGACACTAAAGCTATAATAAGTCAGCAGCACGTGTTGGAAGCATTCCCTCTCCGCTTTGCTTTCATAAGAGCAGTTTTTCTTCTTCTTCTTGGTATACTGTGTTGTCGCACCTATGCAAGTGTTTTTTTTTTTTCATTTCTAAATCACTTTTGCCAAGGGTTACCGTGGTGTGTAAAGATAGCACTGAGAGTCAATTATGGATGGTTTCAGACGGTGAGGGTAAGAAGTGAGAGTTCACTACTGCACTCAGAACAATGCTGTTGTACATGTGCAATATTTCTAAATCACAAAACACAAAGCAAAAGAAATCTTGTAAATATTGTATTGTATTTGAAGTGCAGCAGTGTGGTCTACTGTCCGCCTGTTTATAAATGTGGCAGAGGTGAGCTGTGCATTGTCTTGACATTACAAACAACCAACCAGAAGCAGCAGGAGGCGTCGGATTTAAAGTGACTAAGTAAAGTGACATTCCATTATTGCACAGATGGCATTCCATTATTGCACAGGTGCATGACATGTGAGGTCAGGTCTGCAGTGTTCATTAGTCCTCATTTTTCTTTGTACAGTCTGACAGCAGCAGGAAGGATAGACCTGAGGAACCTCTTATTCAAACAGCAATGGTAAATAAGTCTGTCACTGAAACAGTTCTCCAGAGCAGACGGAGTGTCCAGTAGGGGGTCACGGACAAACTAACATCTATATGTTAGATTGTCCAGGACCCTCCTGTCCCCCACCTGCTGCTCTTTGTCCAGGGAACAGCCCAGGACAGAGCTGGACTTCCTCAGGATCTGTTCCAGCTTCTTCCTGTCCCTCTCTGTGATGCAGCCGTTCCAGCAGACCACACCATACAAGATAATGACCACCACAGAGTCATAGAAGGTCTTCAGGAGTGGCCCCTGCACTCCACCTGAGCCTCTTCAGCAGGTAGAGCCTCCTCAGCAGCTTCTTGAACGGCGTCCGTATGAGACCGTTTGTGATTCAGGACACACCCAGGTACAGTCCATTCCCTGGATGTTCACAGTGGATAAAATCCACCATCTCCTTCCTGCTGTTTGCAGGTTATACATATTTTGGCAGGAACTTATAAGATTCTCTTCCATTGAGAATCTTCTTTTGAGAGGTGTAACATCTCAAACATGCATGACCTTGACCTAGAATCTATATTTTAGAGACAATCTTAAGGAAATTAAGATAACTTGACAAACAACATTTATTATTTATGGAACAAAAAAGTTAGGTACCTTAGCTTTAATCTCCATATGCTGGAATGTGTCGCGTGCCAGAGCAATAATGACTGTAGAAGCAGGTGGCGGGAGTTCGTCCATTATTTGGAAGCTTGTCCTTGTATCTTTTCACATTTATTTTTGCAGAGAAATCTCCCTGTGCTTTCACACAAGCCAGGTAGCATTGTCCCCGCTGTATCCTATTATAATACGAGCACATGTAGCAATTTATTCATAGCCACACGCAGGCACAGTCGTGCTCTGTGTCAGTATCTGTCCCTAATGCTTCCATCTGCTGCACTCCGGATTGCCTTTATGCCTAAAGTACCTCAGCAACTGTTGGCAAAAAGGCCCTCGCACACCACCTCATATGCATCACGGCAAATTAATGAGTTACCTGAGAGAGAGCACGCACCGAGGTTTGTGAGTCAAATGGGAAATTAAGAATGGCTAACAATCCTGAATCAGCCAATGTAATGGAGATGGTGGCATTATAGCGAACGCCGACAGGCACAGAGACATAAACGGGAATGTGTGACGTCCCACAAGCGGAGAGGCTTAATGAGCAGAGAAGGAAAACACCACAAAGTAACAATATGTGTGATGTGGGAGGAGCAGATGCCCACTGTGACGGAATAGGTTTGGAGCCTTTGTTCTTCCCCTCTTTTATTCTTTATGACCACAGACTTGATCAAACCATCTCTCACTTAAAGCTGTTTGTTTGATGGAAAAATTCACATTATAAATAGCAAGTGGTGGTTCACAAGTACATTTTATAGATTAACTGATGAAAGAAAACCTCTCTATTATACTTGAATGTATACAATATTTACATGTGACAAAAATATGTAAATAAGCTAGTACAGCTTAATTACCAAACATGTTTCAGCGGTATACTTACGTGATTCTTCAACCCACTCTCTCAGAAAACTGTGTAATAGTCACATTGGTCCACCTCTTAAACTGTGAGAATACCACAGTTTGGGCTCTGAAACTGTGGCACTCTTACATATTTTATTGCAATGTTATTCTACGGGAGTCACGTGACCACACCGTTTCCTGCGAGGGAGGAAATAAAAATGGCCGACATTTCTCATAATTATAGTCCAAAACTGCGGTTTATAGCATTATTTAGAGACTAAAGTCAACTTATTTCACAATTTTGAGCGAGAAATATACACTTGTATTTCGTTATTTTTAAATAAAATGGTCCCTAATGGCTTCATTTACGAAATTGAGCGATCTTTTTTTTGGTCCCTTAAAAATATGTGTTATTGTTACAGTTCGCCATAATAACACGTAGATCTTCGCCCCTCAAAAACAATTGTGATTTCAAATTTGACCATTTGACTACCCTTGTACAGAATGCTCGTGCGTGGTTACCTTCAATCGTATACATTGAAAATCACGTAAATCATCAATTTTGATAGATCCGTTCCGTCTGAAAATGTGCTATTGTTACAGTTCTGATGCCGGCGTCGCTCCTCATTGGTCCATCCCAAAGCTGTAAGAATACCACAGTGCACTGTAACTGTGGTACTCTTACAGATTTGTTTTATAATATTCTATGGGAGTCACGTAACTACACCATTTCCTGCGAGGGTGGGAATTAAAACATCAGAATCAGAATCATTTTTATTGCCACGTAAGTAACAGGAAGTCACAAACTTGAAAACATGACCAACATTTGTCATAATATCACCGACAACAGTGATTATTCTTAGGATTAGGGATCTTTTTGTGTCCCTGAAAATAGTTATTGTTGAATATCGCTCAGTGATCACAGCGTTCACCGCGTTGCCATGACGACACGTCCGTTGCGACGAAAATGACGTTGGGATCATGTGTCTGTCTGTATAATTAAAATAAAAACCTTACAAGATTAATTGATGTGTTTTTAAACTGATAAGAATATTTCCACATTCTTTAAACAGGTTTAAGTCGATATTATGGCCAAAGCGGTTATGGGGAAGTAAAGTATTATTTGAGAAAAATTACGTAAATACCTTTTTGTAAATTTTGTGCAGGACCCCACCTAGTGGAGTGTCAGGGTAACAGCAAGTCTACAGAACCTCCAAGGTTATGATCAAAAATGGTTTTATACTGTATATGATGCAGTGTACATTATCAAGACGGCGCAGTAGGTATGAATACATGTTTTACAAAGGTAACTTTTTAATGCTTAACACAACTCACAACCAAACTATAGAACACAAACTTTTAGATTACAGAAAGGTCACAGAAGCAGAGGTAATGTAGCCGCTGGAGCAGCACAGATCACAGCAGTAGAGGTGGTGTAGCTGCTGGAGCAGCAGAGGTGGTGTAGCTGCTGGAGCAGCACAGATCACAGCAGTAGAGGTGGTGTAGCTGCTGGAGCAGCAGAGGTGGTGTAGCTGCTAGGTGGAGCTGCATCCTATCCAGCTTGTTTCAGATAATTTTCTCTGCTCTGAAGTGGGCTTCCATGTCAGCGCACTGAACCTAAAAGAGAAAATTATAAAAACAATATTTATTTTTTGGCCCCCTATTTAAGTAATTTCTGAACTTTTGTTATTGTTCTTGTGTTTAATGTTTTACTACAATATTCAATATATTCAGTGTAATTGCTCAAAAGAAAAAGTAAATATACATACCTTCTACTACCCCTCAAGCTCTTCGTCCTCCCCCTCGAGCTCTTCATCCTCTTCAGATGAAGAGCTATTTATCCACTCATCGTCGTCAAATTCTGCACTCTGTCCTTCCAAAACCCTCCTGTACAAACTTCTTGCAGCATCTTGCTGCTTCTTTAGTTGGTCTAGCCTTTTCTTAATAACAGACTGAAGTCCATCATGTCCATCCACTGGACAGCCTTGCGATCCTTACATTACAAATATGTATAGTTATTATTTATTTGTTGCATACAAAATATAAGAGATTACCTTCTGTATTATTAAGCAGCTCTCGGAGAGAGCCAGCTGCCTTTTTCATAAAACCCCAATGCTGCTTTATCTCATGAACAAGGATAATTTCCTCTTCCTGGAATCTGTCCCGAAGCATGACCTGGTCAAAGACCTTCTTCTTTTCGACACTTAATCCAGAGCCTAAGAAGAATTACATTGTAAACAGAAAGTGAGTAGCCATAACAACAAAACATGAAGTGAATGTGTATTTGTTATATCATACATCCCCAGGGCCAAGAGTAGTGGTCCTCAGCCAGAACTTCATTTGCAGAGGGAAGAGGAGTTTTCCCCATTATACTCTCCAATGGCCTCCTCCAGCTGAACCTTCTCCTGGGCAATCTTTCTCCTCTGTTTCTGACGGCCTTTGTTTCCAGCTAGAAAAAAAATCTTCATTTACAATGGATACCTTCACACAAAGCGAATAGCTAGTTTGCAAATAGCCATCTTACTGCTCTGGCGATATAAATAATATTTTCTCTGCTTGATGCTGAGATACAGTGCCTCAATGGTGGATTGAAGCTTGTTGGGGCATGAACTTGCCTCTTTGAGATGTTAGAAATAATGAAAAACATCAGACTAAAAGAAGAAACAAGCATATTCATTGAAAATGTATTTTACCTGTACTCCACTGCTGGACGTCAGATACCCATTGGGCTATAGTTTCTTCAGTTAGACCACATTCATGAGCCAGCTTGCTGAGATCCACAGAAGTTTCCTTTTTCCTGAGTGATGTCTATGAGAATTCATAGTTGTCTTTATCATCATTATTATTATTCATATTAATAATAGAAAAAAATATTCAAACTTTTTGGTATCTTTTTGCAAGAGACTTATGAAGATTTTCTGCCTTCCTCTTGTTCCAGCCAATGGCATGGACAGTGAGCATATCAGTGCGGGCTTAAGGAAATGCATGAAATGTTAAAAAAAAGATATTTGGTATTAACAAAGGAAAGATGTTACCTGCTTTGCTCATGTACTTGGTACAAAGAGCTGCACGTGATAAGAAGCTATTGACCTGCTCCACTTCCTCTCCGATTGTTGCCCCAGCTCCAGCTTGATTGCGACCACCCCACTCAAGCTGAAAAAACCATAATACATTTAGTTTAAATATAGATGTTTTGAATGTAGGCTTAATTCAAATTACCTCACACATCCATGAATGTGCCTTTGCATGCATAATCGATAGGAAAGGTCGCATGTTGGTAAGGTTGTCCAACTCTGGACAGTGCTGGACCACCCTTTTCAAATAAGGCCAATATTTGCAAATTACATCCATACAGAAGAACTTGGCATCTGGAAGTTCTTTTTGTAAAAAGAGGGGATATGCAAATATTTCTCCCCTAAACATATTGAGCCCTAAAAGAAAGCCATGGCGGCAAACAGCGACCTCCATGCCTTCTTCATCAATTTTGGATGAGCTCTTTCTACATGTTTCTCTGGCGGCTGACCATTGGCTCGAGCCACATCTTCCCTTTGCACTATACTGGAGATAATAGTCATTATTATAATCATTATAAGAAGTATACATGCTATACATTTTATTGGAATGCAAGAATAATGACAACATACATGTCTTGTTGCAGCATGCACCTGGTCCACAAATGAAGCCACATCCTCATCCTTAGCCAGGAAGACACCATCATAGAGACCGCTTTGCCTGAGAAGAAAAATATACAGATAGGGGCAGAGAGTTCCAAACCATGACATCTAATGCTGTATTTTTTTCAATGCTTACACAGAGGAAGATTGGCCCTTGAATCGGTACAATTTCCGATTTCCATCGACTGCAACAGCCAACATTGATGGTGTGCAGGCTGGACATTTAAATAGAGGCACATCAAGTACAACATCTATGAGGTACTGTGCATAGCTCCACTCTGAAAAGGCCCTTTGAAGAGCCTCTCCAGATATTTTACCACTCTGTTGACAAAGACAAATGCAAATGTGTCTTTAAGAAGAAGTTGGTATAATGTGTATGTGAAAGTATTAATGAATGAATAATAAGCCTTTATTACAGACTCATGGTCCATCATTGACACACAAAAAACAATGTTGGGCAATAGGCAATAACAAAATATCTCAAGTTTTACATTTCACAGGTCCTCCTCAAGGTTTCTCATATTTTTCCCAATAGGTTTTAGAGTTATCCCGTGCTGGTGCAGAAGGCCTGAGGACAGTGATGACCCAGGACTGGTAGATATATCTGGACATAAAATGTATTTTGTGTAACGTCCTTCGAAACTGTTGTTGCCATGATTTGGGCGTTACAAAAATAAATCTAATACAATTGAATTACAGCCCTTCTCTTTGTAACTGGTCATAAGAAGTGTAACCAAAGAGGGATTATTCCAAAATAATTCTCAAGTTTATAATGTTTTGCATCTGTAAGTGGTAGATCAATCTTAGACATTTGGGCTTATTGCCTAGCCCAACGAGAAAGTGCACTCACCCTTCCGAATGATGTGGTTCTTTGGTCAAGGAGACCAACAAATGCCTGCCTTGACAAAGCTGGGGCTGTGACTTTCAGTTCCCCAAAGCTGTTGAGCAGGTCCATTTCAAAGATGGTATCATAAATAATGCTGGCCGGCCAGTACCCCCCATCTACTATTGTTTCAACCTCCACATTGAAATGTTTTCCACAGGAACAGGTCCAGGTTGGGAGATGTAGATTGTATCGCCCTGAAGAAAATGTACAATTTATATATAAACGTGATAATTAATACATGGAAGAAGTTTAAATATATACCGTTCATTCCGACCACTATCACTGCTTTTCCAGATGATACAGTTATGGTACCATTGGAGCAGCACAGTGGAACAGATAATGGCAAAAGGCAATCTCGAAAAAGACAATATTCTTTGTTATAATTTTATCATTATTAATTATGAGTTTTCATATTTTCTTGCAGCGTATATACCTTTCTCATATGTTGATATGACTCCACCCTCATCTTCTTGGAAAAAAGTCGATGGGGGAATTGGCTTCATGAAGCCATCCACCATTGAGATCCTATTGTGGAGCGTGTGTAGATGTCGTGCAGCATCACAGGAGGGACAAAAAAAAGGAACAGGGACACACTCCTAGCATTTAATTAAAGCAGTCCTCTGGCCACAATGTTGGCACAAGCATTTTGGGGGGTTTTGTGCAGAAAGAAGATGACCAACTATCTGTGGCCGCAATAAATCCCATTGGTGACATGACTTGCTTTGACGAGTCCACCATGTAGACTCGTGCTCAGCTGGCTGGTCGACAGGCTCCAAAAGTTGCTGAACTTCTTTGATAAGGGAAGCTAAGAATATAATGCAAATATGTGGTAAGACACAGGTAAGTATTTTCAATATGGTCTGTAATAATTGATGTAATAAAATAAATGGAACCTAGACTGCTGCATTCATTTAATGTCGGCTCATTGTCACTGAGGTGGCAGGATGTAGCTGGTTCACTGCGCCTCGTTACTGTAAACAGGGATTGGATACAATGAATGGGAAGAACATAGTCCGAAGGGTGTGTGCATGCGTGTGTGATCAGGAAGATGCATGGCTTTCTATCCTCAGAGTTTATTCTCTGTTTTGATTCATTCAACTATAGGAATATTTCTGTCAATTACTCCCCCAAAAACACGTACAGGATTACATCATTTTACATGTTAAAATGTTCAACCGCGTCACACATTTAAAAGGATGTATTAAAAAAAACTGTGTGTGAATGGATTTTATGCTTTGATAGTGCGTATTTAATTCACCTTTCAAGTCACATGACTCTTCCCTATCATGACGTCCAAGTAGTGACTACAGAGAGACAAAGACACCGCACAGTTGGCCGTTGAAAGGCCCTATACACTCTCAATGTCAATTCTACTACTTGGATCACGGCCACCCACTTCAAACTCACCTGTCCTACAACATTAACCCCAAAGTTTGCAGATACGGTAATAAATGTGTTATAATAGTGAAATGTATTGGGCCTACCGTTAGGCGCATTACGTCGCCGTGTCTCACCACTTCTGGATCTCTTCGAGACACTCGGGCCTTCAGTATCTTCCTCCCACCTATGGACTGTAGGCCTAATGGAAACAGTTTCTGTCGTTTTCTGCAAGACAAAAAATTTAGCATGGAAAATTGTTTCTAAGAAATGGTGACTTCCGATGACTAGTAACATTGAAAAAGAAGATAAATCATTCAACTTTAAAGCTTAAATATAATCTTTCATTATAATTTCAATCTAAACTGTTGAAATATTTGCAAAAAACCCTGGGTCACACATTTCACAGAAATGACATTTTCAGCGGGAAAAGGGTAGAATTCGCGGAAAATTCTCATCACAACAGTGACATAAAAGTTTTGATATTGAGGTGCGTTAATGCTGCCTGTAAGAAAAAAGTATTCCAACATACAGTTTGCTATTAAATTCAGTCTTAGTGACAGCTTAGCTTTCCGATCAAAACTGAAATACAACCGTATGGTTTTTTGCCCATGGTATATGTCCGTTCCATATATCTAAATAATCGAATGCGAATAAAGCATTATTAATACAAATTCCAATAAATATACTTACAGCATATTCTTGCAAAGCGATGTCAGCCAGGAAAATGTCATCATCTTCCGTGATATCCATTTTCATTGAAGACGAAATCCAAAGACAGCCCAAAATCCAGATATTGCGCGCAAAATGAAACCGCGAGATGCATAAATGACTCTGATGACTGCGCATGCGTGTTGAAAATAATGAAGATCAAAATCACGGAAAGTTTCACGAACATCGCGTTACACGTATTGCTTTGTGTAATCGATAGATCTTCGCTTTTATATAAAGTTTATTTGTTGTTTTTTTCCATTTCAAACGTGTCAAACCCAAACCTGTTCAAACCCACCACACGCGCACAGATGTGACGTTACACAAACGTACCCAGCTAAAACAACTACAAACATGGCGCCCATTTGTATTACGCTAAATTGTCACAGTGGCTAAAATTGTAGTTTTAAATAGTATATATTAAAAACACAGTTCCAACCTATTAACGAATACATGCATTACAATTATGAAATAAACACTCCTTGAACAATCAGATGTTGAATAGATAAATAACGTTTTTGAGACTTCTCATAATTTAAATGTAATTTTTCTCTACTCCCATTTTTTGAAAAACAATTCCGCCTCATATCATGAAAAATTAACATTGTGAGTATGTGTTGAATATTTGTCAAGAAATAAGATTGATCTCACAATGGAGAATCTAGGCAAGGCAAGGCAAGTGTATTTGTATAGCACAAATCCTACACAAGGCAACTCAAAGTACTGAACAAAACAAGAAAGCATTAAAATCCTAAATAATCACAGAACATTAAAAAGGAAGATAAAAATATAAAATCCCTCAGTTGTATGCACAGCTAAACGGCACCGTTTTTAACCTGGTTTTAAACATTGTCAGAGAGACAATGTGAGACAGGCCTCCTGCCTGTCTCACATCTTCAAGGAGATTATTCCAGATTTTAGCAGCATGAATCTGAAAAGCAGCCTCCCCATGTTTAGTTCTGACTCTGGGCACTAACAGGAGTCCAGTCCCTGTGCTCCTCAGAGTCCGGGCTGGTTCGTATGGTACTAACATGTCACTAATATATTTTGGTGCGAGGCCATGGAGAGACTTGTACACAAGCAGAGCTGTTTTAAAGTCTATCCTCTGAGCCACAGGAAGCCAGTGCAGAGACCTGAAGACCGGACTAATGTGTTCAGGGTGGGGCTGATCTCAGAGCGAAGGTGGATGAGGATGAGCTGCCCTAAGGTCTTCATCAGGTTGAAGGTCAATGCGGTTCCCAAAAGGGGATTTTCCACAGAACAGGGCCCTTCACCAGGCTGAGGCATATGTGTTGTCTTGAGGAATGTCTTTTAGTTTTGGAAGAGAAATTACTCTAGACTTTGGTCTTCAGAACTTTGTGTCTTTTTCTGTTTCTATAAAGATTCTTTCAAGATGAGATAAGATAAGAAGATAAGAATTCCTTTATTCGTCCCACAGTGGGAAAATTTTGATGTTGCATCGCATATACAGTATAGGACAGTATAAGAGCACACAGGGATCACACACAATATATACACTATATACAAATAAGTAGCTATGTTTCTTAACTAACATAACTAGCTGTAGATGCTGAAAATCCTTCAATACCAGTCAAAAAATATATATGTAGTAGTGCAGTTATATACTGTACAGTTAAATAGTGCAGGATAAAAAGTATATAAGTAAAGTGACATGAGGTAAAGTGACATTGTTCTGTGACATTCTGAAGTTGCACATTGCACATGATTTAAGAATTTACTTAATTACAGATTAATGAAATTTACAGGCTCAGCAGTTCTTATTGTACAGTCTGACAGCAGCAGAAAGGAAAGACCTACGGAACCTCTCCTTCACACAGCGAGGGTGAATTAGTCTGTCACTGAAGCTGCTCTCCAGAGCAGAGAGGGTGTCCTGCAGGGGGTGACAGTCATGGTCCAGCATAGATGTTAGTTTGCTCAGGACCCTCCTGTCCCCCACCTGCTGCACTGTGTCCAGGGAACAGCCCAGGACTGAGCTGGACTTCCTGATGACCTTGTCCAGCTTCTTCTTGTCCCTCTCTGTGATGCTGCTGTTCCAGCAGACCACACCGTACAAGAGGCTGATGCCACCACAGAGTCATAGAAGGTCTTCAGGAGTGGCCCCTGCACTCCAAAAGACCTGAGCCTCCTCAGCAGGTAGAGGCGACTCTGGCCCTTCTTGAAGCGGGCGTCTGTGTTATGAGTCCAGTCCAGTAGTTCAATGTCCTTGTTTTTGAAATGCGAGTATAGTTTTACCATGTATTCCTACAAAAAAAGAGGCAGTACTAGATAACATAGCAACTGTACTGTAACAATTATCATATGACCTTTGTTGTATTGTTGGAAATCAGCCAAAGTCTGGGATCATGTCTTTAATTCAGACAGAAGACATGTTTTATTGATGGTAGAGCCAGCACAAACTCAAGCACACGAACAAGGATGTAAGAAAATGCAAGTGTGTTGAATGAACACCATCCAATCAGCTTTCGCCGCGATGCCTGTAGCTACAACCTTGAGATACCAAAACATCAAGTGGAAAAGTACTGTGACTGTCTCGTGCATATTAGAATGATGAGTTTAACTTTAACTACAGTTGTTTCAAAGTGTTATGAAATCTCTACAGTATTTCCAATTATGTTCACCAGCACTTATAGTCTAGTAATAACGGCTTATTAACCGAGCAAGCAAGGTTAATAAATGTTTTATTATATGACTCTCCTCTGTGTCTTTACCAATGCTTTTTAGATATTTGTGAAGTATGTTCACATCCGACTTGGTTTTCCTTATTGTGTTTTTAGCTTTCTGGTCTGCAACAAAGTTGTCAATCTCTTCTTGACTGTTAGTTATTTTTTTTGTCGTTATTTTCTGTAATTCCTCTGGTTCTTCAAACTCGTCCGGATAATAGAATTCACTGAGAGAATGCTCCCAGTCGTCGCCCATTATTTCTTTTTTTTTTACTGAGGAAAGATATCAAATGTGATGCGCTGCGGACCAATTGTCATGGTAACGGTCCTCTCGGACCTCAGCGTGCGGGGTGGGTGATAAATTTGGATGAGGTCCGAGATGTAAGGAGGGGCCAGTCCGTTCAAAGTTTTCAAAACAAACAATAAAATCTTAAAATCAATTCTAAAATTAACAGGAAGCTAGTGCAAAGAAGCTGTTAAAATCCGTGCCGCGGAGTTCTGGACTAACTGTAAGCGGGGAAAGTTATAATAAATGTAAAGTTATAATAAATGTAAATACCTTATAATAAATCTATTGAAAAACAATTTGCTTAAAATATGTTGGTGGAATTTCTTATAATTCCATTGGTTGGAATGGAGCCAAAATGACGGCTATGGTAGTTTTTTGTAGTTGTAGAATGAACAACAGTCAAGTTTTATTTTCTTCATCCTTTGAACCCGAAATCAAGATTTATATCATTCATAATTCTCTTGCCTGTAGAATCGTGAGCCCAGTGCGTGTTTAGCTGTCTGTACCATTAGTACGCGAATGCATGCGCGTGCGTTTTGAAATGTGTGCGTGTATGCATTTATGAGCGCATGCATGTTAGTCACCACGCAGTGCACGGTGTCATTTCAGACTTTGGTAAATCTCAGAAAACACCATGTATATAATAAAACAATGCATGCATCTAAGAAATCACTGTTAATAAATGTGCCTGAATATTTTGGCGTATAACCCGGTCCTTCCCGTGGAACATAATCAACAGGAAACTATCCAGGTGTACCCGGAAGTATGAGCTCCGTCATTTTTCTCAGCTGAAGATACGTCCCACGCACGCGGTAAGAACGATGTATTTTCATATCCAGAGTTAAATGTTACTGTAAAATCGGAATACGCTTTTCCACCATGCTTTTATGTTGTTAGACATAGATATCGTGTCGGAGTTGCTGACAAAATTCGCAGGTGAAAGTATGATCAGAGGTTCCCCGCAATTAGCATACCAGCATAGGGCATGCTAATTGTATGCTAAACAGACAGAACGTGGAACCCTGAAACCGTATAAGAGCTGTAGGATGGATCAATATAATACACATATAGATAAGGTTTGCTGGGAGTTTCATGGATTCATGTGTTTGTGAGCTTTGTTTGTTTGTGAGAGATGCCTAACTTTTAATGATTCACAGATGACCTTTTTATTATGTTTTCAGAGTCGACATGTCAACGGGGTCGACTAAAACTACATGTACAGGCTGCTCAAGCCAGATCCACGTTGCGACCAAAAAATGCAAAATCTGCCAGGCATTGCAACCTAGGAAAGTGAGGTTGAAAAAAAAATTGGACATATTTGAAAAAAAGAAAGAAAAATGGATACTTCAACAAAAAAAGAACTATTCAGCAACACACGTTGTGGATGAAGCATCCCTAATCGTAAGTTAATGTTGTTACACTAATTTTGATAAATGTTTAAGATAAAGGATCTTAAACATTTTATCAGAAAAAATAACTAAACACAAATGCAGTACATCTCACATTGGGAACTGTGTAAAACTGTCAATGTTGCATCAGAGAAACAGCAATGTGTTTATTTAAAAAATAATTCACTGAAATATGTATGATTAGAAATGTGTAATGTGCACCATTACAAATGTATTAGTGACAATAACAAATGTGTCGAAGCCTCTGAACTCAAGACTAGTTAAACACGGGCATCTAGTAGACAAGAATAATCATTGCTGCAGAATAATAACTTGCATTGTTTGTCTCAGGTGGAGAAACTCAACGCCCTAGGCTATAGGGCACTTCTACTTTTGGCAAAGCCACAAAAAAATGGGTGGAAGAATTCACTGATACACCCAATGTGGAGCCTGGGTGAACCAGCAACAAAATGCCTGGACCGAATAAAAGCCCTGTTTGGCGTTGTAATTGACAGTAAGTTACTTTTTTTATGCCAACTTTAAAACTAATACATAAATTGTATTGAAATAAACATAGAAGATATGCTTTGCACAAAAGTAGACTTCATCAGGGCTTTTTTGTTTCCTCTTTCAATTGTCATGTGACCCAAATTTTACATTAATAAAATAATTTATTTACAGATGTGTATTTATAGCAGAGTTTGATATAAAGAATGATAAAAAATGTTTTAACCTCAAATATTATTAACCGTGAGTGTAATCACAGTGAAAGACAGATGAAGGTCACATCCATTCTGCCTGTTCTTACTTACATTTTTCAGTTTTGCTTTTCTTCAGCCTTTTACTGCTACAGCATTGTAGTTTTGAGAATCTTGGTCTGCAAAACTTCCGTTTTGATAAATTTGGTATCCCTTTTCAACTCCAGACATTTAAGTAGCGGCAGTGATGGAGTACATATGCGAAAAAAAACATAGTATTTTTTTTGTGTTTGTCTAGATTGGAACAGCAGTCCACCCCCCTCTAGAGATACAGTCTATGTGTCCTCTCTGCCCTCCAGTGCGACAGTGTCCTCTCTGCCCTCCAGTGCGACAGTGTCCTCTCTGCCCTCCAGTGCGACAGTGTCCTCTCCGCCCTCCAGTGCGACAGTGTCCTCTCTGCCCTCCAGTGCGACAGTGTCCTCTCTGCCCTCCAGTGCGACAGTGTCCTCTCTGCCCTCCAGTGCGACAGTGTCCTCTCTGCCCTCCAGTGCGACAGTGTCCTCTCTGCCCTCCAGTGCGACAGTGTCCTCTCTGCCCTCCAGTGCGACAGTGTCCTCTCTGCCCTCCAGTGCGACAGTGTCCTCTCTGCCCTCCAGTGCGACAGTGTCCTCTCTGCCCTCCAGTGCGACAGTGTCCTCTCTGCCCTCCAGTGCGACAGTGTCCTCTCTGCCCTCCAGTGCGACAGTGTCCTCTCTGCCCTCCAGTGCGACAGTGTCCTCTCTGCCCTCCAGTGCGACAGTGTCCTCTCTGCCCTCCAGTGCGACAGTGTCCTCTCTGCCCTCCAGTGCGACAGTGTCCTCTCTGCCCTCCAGTGCGACAGTGTCCTCTCTGCCCTCCAGTGCGACAGTGTCCTCTCTGCCCTCCAGTGCGACAGTGTCCTCTCTGCCCTCCAGTGCGACAGTGTCCTCTCTGCCCTCCAGTGCGACAGTGTCCTCTCTGCCCTCCAGTGCGACAGTGTCCTCTCTGCCCTCCAGTGCGACAGTGTCCTCTCTGCCCTCCAGTGCGACAGTGTCCTCTCTGCCCTCCAGTGCGACAGTGTCCTCTCTGCCCTCCAGTGCGACAGTGTCCTCTCTGCCCTCCAGTGCGACAGTGTCCTCTCTGCCCTCCAGTGCGACAGTGTCCTCTCTGCCCTCCAGTGCGACAGTGTCCTCTCCGCCCTCCAGAGCTCGAGCGTCCTCTCCGCCCTCCAGAGCTCGAGCGTCCTCTCCGCCCTCCAGAGCTCGAGCGTCCTCTCCGCCCTCCAGAGCTCGAGCGTCCTCTCCGCCCTCCAGAGCTCGAGCGTCCTCTCCGCCCTCCAGAGCTCGAGCGTCCTCTCCGCCCTCCAGAGCTCGAGCGTCCTCTCCGCCCTCCAGAGCTCGAGCGTCCTCTCCGCCCTCCAGAGCTAGTGCGTCATCTCCACCCGAGTCCATGCCCCCCCCACCAGCCAGCAAAGACACCACAGGTAGTTTTTATGTCCCACTTTTAGTATGTATATTGCATTCATACAATGACTTGAAATGTTTATTAAAATTCTAACTGAACCGTTATCCATTCCAGTTTTGAAAAGATCAAAGAGAGTCCCAAAAGCGACTGCTAAAAGTAAGTGTCATCACATTAATTGACAAATAATGATGTTTTATAAAATTGTATGCATCAATTGACATAAACAACCATTTCTCCTCAAGTGGATTGATATAGTAGTAATTGATAGTGTGCATATTATTTTTATCACCCATACTAGTCTACTAGTATATATATTTTTTTGATCCAATATAGAGGTGCAACGGTTCATCACTGATCCGTGATCCGTTCGGATCAACGTCTTCGGTTCGGTACAGACGTGATCCGCGGTTTGATTTATGAAAAAAAAGTTGTGCGCATGTTGTTCAGTCCACACACAGCATAATCATGGCGAGCAGAGGAACGGAGGAGCTTGAAAGCCCCGCGTCATTTAAATCCCTGGTATGAGAGCATTTTGGCTTCACTGTAACTCTACTGATAATAAAATAGTCGACAAAACTGTCACGGTGTGTAAATACTGTGGCACAACAAAGACATGAGTGAAAAAAAGACCGCTTATTTGAGCGGCATTTAAGCAGCTCTTAATGCTCAGTCAGACCGGGCTAAAAGTTAACTCTCCCGCACATCGACAGTTGCGTTCACGACTGACGCTTGGACGTCCCGCGGAACCTATAATAGATCCATGAGCGGAACGAAGAACTATGTTACGATAACAGGCCTAGTACTAATATCCCAGTCACAACTGATAATGCCAAAAATTAAATGAATGCAGTAAATGAGGCTGGACTGGGCCCAGAATGGAGCGCCTCCTTGGGAGAATCAGGAAGGTGATAATATATGAGGGTAAATGACCTCAAAGTGCCTTTTTAAGTTGCACTTTGTGTTGTTTTTCATTAATTATGTTAAAAAGACATAATTGGATGGATGGAATATGCTCTCGATCCATCCATCCATCCATTTTCTTCCCCTTAATCCATTTCTAGGTCAGGGGGGTGGCAGTCAGAGCTGCACCCAGTACACAGAGCACCAGCCCCTCACTGATCCTCCTGCAGGTGACGAGTCCACGTGAGCTGTGTTTATTAAAAAGACAAAACTTTTTTTTTTTTTTTTAAATGAACCGAACCGAGGTACGATCCGAACCGTGATTCTTTTCAAACCGTTGCACCCCTAATCCAATACAATTAATCCAATCCTCTCCAACAAGAAAGTATTTGGATTGTCTAATATAGACTACTCGATCTATTTGGTTATTTATTTTTACAGTGTATAGAACAGCAACCATTTAGCCGTGATCGACCTTGAAGTTATGTGGGAATCTTAGTTTGTGTGTAATATTAGGAAGATGACGGCCCCTACACACCGTAAGCACGGTGAGACGCCTCTCCTCAGCAAAGTAGACCTCCATAAACACTCCAGGAGGCGCACAGAGGTGCGGCGGCCAGACGCACCACAGTAATAATAACCTATGCATATTATTTGGACCATGAGAAGAAACTTACATCTGACACAGACCATGTGGACACACACATGCATCTGACACAGACCATGTGGACACACGCATGCATCTGACACAGACCATGTGGACACACACACATGCATCTGACACAGACCATGTGGACACACACACATGCATCTGACACAAACCATGTGGACACACACACATGCATCTGACACAGACCATGTGGACACACACACATGCATCTGACACAGACCATGTGGACACACACACATGCATCTGACACAGACCATGTGGACACACACACATGCATCTGACACAGACCATGTGGACACACACACATGCATCTGACACAGACCATGTGGACACACACACATGCATCTGACACAGACCATGTGGACACACACATGCATCTGACACAGACCATGTGGACACACACATGCATCTGACACAGAGACCATGTGAACACACACATGCATCTGACACAGACCATGTGGACACACACACATGCATCTGACACAGACCATGTGGACACACACACATGCATCTGACACAGACCATGTGGACACACACATGCATCTGACACAGACCATGTGGACACACACATGCATCTGACACAGAGACCATGTGAACACACACATGCATCTGACACAGAGACCATGTGGACACACACATGCATCTGACACAGAGACCATGTGGACACACACATGCATCTGTCAGAGATCATGGGGACAAAGACGTATACACATCTATATATTGTATCCAATGTATTAATATGACTAATTGATTTGTGATTATACTGCATTATGCCATCCCTAATAAGAACCCTCCAATTTGTGTTTGTTTTTTTCACCCTGTAGATGCAGCCAAAAATATTTGTGAAGAGTGTAACAAGCAGCAGACAGCAGGAAGTTACCCTATGTCTAAGATAATAAAGAAGCGGGGGAAAAAAGTAGGTTGCATTAACTTTTCTTTAATTTTACATAACAAGCAGTATTTTTTATAAAGAATTATCTTTATCTTATCTTTATCTTTATCTTGTGTCCACATGAATGTTTGTTTATACTGATTTTGCTGGTGATCGCAAGTGCAATGTAGAGTCTTATACTGATAAATATATATTTTGTTTTTTTTTAGGTTCTTGTGGAATGGCTTCCATGTGGGACTTGGTAATTGATTTACTGTGGTTAAACAATAATATTTAGCTTTGAGACGTTTTTACCCTGAATGCTTCATATACCTTTTCTTTTTGTTTCAGTAAGCGTATATGGAAGCCGACTTGGGAGCCTCTTGAGAATTATGGACATTGATCATCTGCCCCCTTTAAGTTTTTTGAATCATTGCAATTCCTGTGTTTGAACGTTTTTTGTTTTTTTTCCTCTGTTCTCTGTTGGCGAATTGACAGATGAGTAAAGTCCTCGAGATAACTGTTGTGATTTGGGACTATAGAAACCTACATTGAATTAAAATTAATGTTGTATATATGATCATCTACAGCAGGGGCGTCATGCTGGTCCTCAAAGGGCTGGTTGTGGCTGCAGTTCTAACCTTAGCTACATCAGACTCCATTGAATTAAATACCTTGAAGCTGCACATGTTTCAGAATCCTTTATTATGTTATGTGATTGATGTTACATATATTGCGATAATCTAAAAATGTGCCGTAGTTTGGTTTGGTTGAGTTGTGTGAAGCATTAAAAAGTTACCTTTGTAAAACATGTATTCATACCTACTTCGCCGTCTTGATAATGTACACTGCATCCAGGCCCGTCCCAAGGGGGGTGCGAGGCCCTGTGCGAACTCGAAACGCGAGGCCCTGCCCTGACACTTTTTTCCCAGATCTGAGGAAAGTTTTTCCTGTTATAATCTTTGACATGAATTCAGCACCACCTCGCGCGGTGCTTGACGAGATCAGCACGCGTGTAACCGAGTGTCTTCGCTCCTATGCAGCGTTTGGCGCGCGCACGTACACACGCACACACACTCTACGTGCAATATTGGTCGCGGTCTTTTTAGCTGACATGTCTCTTTCGTCCTGTGGCAAAATGGTAGAGCAACTCAAAAGATTGAACCAAAAGGAGTCTTTTTCTTCTAATAGTTAGATTTGGGCAAAATGCGCCAAAATGGCTATGAGGCGGAGTCAATATTATTATTTTCTCATCAAATAACGTTTTTGCCATGCCTCCACACACTCTGACAACATACACTCCCTCCTCCTCCACACTGACAACAACAAAATACTCTTCACCTCCTCCTCCACACACTCTGACCACAACAAAAACACTCCAGCTAGCTAAAGCTAGACATACAGTGTGTTTGCTAATGCTTTTAAAAATATGTTTTTGATGTGGATATTCGGACTAAACATTGGCAATAGCAGCGCTCACACACCTATCACACCGCTGATCCTCCTCCTCCTCCTCTGCTCACACAAAGGGGTCTGCTCCTCTGCTCACACCTGTATCACTGCTCCTCCTCCTCCTCCTCCTCCTCCTCCTCTGCTCACACAAAGGGGTCTGCTCCTCTGCTCACACCTGTCTCACTGCTCCTCCTCCGCGAGTATCCATCTCTCCTACACTGCGATCATTCCCGTTACTTTCTTTGTATCTCACTCAGACACTGCTAAAGTTATCTGACAGTTTTTTCGGAGGACCCGTTGCATACATAGCTGCCCGCGCGCCTGCCTGTTTACAAATCGCTTTTGGTGAAAATTTGACTTTACTTGTAAAAATGTTCTTTTGATCAAACGAAATCAAAGAGGTCCAGAGAAAGGGGTTTAGGGTTCCAAATTTGGAGTGCAGTCTGCCCTTTGGGGACCCTTGAACTAGTGTATTTATAAAATAAAATAAAAGGAAGGAAGATTGCGAGGCCCCTGTGTGGTGCGAGGCCCTGTGCGACGGCACAGGTCGCACAGCCCTTAGGACGGGCCTGACTGCATCATATACAGTATAAAACCATTTTTGATCATAACCTTGGAGGTTCTGTAGACTTGCTGTTACCCTGACACTCCACTAGGTGGGGTCCTGCACAACATTTACAAAAAGGTATTTACGTAATTTTTCTCAAATAATACTTTACTTCCTCCATAACCGCTTTGGCCATAATATCGACTTAAACCTGTTTAAAGAATGTGGAAATATTCTTATCAGTTTAAAAACGGACATCAATTAATCTTGTAAGGTTTTTATTTTAATTATACAAACACCTGATCCCAACGTCATTTTCGTCGCAACGGACGTGTCGTCATGGCAACGCGGTGAACGCTGTGATCACTGAGCGATATTCAACAATAACTATTTTCAGGGACACAAAAAGATCCCTAATCCTAAGAATAATCACTGTTGTCGGTGATATTATGACAAATGTTGGTCATGTTTTCAAGTTTGTGACTTCCTGTTACTTACGTGGCAATAAAAATGATTCTGATTCTGATGTTTTAATTCCCACCCTCGCAGGAAATGGTGTAGTTACGTGACTCCCATAGAATATTATAAAACAAATCTGTAAGAGTACCACAGTTACAGTGCACTGTGGTATTCTTACAGCTTTGGGATGGACCAATGAGGAGCGACGCCGGCATCAGAACTGTAACAATAGCACATTTTCAGACGGAACGGATCTATCAAAATCGATGATTTACGTGATTTTCAATGTATACGATTGAAGGTAACCACGCACGAGCATTCTGTACAAGGGTAGTCAAATGGTCAAATTTGAAATCACAATTGTTTTTGAGGGGCGAAGATCTACGTGTTATTATGGCGAACTGTAACAATAACACATATTTTTAAGGGACCAAAAAAAAGATCGCTCAATTTCGTAAATGAAGCCATTAGGAACCATTTTATTTGAAAATAACGAAATACAAGTGTATATTTCTCGCTCAAAATTGTGAAATAAGTTGACTTTAGTCTCTAAATAATGCTATAAACCGCAGTTTTGGACTATAATTATGAGAAATGTCGGCCATTTTTATTTCCTCCCTCGCAGGAAACGGTGTGGTCACGTGACTCCCGTAGAATAACATTGCAATAAAATATGTAAGAGTGCCACAGTTTCAGAGCCCAAACTGTGGTATTCTCACAGTTTAAGAGGTGGACCAATGTGACTATTACACAGTTTTCTGAGAGAGTGGGTTGGATTCTTACATGAATAAGCAAAGTCAGTAAATTGCTGTATTTTAATCACAGCCAAATATTAAGATTAAGAGATCCTTTATTCGCCCCACAGTGAGGACATTTCAGTGTTGCATCACAAGTTACAGAACAGTAGGAAAGAGGAGCACACCGCACAAGATAAGTGAACAATAGCTATACTAATCAAAATAAAACAAAATCTCTAACTCTAGCATCAAATAACAATTATAAAATCTCTATCTTGAACATAATAATAAAAAAGAAGTATAAAAGTTTTACATTTGGTCAAATAAGAAGTAACTATAAAGTACTGTGTATTCTACAGTAGTGAAAGCAAAGTGTAGTTATTTATTAGCATCTGTACATGTTAGCAGCAGTATGTTAGCCTCTGTTAATCAGCAGCAGAATGTTTACATCTGTACATTAGCAGCAGTACGTTTACATCTCTACATTAGCAGCAGTATGTTTACATCTGTACATTAGCAGCAGTATGTTTACATCTGTACATTAGCAGCAGTATGTTTACATCCGTACATCAGCAGCAGTATGTTTACATCTGTACATTAGCAGCAGTATGTTTACATCTGTACATTAGCAGCAGTATGTTTACATCTGTACATTAGCAGCAGTATGTTTACATCTGTACATTAGCAGCAGTATGTTTAGATTTGTACATTAGCAGCAGTATGTTTACATCTGTACATTAGCAGCAGTATGTTTACATCTGTACATTAGCAGCAGTATGTTTACATCTGTACATTAGCAGCAGTATGTTTAGATTTGTACATTAGCAGCAGTATGTTTACATCTGTACATTAGCAGCAGTATGTTTACATCTGTACATTAGCAGCAGTATGTTTACATCTGTACATTAGCAGCTTGAGGCTCTGGGACACAGGGACTCAGTAAAGTGACAGTGACATGTGGTTATTGCACATTCTGATATTAGTTAAGGATATTGCACCGACGCAGATACAGTATATCCCATCATACTGTAACATCTGCTCCACGCTGCTTCTACCGGCAAGATGGCTCCTGCCGCTCACGTTATCAAATGTGTTTCTGAGGCCCTGCGTATGAACACGTCATCCAGGCCATCCTCCTGCGAGAATTGTCTGTCTTCTTGGATCTCTTATGGTCCCTGAGGATCTGTTTCCATTCTCTGTTATATGAGGCCGTATTATAGTTTTCTGCTAAAAAGCTGTCAAAACTGCACATCAATATTTCCACAGCATCCTTTATTATTCGAGCCGGTAAAAGATGTGAAAAGATATTGACAAAAAAACATGGCAGTTGGCAAAAGCGATAACAATCACTGAGATGCAGATTTGCACGGTAGCAGTAGTGCAATCACCGGACGTCGGAAGTACAAGGTCATTGGCGGCAGAATTTTTACTTTACAAAATACAGACACAGCGGGACTAAGATCTCAGGCTTTCTCCGCATTATCACAAATCACCATAGGTCCACAAGTTATACTAATCCCGGGCATTGGTTTCAAAGCTGCTGGACATAAACACACAAAACACTCACAAAATCAGGACATTCAGATCGTCTGTGCAATACCAAGACAAGAATGTGCCATAATATTGTGCAGTCGCATCAGTGCAAGAATACAAAAAAAAATACTGGAAAAATAATGTATAAAATAAGCAACAATGTACATACAATGACTAAAGTGCGAGTGCGGTGCAGGTTAAGAAGTACATCGCACTTGCCCACAAAGTGCAACTGAATTGGAAGCACTGAAAGTATTGCACAGATTACAGTAAAAAGAGACATGAGAGCGATGGAGCAAGGCACAAACAGGGGCAGGTGGAAAAATGTTATCTTGTCCTTGGGCAAGACTCTTTGGCAAGATATCGGAAAAGTGCTTTGAGTGGCCTTGGTTTATAAAAATGTGCTATATTTAAAAAAAATGATGGAAATTTTATGAACTAAAAATAACATGAATTATGCTTATTTAATGTCAAGTAATTTTTTGCTTGAATGTAGTTTGTCATTTTCACTTTTTTTCTTGTTTATTTCAAGGGATTTTTATGCAGTATACTACTTACACTTACACTTACTTGCTGAAGATGTAGTCTGAGTCTGGTGTGTGTTTATGATTGATGGTCGTTACAGCAGCAGCTCACCAGCCCCATGTTTGGAGTGAATGGATACTGACATGTGAAGCGTCTTTGAGTGTCTAAAAAGTGCTAAACAAAAAGTTGATCCATTGACTGTATTTCAATCATTACTTTGTTTTGTTTTATTTAATGAATGAATCCGATGAAGGTTTTTGCTACAATGTAAACCCACAAACCTCATCATGTCTTCACGTCTGCACTGTTAATATCCAGCCTCTGATGAAGCTCTCGGTTTCAGGGGTAAAGGTTTGCATGTGTTTAACTCAAATAATATCCACAAATGAAAAGGAAACATGGAGAGGTTTAATGATGCCCTGTGGTTTTAACGTGACTCTCTCTCTGCAGACTGAACGTTACACTAGTCTCACTGGTGTGGATGTTATGTTCAGTGAGTTCATATGGCCGTGGTACCGGTCAGATCTGCGGAGACATTGGTACAGCTGTTTGCTCTGAGGAGTGCAGGCTTATTGTTTTGATTATATGTTATTTTGTGTTTTTATGGGATGTGTGGAGCATGAGTCTGTACTAAAAGTTTGATGATGATGTGATATGAATGAGAGGATTGTTATAATGTACAGATTTTATTCTGAATGTATGTATGTGTGTACGTGTGCATATGTTTCATTTGGATTTTATTTATTCATTTCAAGAGTATGAACAGAATTTGCCGCAATTTTATATTATACATGATAGAAGCATACGTACATACATGCAATCATATATATGTTTAAGAGTCTCTTTTTTCACTCCTGTCTTACAAGCTCTCATAACTTGTAAGCTCCCACCCCTTATTCCTAAATTCACCTTATGCAATTGCACATACAAATACACACTGCAAAAAGTGATTTAAAAAAGTAAAAAATAGCAAAAAACTGGCAAAATGTATATTAGTTTGAGCACATTTTTGGCTGGCTTAAAGGTGCAGTAAGCGGTTTTGTTAGCTTAGCCGTAGCACCAACTCAAAACCACTCCCCCCTCCCCTCCCCTCGCCTCCCCTCGCCTCTCCACCAAACCAGACTTCCAGCATTTTCTTTTCTTTGTCACAACAGGAAAAGTGGGTGGCAAACGTGAAATTGGCATTTTCTGTTCAGCCATTTAAGATTTTAGAAAATAATCTGATAACTCAGGTGCACGCACTTGCGAGAAACAGGAAGAGGGTGAAGGGGGTAAACGCATCCCATTGGTTTATTTTCATCGTCCGCTCCAAAATATTTTGTATACATTTTTGAAGACTGTAGGCATCTGGTCAATTCCATTACTGTTTGAAAACACATGACAACTTGACTATGTTTAGGGTTTAGGGACGTTTTTCCACGTTTAAAAAGAAAATGCACCTGGAAAAAAATCACTGACTGCATCCATCCATCCATCCATCCATTTTCTACCCTTTAATCCATTTCTGGGTCAGGGGGGTGGCAATCAGAGATGCCACCCAAGTCTCATAGCACCAGCCCCTCACTGACCCTCTGCAGGTGGTGAGTCCACAGGAGGGCGGCTGCTCTCTGAGTGTGAGCATAGCCTTGATCTTTCAGTGGGGGCTTTGGGCAAAGTGGGGTTAAGTTTCTTGCCCAAGGACACAACGACAGCAGTCATCAATGGGAGTCGGTGGAGAAGGTGCAGAGGTGGGAATTGAACCCACAACCTTCAGGCCTGAAGGCGAATGCTCTACCAACTGAGCTACTATCGCCCCTACTGACTGCATCTTTAAAGCTAAATCTCGTGTTATAAAAGATACAAGAAATATCTTCCTTGGAATAAGAAAATAAACAGTTTTTGACTAAATGGCTTTGTCGTCAGAATGCTAAAAACAAGATTAAAATACTTGATAGAAGCAATTATTATCTCACATTGAATCTTTTTTTGCCGTGTACATATACAGTACATTTAGACATAACGATACATATACACATACAGCTATACAAATACACACATATTTAAATTTTTTATTATCTGAAAGTGCCAATAGCTCATAAATATAAAAATAACCATTTTCAGACGCAGCCCAGTCCTGACTCAGAAGCGACTTACAAGGAAGCCGAGACATTTGTGAGGTGGCAAAATGCACACCCTCTGCGCCTCCTCGCACCTCGCCTCACACAGCCACAGCCGCACACGCCTCGGGGCAGCCCAGTCACTTTGCATCTCGTCAGGACAATATTTTCCATGCCTCTTCGGGCCCCTGGCGATGACCTTCCTGCTTCCCTCTGACACCCTGCCCACACTGCTGCTCGGCGTGGGCTCTCCCCGGCTGCAGACGACCACCTTTATGCCTTGGTGCATTAGTCCACAAAAAAATCTGATGGAAAAGGCGAAGAAGTCTATGTGTCTAACCGCGGCAAAATGGATACTGTCATTTCATGTTTGCGGGCCGTTTGACTCTCAACCTTCTTGCTTTGAAATATTTAGGTTATGTTTGTCAAAATTGCTTTGCATAAACTCCCCTCTGTTCGATAATTCATGAGAGATAAATGCACGGACTTGCCCCCGGTAAAAGTGATGCTCTCTTTTGAATTTTGTAGATGCAATACTTTCCCTAAATGTTTGATCTTTTTCCGCTTTTCCAGCCATAATAATCGTCTTTGGTCCCGAGTCTCTCTGCCTAAAACCTTTACAATCTTACAAGAGGTTACAACTGAGAAATGTTATCTTCACTTTCTGTTCATGTACTGTGATTTTAATGTCTTGTGTGTTTTTGTCTATGTGTAGTTACCTTGTGTATGAACTCCATCCATCCATTTTCTACCCTTTAATCCATTTCTGGGTCAGGGGGGTGGCAGTCAGAGATGCCACCCAAGTCTCATAGCACCAGCCCCTCACTGACCCTCTGCAGGTGGTGAGTCCACAGGAGGACGGCTGCTCTCTGAGTGTGAGCATAGCCTTGATCTTTCAGTGGGGGCTTTGGGCAAAGTGGGGTTAAGTGTCTTGCCCAAGGACACAACGACAGCAGTCATCAGTGGGAGTCGGTGGAGAAGGTGTAGAGGTGGGAATTGAACCCACGACCTTCAGGCCTGAAGGCCAATGCTCTACCAACTGAGCTACTGTCGCCCACTGTCGCTGTATGAACTGTGCTATACAATTAAACGTGCTTGTTTGTTTACATCGGTGCTTACCGTGCAACAACATCAAGGTAGGGTTCCTAACTGATTTATTTCACAATGACTAAGTGGTTTTAATCTTAATTGATTTATTTTTGCTGTGTGTATTTTATTCACATAAAGCTGCAGGACTTCTATTCATTTAAATGTGTTGCTTTTATTTCCGTGCAGCACTTTGCAAACTTGCATGACGTGGATTGGGTTTGAATCCCGGTCGGAACAGGGCCTTTCCTTGTGGAGTTTACATGTTCCCCCCGTGCCGGTGTCGGTTTCCTCCGGGTGCTCCGGTTTCCCCTTCCACTAAAAACATGTACAAAAGGTCTGAGTGTGATGAATGAGTGATTGAATGGATGGTGTTGATTGGAGGCTTTGATGCGTCTCGCTTCCATCATCACGTGTGTGAAAATAAAAATATCTGGTTTCTGAACATTGTAAAGCGCTTTGGGTGACCTCAGTCTGTACAAATTTGCTCCATAAATAAAAATGACTTACTTTCTTACGTTGAAATGTGTGAATGGAAACACAAGAAAGCTGGCACAGGTCTGGCACAGGTCTAACCCACTCTTTCCCAGGACAGATGTTGACACACGGAGCACTGTAAATACCTGTGGCCCCTGTGAGCTCTGCAAGGGGTCCCGGGCTCTCTGCTCAGCCGTGTGACAGCCGAAGCAGAGTGCCTGTTGGGCTGCTCTGAACCTGTGCACTTCCCTTGCACAGATGGAGGAGGGGAACAACCAGGATGACCAGGACCCCTCCGGCAACGGGACTGCTGCTACAATAGGTAATTAGTCAGGAACATCTGCTGAAGGAAGCTCCCGGAGTCTGGAGGGAAGGACTCTATACATATATACACACACTGCAAAGAAAATATCAAGTAAGAGGTAATTAATCCTTGAATGGAGTGTGTTTTGCTTAATCTGAGTGCATAAAACAAGATTTGTCTTTTTAAGACAAACAATCTTTTTCTTCGTCCCATTGGCAAATCTTGTTTTAAGGCAGTGGGGCTCTTAGGTCACATGTTTTCAAAGATCTTTTACATGTTATAATAAGAACAAACTTGTGTATATTTAGACTTATTGTTCTAAATACATCTGTTACTTTTCTTGCTTTTTTCTACCTGAGATGTTGCTGCAGTACAGTGTTCATGGTTTTGCACTGGTCCAGACCAGGATGGAGAGGATTCATGGTCTGAAACAAGCGGATCAGGCAAATATCTACTGGAGGAAGGCTAACATTTTGGAAAATTGAAAACAAAGCATTTGGCATGTCACTTTGTGCTAGAGCAGGGAAAATGGTCCGACCCACCTCTGCTGCTGTGACCTAAAGTGAAGCATTTTCATTCTAATTCTACTTTTGGAATTATCTATTTATTGGTTTTATTTGCATGTATAGGATATGCTTTGCTGCGACTGGACACCTGAATATATCCTACTGGGATAAATAAAGTATCCATCCATCTATCTATCTATCTATGTGTGTCCAAACTAAGCCCCCAGAGCCAATTGCGGCCCGCTGTGTCATCCTATGTGGCCCTATGCCTTACAACCCAAAATACCTATGAGATTATAAATTCATAGTGTCATCCAGCCAATACACGCATAACTCAACTCATTCTAAAGCTCAGAACATTTTGAATCCATTTAATTGTTCGCGCTGAAATTTGTTTTTCATTATGGCACAAAAATGTGTCCATGGCACTGATAACACTAACCTCTCATACTGTATATGTTATGGATAAATAAATGATCATGTTACATCTCATTTAGAATCTCAAAATAGACCAATTCTTGTCAAAATAGATTTGCAATACGTGCTGTCGGGCCCTGGGCAAGTCTGGCAACCTATAGTGGCTCTCTTAAAAGTGTGGACATTCCTGACATAGACACTCCTCTGCAAAGGCGCCAATACTTATGTTAGCTTCGACCTTAAGAAAAGAAAAACATCAAAAATCACTGACTTTTGTATAATGTTAGAATGATGAGCTTGGATTAAACATAATTGAATCAAAAGTGTCATTATAGATCCACAGTAGCACAAATCTTAAGCCTTCTTCAGTGTTGATCTATCTTTGGCTTAGAGCGTTCGCATCTTGGATTATTTACACTGCTGCTAAATCGTTAGCATTAATGAAATTTTACCTGTAGCTCCAGTAGAACGCTGTGAACTTCCGCGAGTCCCAGAGCGGAAGGAGATAAGCAATAAAAATCAAATTCAACTTTTTATTTATTTACGCTCCCCATTCCAATATGTTGTGCTCAGTGAAAATCCACTAATGGCTCCATCCAGCCAGAAATGTTGTTTGGGAAAAGGCAACTTTGAAAAGTGTGGGGAGAAAAACACAAGAAAAATCTGCAGGTTTGTTGACAGAAAATAGTGAATGAGAAAATGCATCGTTACTGAAGTGTAAAAAAAGGAAAAGCAAATGGACTTGAATTATTAAGCTGTTTTAGATCAATATTGTTGCTTACATCAAACTAACTAAAACATATTGATTGTGTAAATTATGCAAGCTGTTAGTTACATACGGAAGATACACATTTACTCATGGTGGGAATCATTCAATTCATTTCAACCTTTAACAATCAACTATTTTATGAGGTTTTCAAACTTCTGAAGTGTTCTTTCTCTTCTTCTATGATGTAATTACATTACTTCTTCCTCGGAGGGAAGTATTTTCCAGTGTTATAAATTGGCCGCTTTTCTAATCCAGTTTGAAGCACGAAGTTATTTTCTGACGGCGGCTCGTGCTGTTCTCGTCAAAGCAGTTTATTTTGAAGTGAGTGTCTCTGTGCGAACGCTTCTGTAACCTGCGGCACATGCATTATCCTGCTCACGGCAACAAGCAGAGACCAACAACCAAAGTAAATCTCACCTCATCCTTTCATCTGACGCCTCCCTCTCTCCTCCACACTCCTCCTTCGGCTTGACCGGACTCTGCTTATTACCATATGAAACATGGCTCTGACCATGTTTTGTTCTGACTCTGGGACCAGCAGAAGGCCAGTCCCCGTGCTCCTCAGAGTTCGATTCATCATCAATATTGAACAAAACCAACAATTGCTGATTAGCAATAGATAAATGTAAAATAATAATACAAACATAAATATTTTCCCTTTCAGTCTACATTAACAACTGTTGTTTAAAATGACTGGAAAAAAAAGTGGATCAAAGTTTGGTATATTTTTAAAAACATTGCTTTTCATTTTATATAGAAGGTGATATTTTATTTCTAAATACCTGAATACCAGTGCTCTACCAGCTGAGCGTAGAGGGACTGGTGCTTTGAGAATTGGGTGGACGCTCTGATTGCCACCCCCCCCCCCCCCCCCCCCCCCCCCCCCCCCCCCCCCCCCCCCCCCAGAAATTGATTAATAAAGGGGTAGAAAATTACATGATGATGACCTGGATAATGCAAACATAGTATTTATTTATCTATAACAAAAGTAAATTCACTTTTGAACGATGTATCCTACTTTTCCCCTGTATACATATTGATTTTGGCCCTCTAAGTAAAAACGTTTCAGCCCCCCTGAGTTAGACAGAGATCATAATTGTTGTAGTTTAAAAGCGACATACCCCAGCTTTAAGCACTTAACTCAGTATAAGTATATGATCGCAGCTGATTTTAGCTTTCACACTCAGACTGTGACAAATTTTCCACGCTCTCTCTGTGACAGCGTCTTGCCAGAACTTTCCATCTCAAATGAACACCTGGAGAGAGAAAGTTTGATCCTTTGTGATACCATTTGCATGAACTCTTAAAAAAAAAAAATCAGATTTCTGCTTCTCCAGCCTGCAGTGTCAAAGCGTTGTCAGGTATTAGTGCAGAGAGAGGTGGTTTTCTCTCACCCCCATCTGAGATCCCGCCGCTTCTCGCCGCTCCTCGCTCCATTATCACCGCGCCCTCGGGTCACTACATAGGCCTCTATAATCTGAAAAGGAAATGATCTCTTGGCGAAACTTGATAAAAAAAAGTAGTGGAGTGAATAGATGGTGGATCATGTTACTAGGTTCTGTTATAGAAATCTTATAGTAAAGCAATCGGAATTAACATCCAATAGTTATAAGTGTAAGTTATTAGTTAACTCTGGATGATTAAATGATTCTGATTCTGATTCTAGATTCAAATACAGCACGTTTGTTGGCAGCAAGGTCAACTGATATATGGGAGACGGGTTTCTACATGTCTTCGGCAATATCTGTGTCTAAGAAATATGTGTTCAGGTCAAAGCAGATTATCACAAGTATCAGAGTTGTATCAGAGTAAGGCAGTGCAAAGAGAGGCCTTGAGCAACACATATCAATGCTGACTTAATTTGTGTAATATCTAGATTAGACATGTCTTTGTTTACTCTGGTCTATTTAAAGATGCTATACCCCATTTTTTTTTTATGAGTTCCTAAAAATGCTTATTACTACATACAACTTGTATTATAATCTGTAATTTAATTGAAAACTTGAGCTTGTGCTTGAATTCAGGCCGTATAAAAGTGCTGAGTAGAGACTTAGCATGACGGTCGTTCTCCTCCACTCACAGGACGAGGCTGCAAAACTAGCGGTAATCTTTCAGTTGTATATTTTGTTAGCAGTGCGTTGCTTTTGTACCATTTCATCAGTGATTGTTGTACAGCTTAAGTTGCGCTCATGCTAATGATAGCATATAGATCGTAAATAAAACTAGATGGCTCCGTGGGATGAGAGCGTAGGGGAAATGAGAAGCCTGTGAGCGAGTTGGAGGGCGGGGCTAAACATTCAAACCTTACAGAAACGGGTATAGCTCCTTTAATGTCCGTAATTTCCCCATTCGTGGCAGATGGTTTCAGACGGCTGCAGGTGGAATCGCTATTGGTTTTGTTATTCATTGTATATGTGCACAGTTACTAGTGAATAAACTCACGCTTTGATTGTATTACTTGTATTTTGTTTTCCATTATTGTGTCTCTCACTGTGTTTAGAAATTCCACAACAGTTAATTTATTATTTTGGTGCTTCATTGTGTCTTTTCACAGTACATCGACATGATCAAAGCAAACTTCAAATACCAGAATAGACACACTTTGTTTGTTTTGTCTTTTCACCCACTGTGTCAAACAAGAAAAGTAAATAGAATGTAATTATAACAATACATAAACAATAATGATAATAACAACAACATTAATAATAATGATAATAATAATTACAACGATAATAATAATAATAATACATAAATAATATATATTTGTTTTTAAATGGCCTGGGTTAGCTTTAATTCATAGATAGATATTTTTCAAACAAATCTACAACCAGTGCCATACGGAAAGAAAGAAAAGGATAGCAAAGAAACAAAGGTTTATTTCTCATACAAACAGTACTCAGCAAAAAATGATAATGGCTTGAGCGAGTGTTTTTGTAATCTTAATTTTAGTACATTTTGAGATTCTTCTTCAGTGTTGCATCACTGGTTACAGAAGGAATGAGGAGCACACGGCACAAGATATATGAATAATAACTCCCTGCTAAATCTCTAATTGCTTTATAAAGAAGAAAGTGTGACGTCTCAAACTTTAGCATATTAAAGAAGCAAGAACATAATAATCACTATAAAAATATGTAACTTTAGCGTAAAAGAAATATAGTTTGTAACACAGCAAAATTAAAAAAGGAACCTAAAATGCGGGACTGAAAATACAATATATATAGGGACAATGGACAGACGACAAGTGAGAAAACCAAATGGTATAAATACACTGTGAAAAATGAGTCAAAAATGGCTCAAATTTGCGGAAAGAATTAGCATATTTTGATTGCCTTATAAAGAAATGTCTCCCTTGGAATGAGATAATAAAGCAGAATCAGAATAAACTCAAGTGAAAAACCACCGATTCAAGCAATTACTACCTCATATTTGATAATTTTTTGGAGTGTATTTCTCCATAATGTCCTATGCTTCTCCATGATACTACAGGCTGTTTCCATGTGAGGGCAGTTGAAGTGACCTGCTTTTGAATCCTCCATGAACTGATTGCAATCTGGACACAATAGTGTTCTGATTGATTTAACAAGCCGTCTCTCTCTTTCGCTCTGGTTGTAATTGTTTTAGTTGCTTTCAACAAACTCGCTTCTGTTTCTGCATACCAACAGCTGGGGACTACAGACATAGCAAGAAGTAAGTGTTTTGAAAGTATTTTTTGAAAGGAAACTATTCAAATGGCACAAAAGAAAGACTTTAGTCATCAATCCACACACTGCAGCCACGAGACTGAAAGGGGAACGTAACCTTGCTGCTCCGTTCAGGTTTATTCATATCTTTCTGTCGAGCCTAGTGAAAAAAATAAAATAAAAAATGAATAGACTTTTTGCAAAAACAAGAAAAAAATGTTTGAGAGATTCAGATTCCATTTATTCGACATTTGCGGTGAAACCACTTTGGAATCCATGTGCAAAAGCCCCCAGTGCGCAACAAGCTGAAAGTACAGTACATACACTGCAAAAAGTGATGAAGAATAAGTACAGAATTCCACAGATTTGGCGTCTTAATTTAGAATATTCTGACTGCCTTAAAACAAGATTTGCCCACGAGACATGAGGAAGAGAAAAATAATCTGGTTTTAAGAAAATCAAGGAAAGTCTCCCTTGGAATGAGAAAATAATGCAGTTATTGATTAAGAATTAATAACAGTTCTTGAATTTAGACTAAATGGCTTTGTCCCATTCAAGACAGTCAGTGCACAAATTAATATTATTTGCAGTGCAGGAATAGAACAAGCTAAACAGGTGCAGGGAACAATTGTCACATAATATTTTTTCAATACAAGTGCAAGATCATTAAAGTGCTTTGTTCAGTCTGATAACAGCTGTCTGTTCTGCCAGAAGGAAGAAGCTGGAACATGGCTTTTCCAGGGGCCAACTGAGTCATTGATTTTTTAAGAACACTCACGGATTACAATTTTGCACTTTACCAAGTCTTTTTTTAAAGCTACATTTATTTTAGTGCTGTTGTGGAATTTCTAAGGAGTGAAATACACAATATTAAATATAAAATAAACAACAAGAGCTGTAATTCAAATCAAAGTGTGGTTTATTATCTCAGTAAATGTATACATATACAGGAAATACAACCGTGTAACCGCGTGGCAGGTCCCGGGTAGATCTGCTGAATAGTGCTCATTCTCACTCACATTTATAGGGTGGAATAAACAAAAGAGTCTATCTATGGCGCCTCTGAGTCCGAGATTAAGCGGCAGCTATGGCCCCAAACCCCCCTCTCTTCTGACGTCTTACTCTGATAGACTCTGATATTACTCTGATATTAGGAAGAATTGTCACTATGACCGGTGAGCCTGCTCTTGTTGCCCCTGGTATCAATCTCGTATCTGCCTCCACCCCGTTCATTGGCCTCGCGTCTCTAGAGAAAAACAGCTTAGTTAGTTTCAATAGATTTACTGGCTTTGAACTTAGTCCCAGATATCCCATTTCATCATTAGATTTATTCTTAAGTTAAATTGATTTATAATCCCAGTAAGATTTCTATAACAGTGCCATACAAATAAAGTTTCACATCTTGTCGAACAAATTCTTTCAAATGTACTGAAAATAACAAAACAGGTTTTTGTTAAGAAAATCTCTGCTCCAAGTCTCACAAGACTTGATAAGAAACCTTTTTATTCATTCATTATATGACATGATTTTACTCCGTTTTAAACGTAAAAATATTTTTAAATACCTGAACAAAATTAATTGACAATGTACCCGGATGACATCTAAAGCTACTTGTTTAAAAAAGGGTTTGAGATAGGCTAGAGCGGCGGTGTCTAACTCAAATAGGTCGGGGGCCAAGTCTAGAAACATAAGAGCTGGTTGGGGCCAAATGTACTTTTTTTTTTTTTTTACATATTTTTGTGAGTTCGGATATTATCTTATAGTAGATTTGGGTTCAACCAAACCGGACCACAGTTTTTTTGATAAAAATCTGAGGCCATGGTGCTCGACCGTAAAAAGATGCCTTGCCCTCTCCAGGTGGGTGGAGAGGTCCTTCCTCAAGTGGAGGAGTTCAAGTATCTCGGGGTCTTGTTCACGAGTGAGGGAAGAATGGAGCGTGAGATTGACAGGCGGATCAGTGCAGCGTGCGCAGTGATGCGGTCGCTGTATCGGACCGTCGTGGTGAAGAGGGAGCTGAGCCGAAAGGCAAAGCTCCCTCTTTACCGGTCAATCTTCGTTCCCTCCCTCACCTATGGTCATGAGCTGTGGGTAATGACCGAAAGAACAAGATCGCGGATACAAGCGGTCGAAATGAGCTTCCTCCGCAAAGTGGCTGGGCGCTCCCTTAGAGATAGGGTGAGGAGCTCAGTCACACGGGAGGAGCTCGGAGTAGAGCCGCTGCTTCTCCACATCGAGAGGAACCATATGAGGTGGCTCGGGCATCTGTTCCGGATGCCTCCTGGACGCCTCCCTGGGGAGGCGTTCCGGGCACGTCCCACCGGGAGGAGGCCCCGGGGAAGACCTAGGACACGCTGGAGAGACTATGTCTCTCAGCTGGCCTGGGAACGCCTTGGGGTCCCCCCGGACGAACTGGAGGAAGTGTGTGTGGATAGGGAGCGGGCGTCTCTGCTTAGACTGCTGCCCCCGCGACCCGGCAACGGATAAAGCGGAAGAAAATGGATGGATGGATGGATGGATGGATGGATACTTTATAATGGAGAAATGCCAGTGTTGCATCACCAATTACAGAACAGTAGGAGTGAGGAGCACACAGCACAAAATAAATGAACAATAACAAAATCTGTTTATTTAATGATCTGTGAATGTACATCTTGCTGTTGAATTCTCATTTCCCCTACGCTCTCATCCCACGGAGCCATCTAGTTTTATTTACGATCTATATGCTATCATTAGCATGAGCGCAACTTAAGCTGTACAACAATCACTGATGAAATGGTACAAAAGCAACGCACTGCTAACAAAATATACAACTGAAAGATTACCGCTAGTTTTGCAGCCTCATCCTGTGAGTGGAGGAGAACGACCGTCATGCTAAGTCTCTACTCAGCACTTTTATACGGCCTGAATTCAAGCACAAGCTCAAGTTTTCAATTAAATTACAGATTATAA
Organism: Knipowitschia caucasica; assembly: GCA_964034765.1. Classification (NCBI taxonomy): domain Eukaryota; kingdom Metazoa; phylum Chordata; class Actinopteri; order Gobiiformes; family Gobiidae; genus Knipowitschia; species Knipowitschia caucasica. The sequence goes on along the minus strand of OZ035828.1, from coordinate 30,447,545 downwards.
TACAAGTTGTATGTAGTAATAAGCATTTTTAGGAACTCATAAAAAAAAAATGGGGTATAGCATCTTTAAATAGACCAGAGTAAACAAAGACATGTCTAATCTAGATATTACACAAATGAAGTCAGCATTGATATGTGTTGCTCAAGGCCTCTCTTTGCACTGCCTTACTCTGATACAACTCTGATACTTGTGATAATCTGCTTTGACCTGAACACATATTTCTTAGACACAGATATTGCCGAAGACATGTAGAAACCCGTCTCCCATATATCAGTTGACCTTGCTGCCAACAAACGTGCTGTATTTGAATCTAGAATCAGAATCAGAATCATTTAATCATCCAGAGTTAACTAATAACTTACACTTATAACTATTGGATGTTAATTCCGATTGCTTTACTATAAGATTTCTATAACAGAACCTAGTAACATGATCCACCATCTATTCACTCCACTACTTTTTTTTATCAAGTTTCGCCAAGAGATCATTTCCTTTTCAGATTATAGAGGCCTATGTAGTGACCCGAGGGCGCGGTGATAATGGAGCGAGGAGCGGCGAGAAGCGGCGGGATCTCAGATGGGGGTGAGAGAAAACCACCTCTCTCTGCACTAATACCTGACAACGCTTTGACACTGCAGGCTGGAGAAGCAGAAATCTGATTTTTTTTTTTTAAGAGTTCATGCAAATGGTATCACAAAGGATCAAACTTTCTCTCTCCAGGTGTTCATTTGAGATGGAAAGTTCTGGCAAGACGCTGTCACAGAGAGAGCGTGGAAAATTTGTCACAGTCTGAGTGTGAAAGCTAAAATCAGCTGCGATCATATACTTATACTGAGTTAAGTGCTTAAAGCTGGGGTATGTCGCTTTTAAACTACAACAATTATGATCTCTGTCTAACTCAGGGGGGCTGAAACGTTTTTACTTAGAGGGCCAAAATCAATATGTATACAGGGGAAAAGTAGGATACATCGTTCAAAAGTGAATTTACTTTTGTTATAGATAAATAAATACTATGTTTGCATTATCCAGGTCATCATCATGTCATTTTCTACCCCTTTATTAATCAATTTCTGGGGCGGGGGGGGTGGGGGGGGGTGGCAATCAGAGCGTCCACCCAATTCTCAAAGCACCAGTCCCTCTACGCTCAGCTGGTAGAGCACTGGTATTCAGGTATTTAGAAATAAAATATCACCTTCTATATAAAATGAAAAGCAATGTTTTTAAAAATATACCAAACTTTGATCCAGTTTTTTTTCCAGTCATTTTAAACAACAGTTGTTAATGTAGACTGAAAGGGAAAATATTTATGTTTGTATTATTATTTTACATTTATCTATTGCTAATCAGCAATTGTTGGTTTTGTTCAATATTGATGATGAATCGAACTCTGAGGAGCACGGGGACTGGCCTTCTGCTGGTCCCAGAGTCAGAACAAAACATGGTCAGAGCCATGTTTCATATGGTAATAAGCAGAGTCCGGTCAAGCCGAAGGAGGAGTGTGGAGGAGAGAGGGAGGCGTCAGATGAAAGGATGAGGTGAGATTTACTTTGGTTGTTGGTCTCTGCTTGTTGCCGTGAGCAGGATAATGCATGTGCCGCAGGTTACAGAAGCGTTCGCACAGAGACACTCACTTCAAAATAAACTGCTTTGACGAGAACAGCACGAGCCGCCGTCAGAAAATAACTTCGTGCTTCAAACTGGATTAGAAAAGCGGCCAATTTATAACACTGGAAAATACTTCCCTCCGAGGAAGAAGTAATGTAATTACATCATAGAAGAAGAGAAAGAACACTTCAGAAGTTTGAAAACCTCATAAAATAGTTGATTGTTAAAGGTTTGTTCTAACTTTGTTGTTGAAGACCGTGTCTCCACCTACTTCTCTCTGTGTTTCCGCGGTTGATATGTATGTGCCACAGACACGGGCAGATTAAAAAGGCAGCGGGCTGCGTATCTCACAGGAAAATTTGAAAAAAATGCATTGGGCATGAGTTAGTCGGCATATGTTAAAAATGCACCAGATAATTGTTTTATAATTTAATTTAAGCCTCTGAATTGTATTTTTAATCGAATCGTAGGGTGTCCCGAGATTCCTACCCTTGGTCTCCAGTGCCATGTGCGGTACAGTAGCTAAAAGGATAGCACTCTGGCTTTTCAGCAAGAAAGCCCTGGGTTGGAATCCCGGTCTTGCTGTGTGGAGTGTGCATGTTCTTCCAGTGTCTTCAAAGTTTCCCTCCAGATGATCCGGTTTCCCCTACCCCTAAAACAAGCACAATAGGTCTGAATGTTACAAGGGGATGGTGTTGGTTAGTGCTTTGATGCACCCTGTGCTCAGCGTCTCACGTCAACACTGTGGGGAGAGAATGCAACAATATCTGAAATCAGAACATTGTAAAGCGCTTTGGGTGACCTTGGGCAGTAAAAATGCACTATGTAAATAAAGATTGCTTACTTACGTACACAGGAGGAGCTCGGAGTGGAGCAGCTGCTTCTCAACACGGATAGGAACCAGTAAAGGTTCACTGGGAGGAGACCCAGGACTCAGGTTGGGTGGAGAGGGACGTCTGGGTGTCTGCTCAGACTGCTGCCATACTACAAATAAAGCCGATACTGTTTTCCATCAGATTTAAAATTAATTTTCCTATGAGTTACAAACTTCATGGCAAAGGGAAAAAAAACATGAATGAATCAAATATGGTTATTTGGTTTTACTATAGCAGACAATAGTAACGTAACGACTGAGGTCCTTTGATGTGACCAGTCAAATGTTGCACATTTTTTACCAGTCTGTGGTAGCTAGTGCCGTGTTCTTCGGGGTTGCATGTTGGGGCGGCAGTCTGACCTTGAGAGACAGTAGCCGTCTCGACAGGCTGATCAGGAAATGTGTCTCTGTGATGGGGAGAAGTGTGGACTCTGTGGGAGCTGCGCTGGAGAGAAGGATGAGGGCTCTAATGCAGGGCATCCTGGGTAACTCCAGACACCCTCTGCATCACACTATGGCCACTCAGAGGAGTAATTGAAGCAACGGGCTCCTATCACTACGCTGCCAAACGGAATGTTTCAAGAGATCCTTTGTTCCTTTGGCTGTCAGACTGTACAACAAACCTGGCTGAGTCTTCTGCTGCTGGACACCTGAATTTCTCCTACGGGGGATCAATAAAGTATCTATCTATCTATCTATGTTGATGCCCTGACCTGTTGTCGCTATCTTACTTTTATCTGGCAACAACCTTATTCTTCCACGAAGCTAAGATAAACTTTCCCAAACTTATAAAAAATAAACCAAATCAATTATTATCAATATTTTAAGACCAGCTCTCCTGCCACCTCTGCACAGCTCTCATTCTAATCTCTGACATTTACCTCTTCAGCATCCAGGCTTTTGGAACCAAGGTATTTTTTTTTCCTTATTACAGTCTGTCGGCTTTCATTAAAATGAGGAAACCTAATTTTGCAGAGCAGAAATGGCTGTTATATCCAGACTAACTCATCCTGCAGAGAGAAAGTCAGCAGCTGGCGTTGATCTAACCGAGCTCTTTGTTCCAGTTGCACCTTCTCAAAGTGAAAGACCTCCTCTGTTCACTTCTTAATGGGACGGGAGGGAAATGCGCCGTCGCCAATCTCTGCTCTCCATCGTGTTTGGATTGGATTAGACAAGAAACCAAATTATCTGTTAGTGCCTGACGATTTACCTTCACATGAGACAGGATCAAATATATTGTAAATAGAATAGTGTGGCGTTCTGCTGGTTATGATTCTCCACATGATGTCATCACAAAAACAGCGAGAGGCCGTGGTTATATTTGTCCCTGAATTGGGTTTAAATGAGAGTCACTACGCAGAGAGAACCATGAAGACAAAGGAACACACCAGGCAGGCCCGAGATACTGTTGTGGAGAAGTTTAAAGCCGGATTTGGATACAAAAAGATTTCCCAAGCTTTAAACATCTCAAGGACTGTGCAAGCAATTATATTGAAATGGAAGGAGTATCAGACCACTGCAAATCTACCAAGACCCGGCCGTCTCTCCAAACTTTCATCTCAAACAAGGAGAAGACTGATCAGGGATGCAGCCAAGAGGCCCATGATCACTCTGGATGAACTGCAGATAACCACAGCTGAGGTGGGAGAGTCTGTCCATAGGACAACAATCAGTCGTGCACTGCACAAATCTGGACTTTATGGAAGAGTGGCAAGAAGAAAGCCATTTCTCAAAGATATCCATAAAAAGTCTCGTTTAAAGTTTGCCACAAGCCACCTGGGAGACACACCAAACATGTGGAAGAAGGTGCTCTGGTTAGATGAAACCAAAATCGAACTTTTTGGCCACAATGCAAAACGATATGTTTTGCGTAAAAGCAACACAGCTCATCACCCTGAACACACCATCCCCACTGTCAAACATGGTGGTGGCAGCATCATGGTTTGGGCCTGCTTTTCTTCAGCAGGGACAGGGAAGATGGCTAAAATTGATGGGAAGATGGATGGAGCCAAATACAGGACCATTCTGGAAGAAAACCTGTTGGAGTCTGCAAAAGACCTGAGACTGGGACGGAGATTTATCTTCCAACAGGACAATGATCCAAAACATAAAGCCAAATCTACAATGGAATGGTTCACGAATAGACGTATCCAGGTGTTAGAATGGCCAAGTCAAAGTCCAGACCTGAATCCAATCGAGAATCTGTGGAAAGAACTGAAGACTGCTGTTCACAAACGCTCTCCATCCAACCTCACTGAGCTCGAGCTGTTTTTCAAGGAAGAATGGGCAAGAATTCCAGTCTCTCGATGTGCAAAACTGATACAGACATACCCCAAGCGACTTGCAGCTGTAATTGCAGCAAAAAGTGGCGCTACAAAGTATTAGCGCAAGGGGGCCGAATAATATTGCACGCCCCACTTTTTAGTTTTTTATTTGTTAAAAAAGTTTAAATTATCCAATAAATTTTGTTCCACTTCACAATTGTGTCCCACTTGTTGTTGATTCTTGACAAAAAAAATAATTTTTATATATTTATGTTTGAAGCCTGAAATGTGGCAAAATGTGGAAAGGTTAAAGGGGGCCGAATACTTTCGCAAGGCACTGAATGTCTTGCACTAGATTCAAGTATAGTAAAGATTTTATAATTGCTTCTTTATTTAACTAAAGTTTAAAATTGTATACTTGCTTGAGATTGTGTACTTCAACATTTATGGACATTGGTCATCTGCCCCTGATGGGCCAATGTCTCTATGGGTTTTTCATCATTGCATTTCTTGTGTTTGAGCTGTTACATTCTCTGTTCTGTTTTGGCAAATTGACAGTTTTGTAAAGTCCTCAGAGATAAATACTGTTGTGATTTATGGCCATACAAGAACAAAATGAAAATGAAAATTGAAACGGAACACCAATGTCTGAGGAGACGTCCTGCTCCTGGTCTCCCTAATGCCTCTACATGTCTATATATTGAGTCACAACTAGTTACTCTTTACAACACAAATCATATCACCATAATGAAACCTTCACACCGTTTCTAAGGACACTGAACATAAAATACTGACGTTCTCGCTCTCGAGAGTTTAGAATTACCACCAAAACATGTAGTAAACTTCTCACCTGCGCAGCAGCTGTAAGTTTGTGTTGCGCTGAGAGCTGGATTCGACCCCTGGGTGCTCTGTTGTGATAACATTGTGGCAAGATTATTATGACGCCCTTAATATTTGCTGCTATTTCACGAGCTGCAACATCTCTATCTGAATGAATCCCTGGTGTATCTGTGCTTTCAGCGGCAGTCAAACAAATCTTCTCTCTCCTCCGCTTTCTCCTCTGTTTTCTGATCACGGAGAGCCCATTTTCATCTAAGCTCTTTCGTTCTTTTACTTTCTCTTACTTGTTATAATGCAGGTTTCAAACAAAAGGACACTGCACTCAGCAAGTCATTTACAACAATAATACATTTACATTAGCCCCCCTAGATACGACCAGTAAGATTAAACCAATGAAAGAAGAGGATTTGAAAGAATTTTGTCCAATCAGGAAGCTGTGTCATGGGTGCGCATGGGCGGGGCTACCCAGGGTTTTTAATATGGGAAACTAGTCTTGTATAAACAAATCAATTTTAGGGGGAGGGCTGTCAATCAAGACAGTCCCACAATAAAAACAATCTCAAACTAAAAGCACTGCAATCACACAAATAAAACTGGCCGAAAAGCACCAGGCTAAAAATATATATTTGACACTTGTCTTCAATTGTTTTGCTCTCTCTTCTATTTGAAAAGTTCTAACATCCAATTTAAGTTTGGAGATCGTTGGCGAGAAATGGTGAGCTTTGAACGAGCATAATTTGACAATCAAATTTCAGTTTAAACAGAAAATGAATGAAAGAACCCCCGGCGTCTTTGTGCTTTCAGCGGCTGTCAAAAAAACTGCTGTAAAGTTGGATTTTTTATTTGATATTCAACATATTCAACACTTTCAAAAAATCTATTCAGCCTCTCGACCTTTTGAATAAAGTGTATGCCTAGTCTTTCCACGCACATGAGACACTCTTTCTCAATCTCTCTCTCTAAATGTGGATCTCCCCGAGGTTTCTCACTTTTTTTTCCATTGGGTTTTTGTGAGTTTTTCTTTTGCGATGCAGGAGGGTCTGTTGGACAGTTAGTGTCTAACAAGAAGGACTGTGGTGATGATCCAGGACACTTTAACATTCTACAACATTTATGGACATTACTTAACTTTCATGGACACTGATCTTTCCCTATGGACCAACACTTATGTGTTCTATATTTTTTGTGTCTTATCCGTTGACAGAGTTTTTTCTGTTATAGGGCCAAAGTTGTGGAACTCTTTACCTTTACCTTTACCTTACCTCATTAGAACTGCACAATCACTCGAGCACTTTAAATCCCAGCTTAAGACGCTCCTTTTCTCCTTTGCTTTTAATACCAAGTAAAAGATACAAGTTTTCGGTTTTTAATTATTATTTTAATTTTTTGTATGTGTATATATTTCTGTAGTTTATGTGTTTTTATTGAATTTCTACCATTTTTTAATGATTTTTATATGCATTTTTGCTTTGTAATCTTCACAAAAATCATAAAAACCCTTGTATATGTGTGATTTTGAAAACAAAAGCTTATATTGAAAAAACAGCTTTGTCTCATGTGTGAAGGAACTTTAGCCATACACTGTTTTGAATTAAAAAGGTTGAGGGGCTATAGATTTATCAAATGTGTCGAAAATCAAATATAAAACTAACTTCCCTGCAGTGTCAAACAACCCTCTTCTCCTCTTTCTCCTCTGTTTTCCAACCACGTAGAGCCCATTCTCATCTAACTTTAGCGAAGCTCTTTCACGGCAGAACAACACAACCCAGAGGAGGCCCGGCATAAAAAGACAGTTCATTATTAAAAGAATATCGGTCCACACAAAGGTACACAACGCTGGGATTGTGCTGGAGGACTGCAGGGGCTGTCGGGGAGCAGAGGTTAATGCCACGATCCAAGGGTAGATTTGTCTCATTGTTTGTAGATTGAAAGGGCGCTTCCAGGGGAACAGTTTCATGTCTGCTCACTGCTCCCCTTCCAGCTCGTTGCAACATGGCCCAGTCTGATTAATCTTAATGAATTATGCAAATATCCTTTATCTCAAATGATTTAGCAATGTTTCTGTATTGTTTTATTAATGCACTTTTGAATCACTTTGTATAATCCCGTAGCCCTTTCTCACTCCTTCGCTGTTTGAAATTCATGGACGGCTCTTTATTAAATCGGTGGTGGTCTCCGGCGGATTGCGTGTAGGAATGAGGAATTAGTCATTACTGTAATTTAATGATTTCAAGGCAAACAAGAGGCAACCTGCAGCTGCACAGTCCTACAGCCTTCAGCGCCTCTCTCTCTCTCGCTCTCCTGGGTCTGACTTCTGAACATGAACCTTGACATTATTGCTTAATTAATGAATGGATTTGACACATACAGAAATGAATGCATGCACTGTGAAATTTTACCTCTTCAAATCTAGAAGAGCATATGACAGCTTTTTGTTGTTTTTTGTCTTTTTTTCTGGTGGAATTAAGGTTAAGAGGTCAGAGAAGAGGAATGATTAGTACACAGCGCTGGATAAGTTAACAATAACTCTATGCTGAAATAAAATATAGTCTCTAGCTTATTAGGAAGCAAATTTAAAATCTCCAACTTTAGCACAATGAAGAAGCAAGAAGTACAACATCTGTGACCTTAGAATAGAGAAAGACAGCTACACTACAATGATTTCACTAAATAAAAGTCTGTTGTTCTCATGCTATAGTTGGAGCTAGGTTCTGGCTACATTTGTCATTTACCACCAGAACTAATACCGGAATGTGCAATATAGAACCACATTTGTCACTGTAACTTTACTGAGTGACTTTGCCCCAGACCCTCATGCTGCAAACATGTAAAGATTTATACAAACTATGTATTTGTGTACAAGAATATACAGTATTTCAATCTTCTTTATTGTGCTAAAGTTAGAGATGTTATACGTTCTGTTACGATCTTATATATACGGCATCTTATTAATAAGGCATCAGTTTTATATAGCACTTTTCAGGACACACGCTTCTGATGTCATTATTCTTTCACTCAATGCCCGGTGGTGATGAACTACGACTGTAGCCACAGCTTCCCTGGGGCACACTGACCAAAGCGAGGCAATCAGTATGTGCCATCAGCCCCTCCGACCACCACCAACCACAGTCTGACACTCTACAGCCGCCCCGCTGTGGCACCTTGTGTTCCCAGAGGTCTCCCATCATGGTACAAACCAGGCCCTGCACAGCTTCAGAGTTATAGATTTTAGACTTTCTTCTTACTATTTGAAAGCGAGTGCTCAGACAGATTTGTGTGGTGTTTTTGAGAGTAAAGATAAAGGGGGGATGAGCTTTTCCTTTCAGAACACATTTTTGTTAATTGGCTTTTTGGTTGACTCCCAGTTGTGTTTCACACTTTATCACTCATACAGGTATCTGAGCTCGTGAAACTGCAGCGCACGTAGCATACATGTGAAAACATTGTCTATTTAGTATTTCCTCACTTCAGACGCAGAGCTGCATGTTTGGATCAGAGAATTGTTAGTGTGTTATTAACAGTCTCCCTGCTCACTGTGGAGGTGTTTGGGTAATCAAAGCGACACCCAAAAAGGCTGTTGGTGAGACAGTAGTTTAGATAGGTTCACATTCAGGATAGCCCGATCGTATCATACCATATTCATTTCCTACATAGGTCTGAATTTGCTCCATTGAGCTCTCTTAACAGGTGTGAGGGGTTAACTCCTTTTGCAGATTAAAACAATTGGATCTGAGTTTACCGTGACGTAAAAAGCGCCCGAGTGAGTGAGTTAGCATTTAGCCGCCTAGCTTTAGCAATCTCCTTAGCCACTAACGGAGCCTGTGGGGAGTAGAGCCACAACATATTTGCCAGCAATGAAATCTGCTAAACATACTTCTTGCTCCGACTTCCATATCTTGATACACGGGAGCCAAACTAGAACTGTCATGGTTTAGATTTAGATTTATTTCCTGTTTTATTTAGTAACTGGATACCCCCTGTGTCTTAAGAGCTTCCTTTACTATCGCATTCGGCGCCATTGCCAAACTACGACCAGCAAATTCGACACAAACTCCCGACGTCACGGCACCTACCTGCCCCGCTCGATAATGGTTATTTTGAGTTTGTAAAAACACTTTTCTAACAATATTTGTATTTGAAAATGAAAGACAGTGGTGATGATCCAGGACGCTCGACATTCAATGGACTTTATCAACATTTATGGACATTGGTCAACGTTTTATCATTCCTGTGTTTTAACTGTTTATTTCTCTGATCCGTGTTTGCGAATCAACTTTTTTCTTATCAACTCCTTTGTAATAACTAATGTTGTGAGTGAGGACTATACAAAAAAAACGTTGAACTGTATTGAGAGAGTGGCGCTGATACAGTATTGTGCGACGGTGAATGGCAACGAAGCCACAGCTCAGGGTAGAGTCATACCGTTTGGAAATGTATCAAGAGGGATTTTGGTTGTTTAAGGAAGCCAGCTAATTATCAGCGTCTCCACAGACCAGATTTCAGACGGCTTTGTACATTTTAGGGAACACCGCAGGGACCTTCTCCTTTTTTGTCTTGTTCAAACACAACCTATTTCTGCGTCTGCTGATGTCATGCTTTTCCTCTGTCATTACCGCAGCCTCTATTAGAACTATAGCTATAGGCTTTTTGTGGGATTTTTGTCAAATGACTTGCTTGACCTGCACTTTTAAAACTCCCGGTCCCCTGAGTTGCATTGCAGGGGCAGAAAACAAAAGGAAAAACCAACAATGTGTGTGTGCGTCTTGTTTTCCATTTAATTAGATTTATTGATATAATATCGACATTTGTCATCAATGGTCATCACTAATAATTGAAAACAAGAAGTATATTTTGGCAGATTTCAGCTGCTTTGACCATTAATGACTTCAAATAGTCTTACATTGTTTTGATATTACGAAAATATGACTTGGAGATTCTAACCAAACTAAAGCCAAACACTAGATTTAACTATTTTTATAAGCAATGCAAAGAAGTGATGAAACACAAGTCAAAAATTGCTCAAATTTAGCTAAATGCATATTCATTTCAGCACATTCTGACTTCCTTAAAACAACATTTGCCAACGGAATAAGTAAAAGTATCTTGTTTTTAGAGATACAACAAATGTCTCCCTTGGAATGAGATAATAAGACTAAATGACTTTGTAAATCTTGTTTTAAGACAGTCAGAATGTACTCAAATTAGGATAAAAACCACTCAATTCAAGCAATTTTTTCAACTTTGTATTTGATCATGTTTTCCCGTGTGAGGAAACAGAAAGAAAAGGTCTGCTCCATAAGGCATAAAGGAAAGAAATGCTCGTGATCTTTACTGGATCAACACATTATGCAGTTCCGAGTCCGAAGGCTCTTGTCAGCATGAGCAGAACACAAAAGATTCACATCACTAGATTGGTTGTAGAGGAGAAGAGAAATCTCCAGTCTGTTAAATATCTTCATTGTTCCATAGAGCTATAATACAAAGAGACATTTGGTCGGCAGTGCAGTCGGAATCCTCTCCCCCGTCTGCGTTTGTCCAGTGTGGAATGTCCAAGATTATTCCTCATTTGGTCCCATTAAGTTTTGAACCTCTCCTCCAAAAACATGTCATTATCCAAATGTCCTGCGGTGACGGCCAAAGAAGCAGGAGTCTCGTTCCAAAAAGTCCCCGACGCAGACGACTACCGCGTGACCTAAAAAGGAAAGAAGAAGAAAAATGAGTTTTCTGGACACAAGAATATGTCAGTGGTCCAAGTGTGCTGAGCGTGAAGAGGAGACGGCTCATTAAAGTGGTGGTAAAACTTCATTCTGAGGCTTGGCACAATTTAGTCGACATTATCAGGTCAAGATGATTATTTTCTAACACATTTTTGTTGCTTGGTGTAAAAAATTAGGGAAATATGCCTTTTCAAGTTTTTGGAGAAAAAAAAAAATCTTTCTACTTGAATACTTCAGCCTTATTAATAGAGAGAGGGAACATGTTTTACAAAATACATTACATGATCGTGATGAGATTTTGCTTGCGATATAATTCCAAGGCAATGATGACAAAGGTGTTTTTACAAAGTCAGTGGGGTAAAAAACAAATAAACAAAGATGGGCTAATATTTTCTTTTCTCTTGAGGTTACAAGTAGATATTCAATATGTCTCCTTGAAACTTGTCTCTCTGTGTTCTATCCTGCTTTATTGTCGGCCGATACAAAGTTATTCCAGAAATTCATATAAAAACACTTTTACAAATCAAGTATTTCATTAATTGTAGATTGAGACAGATCTTTTGAATGTGCTGCCGTTAGTAAGACCTAAGTCATAATAAGTTGTTATATTTTTACAGTTTTTTTCTAACTGTATGTCTTACTGCAGTGCATTGTTCATGGTTTTACATTGATCCAGACCAGAGCAGAGAAGATGGTCCCAACCAAGCAGATCAAGCAGAAACCCAATGGAGGAATGCTAATTTCATTTTGATAAAGGCTAAGAAAGCTTTCAGAATTTCACTCTGAACCAGAGCAGAGAAAATGGTCCAAACCTAACAGACTCTTTCCATCAACCAGAGGAAGCAGCTCATCACCAGCGGCTACACCACCTCTGCTGCTGTGACCTAAAGGGCTGTTGTATTTTATTACTATTGTTAGTAACTTTGACTACAGGGGATCAATAAGGTATATACAGTATCTATCCGTCTATGCTCTATCTATGTATGAACGATACATAGATGTGTATGTATTGTTCCGTCCGTCCGTCTGTCTGTCTGTATCTATCTATCCATCTATCTATATATAAATAAATCTATCTAAAAGTTTCAAATGCGGCAGTTGCACTTTTAAGGGAAGCTACTGAGAATTAAAGAGTACAATCTATGTGTTTTGCCGGAGCCTTAATTACAGCGGCTTCTCTGCTCCCGATTCTTACTAATTCCAGCAAGGTGACATTCTGCGAGCACATTCTAAACATGCAATCAGAGCTGCGGAGATTCACGACCTCTCCAGCTGCTCCTGCTGGCCGCCGAATCAACAGCGAGTCATCGTTGGGAATATTTTACAATTGCAAACAACAAATCTGTCAAAGAAGTTTGTGTGTATTCCCAGTTGGCCAGTATTATGATTCAAACATCTGCGACAAAAGGAAGGAGCAGGGCCAGAAGTCGACATAATGCCATGTACAAGCGGCTCAGAGATTTCAGACGCGAATTATTATTCATGATGGCATGTGTTGGTTTAAGTATTCTCACATTCTCACACCACTCATGCATATGAATGGATCTGATTGATGGATTCAGCTTGTGCTACAGTCTCTTTAAAGCCAAGGGACTTTTAAGCCAATTTCATTTAATCTATCCACTATGTTTTCTATCCACAGTAATATCAGTAACTTTTGGCACAAACATGTAAGTCTGCCCCTTCCGTCTAAAGCATGTGCAAGATGGCGGACGCATTTGTTTGGAGCCTTTTTTGAACTGCACACTTTTTGGATTTATTTTTTAAACTAAGCTTTTATTACTGTTTTTATTCGTAACAACTGATGGATTAAGCGGATTTTAACAGGTTGTGCCACAACAGGATTACTGTCACTTTTAACTGGACTGTATATCAGCCTTTTAACAGTTACCGCGGTAACCAGCCTGCCCACATACGCCACCATGGACACCGCTGCTCCCCCCGAGAACTCATACAGACAAATCTACAAATCACAACTTGCTTCAATTCTTCCATCCAAACCAGTAAACGCAATGACCCCCGAGGAACTTCAACGCAGTGTTACACAACTATCCACTGAACTCATACATAAAGAGAAACTTCTGGAACATTTCATGGACATCTCATTCAAGCAGTCACAGCAAATATCCCTCTCCGTACTTAGACATTCACAGCTCGCTACCACACTCCACGACACTGCTCTTTGGGACCCCATCACCTGTCCTCACCCCTCATCATGCTCTACCCCGGTCCTCACCTCACGTTCCCCGGTTGCGGCTGTTCCTCCTGTCCCACCCGGTGCTCGTCCCTCCTCTACGGTCCCGGAGCCTGCTGCCCAAACCCAGAGCGGCGCGGAGCAGAAGCCTGGAGACCACAGAACGTCCACAGTGTCCTCACGTCGCAGGTTGGTGGAGGAGGCTGTGCGCAGACGCTCGGGGAGCGTCCCACGCTCTAAAACAGCGCGGGGCTCCCCGGGTGTCACGCAGGACCAACTGCGGGAAGCCCCGGGGGGATCTCTGTGCCCTAACGTGGCGCAGAATACCTCCGGGAGCGCTGTCCCTGCTGTGGGAGGGTTCGTGTGCTCTGACGCGGAAGGAATCCCCAGAGGCGCTGCACAGAGCAGGTCCTATGCTGAGGTGGCCGCGGGGGGGTCTCTGCGCTACATCACGGCGCAGAGTCCTCCCGTGGACGCTACCTCGCCCGCGGGGGGGTGTCTGCGCTCCATTACGGCGCGGACTCTTCCCGTGGACGCTGCCTCACTCGCGGGGGGGTCTCTGCGCTGTTGCACGGCGAGGAGTTCCCCCGCAGATGCCACCTCGCCTCCTGGTGGATCCCCCCGCCCGGTGCGCGGCCCTCCCACATTCGCCCACACTACCACCACCACCAACCCGGCCACAGTGGAGTCAGTTCGGTCTCCGGATCCTCCACCCTGCTCCACAGCCGCTCGTGGCGGCTCCGCTCCGGGCACCCCCCAAGGCTCTCCTGTCCCCTGCTCTCCACCAGGTCCCACCCCAGTCACACCCTCCCCTCCGCGGCCTCTGTTTGCACCAACCACGCTCCTGGTGGGGGATTCTATTATCAGACACTGCAAGTTTTTTAATGCCATCACACACTGTTTTTCTGGAGCCACAGTCCCCACCATCCTCATTAAACTACCCTCACTTATTCAGACAGCACCCTCCACAATAACCCGGATCATAATTCATGTCGGCACAAATGACGCTTCACTCCGCCAATCCGAGACCACAAAACGCCATTTTAAGGATCTTTTTAACCTTTTATCAAACTCAGGGAAAACTGTTTTTATCTCCGGTCCTCTGCCCACTATGAACCGCGGCAGGGAGCGTTTTAGCAGGATTTTATCACTCAACACCTGGCTCAATCAAACATCACTCCATCACAACTTTGGTTTTATAGACAATTTTAATCTGTTCTGGAACCGCTACCCCTTCTTCACACCCGACGGACTTCACATCAACCCACTTGGCAACCGGTACCTGATCTCCAACATCACCCACGCAGTCCAATCCCATCCTACATACCTCTGACAACCCACCCCCACATCCCACATCCCTCCTGCCCGTCTATGCCCCAGCATCAACCCCTGCTCTCTTCCCCAGCACAAAATTACAGTTTTGTCCAGACCCCGCCCCTACAGACCGTCCATACCCAGGAAACCGTCCTTCACCAACCTCATCACTGTTTCCCCCTGCCCTCTCTCATCCTCTGCTCCCCCCACTTCGAACTATGGACTCCCCATCAACAATAACAACCCATCTACCATCAGGTTTGCCCTTTTAAATGTACGCTCCCTTTTAAATAAGACTTTTACTGTTAATGATTTGATTTTAGAACACGAGCTGGATGGTATGTTTTTAACTGAGACCTGGCTGGGTCCGGATGCTCCGGCTGTTCTTACAGAGGCCTCCCCCCCCAATTTTAACTTTGCTTTTAAAACAAGAGAAGGAAAGAGAGGTGGCGGCACAGCCTCAATATGCAGTAACACCCTGGCCACCAAACCTATTGTTTTTAACCAATACTCAAGTTTTGAGTATCACTCTCTTGTTTTTAGCAACCCCAAAATTTTAACAGTAATTATTTATAGGCCACCTAAAAAGTGCAGCCTTTTTATTATTGAATTCTCAGCGTTTTTATCACAGTTACACAATTCTTACAATATGATAATTTTAACCGGTGATTTTAACATACACATTGACAATCCCTCTGACAATTTTACCCTAGATTTCTTAGATGTTCTTAATTACATGGATTTTACCCAACACGTCAGACAGCCAACACACAACAGGGGACGCACCCTCGACCTGGTCATTACCTATGGCCTGACTGCGGATGTGTCCTCTGTTGTCGACTTGGCTGTCTCGGACCACTACTGTGTGTTTTTTAACATCACTGGTTTTATACAGCGTGAGACCTCTGTGAGAACCGTGAGGAAGCGACATCTAACCCCTGAAGTGGCTGCAAATTTTATCGACATCCTAAACAACACTCCCCACTTGGTTTTACCTGCCCCCTGTGATTTTATAGCAAATGATTTTAACAGTAGACTTAGTTCTGCGTTGGATCAGGTGGCTCCTTTAAAAACAAAAATCATAAAAACAAAATCTGCACCCCCATGGAGAAATGAAGAAGTACGCAAAATGAAACAAGAGTGCAGGGTGGCAGAACGAAGATGGAGGAAAAATAAAACAACAATCAACTACGAAATATATAAAAACAATCAAAAAGCATACAATTACACAATTAGAAATCATAAGAACAAATACTTTGCAAATCTAATCAGCCAGAACAAAAATAATCCAAAAATCCTTTTTTCAACCATCGACACCATTTTAAACCCTGATTTTAGCATGTCTCTTTTAACCCCCACAGACTCCCTCTGTGAGGATTTTGCAGTCCACTTCACGGGGAAGATAAATACAATCAGATGTAACATTTTATCCAACCGCACTACTGTTTTTAACACATCTGATTGTTTGTCTTCGCCAGAGGAAACACTGGACAGTTTTGTCCTGGTTGATGCTGAGAGGCTTGATAAAGTTTTCTCCTCAGTGAGGCCCACCACATGTCTTTTAGATCCAGTCCCCACTCCATTTTTTAAGTCATTTTATGAATCTTTTAGAGAGGAGCTTTTAAACCTGATGAATTGCTCTCTTCAGACTGGGGTCTTTCCTGCAGCCTTCAAAGCGGCTGTGGTGAGACCCCTTCTGAAGAAGAGCAATTTAGATTTTAATGATTTTAACAACTACAGACCGGTATCCAACTTACCATTTTTAAGCAAAATTTTAGAAAAAACTTGTTTTTACCCAGCTCAATGCCTTTTTAGATCAGCAGCAAATTTTAGAGAAATTTCAATCAGGTTTTAGGGTGAACCACAGCACAGAGACTGCTCTTTTAAAGATTTTAAACGATCTTAGACTAAGTTATGATTTCAAAAAGGTGACTGTGTTGGTTCTACTGGATCTTAGCGCTGCCTTTGATACAGTAGACCACACAATTCTTTTATCACGCCTACAACACCTCGGCCTCTCTGGTGCTGTCCACAAATGGTTCACTTCTTATTTAACAGACAGATCCTTCATGGTAAGTTTGGATACCTGCTCCTCTCAGGTCCATAAAATCACATGTGGTGTGCCCCAGGGTTCCATTTTAGGTCCAGTCCTTTTTAACCTGTACATGCTCCCTCTTGGCGGTGTCGTCAGGAGACATGGAATTAACTTCCACAGTTATGCAGATGATACTCAGCTGTACATCTCCATGTCTCCTGATGACACCAGGCCAATGGATGCTCTTTTTAACTGCATTTTAGACCTGAAATCCTGGATGGCAGAAAACTTTCTCCAGCTTAACCAGGACAAAACTGAGGTTTTAGTCATCGGTCCTGAGGCCCAGAGAGAGAAACTTTTATCAAAACTCCAATCACACTCTTTTAATCCATCATCACAAGTGAAAAATCTGGGCGTAATCTTTGACTCTGAGCTGACTTTTATTCCTCACATCAAGAGTATCACAAAAATAGGTTTTTATCATCTAAAGAACATTGCCAGAGTCCGCCCCATTCTCTCTCGGGGCAACACGGAGACGCTGATGCATGCTTTTATCACCAGTCGCATTGACTATTGTAATGCCCTGCTCTCTGGTCTTCCCAAAAAGAACATTGCAAGTCTTCAATTACTCCAAAACTCGGCCGCACGTGTCCTGACTAAGACCAGGGGGCGGGACCACATTACACCGGTTTTAAAATCGCTGCATTGGCTCCCCGTGTGTTTCAGAATCGATTTTAAGGTTCTTTTAATGGTTTTTAAATGTCTTAATGGTCTTGGGCCTTCTTATCTTTCAGATTTGCTTTTATCCTATGAGCCTTCCCGGCCCCTGCGCTCCTCCGGCAGCAGACTCCTAACCATCCCCAAAGTCAGGACACACACTCACGGCGAGGCATCTTTCCAGCACTACGGCCCCCGTCTCTGGAACAGTCTGCCGGAGGAGCTCAGGGCCGCAGAGAACGTTCATATTTTTAAAAGTAGGCTCAAGACGCACCTTTTTAGAGTAGCTTTTGATTAGTTTTTATTATTCCATTCTATTTATCTTTTATTATTTATTATATTGCTATTGTTATTATTCATGTATTGTGTGTTCCTTTTAGTCTCACATTTTAGTGTTTTACTTATTGTATTGTTTTTAGTGTACCCAGTGTTTCCTCTGGAGGAGCCCTCTGCACCGGGAGCAGTGGTCGGTGTGGCTGCGGGGGTCGGACTCTTGGGCCTGGTGGGGGCCTGGGGCCTCGGTTTCATGTCTCCTCTGGGTCCTGTGTCGTCCCCTGTGGCTACGGGCGGCTCTCTGCTCCTGGTGCAGACGGCTCCTTGGATGACGCTTTTTCAGCTGGTTGCATCTGAACCCTGCCAAGTCTCTCATCATGTTTTTATTGTTTTACTGGTGTGTGTGTGTGTGTGTGTGTGTGTGTGTGTGTGTGTGTGTGTGTGTGTGTGTGTGTGTATGAGTGTTCATGAGCGCGTGTGTGTGTGTGTTGTCTGTCTGTGTTGGGGGGGGTCTGTTGGGTGGTCTGGGGGAGGGGTCTTGGGCCGGCGGGATTGTTTTTAACCAATCTGTAAAGCACTTTGTGTTGCATCTTATGTATGAAAAGCGCTTTATAAATACAATTTGATTGATTGATTGATTAAAGTCCTGTGATGTCATTGCTGTCACGTAGTGGGAAGGAGGAGGACTCAAAATGCAGGTAAACCAAAATGATGATTTAATAAAATAAAGTCCAAGGTAAAAAACAGAACTTCAAAAACCAAAATAACCAGGAAAAGACTGAAGACATGAACAACCAATACAGACGTAGACAATACAATGGACCAGCACAAGGGGAGAGGAGCACAGGGTACATAGACACAGACACAGGTGAAACACATCAGGGTGGGGCAGACAACACAGGGGAAACAGGACAGGAAGTCAAACTAATACACAGATAACAGACGTCAAAATAAAACAAATACAAAAATAAAATCCGCATGACAATTGCACCGCTATGACATCAAAATATTACACTTGATTTGAAACAATTGCGTTGCCCATAAATGAGTATTGCCGATTTTTTCATGTGTTTCACGGTGAGTAGATCATGGGTTGGATTCCACCTCCAGGCTTTTCTTTGTGGAGTTTGCATGTTCTCCCTGTGTCTGTGTAGGTTTCCTCTCTGGTCAATGTTTCTGTTCTTTCTCTGGTCTCTTTTTTCTGGTCTCTCTCTGGTTTCTTATTCTCGTTTCTTTCTGTGGTCTCTCTCTGGTCTCTCTCCCTCTAGTCTCTCCTTCTGGTATCTCTCTCTCTCTGGTCTCTCTTACTAATGTCTCTCTCTGTTTTCTCTCTGTAGACCAGAGTATCTGTGGTTTCTCTTTGGTCTCCCTCTCTCTCTAAGTGCAGTTGTTCTAACACATGCCTCATACCTGTGACCTCCAGCTGCTCATCTGCATCTGTGAATTCATGAATGCCTCTCAGTCCACACCACCCAGTATGGTGTATTCTGTCTGTAATCTGACTTTAAAGAAGACTTTTATAGTGTCTCTCTCATTTGTTATTAACATGAGAACAGTTCAAACTTGTCAATGAAGCAGCCTGAAACTAAACTCTCTTGTTCTTTTAATAGTGAGGCTCTCTGGGCTCTCTGTGGCCTCTCTCTCTTGTCTCTCTGGTCTCTGTGGTCTCTCTCGCTGGTGTCTTTCTCTGGTCTCTCTCAGTTTTGGTCGCTTTCTCTGGCCTCTCTCTGGTCTCTCTCTGGTCTCTCTCTGGTCTCTCTCTTGTCTCTCTCTTGTCTCTCTCTGGTCTCTCTCTGGTCTCTCTCTGGTCTCTCTCTGGTCTCTCTCTGGTCTCTCTCTTGTCTCTCTCTTGTCTCTCTGGTCTCTTTCTCTGGTCTCTCTCGAGTCCCTCTGGTCTTTCACTGGTCTCTCTGTGGTCTCTCTCTAGTCTCTCTGGTCTCTCTCTTGTCTCTCTGCATGGTCTCTGTGGTCTCTCGCGCTGGTCTCTTTCACTGGTCTTTTTCTGATCTCTTTGGTCTCTCTGGTCTTTCTGGTCTCTCTCTCTGGTATCTCTGGTCTCTCTCTTGTCTCTCTTCCTATCCAGATACAGGCATACTCCTCACTGTTTGATGGAGAGGTCTTTCCTTCTTGCTGCTGTCAGACTGTACAACAAACAATGACGACCAACAAACACTGCTGACCTCACCTCACATGCCGTGCATTTGTGCAATAATTTGAAATAATGTGCAATATAGAATCACATGTGTCCACTGTCACTTTGTCCAACACCCTCATAATGCTAACATGTACAGGTGTAAACATACAACTATATATTCATTGCACTAGAATGTACAGTATTTACACTTGCGTTGTTATAATGCTTAAGTTAGAGATTATTTTGGTGATGCAACACTGACATTTCCCCGCTGTGGTTTACTTAATCCTAATCTTAATTCCATGGAGAGGATGGCATGGAAAAACGACTTCAGCCATCAGCGCGCCGTAGCTGAGGTTATTGTTGAGTGAACAAAGTAAAGGACGTCTCCAGAACAAAGCTGTGGTCAGTTTGATGCCTTAAGCCATTTGGAGAGCGCACACTTGACCGATCGGCCGCAGGTTCAAAGTCTCATTGACAAACAAACAACGACGGTAGCTTTGATCAGCCGTGACTCAGGCCTCTTTGTCCCTGTGCCTCTTCCCCCACCCCCTCCCCACACACACTTCTATATTAACAATGGGACTGGTACCATTCAAACCAGTTGAATTCTGAAAAATACTGCCAAGAATTTTGGGTTTTCCACCAGAAGTTAGAGAGTTAATACTTAATTTGTGCTGCTTCATTATGCTAAAGCTAGAAATTGTATACATGCTTCTTTATTATGCAAAAGTTATAGATTTTAGACTTGCATTTTTTTATGATAAGTTAGACAATTCATACTTGCTTTGTTATTATGCTAAATTAGAGATTATATTGTATTTTGATATGAAGTTATCGCCCATTTATCTTGTGGTGTGTGCTCCTCGTTCTAAATGTTTTGTAACTGGTGATGCAACACTGACATTTTCCTGTGGGACATTTAAATTATCTTTTAAGGTAAGTAATGTTTAAGAATTTTCTTTATTCACTTTTACTGGTAAATATTACTGCAGAAACAGTTTGTTTAAATGCTAATGCTACAGATCAAATGCTAACTGCTGCAAGTAAACAGTGTGTTGCTATGGTAACTAGTACTGGCTCCACTGGTGGAAAACCAAACTGGAGCAGAACCAACGCCTTGAAACGGGGGCTTTAGCTGCCATATAATGTCATTTACCAAGCAACCAAATATTATTAAATGTAATAATAATAGCTGATAGATAATTTCATGAAAATAATGACAAGAACCAGAAAAAATCACTAAGTTATTACATACTAAAGTGTTACCAATGGGATATTTTATTATTGTCCGATTGCAACATTGTTGCTTGATAATGTAGAATATGTGATCAATAAGGGCCTCAGCTGTGTCCTAATGGGCCATAGAAGTGAATCCATTATCGATAGAAGGATTTAGCTCCTCTCTCTCCATTTGCTATTGACGTCTGGAGGTCTACGGCTCTTTCATCCATGTGCCTTTTTACCACACACTTGCCACATCCGCCTTTCCAATGTTTTTACAAATTGGATTTATTCTTAAAAACACTGCAATAGCATAGATTTGCATAATGTGAATGTTCTATTTGTTTTATTATCTTAAAAGCGTGTGATGTGTGATGCCCACCTGAGAAGCATGATCATAAAAGATTATCCTTAATACATCATTTCAATTTGATGTATTATTTTATAGCCCTAAATCACAGCAGTTGTTATCTCAGAGGACTTTGCAAAACCGTCACATTCGGTCCCCATGGCTGTCCCATGCGCTACTGAGCACAAGCCACTGATTTGAACAGGGCGCCATCTTGGATCCCCGGGGCTTGCGTCTAATGCAGACCCGGAGATGATACATACATGGACTCTGAGGAGCACAAGGACTGGGCTCCTACTGGTGTTCAGAGTCAGAACTAAACCAAGCATTTCAGATTAATGAAGCTAAAATCTGTAACAGCTGTGCATGCAACTGAGGGATTTATCTTCACTCTTTTTTAATGTACGGGTATTGTTTATGATTGTTTCTACCTTGTTTAGTTAAGGACTTTGAGTAGCCTTGTGTATGCACTGTGCTATACAAATAACCTTGGCTTGCCTATTGATGGTGTTGTGCTTGATGATGAATGGCTCTAATTTGAATATACTTTGAATGTAATAATACTTTATTACAACACATGCTAATCCTCTGCTATTTGCAAAGGTCAAAGCCAATTTAACTGAAAAAGTACTCTTTTCGTTTCTTATTCGCTCTAGTCATTCTGTTATAGTGTGAATTACGTGTTAGCTAGTTTTATTTTGACTTTAGTTATCTGTGGTTTCACTTATATTCAGTGTTTGATTGTCTGCTCCGGTCTCATTTGTCACGAGAGACACCTGTGCTCATCCTCATGTGTCCATTTTCATTGTCTGTTGTTCCTGGATCCGGTGTTTTATTTGGTATTTTGGAGTTTGTTTTTTCCCCAACACTTACATTTACCATCATTAATTCAGAATTGCAATCCTGCATGTGGGTCCTTCCTTCATTTCAAACTGTGACATATTCACTCCAAATCTTGTGTTCAGTTTTCCATCAAAAATAAATGGAAAAACTTTATTTCCAATTTTGAATCCTAATGTATGGCCTATAATTCAAACACGAGGATAATAATGTGTTGGTGCAGTGGCCACCAGCGAGGACCGAAGGCCGATATGCTATTACCGTTTGTATAACCATCGCTCGCAATGCCGGCAAAAATAAATTCCTTGTAATTTTAGACAAATACAGCGTTCGGCATCTCTAATAGTGCAAGCTCCAGGTTACAAATTGTTCATTCCAAAAGTTTGTCGATAGCAGAACTCAGTATCCATAGTTACGCCTCAGCCTTTGTGGACAGGACAGTAAAGATGTGAGAGGGAATCATGGAAGAGGAAAGAAAAAAAATGATTTGGTCCAAACTCTGGACTCTATCTACTCCTCCCATAAAGTTCACACTATTGTTACAAATGCAGCCACAGAAATCGGGCGGAATACATTTGCTTGGAACGCATCACAACACTGCGCTTATTAAAAACACGGACCGAAAAATTGTGTCGGAATGGGATTTACAAAATGTCCATCGGTTTACAGCCTGGTCGAGCGCTGCCCCCACGTTATGGCTCATACATTTAGTTTTGTTGCTGTAGAGTCATTCAAAGTAAACATTATTTAAATAGCACACGTGACATCAATAATATATCAAGTTCACAGCTGCTGCCTGAGAAAAGTGTTGAAGCATGTACTGTGTGTCAAGTAAGTAAGTAAGCTAGTAAGTAAGCTTTTATTTATATACCGCCTTTTCACTGCACATCGGAGTCTCAAAGCGGTTTACAATTGTTGGGAGTGGGGTCGCCAGTACAGGAGGCACATGCCATACCTATTGTACATATTTTTAGTGGTAGGGGAAACCGGAGCACCCGGAGGAAACCTACGCAGACACGGGGAGAACATGCAAACTCCACTCAGAAAGGCCCTGGTCCGGCCGGGATTCGAACCCAGGACCTCCTTGCTGAGAGGCGAGAGTGCTATCCACTCAGCCAATATTTTTAAGGCCAGGCAAATTTGATAGTATAGCAGAGTTCATACACAAGGCAACTCAAATTGCTAAACAAAACAAGATTGTAACAATCATTCACAAGTCATGAATAAGATAAAGATAAAATCTCTCTTTTTTTTTTTTTTCAAAAAAACACTATATAAACTAAAACAGCTGGACCTCAACTGAGTGAGAACGTACAGTTTTCATAAAGGTGGGATTTGGGGATTTTAGTGTCCCTTGTCATCCTGAACTTTTTTTCTTGTTAAATCCTTCGATTTTCTATAAATCCACACTTTAGAGCAACAAACTCTGCTTGTTTTCTTCCCTCTCTAACTTTGCTCTATTTCCGCTCTGATCAGGAGCGCCTGATTGTACAGGATGTGCCGCCCATGTCCTTCTGTGCACGTGCATGAGAGCCACAAAAGCATATTTGGCGCAAAGCATCATGGGATCTTGCACTGCGCAGAACCGGGATGATCAGACGATGCCCAAATATGGGGGTGAGTTCCGCTAATCTTTCGGTCCCCATGGTGGCACATGCGCTGCTGAGCACAAGCCATTGATTTGAACAGGGCGCTATCTTGGATCGCCAGGCCTTAATTTACACATTGTCAGAGAAGAAGCCTGTCTCACATTTTCAGGAAGACTGTTCCATAATTTAGCTGCATGAATCTGAAACTCTGCCCCCCCCCCCCGTATCCTGAATCATTTGGAAAACTACTTGGAAGGGTTTGGCGAGCTACATAGTTATTTTCTGTGGTTTCAAAGTTAGAATTGTGAATACAGCATACACTTTTACAGAAGAATACACTTCTAATTTTGTTTCATCCTATTATTATTTAATTAGTATTTATTTATAGACATTTATCAAATTATGAAATGTGATTCTATATTAATTATGATGTGTTTTTGTTTTATTAAGTGGAACACTGTAGGTGCTATCTTGCATGTTTTGTGTGTGACCGGGAGTGTCACCAGGCCCGGATTAACCCATTATGCCAACTAGGCACGTGCCTAAGGGGGTTTAAGAGACCTGTGCTGGTGCGCGCGTACCTGCTACTCCGTGGCAATGGCCCGGTGGGTGATAAGCGCTCCCACTCTCATCTGCTCCTCTTTTGCTCTTTGCCCATACACTCATCCGGGCCCTGGTGTTAAGTCCCGTTTACCATCCAAAATCACAATACATGTTTCCATAATTGTGTCACTGAGTCACCATTGATATATCCATGTAGTGCTGCTGATCACTGGGTTCCTCTCTGCTGCACTTCTCTGATGACAGCGGTGAGATCATCTCGGCCCATTCTCTTCTG
Organism: Knipowitschia caucasica; assembly: GCA_964034765.1. Classification (NCBI taxonomy): domain Eukaryota; kingdom Metazoa; phylum Chordata; class Actinopteri; order Gobiiformes; family Gobiidae; genus Knipowitschia; species Knipowitschia caucasica. The sequence continues at coordinate 30,422,738 of OZ035828.1, read as the reverse complement.
TGCTTATGTGTAACCCACTGAATATATTCTAAAAGAGGGGTCATGATTACATTCACGCTGCAGGGCTGGCCCACACTTGTTTTGCTTTTGCTTTGTTTTATCTTGACTGATTTTGCTCCAATTTGCCCCGTTTTTCCGTTGGTAGTTTTGTGTGCTGAGCTCCGGCGTCGCCAGCCCAGACCAGGACTGCCGTGTGCCCACTTATGCCCTGGGCCTTGTCTGTCAAGTACAAAACTTCAATTTGAATAAAAATGCTGCAATTTAATGTCTACAATTGTGAATTAATCTCTCAATTACAATCACAAAACAAACAAATGTAAATTAAATGGAACCGGTCGCCTTGTTCTGTTAATATACTTGCCTTCAAGTTGTAATAGTCTATTTCCCCGGGAAGTCTGGGATGGCGTTGCAGTAACACTTTTATAATACCTTAATTTTTAATTTATATATAGATTATTAGGGATGTACCAAATCCAGATTTTTGGGGTTCGGCCGAATACGGAATCCACTGGTTAAGATTCGGCCAAATCCGAAACCGAATACTGAATCCTACTCCACCCTCAGTCCATTAATGTTTCATACGCAAATGTTTTAACAGCGGCGATACTTGTGTACTGTTTAGGGTCCTTACCACCATGAGACAAATCGGCATTGCAAATTGGACATGTAGCTCGACTAGAATCCCCTTCTTTGGACTGAAAGTAGTGCCAAACAACACTTTTTCTGCTCACGAGTTCCATTTTCACTTTCTCACTCACACAGCTCACAGCTAGCACCCAGATGCGTTAAAAGGCACAAGGTAAGTTAGTGTAAGTAAGTTTTTATTTATATACCGCCTTTTTACTGCAGATAGGAGTCTCAAAGCGGTTTACAATTGTTAATTTTTGGGCATTTGTCTCTCACTCCACACAGAGATGGGAGGGGCCAGTACAGGAAGCGCATGCCAGAACTATTGGACATATTTTTAGTGGTAGGGGAAACCGGAGTACCCGGGGGAAACCTACGCAGACACGGGGAGAACATGCAAACTCCACTCAGAAAGGCCCTGGTCCGACCGGGATTCGAACCCAGGAACTTCTTGCTGAGAGGCGAGAGTGCTATCCACTCAGCCACCGTGCCGCCCAAGGAAATGAGGCTAACACATAGAATTTAATTCTTGATTAAATTCACTGTCCTTTACTTGTTTAATCATCATGCACCTGTTATGTGTATCCCTGTGTTGTATTCCTGAAATAATTATTCGGAATAAAACGGTAAACTGTCTATGTCTTTCCCACATTTCCGTTTGCCTTTGAACGCATCTGGGCGCTACCTGTCGTTTACTAGATTTTTTTCTCTGAGCTTTTTTCCTGCCATTTCTCTTAATAAACCTTGATATTAAGAGATGTGTTGTGTATATAACAACACAAACTGTTTACATGTTTATTTACACTTTTTGACATCCGCAAACTGAACTTCCGGACGAATCCGGTTTCCGGGGTGAATCCAGCAGCCACACATGGATCTATTAGCAGCCACAGCGCGCATAGTGTAAGCGCAGGGAAAAATTCTAAAGTTCGGCCAAAACCCGAACCCCGCCAAAAAAGCCAATATTTTCGGTCGAATCCGAAACCGAATCCTGGATTTGGTACATCCCTATAGATTATATATGTGATAAAAAAAGACAACAAGACAAAAGTTAACTGACATCTATCGGTTATTTACTGGTACTACTGCCAACGATTACGCTCCCAATGAATAAGATAAGGATAAACTGTTTAACGCGACATATAACTTACAACTACAAACAACCAACTTGTAAGAAAATACTAGGCTATGTAAAAGGTGAATTTTATCAGTAACTTTTGTAAGTTTCAGATTTCAATTAATAATGAACATTGATGGAGGGGGGCCCAAAAAATACAGCCTGCCTTGTGTAGTCCTTTTATTTACTCCAGCTCTGAGTGTCACACACCACAAACCAAGATGCGCACTCAGCAAACTTGAACAGGTCCTGGATTTGTGGTCAGATAACCTGCTTAATAAGCATCTTCACGAGATAAGACCCTCCATGCCGTCTCCAGCCTATATCTGCATTTATATTTAGGAGCAGAATCTGTGTTAGAGCAGGTGGAGCAAGAACATAGAGAGGCAAAGTGGAGCTTAATAGTTTTGTAATAGTATTTAATTGTTGCGGGAAATACATGTTATTCAAACAATAATCCACAATTGTGTGTCACTCCTTCAAGACGACTTCTATTGAGATTTTGAGCTAAACCAAAAATACAATATTTGATATTCGAGATTCCTGATTATTACTTTGTTTTCAAATGTCTTTTTCAATTACACTTTTTTAAACTGATGAACTTCTAATAGAAGATTTTTAAAACAAATAAAACATTAACATATATAAAGAGATATTAGGCTCCACCCCTCAGTCATTCAACACAGAACCAGTGGGGGTGGGTCCCGGCTCACAGCCCCCGCAGCCATTTTGAAACTGCTCATAGACTGCAGTAGTGGCACATTAGTTAGAACGGCGGAGATGGGCGTTACTACGTCCGTTAATATTTACAGTCTATGCACAGAACACATCTACGCAGACATGGCCCCAAGACTCTCTGACCCTACAACTCTCAGAAAGACCATAGAGAGGTTAAGTGGACCTAAGATCAGACCTGGAGGGAAAGTTTTTGGCTCAGCTCTGGGGAGAGCTGGGGAAATAGGAGCTCAATAGTTTTGTATTAGTATTTAATTGTTAGGGGAAATAAATGTTGTTCAGAATAAACTCATGGTTGGTTTAGTTTTCCTTCCTGATAAAGTCTGAATTAGGAAACCATTATTTTTCTCCAGAAAAGAATTTCCCTGTCTGTGTTGGACCTCAGCTTTGGCAGGTGTGTGTTTTATATTGTATCTATGAAAGACGTCTTGAGCTGACAGCCGTCCGTCAGCTGCTCCTCACACATCTCCTTAAAGAGACCTAGCACCTGTCAAGTGCTTTTGTGTGTTGTGCCCTGTGCCCTTTGATTGATGGGAAGTGAAGCGCTGATTCTGCCGAGGTTATAACTCCTGACATGACCAGCAGGACTATAAAACCTGCTGCTGGTCGACACGCAGCCAGAGAAAACAACTGTCCCTGTACACACACACCACTGCGCTGGTCAGGGACATTATTTATTGATTCAGTGTTTATCATGAAGTCAAATTACATCATAATTCTTTATCAACAACTCCAACTGTGGGTCACAAAGGAGGAGGATTTATTGAAGCATATGACCTGAAGTACGTCTTCTTCTGCCATATATAGTTCATTCAGAGATATATCAGTAAATACTGAAATTCGAGGCGAGGGCCGCTCATTGCAGCTTGCGGCTAGATTCTATGTGCTCTTACTGTTGTACAGTTGTGTTGTGAGATAAATAAAGTTTATCGTATCTTATCTTATCTTGCCCTTCAAGACGACTTCTACTGAGATTTTGAGTCACACCAAAAATACAATATTGAATTCTAATTGACTTTTTCAATTATATTCATTTCAAACTGACAAACATCCAATGGAAAATTGTTAAAACATTCAACACAGAAACACATATACGCAGACATGGTCCAAGACTCTCTGACCCTACACCTATCTCCCATCACTCGCTCCTCCACATACTGTATGCTTGTTGGGTTACAAGAGGGGTCTCCAACCTGTGGCTCGGGAACTAACTGTAGCTCATGACCCCCTTCCAGGAAGCTCCGCAAAGGATTCAAGAATTAAACCTGAAGGATTCACTTTTGACTCATTACATCTATTTAACTATAAATATTTTAATTCATGAAAAGACATTATAATGGTATACACTGCAAAAATGATAAAATATGAGGTAATAATTGCTAGAATCGAGAGGTTTTTATTGTAATTTGTGTTAATTCTGACTGCGTTAAAACAAGTTTTGCAATGGGATGAAGTCATTACAAGAACAATTGCTTTATTTTCTCATTCCAAGGGAGCATCTTTATACAATCAGAATGTGCTCAAATTAAGATACTTTTCAAATGTTTAAAAATGTAACTTATCTTTTCATCACTTTTTGCAGTGTATTAAACATGTGTGTTCTGAGGGATTGGCTGAAGTTATTATATAGACTACAATTGTAATCCTATACACCCCTCTCCCATTTGTGTTTTATAAAAGTAGTTCTCCAATCAAAAAAGGTTGGAGACCCCTGGCTTGCAACAACACAACCTGACAATGGCATAAGCAGTACTTGAAACTGTTTTGTATTTAGTAAATGGCCTCACAGTTTTTCACCGGTGTTAAAATCGCATACATTCAGTTCGCACACGTCACTCTACATTAGTATCTTCACTGTTGCCCTGAGCTAATGTTGTGCACCGCCTTTAGCGATCACACACTCCCTCTGTGACAGCATTAGCACCACTTTGGGATGTGACCAAGCCTTATGCACTCTCACATCTATATCTAATATGTTATGTTAAAGTAGCAATATGTCATATTTTCACGTCAAGTCATCATTAAATGGCCCTAACTCGTCAAAAAGTATTAATAAACCATGCTCATTTCAAATAATTCTTTAAAGCTGCACTAACTGACTTTGGGATTTTGAAGCCACGGACTCGCTGGCCTCGCTCTTTCTGCTCCCCTCCCCGCACCCACGAAGCTATCGCCCCCCACACACACTCACTGTTATTGAGGAGCTAGCGTCTCCCAATATGGATAAAACCATGGATATGGATTTTCACGTGGATGGCGTGACCATAGAATGATAGAACCGGGAAGCGCGGAGGAACGAGACTTTCTTTTGGATGGCTGTTTCGCTGTGTAAGCAGTAACCGGTGACGAAGACGAGAAAGTTTCAGGTTAGCGCAGCTTGTTGTGCTAACTCAGCTGTCTGTGCTAACGGACCTGTGGCTTTCTCACGAAAGTGGGGGCTAGTGGTCCACTGTGATTGGTCACAATCTGCGACCCGAAACACATTCTCTTCCTTATTTCATCAAAACTCGATCTAAAATATAATGTTACGCCAGCACAAACCTGCGCTACTTTTTCTTCAAAAGGACGTATATCCCAATGCACTGCATGGACATGGATAGCATTTTCGTAATGAATACGAAAATAAAGTCAGTTAGTGCAGCTTTAACTTGTCTGACAACATGAGTCAGGGAAAGTGGGAGAGGTTGCAGTACCACTTTTGGCCAGATTTTTACATACATTTATTTCAAACCTGCAAAAAAATGACACCAAAGATAACAGGAATTGAAAAAAATAGATATATATGTTGGTTTTATTATAAAAAGTGCCAAGCTGGTCAACAGTTTGGCACTTTGCAGCACCTGGTGTCCTCAGAGGTCTCCCATCACAGTACTAACCAGGCCCTGTCCTGCTTAGCTCAAGACGTCTGACAGAATCTGGCTTTCTTGATTTAAAGAAGTTCTAAATTCACACACATATTTGTTTTGTTTCCTTTTAAAAAGCTGTGACTATGGTGAGCATCTATGGTGAGAGTTTTGAAATTAATCAAGGAAAAACAAAGGAAAATCTTGATGCCATATTATTGGAAAGATATTCTGATTATTAGCCATTTTTATGTTTTTTTGTTTTTCTGTGAATGTGAAAAATCCTTTGTTTTGTCTTTGTGTTTCCCTTTTTTAGTCCTTGTGTTTTTTTGTTATGCTTATATTTCTGTTGTTTGTGAGTCTGGATTTTTATTAAATATTAAATATTAAAACAGCAATAAAATAAATTAATAACACATGACAGTGGCTCAGTTGGTAGAGCATTGGCATTTGAAGGTCTCGGGTTCGATCCCACCATGAGATATTCTCTACAAGACATTTAACCCCACTTTGCCTGAAGCCCCCATGACCCAGAAATGGAATAAGGGAAAGAAAATGGAGGGATGAATAAATAAATACATAAATGAAGTTAATGAAGTCCTTCAGTTTTCTTTTTATTAAATGCCCAGTGGGTTTGAAGCCTGCCCATAGTGGACATAATCCGATGAAGCCAAATATCTATAGAATGTACTTTTATATTCTTTGCACTGCTGCATGTTTAGGACAGACTTCTGAGAGCGTAGTATTTTCTGTGTTGTTGCATTTCTGAACTGCATTATTCGAGGACCACGGACAGCGACACTCCACAGAATGATCTTAATGTGTGGGAAGCTCGGGTACAGCCCCCCTGGCAGACACAGGCCGCCTCTCCAGCCCCGCGGTGAGAGGGGGCCGCCCCCCACCGCCTCGCACATCAAAAAGAGGTCCAGGTTCTGTCAGGTCCAACTAGGCACCTGGACCCCTGCAAGTCTGCTCCTGTGTTTCTGCTTTCCCGCGGCTGTGTGCGAGGGGATGAATTATTAACCCGGCTAAAATAAAAAAGCTCGACTCTGTCCAGGCCTCCTGTAGCAATGAATAATGGAGGAAGCAGCGCAACTATAGGCATTTGGTGAGTCAAACATGAGGCTGTGATGGATGGCCAAAGGCTGCTCCTCTTCTCCAGACAGGCCCCAAACACATGTTTGATTTCAGAGGATTCTTTGCGATTGTCTTTTGCAACAATAACAATCTCTGATGATCAAAGAAAAAAAATCGGCCTGTATGTTTAGTCCCATTCTTGAAAGACTGGTTCCTTATGTTAGGTCAGTTTTTTGGTTGTTTTAGCCAATGTACTGTAGTAATAATACAAATGCATCGGTTTTATGTTGTTTGAAGACTTAAAGATGTTTCACATATTATTCTTTCCATCCGTACAGAATGGTGACAAACTGCTATTGTAGCCACAGCTGCCCTGGGGTACCTGGTGTCCTCAAAGGTCTCATTTCACACACTTCACACACCCACCAGTCTCATTCTTGCTTCAGAGGTTTTGAAAAGATCTGGCTTCCCCCTGCAAGTATGGCCACACACATGTCGGTGCAATATTTTGGGTAACATAACCAATCACATAATGGTCGTAGTGTCAAATTCTGAACAAAATATTTGTCAATGTAACAAATCTACAATCGCCACTGATCATTCTCACCATATTTATTTATTTATTTAGACTTTATTAAGGACTCACATGCAAGCACAGGATCAATAGCTTAGAATAATGAAAGAAAAGTAAAAAAGCAAGTCCCACATACAGAGCAGCACGAAGCATAGAAGTGAACCTGACTGAGCTAATGTAAGGACAAACCAGGGACTGTAGAATAGCATTAGGCACCCTCACCACTCTACATATAAACTGATAGTAGCAGTGACCCAGAGGTCCCCCATCATAGTATAAACCAGGCCCTGCCCTGCTTAGCTTCAGAGATGTGACAGATGTGACAGCCAGTAAATATTAATAAACATAGTGATGCCTATATTCTTCATTGAAATGTATGTGTAATCAACATGTACCTCTTCAAAATGGCCGTGAGTAGCCCCTCCCACAGGAAAATGGTGAATATAACGCTTTTGTTCTGCATTATGCGGAGGCCGTGTCATTAGTACATGCTTTAGATTAGCGATCTCCGACCAGATATTAATTGCACTGTGGGCGGCACGGTGGCTGAGTGGATAGCACTCTCGCCTCTCAGCAAGAAGGTCCAGGGTTCGAATCCCGGTCGGAACAGGGCCTTTCTGAGTGGAGTTTGCATGTTCTCCCTGTGTCTGTGTAGGTTTCCTCCGGGTGCTCCGGTTTCCCCTACCACTAAAAAAATTACAATAGGTTTGACATGCGCCTCCTGTTTGGCGACCCCGCTCCCATCTCTGTGAGGAGTGAGAGGACAAATGCCCAAAAATAATAACAATTGTAAACCGGTTTGTGACTCTGGTCTGTGAAAGGCGGTATATAAATAAACATTACTTACTACTTACTTACTTACTTACTACAGACCAGCAAATTTCAGTGTTGCATCACCAGTTATAGAACAGTAGAAATGAGGAGCACACAGAGAAAAAAGCCTATATTAATCAATATATATTTTGTCTTAACCAATTGGATTTTGTGTTTTTCCATGTGTTGTAGAGTAGGTCTACTGTTGTTTTCCCTTTGAAGATAAAACACTTTGAAGCTTGTGGAAAAGCGAAACACAACATATTTTTTTCTGTTTTCTTTTCTCTTTTTTCCTTTGGTGCACAGGTGGCACTCTCTCCCGGCACACCACACCCACTGCATATTCTCTTACTGAAAAATAAGTCTCCAAACAAGTCATTAATAACATGTACATGATCGATTCCGCCGCGGTGGAACTGAAGTGAAGCGAGAGTCAGAGTCTGTGTGTCTATTTTTATATCTCATTATGTTCAGAAGGATGAACATGGCGCATTCTCAGGCCTGTGAAGCTGATTGGCTGTAATCATATGCAGTGGGTCCATGCGGAACAAGAAAAAAGTCTGCTTACAGTGTGTAATATGGCACTTCATGTATTTTCATGAGTAATACTGACGTGCACGGAGTGTGGTGTCATCAACAAGAACAGATCTCAGTGACAAATGTCTCCCATGAATCCACTGGTTATTGATGAGACCACCAAACGACATTTTAATTGCTAATAAGCTTTCTGGAAAATGGTGTAATTGCTGTTTAATTGGCAATTGGTGCAGTAATAAAGAATGACATAATGGGAATTTGACTTAAGAGTTTAATAAATGTAACAGTGGTGGTGGTGGCATGCGTCATAACCAGCCATTTTAATTCTAGATGTGTGTGCACTGCAAAAAAAAAAAAAAGTCTACAATGTTGCTGAATGTAACTTAATTTGAGCACATTATGACTGCCTTAAAACAATCTATGGTAATGGGACAAAATGATCTTGTTCTAGAAAATATTCAAGGAATGTCTCCCGTGGAATCAGAAAAAAAGGCACTGTTCTTGTACCATTGTTAAATAAAATGTACTCAGATTAAGATTTAAAAAAAAACACTCTATTAAGCAACTGCTACCTCATATTTTATGTTTTGCAGTAAAACATTATATAACAGAGCATTATGCTAAGATAGCCATAAAAACCGTTGTGCACATTAAATATGAATGCTTGGCTGATCTGTACCGTGCAGTGTGGGCTGTGTTCACACGTCCTGAGGTTCAGACTTCTGACCAGGGCTGGACTGGGACAAAAAAACGGCCCGGGCATTTTAGCCTTCTTGGCGGTCCAGGCATATTTTTTCACGTTGCATACAAGTTTGTTTATACCAGGGGTCGGCAACTCAAAAAGGTTTTTTTTAAGAAACTAAAAACAACATCTGTCTGGAGCCGCAAAAAATAACAGCCTTGTATACAGCTTATATGAAGGGAACGGGCTGCAGCTGTATTAGCTATAATAGCCTAATATCGAAATGACAAAGTAAAGGATACAAATACATAATAAGCATTCATAATTATCAAATGTGTATTTTCACTGCAGCATGTCCTGGAGAGAATGACGCACCACGTGACGACTCTGCTTTAACTTTAACTTCCATTTTTTGCCTTTGTGCAGTTGTAGAAATACAGTAAATAAATGCTTTATGGCTCAGAGTTGTTCACAGCACCGTCTGTTCATATCCATCACAGGCTGAAGTTTGCTGGAGCTGAATGTCCTTAATGGCCCTTTCTTTCACCGTCTCTGTGGAGGTTTTTGAAGTCTGAAAGTATGTGCTCTGAATTTTGGATGAATGAATCCTTCAGTCAACGGTGTTTAGCGCTTAATTGTTCCTCGTGTTGTAACAAAACTTCTCGTTACAACGCAAACATGAAGCAGTCCTTCCTCGTTGACTGAAAGCAAAAGTTCATTCTTATTCTTAGTCCATTATCGACTCTTTCTCTTTTTAGATTTGGGATCCATGCGCACGCGCTGGTTTGTTTACAACAGCGGCCGCCGGCGCCGGGCCGCGTCATATCTGATGCACTATACGTTTACAGAAATGATGAAATTGAATAATACTTATGCACATTATTACAGCATTTAAAAACATAAAGAATGTTTTTCCTCCTACAGAAACCACATTCAAACTAGAAATAAAATATAGCCCTCCCACTCCATTTTCAGACATTTTTGAAAAGGCTCCATGAGCCACTCAAGGAGTACTAAAGAGCCGCATGCGGCTCCGGACCCCTGGTTTATACAGTATGCAGAAGCAAAAACTGCAGAGGGTCAGGATGTATGCAGTTTCAACAATTGATAAAGTGCAATAGTTTACATCACAAGAGAGTAATAAACATGTCTCAGAGTGAGTGGGTGACACAGACAACACTATTGTTTGTTTCAGGGATGAGAATTGGACAAAATAAGTCTGAAATGCATAATGTCAGCCATTGGCTGTCACTTAATCTGTTTGATTTGTTCACAACATTATACTTTTGGGCACAAACATGAACTTTTGATGCAAAGGAAAATTTAGGTACCTGAGCTTTAATTTAGTCGCGCTTCGTGAGGAGAGGGTAGACGCCGACTGTTTCCTGCAGCAGTGTTTTTATTGGGTCCACAGATTACGCTAAGACACGCATGGTCCTAGCCTGGCCATAGCCATCCGTACATTCCGCTCAATCTGTGGTACAACCAGGCTAGCATGGTCCGACTCCTGTGCGCGTTTATGGTCTTGGGTATACGCGCTCACTGTGTTGTGTTGTGAGGTTCCCGCGTCCAGCTCAGAGCCGCTGGATGCGGGTACCGCTCATTACAAAGCGGCCGCAGCTGCCCCGGAACACTGCGGCCGCTGAGGTGGCGGAATCCCGTTCGAGTACATACAGCAGGTGCCCCGCGCACCCCCCTTATACAATTCTCAACGGATTTACACTTTTCACAAACATGTTTTTTTGTATGAGGCAGACAGACCGGCCCAAATATGGGCATCGGCCCTTCGGGCATTGCCCGGTACGCCCGATGGCCAGTCCAGCCCTGCTTCTGACTATTTTAAAACAAGATTTTCCAATGAGACAAAGGCATTTAGTCTTTACTTTATTTTCTTTTTCCATTGTATATTTTTAAAACAAGATCATTTTGCTTTGTCCCATTGGCAAATCTTGTTTTACGGCAGTCAGAATGCACACAAACTAAGACATGTTTTGCCAAATATGAGCAATTTTTTACTTATTTTGTATCACTTTTTGTAGTGTAACTGTAAATGTCTCACGTTTTGTGCTTGTTAATATCGTATTGCGTCTGTGGAAGTGGAACCTCATTCAAAGTAAAAGTACAAAGTGGAGAATTGTCTTGAGGATGGGCTGAACTCAGCGCAGCTTTTTTAGTCCCGTTATCGTTTGATGAAAGTCTGCAGTTCGTCCCTGGTGTCGTCCCGCTCCGAGGCCCACCCCCACTTTCATTCTCTCCCTTCTCTAACATTTGACCTTAAATAATTGAAAAGTCCATGTTATTTGTCATGTATTGGATTCTTTCTTGTTGATAAAGGGGGAGTTTCTCGGTGCGGTGACCTTGGTGCAGTGTGAGTGTGTGTGATGTGGCTGCTGTAAAATATGATTTATGTATTTATGTGAGTATATTAAGATAAAACCCACTCAATTCAAGCAATTATTAATTACCTTTTGTGCATGTGTGTATATCTGTATGTGTGTGTATCTGTGTGACGTTGCTCACCTTGGTGGTCTTCACTTTGTTTCCCGTACTGCAGCTCCAGCCTTTCAGATCTGGCAACACTTTACACTCCTCGCCGTCCATACACGGATGCATCTGGCACCACCACTTCTGTGCAACTATGGAGGCTGGATAAATAATAATAATAATAATAACAATAAGTACAATAATTCATATGTTTTATATATAACCTTTTATGGACAATTAAAAGCTTCACATTTCTTTATTCATTCACTCCATACACAGTGGTGATAAACTACTATAAACCAGTGATTCCAGAAGTCTCCCATTACAGTATAAACCAAGCCCCGCCCTGCTTAGCTTCAAACGTAAGGCAGAATCCAGCAGGTATGTGGCCATACCTGTGTGTGAAAGATGTGAATATGTGTTAGCCTGTCATTGTATGTTTTAGAATGTGGAATTACAGTAGATCCTATATAGAACATAATTGGTATTTTTACTTTTGAATAAGCTTGAACCACTGCAACTCTGAAGTGATGAAAAATAAGTAAGTATTTGTCAATGGGACAAAGCAAAATTATCTTGTTTTAAAAAATATACAGAAAGAAATGTCTCCCTTGAAATGAGAAAACATTTCTTGAACTATAGTGTTGTCCAATTGGTCAGTAAATACTCAAATTAAGATTAAAAACACTTATTACTTTATAGTTACTTTATCATTACTTTGCAGTGTAAGTAGCCCTGAAACAGCTATGTTTTTTTAGCTTTGCGATCAATATTTTGCTTGCTTTTTCTTGCTGTACATAAAGAAACAAGATGTCTCTTGCCGTTCACTTCAATTGGAAATAGACTATCAGAAAAAAAAAAACTTTAGTGAGTGGCTCCAGGGAGAGCACACACAGAAGAGGGTTTTTTAAAAGATTTTTATCATCATTATAGCATTATCTAAATATAGAACAGTTGAACACGGCCACAACACTTCTATAATCAAACGTTTATGTGACCTGTCAATCAAAGCCTTAGTCTGTGTTGAGTTACTCCAGGAAGTACTGTGGAAATACTCTTTTTGGTGATTTTGAGCCAATTGTTGTTATTAGAAATATGAAAGAGCCTCAGCCTTGTTGTATTAATGATGCGGTTTTTCTGAGGGAGCATTCAAGGCTGTAAACAAATGATGAAAACATAGAATAACAACAGAGAGAGCCCTGAAATATTGATGCGTTTGTGTTTGCCAGTGCTATACAATGTCTGAATTTTGAGTTTGGAAATCAAAATATTGTTGTTTCTTTGGGTAAGCCGAGGCGGTTAATTTGTTTAGCACAGTTCATACACAAGGAAACCTGAAGTGCTGCATGAATAATCACAGTGTATCAAAAATATTTGAATATGGATTTGAACGTTGTCAGAGAAGAATCTTGTCTCACATTTTCAGGAAGACTGTTCCAGATTCTAGCTGCATGAATCTGAAATGCTGCCTCCCCATGTTTTGCCCTAAATCTGGGCATCAGCAGAAGGCCAGCCCCTGTGCTCCTCTCAGTCCGAGTTGGTTCATATGGGACTAACATGTCACAGATGTACTTTGGTGTGATGACATGGAGAGACTTGAAGCAAGCAGAGCTGTTTTAAAGTTTATTCTCTGAGCCACAGGAAGCCAGCGCAGAGACCTGAGACCAGGACTAATGTGATGGTGCTTCCTGGTTCTGGTCAGGGCTCGGGCTGCAGCATTTTGAATATATGCCAAAAATGCTGCTAACATTACTGATTTGATGTGGCTGTAAAAATTTAACTCTGGGTCCAGTTTTACCCCTGGATTTATGAGCAGATTTTGGGTTGATATTTGTCGAAAGTGGAAACCTTTGCACATCTGACTCTGTGACAGGTGCGTATGAGTAGGTAGACTCCGCACACAGCTTCGCCAACTTTAAAAGGAAGGAAAACAACTCTCGCACACTGTACTTGCATACACCAGTGTTATTTTTGTTGCATTCAAAGATGCAACGTTTGGCCACGAGCCTTCGTAAGTCAAATGGTGACGAAGGCCCACGGCTGAAACGTTGCATCTGTAAATAAAAATGAAAAAAACACTGGTGTATGCATTTAGAATACCATTCTGGCGCCGTGGCACGAGCTCTGGTGTGTGTTGGGTGGGTCCGATGTGGTTTTACTGCAAATGGCAAATAAATGAATCTGAATCTGATAGAATGTGCGAGCGTTGTTTTTCTCCCTTTTTGGGTTGATATTTGTTAACAGGAAAAGTCCCAGAGCAGTCAATTTGACGGCTTTTAGTTTTGAAAGCATATTTCTGGCTGTATTTTCATCTGCTCTCTTCATCTTGTTGTGTCTTTTTCTGCATCTATTTAGTTTATTTCTATGTCTTTTTTTTTTTAATTTCGGCTTGGTTTTTCACCAGAACAGCGCAAGTTCTAGTTAACATAGCAACAAACTGTTTACTTGCTAGCAGTTAGTATTTTGTCACTTTTAGTCAAACTGACTTGGTTGTAAAAATCAAATCAAATTAGTTTTAAAAGAATTTATAATGTGCCTCTTATTGGGGTCCGCACTGACATTAAAGTTTGATCTCCACTAGAAGGACCACAAAAAAACTTTTCGCAGGCCGAAATGGCTCTTGGGCTGGGGGTTTGAGACCACACGTTTACAAGACACCACATGATCAAACGGTCAAAAGTAAGTGTTATTTAAGCTGTGGCTGTAAAGTGCCAATTTTTTGTTGTGTCCTTAGGCAAGACACTTAGAATGAGTCAGGTTTGTGTGCGTGTGTGTGTTTGTGTGTATGTGGTGGTGGTTGGAGGGCCTGATGGCACATACTGGTTGCCTCGCTTCTGTCAGTGTGCCCCAGGGCATTTAGGGTGAGTGTTATGATTAGTGTGGTTAGAATAGTAGTTTAACACCACTGGGTATGAAGTTAATTAATAATAACCTTTAAGTGTCCAGAAAAGCGCTGTATAAAACCAATGCGTAATCATTAAAAGTGAAAAACAATTATAATGCACATAGAACCCAAAAGGACCTGTCATTCTTGCCGTGTTTTTGATCTGAAGCACACTCTCTTGGTTTGTATCGCAGCCTTAATAAAGCCTGGTGGAGGTGGCCATGTCAAGGTTCTTCTCACTTTGTCTAACACAGCCCACGCTGAAGAAACAGACGCCGTTTTAAGGAAGAGTAGCATATCTAGAGGAAGTGTGTGTGAAAGCCATTACGGTGAAAAAGGTGAAGATTGGATCGATTCACCGGTGACAGAGGCCACTTCTGACATGATATTAAATGACCCGGCTGCCACGCTTTATTGGCCTGAGCTCGAAGGTGTGAGGGAACTGCAGGTAAATAGCCGTGGGGGGAATTGTATGAACTGCTGGACACTTTGAACATTCTGACAATTTCACAACTCACAAAAAGTGAAATGTTGCAGCTGCTTTAAAGGAGAGGAGTGTGTTTGTTGTTATTAGAATGTGGAGTGATTTCTTAACGGATCCTTTATCTAGCAATGAGCCGGTGGCAGCTATTTTATTTGGGAAACTTTAATGACATAAATATCCACACAGTTAAAAAGTAAGACGTCATTTGATTGAGACCCAAACACACCTTTTGTTTTAAAGGCAGAACAGGTCATGATGTAATACTGCAAGGATTCAGCGTAGTATCGGGTTTGAAACAGGGGCATTTAATCAGAAGGGGCGGGGGGACTAACCATGAACTATCAAGACTCATTATTCATGGCTCAGAGAATAGACTTTAAAACAGCTCTGCTTGTGTCTCTCCATGGCCTTGCACCAAAATACATTGGTGACATGTTGGTCTCGTATGAACCAAGCCAGACTCTGAGGAGCACAGGGACTGGACTCCTGCTGGTGCCCAGAGTGAGAACTAAACATGGGGAGGCTGCATTTCAGGTTTATGCTGCTAAAATCTGGAACAGTCTCCCTGAAAATGTGAGACAGGCGTCTACGTTGACAATGTTTAAATCCAGGTTAAACACACTTCTGTTTGCCTGCGCATTCAACTGAAGGATTTTAGCTCATTTCTTAATGCACCGTGGTTATTTATTTTTTAAATCCCTCTGTAATTTTAAAGTTTTTATGGTTCTAATTTGTGTGTGTTTTTAATTTTCTAATTGTGTTTCTGGTATTGTTTTATGTGATGATTTGTGATGTGGACTGTGAAGCGCTTTGTGTTGCACATGTGTATGAAAGGCGCTCAACAAATAAAACCCTAACCCTTACAAACGTGCACTTTGTTAACTCAGCATAAGGTGTGGAAAAAGGAAACCCATGTATGTATGAATGTATGTTTTAATCATGTATTAAAATGTAATTACTGTAAATTCTATAATTGATTCTTGTTTTTAAGCTTGATATAAATCCAATCAATGAATAAATCAATGGAAAGGCAAATGTATTTATAAACCACCGCTCATACAGAAGCAACCCGAGATGATAAACAGGCACAGAAAGAACATTGGGGAGGGAAAAACGTTATTGGAATAAAAAGATACAGGTCATCATGACTAATTACACCCTATTGTGTCCAACGCTCGGCTAATGATGAGTCATGATGAAACGTGTTTAATTATGAATGAATAACGACGAGCCATGATGGGGTATTATGATTATTTGTCATCGTAATGAAAAATGAATTGATAGTTTGGTCTTTCTGTCTATGGTCTCTCTATTATGATCTTGTTTTGAATAAGATATGAAGGCTGTCAAAATGTGCTGAAACAAAGACAATTGTTTTCAAATTTGAGCTATTTTTGACTTATTTTTTATCCCTTTTTGCAGTGTAACTATATAACAGTAAAACAGTATAACTATAACTTTATAACTCCATAACTCCATAGCTATATAACTCCATAACTCCATAACTGTATAACTCCATAACTATATAACTCCATAACTCCATAACTATATAACTCCATAACTGTATAACTCCATAACTGTATAACTCCATAACTCCATAACTATATAACTCCATAACTATATAACTCCATAACTGTATTACTCCATAACTGTATAACTCCATAATTGTATAACTCCATAACTGTATAACTCCATAACTGTATAACTCCATAACTGTATAACTATATAACTCCATAACTGTATAACTCCATAACTCCATAACTATATAACTCCATAACTGTAAACTCCATAACTATATAACTCCATAACTATATAACTCCATAACTGTAAACTCCATAACTATATAACTCCATAACTATATAACTCCATAACTGTATAACTCCATAGCTATATAACTCCATAACTGTATAACTCCATAACTCCATAACTATATAACTCCATAACTGTATAACTCCATAACTGTATAACTCCATAACTCCATAGCTATATAACTCCATAACTGTATAACTCTATAACTCTTTAACTGTATACATGGCGTGTGCGTCAAATGCGTACCGTCCACACAAGATGGCGCGGCTCTCGTGGTCCCCGCCACTTGTCCGGGGAAGCAGGAGCACTTGACGGTCTGGGATCTCTCCTCGATCTTGTTCTTGTTGCAGCATCGGTGTGCAGCAATTACTTCGCAGGTGCCCGCCTTCACATGGACTGCAGACAGAAGCAAAACAAAAGGGAGAAGGCACAAATCAGCCCACTATGCTTGTCAAAATGTAGCAGTCGGAGAAAGAGGGAGCAGGGTCGAGGGAAGAGGAAAGATGGAAGATGGAATATGGAAGACGGCATGTACGTTAGACTCACGGTAAAATGGGTGTCCTGGATCATGGGGAATACTTCAATATTTCACATAAGGAACTGTATATTTTGATGTATTATCGGGTAGTAATACGTTTATCTCTCTCTCTCAGTCTCTTTGGTCTCTCTCTCTAGTCTCTCTCTCTAGTTTAATCTCTCTCTATCTCTGGTTCCTCTCTCCAGTCTATCTGGTCTATCTCTGGTTGCTCTCTCTGGTCTCTCTCTCCTTGGTCTCTCTCTCTCTGGTTTCTCTCTCCAGTCTTTCTGGTCTCTCTCTGGTTTCTCTTTCCAGTCTTTCTGGTCTCTCTCTCTGATCTCTTTCGTTGGTTTCTCTCTCTAGTCTCTCTGGTCGCTCTCTCTGGTCTCGCTCTAGTCTCTTTGGTCTCTTTCTGGTCTCTCTGGTCTCTCTCTGGTCTCGCTCTAGTCTCTCTGGTCTCTCTCTGGACTCTCTCTGATCTCTCTGGTCTCGCTCTAGTCTCTTTGGTCTCTCTCTGGTCTCACTCTTGTCTCTCTCTGGACTCTCTCTGATCTCTCTGGTCTCTCTCTCTGATCCTCTCCCCACTCACTCACAAAAACCATAATTGCTTTCAGTAAGTGGGATGAAAAATAATAACCAAACTACACTGATAAAACGTCTGTTCAGGATTTATTTAGACCTGTATTAAGCCACTTGCAGCGCTGGTAAACAAATACACACCAGAGATTACAGCATGAATAGATATGAGGATGTTATTGGCCCAACATAATACCCTGATCTTGCTAAAAGATTGAGACAAAGCCTGATGATTGAGTTCTAACGCCCACAGAGACTATGGCCATAAACAATAAATCCAAACTTCCTACGGAAATTTAGCTTAAGTATTTTGTATTAAATAAATCCGCCAATAAATTACATGGACGTTGCTTGAGCTCGATTAAGTGCACGGTCAGCAGCAGAGGAATAGAAATACTGTACATGTAATTTCCCACTTGGATCAAACTAACTGCCTCCAATATACGAGAGCTTCTTGGACAATCAAGAAAGTATTATACACAGAGACCCAAGGAGCCGCTCCACGCAAGCTGCATTTACAGTCATGGCTTTGCGGAAATGGGATTTAAGAGCCTCCTATTGTGGTGCGCAGCAATAAATAAAGTGGAAATGAAGCAATCCACTGAGACGTCAACCAAAAGTGAGTGGTGGCTGATCGTCAAGTTTTCACTTTTTAGTTTCATAGATAATAAGTTTTGTTTGTTGCGACAGAATGAGTCTTGTAAAAGTAAATTTGCTTTTTTCGTCCCACATTGAGGGAAATTTCAGTGTTGCATCACAAGTTACAGAACAGGAGGAATCAGGAGCACCCAGCACCTGATTACTCTATAACCCTATACTCAGATAAAATAAAATCTATAACTTTAGCATAATAAGGAATCAATTATAAGCTTTTAGTATTATATTTGTCATACTTTTGCATATTGAACCCTTTGCGAGGCACTTTAGGTTGAAAGCTGAGTGAGAGTGGGCCTGTCTTTTTCACTTTTCTCTCTGAAGAAGCTGATTTAGATGTGATAAAAACCAAAGATACATGCATGCTACTGATTTGGTTTATTCGTGGTTGGTTTGAAAGTTGGGTAACTGCCTTCAACCTTCCTTACTATCCAAGTTTACCTTGGGCAGCAGTTAATCAATGTATATTGTGATTCATATTCTTGTTCTAATTAACTGCAACTATTCTAGAATCATTCCCTTTAGCTTTGGATTGTGTGCTTGTTGTAAAAGAGCAAAAACACATTTATTCTATATTCTACTCAGGCTATTTAAAGGAATGACATTACGTTATCAAGTTATCAGCAACTTGTCATGCAGCTCTTTCTTAGCATTTCCATTTTAAAAGTGTTGATGATCCGCAGGACACTCGACATTCTACCACATACTGTATATTTATTTCACAGATGTCCTGGGGCACACGGACAGCAGTGACGCAACCAGTATGTGCCATCAGCCCCTCCCACCACCACCAACCATTCACACACACACCAGACTCTTTCTAATGTGGGTGAAGTGTCTCATAGCGACAGCTTGGCACTTTACACCCGCAGGCGCCCCACTGTAGCACCTGGTGTTCCCAGAGGTCTCCCATCTTTCCCACTAACCAAAAAGACAGCCCGGGCATTTTTTATTCCTTGACAGCCGGGGCATATTCCTCCGTCGAGGAGGTAAAAAAGCAACAAAAAACATTATTTTTTTCATGTTTATTTTTTTTTGGTTTTTCATATGGTATGTGGAATCACTGTTGAGGCTGTATTTAGTTGTTGGACAAGTAAAGAAAAGGTGGCTAAAATTTTAAAGGGGCACTTTATTTGAAAAGCAGGTGCAGTTTTTTTCCACTCTATGCTTTGGAAGTGTGAGTTCCAGTAAGACAAATATTATGGCATTTATTGTCAAAAATTTGACTCTATTTCTAAATAAATTATATTTATTGGCCATACTTGGCCTGCGAGGTGACCTTTCATTAAATGTAACAGCCCATGTGGGATACATTGGGTCTATAACCCTAACCCTGTTTCTTGCAGCTGTGTATTTATTGAGTGCACATGTTACGCAAAGACACACACACAACAAGCTGAGAATGGTTCTGTGCTCGTGTGGGTCTTGGGTACATTATGACCACGTTAAAGCAATGGTGTAGGTTTGGTTCCAATCTTGGTGGGGACATTCACTACGACCTGAGTCTACACCCATTGACACGGGGTCCAGAGTTTCTCCCCCAGAATTTGTTGTGTAATCACACACTATATTTGCAATAGTGTGTTGCCTTCTATACTAAACTCAGCTGTAGACTCAATGAGAAGCAGTTAAGGATTTTTTCTAATAGTTAAAACAAAATCAATTGGATCAGAGCTTCCGAGTTTTTTGTGGCGTTCATTCTATACTGACTTAAACCTAATCCAAACCTACATAATAGCCCTCACCTGAGGCTCTAACAGTTCAGGAACTGCTCTCAATACTTGAAATAAATCATGCTCTGATCTTTCAATTTCCTATAATAAATAAAAACAGAGGAGAAAATATTGAATTAGAATCTACAGTGAGTAGCTCACTACATTGTTTGACATATACGATCAATCTCTAAAAGCAATTCATAGTCCCATGCATACCTACAAAATTCCAACCTCACCTGATGCACTGAAGGGCCTGTTGCTTCTACCTCAACATTCCCTATATTGTTCTCTCTTGTTGGTTGAGTTTCCTATGTATGTTAACAGAAGATTAATCATCACAATTCATAATTTGCTATTACTTGTGCTTTCGCTTACTTACTTTCCAACTGTTAAAAAAGCTCCTGATATCTTTTATCTTTTTTTGTGGAGGTGGCATTTTTTCTAAATTATATAAGAAGGTACAGACAGAAATCATATACATGAACTGCAGAATCATTTATATAACTTGGCCAATGTCAAAAGTTACATAGTATTTCTCAATACAATGAGTTAACAAGAGTTTGGCAATAAGTAACAGTGTGGATTTTTCTATATTTTCTTTTTTTTATTCCACTCTCAACCCAAAAAGGCAAGTAATGACTCACAGGGCTCTCAAGTATGCAAAATAAAAACTTAAATGACCTGTTGTGGTGTGTTTTGCGCACAACCAGCATGCATCGTTAACGCAATGGAAAATTTAGGTATCCGAGCTTTAATTTCGGGAGCGCTGGTTGCGCTTTGGGAAGAGTCAGGGGAGAGACATGTCAGAGACACAGGGGAGAAACGGGGGAGATACGAGGGAGACCCGCACTTGCAACATGGTTCTGTCTGCATATGGTCCGAGCTCGGTACCATGTTAGAGCTGTGCTTTCACTGAGCGCCGCGGCTGTCATTACAAAGCGGCAGCAGCTGCACCAGGACGTGCACATTCGAGTGCATCGCTTGAATGTGCTTAGAGCAAATAACAGCAAGTGCCCGCTGTCACACATTACACAGAAATTACATTATCAGCAAATAAAGGTTGTAAATCGTGGATCCGTGGAATATTTTCATCCCTAGTTTATCCTGATTCACACAACACACCCACTTATACATTTTGGATAGTAAGAGCACAATAACTATTTTTTCAGCCTTTCAACCAACCTGTTTCTTTATTGGAGCCAGTTCTGTTCTGTCTCTGTGCCGTGTGAGCTCCTCGGAACATTAAACAGTGCGCTGACAGATTAGAAATAACGTAAGTACTTTGAATGGTAATAGATCTACAGTACTTTCCTCTGATTACTCACGTACTACAACGCTCAGGGAACGAAAAAAAACACTTGCTTCACGCTGGCTAACTATTAAAAATTAAACAGTTGCTCAGTGCTTCAGTTTGGCGCTGAAGAAGACAGCCAATCACTGCAGAGAACGGAACGGGTCACGTGCTGCTGCTGCTGTTGTTGCTCTGGAGGCAAGGAGGAGGCGCGACGTATGCACAAACAGAAGACATGTGTCCCGGACCGTCCGGGTCACGGGACATCATGTCATCATGTCATTTTGGTGGGGACTTTTTAGTCCTCACCAAATATTGGTGGGGACATGTCCCCATGGTCCCCACGCAAACCTACGCCCTTGCGTTAAAGCTACGCACTCACAGGTCACTGGAGGTGTGAGCCGCTGTCATTACAAAGTGGTCATAGCTGCCCCAGGTCAGAATGCATTCAAGGATCCAAGGATAATGCAGAAGCCCATTTGAGTACATATACAGCAAGCCACAGCAAGTTCCCCGTGGTCACCTGTGCCCTTTCATTTTTTTTCAAAAAAGATTCATACATTTCACTAAAGTGAAAGTTTAATTTTTTGTTTGAGGCAGGCAGACTGGCCCAAATATGGGTAGATAACTGCTGTTGTGTATAAGGGCTATACAAAAATATATAATAATTAAAAGTCTAAAAGCAATCAAATGGCACCGCATATCACATCCAAAAATCTAATGTCTTTTTGTTCCAAGAAATAGAAAAAACGATGGCGCATTTGGGACCTCCTAAACGCCTTGTCTTCTAGCGTTTCTCAGTTGAGTTGTGCCAAATACACATGTTATTAGAAATCCAGGTCATTTCTCGGTGGAGGAGCCTCAGCCTGAACCCCACCAGCTCCACCTCCTCCCCATCTCCTTGAGCTTCGGAGTTAATCCAATGACCCAGGCCTTGAGCAGAGGACGAATCTCCACCAGGGACCCGGCTAATGTACTACAGCTACACCTCACACCTTCATACAAATGAGTTGATTAAGCCTGTTTATGGGCTAATTTATGTCTAAGTACATTACAATAACAATTATGGCGACACTGTTTTACCACCGCAAAGCCTGATCTCACATCAATACCAGTTTCTATTTTATATTCATTACTTTCTGTGCAGACTCATTGCTATTCCAAGCCTGATCCTGTTTTTACACACAACAATTGTGATTGGATGGCACGGGGAGGAAAAAATCAAGAGAGAGCAGTTGAAAAGTTTTGACATTCCTTTCAGATAAGCCTTAATTATGCCTGTAAAGATTTTCAATTTAGGACCTGACTTCAGAATAGATTGGTGCAAGCTTCCATCTTCCTATTAGCTAGCAATCCAGAAATCTCATCTACAACATTAAAAACATTTTGCTCCCAATCAATAAGGCACTATTCACAGTCGCACAAAAGGCAAAACAACAATTGCACTGCGAGTGCTTTTCTCTGAGTAGAAACTTAGTGATGCAAAAACAGGTCAGGCTCTGTGCCCTTGATGTGATTATCTCTAAGCCACCAGCACGCCCCCGGTCAAACTTAATTTGAAAGTTGGGATAGTCTGGATAGAATATTCACGCTTTGTTTAAGATATAGATGTGTCTGGACAATTGGCAATCACGCAGGTTAAAAGAGCCGCGGAGACAATCTGCATGTGTCATCCAATTGAAAAAAAATGACAGCGTTTTTATCCTACTGGGACGTTCAGTAGGACACACATTACATTCATGTCAGCTGTAAAACGAACACGCTGGAGCTTGTCAAAGGGAGCGATGGCAGTTTTTTTTCATTCAAAGCGTGTTGTGGAGAAAACCAAAAAATGTATTGATTTCACAATCTTCCTGTTGATTTGCAGACTGTTTGGTACCTGAAAAATAAAGGCAAACACAGCTTTGCTTTTTGAATCCCTCTTCACCACAACAGTCTGATGCAGCTCTGACTGCAGACGCTGCTCCCTCTTCACAACAACAGTCTAATAGAGCTCTGACTGTAGACGCTACTCCCTCTTCACAACAACAGTCTAATAGAGCTCTGACTGCAGACGCTGCTCCCTCTTCACAACAACAGTCTAATAGAGCTCTGACTGTAGACGCTACTCCCTCTTTACAACAACAGTCTAATTGAGCTTTGACTGTAGACGCTGCTCCCTCTTCACAACAACAGTATAATAGAGCTCTGACTGTAGACGCTGCTCCCTCTTCACCACATTTTCTAATACAGAAAAAGCGCACGCTGCACTGATCCACCTGTCAGTCTCACGCTCCATCCGTTCAAAGCACTTTGATGGTCTTGCACTTGTAATGAAACAGATTTTCTTTATCGATTTATCAGTGTCAATTGTTTCCTGCAGTTTTTTTGTTTTTGTTTTTTATTAACTTGTCTGCCCTTCTGTAGCACCTGTTCCCAGAGGTCTCCCATCACAGGACTAACCAGGCCCTGAGGGTAAGACTATACATTATTTAACTTTAAGCCTTAATGGCCTTAAGGAACTTTAGTGAATTTAACTTTTGAAAACAATATTGGTGTTGATATATAAAAAAATGATTCAGTGGTTTTATATTGCGCTTTTTTGGACACTCAACAATTCTTCACAGGTCATCCTTCTCTCTCCGGGCACAGGCCTAAAAAGTAGTTACCGTCAAATATCTTTTTTTACCTCAACTGAGGGAATCAGTTCCATGGTTCTCTACTGGTACTTTCAAATGCCAGCTTTTGTCTATATCTTAGTAATCAAGTATTCTATCGATTATCAATCGAGTCCAGTCCAAAGCTTGTTCTGTAACGGAGCCCCACTCCAAACTAACTAAACAATAATGACGATGATGACGATCAAAGACATAGTGTACAGTAAATGAGTTGTTTTGTGGAGTGTGGGAAATGGAAAGTGGTGATAGTAAATAGTGCAGTGCATTAACAGTGGTTGTGAGCTGTTGGACATCTTAAAATAATCAATGACTCTTCTGGCCCCTAGAAAAGCCGTGTTCCAGCTTCTTCCCTCTAGCAGAAGAAATGGTTTGCTGATATGCAGGACATCTGAATATGCTAACAGCTTCTTTGAGCTGTTATCAGTCTGAACAAAGCACTTTAATGATCATGCACTTGTATTGAAGCTGTATTTGTTGATCGATCTCACAGTGACAATTGTTTCTGTACTTTTTAGCTTGTTTTATTTATGCTCACTTTTGCACATGTATTCCAATGTGGTTTTACTGCAAATGGCAAATAAACAGAATCTGAATTCTGTATCCACCACTGCTCGTCTCACTTGGACCGGAGTCTAGTTCGACAACGCACTGCAAAAAGTGATGAAATATGAAGTAATCTGAGTATATTCTGACTGTCTTAAAACAAGATTTGCCAATAGGACAAAGCTATTTAGTCTTACTTCAAAAACTATTGGGTTTTTTTCATTCCAAGGGAGACATTTCCTGTTTCTCGTGGCCATACTTGCATGCAAAAGCCAGAGCCCGCCAGACCTCTGAAGCTGTGCAGGGCTGTGCAGCTGTGAAGCTGTGCAGGGCAGTTAGTTCTGTGATGGAAGACGTCAGGGAACACCAGGTGCCACAGTAGGGCGGCTGCGGACACTTCACCCACATTAGAATACATCTGGTGTGTGTGTGAATGGTTGGTGGTATTTGGAGGAGCCGATGGCACATACTGGTTGCCTCACTTCTGTCAGTGTGCCCCAGGGCAGCTGAGGCTCTAGTAGTAATTTATCACCAAGATATGCAGTGAAAAGCACAATATAAAAAAATGCATAATTAACTTTTTAAAACAAGATCATTTTGCTCTGTCCCATTCGCAAATCTTGTTTTGGGAAAGTCAAAATGTGATAAAATTATGAGACATTTTGCATTTTGATTTAGAGGTAGTTCTGTGCTCCACCTTATGCCATAAAACCCTGTGAGCTCTGAAACTACACCTGTGATCAATAGGATTCTATTAGTGCACTTAGACTGTCATCAGTTAGGACCAAACCTCTCTCCTGTCTCCCCCGTCTCCCCTCTCTCCCGCTGACGTCTTCTGCTGCAGACAGAGCAAGCGAACGGACAAACACCACTAATGAGAACTGACATGGAGCGTGGCCCATCAGTCAATCAATACCACTCTACAGCTCCACAATCATATTCATTGATCTCTAATTGATAAGCGGCAATAGACAATCACCGGTAAACAGGAAAAAAACCACATCTTAGCATTTTAACTCTCTTTTGGCTTCGGTAAGCAATCCTTTAGAACCGCTGTCTGTGGCTGGCTTTTCGTCATCTCCAGCCTAATACTATTTCTATACATGGTGCAAACAAGCTGACACCACTTTATCAACGTGTCAGTGTAAAGAAAAGAAGCTGGACTCAGCTTTAATCACAAACCGGTCTGACCACTTTGGTCTCAGAATACATGCAAGGTGTGTTGGGAAGATGTATAGTCTCCCCTGGCCTGGAATCGTGGGCTGCACCCCTCCCCGCCGGGGAGCCACCTCAGTCCATCACCACACAGCCTGAGTTCAAGCTCTACAGCCTCAGTCCAGGATCTACAGCCCGTCTATCCGTGGAAGCAGATCCCTCCCTCAATGTGGGCCTCCCTGAGGTTTCTATGTTATCAAAACTTGTTCCAATGCAGGAGGGTCTAAGGACAGTGGTGATGATCCAGGACACTCAACATTTAACTACATGTATGGACTTTACCAGCATTTATAGACGTTGGTCATCTGCCCCCTATTGACCAGTTTTTTGTGCTTTTTGGCATTTCTTATTTTTGAACTGCTTGATTCTCTGTTCTGTGATCTCCGAGATAACTACTGTGTGGCTGTAAAAAATAAATGTAATTGAATTTGGGAGATTAACTTGTGGACATAACACTCTCGCTGTGAGGGCTACTAAAATGTATCCATTTATCTATCTATCTATTTATCTATAATAAAATAAAATAATAAAACCCAGAGAAAAAAGGCCAACTCATTCACAAAGGCATACACATTTAAATGATTTATATACACTCAGGTGGATATAAAACTCAAGGTCAATTGTGATACTTTAAATACGTGACCTGTTCCACTGCTGATGTCTGCAAAACACACATGTAGGCCGCCAATACAACCCAAACCTTAGCAAGTCCTGGAACAATGTACACTGGAGACCAAACTGTAAAAAGCCGCATACATCTGTCCTCTAGAGACACATGTTGCTAATCTTGCGTTTGGGATAGACAGAGCATAAGGCAATAAGGCAAGAGACGGAACAGTCAAAGCATCGATCTCACACGCTGCTCTCTCTCAGCCCACATCAGGCTCATCTGTCCAGTGAGGCGCGAGGAAAGTTCAAACCAACCGCGATAACATGGGAAAAACTGGTGGGTCGATAATGTTGTAGATTTTGCAAACAAATGTGCCTCACTTGACTCAAATGTTACAAATTTCAGTTCAGTTTTGTATACCTCTAAATCACAACAGTAGATGATTGGCCAACACAGATCAGAGACTCAAACCGTTCAAACACAGGCAATGAAATCTTTTAACACCTAGAGCAAATGGTTCCACAAGGGGCAGATGACCAATGTCCACAAACATGATCAAATTTATTTATGTTAATAGCTTGAATTGAGTAGATTTTAAATTTAGGACATTTTGACTGTCTTAAAATGAGATTTTTTTAGTTTTGTGATTTTTCTTGTCTCTTTTGCGATTCTAATTGATGTTTTGAGTGTGCCAAAAATGCCAATTTTGAAATTACAATTAAAATTAAGATCAAAACATTCTTAATTCGTCCCTCAGTGGGGAAATTTCAGTGTTGCATCACCAGTTACAGAAGCACACAGCACAAGATCTCAATTAAATGAAGCTAGCATTATAAAGAAGCAAATATAAAACCTCTAACTTTTGCACGGTGATAGTGGACATATCTGGGTCCATGGATTCAGACAGTAACCTTGGATACATGTTTGATCCATCTCTACACATAAAAAAGTACATTAATGCTATTCCAAACACACACACACACAAACACACACACACGCATATAACTCAATCATTAAACTAGCCCACATGCTATATGAATATTCAATAACCAAAGCACACAAACAGCCCGACCTTTTGAAGCACGAGTGAATTATACTGCCACAGGAAAAAGTAAAGTTCAGTGGTAGTGTCTCCAGAATATCTCCCGATGTCTCAGATCAAAGCGTCGTTAAATATAAACTAAGCTTTCCTCCAGGCCCAAGTACAAATACAAGAAGTGCGTGAGGACTGACCTGCAGGTTTGATATAAATATAGCTGTAATATTGAGTAAAGCGGTTTCATAGAGCTTTTCCTGGGGGTAAACGTCAGTAAAGTTCAATGTAATATGTTTCTCAGAATGCATTCCAACTAAGATACAGTTTAGTGAATTGAGTCTGTATTTTATGTAGTTGAGATTAAGGCACAGTTATTCTTATTGCACTGTTTATACACAAGGCAACTGAATATGAAATTACTAAAATACAATTAGCAATTTAAGCGACTTCCTCCGTCTCCTTCAGATCAGACCCCAATTGGTCGAGATATTTATCCTACACTGCAAAAAGTGATGAAAAATGAGTCATATGCGTTTTCCATTATTGCATCTTTCTTGTTTGATTCTCCGATCTGTGTTGACGAATTCAACGTTTTTTATTAAAGTGATAGTATGCAACTCTAAATGAGTTACATTTTTAAAGAATTGCGTTAAATTGACCTCCTGGCCTTAAAAGTTGACATAAAATAAGTCCTTTTATAATTTCCAATATTGCGGGTAATTCCTGCCTTCCCTTCTCTTAGCTATAGCTCAGAATGCACGATACCGTCGAGGTTAACCAATCGAGTTACTCGCAGCTGCGTGCATGCTCAGTTGTTTGTTTTCGCGGAGCCTCCGGATCAAGCCTCTATTAGGCTCTGAAACTGCATGAAAACTGAACAAAGAATTCTGAACATCCACGCTGAGGTACTTATGTATATACTGAACCTATATCCATAATCAGATCCTCTGCAGATGTGTCCTATAATGTGCAGTTCATGATAATAGCTTGTTCCGGGTTTGCCGCGATCGCTTTTATTGTACATAAAAACATTATTTTTTGTGCATAAAAACATTATTTTTTTCATTAAAACGTTAAAAAATAATTCTGAAAACCTCCGTGCATGTGTATTAATAATGTATATGTATAATATGTTCAACATATAACATTTAAAAGTGTTACGGAAACGTAGGTGTAGACCAATCAGAAAGGAAGGGGGAGGGAGCTTGCTTGTCGTTTTTTCCAAATCAAGTACCTCTCTGTCTCTCTTTCTGACAAACTCCAGACAATCACTTTAAAGTCCTCTGAGATTTCTATTGTTGTGATTTAGGCAATACAAGAATGAAATGAATTCAATTGTTTCCCTATTCAAACTGAACAATTATTGCACGGACATGTTTTAGCTTGAGTTTTGTTACATTTGATCATCATTGAAGGTGTATGGGAGCTAATATACAGTCGCACTGCTTTTTGCTTCTTTATTATGCTAAAGTTAGAGATTTTACACTTGCCTCTTGGCCGTGTGTGAGCGTGTGTTATCCTTGAATAAACGCCTGTGTGTTGAAAGCATGAGGCAGGAGATAGTCTTATGGCCTTATGCTACATGCAAGTATGAAAACAAATGTGTCTGTTTGTGTGATTTTTGTCCAGGTTAAACAGTATTTAGAATCAGCATTCACACCATCACTCTTGATATAGCGCATAAATATTGTTGAATACAGTAAATGTAAAAAAAAAAAAAAAAAAAAAGGTTAGATCTTTTGACGCCAACTCCGATGACATCACCTTGTCGACACGAGGCGGCTGCAGAAGGCGAGAGCGCTGATGCGAGAGCGAGTGTGCGTCCAGTTTGACAGCGCCCCTGACAGAACAGAACATGGTAATTGTATGATGTGTGTAACGTGAAGACAGCGGTTTTTTACGGCGGCTGAACACATCACGGATCCAAATATTGAGAAATGTCACAGTCAGAGCACCAGTCGAGAAACAAACATGAATTTCCAAACATTGACAACGTTGATACGGAAGCAGGTCTTACTCTGTGATCAGTTTCCGTGTGAATCTGAGGTCCACGGTGACAGATATGACAAAGAAGTAGCTATGTATAAATCAATTCTTTTCAATATAGCAATTTTTTGAGCGTGCAATTAAATCAATACAGCAGAGCAAAGTATTGTAATGTCTAACACAACAATAATCTGTTTCACTCTAATTTACATCTGAGGTTTGTGTTAAGTATATTATTCATTTTCATGTATACTGTATAGCGCCTTTCACAGACCAGAGTCACAAAGCACTTTACAATCTGTCCTACACCCGACAGTCTCTCACTCCTCACAGAGATGGGAGCGAGGTTGCGGAACAGAAGGCACATGCCAGACCAATTGTGCATGTTTTTAGTGACAAGGGAAACCGGAGCACCTGGAGAAAACCGAGGCAGCCAGCGGAAAGCTACGCAGACAACGAGGTGAACATGCAAACTTCACTAACAAAGGACCTGTTCGAACCCAGGACCTTCTTTGTGCAGAATCGAGAGTGCTATCCCCTCAGCCACCGTGTCTCCCATGTAGTAACTATTGTAAGTCTGTTGTATTTGAATGATGTAAGTGATGTGCTGGGAGCTCGTCGTTTATGTGAGAGTCGTCGATTAGAGAAGATTACTAGTAATTAATGATGTCTTGTCTGTGATGAGGTCCTGTGTCCTGATTGTTCAAGGATAATGTTTTTGCACTTCCCTCCTAAGTCTTATAAATGAGGCACATGATTCACTCTCGAATTAAAATTCTGGCTGTATCGCAATATGTTGAGAATCAAAATAATATCAAGAATCGCAATAATATTGAGAATCGCAATAATTTTAAGAATCAAAATAATATCAAGAATTGCAATAGTATTAAAAATCACATTAATATTAAGAATCAAAATAATATTAAAAATCACAATAATATTAACAATCAAAATAATATTAAAAATCACAATAATATTAAGAATCAAAATAATATTAAGAATCGCAATAATATTAAGAATCAAAATAATATCAAGAATCAAAATAATATTAAGAATCAAAATGATATTAAGAATCAAAATGATATTAAGAATTGCAATATTATTTGGAATCGCAATAATATTAAGAATACAAAAAAATATTAAGAATTGCAACAATATTAAGAGTCACAATATTATTATAAATGTTTATAATATTTTAAATCGAAATAACAATAAATTGTGGCCTGAATATCGCAATACTATCGAATCATCACATTTTGTTCCAATTATCTATGTGTATTGTGTGCTCTTACTTACTTCCTCATTTATAGAACTGTGAGACTGAAATGCTCCCAATGTGGAATGAATAAAGTTTTTCCTCATCTGAAGTCGGTTTGAGTTTGAATTGAAAATGTAAGCAGACAAAGTGGGCTTTCTGTTGTGAATCGTCTATAATTGTTAACATGAAAGAGGTTATTTGTGGAGAGAACTCTAGCACCTTTTGATCTGGTGCCGGAGGAGACATCGGTGTGAACGCAGCGCTGTGATCGTCAGTGCATTAATTGTTGTGGATATTTTCTGTCACTAGAGTTAAAACATTGAATAAAAGATGAAGTCAAGCAGTTTGCAATCAAAGTGTGGTTTCATGAATTTTAGTTTATAAAATATTTATCCTGATCAAACAAAACTAGTGTAGTTACTGTAGTGTATTGCTTTTTGCTAAAATGCAGTAATGGAAGGCCTTCCAAAAAAAACCTGTGTAATATTTGACTCTGTAAAAAGCTCAGTTACGTTACATTGAATTTTAACCCAACATTAAATAGGGTTTTGTTTTTATACTCTGCCACCGCAAGATCAACAGGAGACAAAATGTTGTTTCTTTTTGGTAGAAGACGGCTGAGGCTGAAGCAGAAGCAGGCACTAAGTGAACAATTGTACATTTTACAGATGGACAGACCATTATTTACAGTTTGTTGGAGACAAAGATGTGGAACATAACAACAGATAAGTGCACATGGACTGTTCCCACCTCTGGCCTCTCATCAAACTACTATCACTCTGCTGCACTGTTGAATGTGTATTGTGTGTAATTGATGTGCACGTGTCTATGATAGTAACTTTCGAAGTAATTAAGAGATTTTTTTACGTGTAAATATTTTGCAGCATGAGCAAAGCAAACTCTGGGTTTGTGACTTATTGTTACTTACAATGGCAATAAAAAAAGGTTAATTCTGAATAATCACACAATTTAGACCAAGCGATGTGCGTAACCTTAGAATGCGCCTTCCCAGCTGCGATAGTCCAGGAACGAGAAATACCTTATTCATAACAGTGCGTAAATGCGTTGGTTTCACACACACATTTCACAGCAGGAGAAAATGGCCAGGATCATTACAATGATAAACTATTCTTGGACCAAACCTGTTCCACAAAGCCAAAGGCGCGCTCAAGACGATAGGTGGGTTTTGGGGTTAATGCTTAAAGCGAGTTTTTTTATTCTAATCCAAGCACATCTTATTCTTATTCAGAGAGACATTTATTATATCTTTTTGAAAATAATTTTGCTTTGTCCCATTGGTAAATCTTGTTTTAAGGCAGTCAGAAGATGCTGAAATTAAGATATTTTTTGCCAAATTTGAGCAGTCTTCATGTTTTTTCATCACATTTTGCAGTGTACATTTCAATACTGAAGCCGCTTTTTGCTAAATCAATTTCAAAAAGTAATTGAAATTGGATCCGTCCTTCCACAATATGGCGAGATCCCAATGTAGAAAATCGTTGCTTATCCCTGCTCTAATGCATTTGGATTATCCTTACCATTCAGATCCACAGACAACAATATCTTCAAGAGGCAAAAAACAAAATCTAGATCATCCAAATGGCCTTCAGCACCAATTACACAATTACACATTTACAGTCCCGACACCAAAAAGTCATCCTGATTCAACACATCGTAGATTAATGGAAGCCTAGTTCAACACAACCGCATTCCGCAGTGTTGTTTGTGTGACACGGCTCCATTGGTGGCAGAGCGCACTGTCAGACATGTCAACCTTAATTGGATTACCATATTTAGAAAGGAACAGAGATGTTTTTTCACACCGCTCCAAAGCTGCCGATTTGACAGCCCAGCCCAAACACAGCGACACAAACAAACACACACACACACACACACACAGAGAGAGACTGCGACACAGGGTTTTTGGAAACATTATATTTCCCGGGGATTTGTTGAAATAAAACAGAGAGAAAGAGAGAGACAGGAGAAAGGAAAAAAACAGATCTTTTCACCAACAACAACAACAACAGTATGCATGAGTAATGAGGGCCGCTGCCGTTATGACAAAAGCCAAATGGTGGGGTTAAAAATAGCCGTGTCATTTTACTCAATGAATGCAAATCAGAATTAAAGCGGTTTCTCTTTGAAGCGTGGCCCGGGTGCTTCTCAGAGTCTGTTCAAATACACGTCCACATTATTTGCTAATCGGTGCGCGAGGCAAAAGACCATGCACGCCTGCCGTACTGTCACATATATAGGCAAGGCTGGTTTAATTGTATAGCTCAGTTCACACGCAAAGCAACGCAAAGTGCTTAACAAAACAAAACAGGATGAAAACAATCACACAAGGAAATGACATTCGTTATTAATCACGGTACATTAAAAAGAGTAAAGAAAAAAAAATCACTCAGTTGTGCAGGTAAAAAGAGCTGTTTTTAATCTGGATTGGAATATTCTCAGATAAGAAGCTGGTCTTGCATTTTCAGAAAGACTGCTCCAGATTTTAGCTGCATGGATCGGAAATGCTGCCTCCCCATGTTTAGTTCTGACTCTGGGCACTAGAAGAAGGTCAGTAACTGTGCTGCTGAGAGTCCCAGCAGGAGAGCAGTCCCTGTGCTCTTCAGAGTCCCAGAGGCAAAACAGAGCTGCTTTAAAGTCTATTCTCTGAGCCACAGGAAGCAGGGACCTGAGAACTGCACTAATGTGATGGTACTTCCTGGTTCTGGTCAGGACTCGAGCTGCAGGGTTTTGAATAAACTGCAGATGTTTTACAGCATAGAGCACATAGAGCACATAGAGCACATAGAGTCAGGCCAGAGTCCAGTAGATTAGACGAGATCTCGGTCAGTTTCATTCATCTGCTGCCACTGGGAAACAGCCACCTCTGACTGATTGTAGTCCCTGAAGAAATCACTGCGTCTGATAAGTGAAAGGCCACAGGAGTTATTAAATCCAAGCTGCGGTTAAAAGAACAGAAAACAACAGGTGCACTGCAAAATATGATACAATCTGAGGCATTTAAAGAACAAAGCCTTTAGTCTTATTTCAAGAACTTTTTCTCATTCCAAGGGAAACATTTTTTTGTATATTTTTAGAGCAACATAATTTTGCTTGTCCCAGGCAATTTCTATTTGATAGAATTAAAGACTGTTGGTTCCTTATCTACAGCTCAACAGCATTAAAACAAAACAAAAAATATTATAATGCAACGCAATTGATGCATTTAAATGTTGTTAATGTAAACTTCTTCCCACAGTTCTACAGGAGAGAATGTGTTTGTAAATATCTATTGTTTTAACTTACATTGTTGTCATCTTGCCAACAACAGATCAGAAAAACCAACAGTTCGAACTCAGGAAATATGTTTTTATTTTGAATGTTGGTCCTGGATCTAAGAAAAGAGAGCTTTAAACAAGGTGCTCCGCTCTGCAAAGAGGACTGTGGGCTGTGAGCTTCCTGTTCTGGAGGTTCTTTATAAATCCAGACTTTTAAACAAAGCTCTTAGGATTGTCAATGACTCTTCTGGCCACCCTGGGAAAGCCATGTTCCAGCTTCTTCCCTCTGGCAGAAGATATCGCTCTGAGATGAAGGACATCTCGTTACGCTAACAGTTTTTATCCACAAGCTGTTATCAGTGTGAACAGAGCACTTTAATGATTTGCACTTGTTTTGAAACTATTTTAGTCGATCAATTTCACAGTGACATTTGTTTACTGTTTTATTTGTTTTATTTCTGTCTTTTAATGTTGTTTTATGTCTGTATTTGTCTGTGCACACTGGAGACTTTTGCTAATGTATTCCAATGTGGTGTTTTTACTGCAAATGGCAAATAAACTGAATCTGAATCTGACTCTGATTTGTGTGTGTGTGTGTGTGTGCGTGTGTGTGTGTAGGTTTTTGTGTAAATGTGTTTGCGTGTGTGTGCAAGTGTATTTGTATGTGTGTAAATGTGTGTGTATATGTCTGTGTGTTTTTGTTCAGGTTCAAAATAAAGTAAAAAAATAAATATCACAAAAATAAATGCAATTTAAAACCAACGACTACAAACCAGAAATTGGTAAAATAGGTTAAAACGCTCTCTTTAATTTCACCTGAAGAAGAAGCTCGCTCCATCTACTCCTCTTTCCTCAGTGGATTTATTAAACCAAAAGACGAACATATTGGAGCAGACTTAAAACAGACAAATTGCGAATGGAATTGGAAGTTAAATCATTTACTTCCTAACTTATTTTCATGACACCACCTGCAGTTGAAAGCCAGATCCTGTCAAGCCTCTGAAGCTAAGCAGGACAGGGCCTGGTTATTAGGGGTGTCACGAATAAAAATGTTTTATCAAAATACAAGTATGTCGTGGTCTTGAGCATTGAAATCAAAGAGAGGAGTCATGATCACTTTAGTGCTTATTGCCTCTGTGTGCGCGTGCCATGTTTTTAGTTGTAGAGGAAACCGGAGCCCCTGGAGGAAACTTAAGCAGACTGGTGATGGAATCGAACCGAGGACCGCCTCAAATCAAAGTGCTGTTAGAAGGTATGTGGACTCTGAGACCAAAAACACATTTAATGACATTTCTACAATTTCATCAACACAAGAAAATGGAAGTTGGTGGTCATGTAATGCGTGGTGCGCTGCTGCTGCAAAAAAAAAATGTTTTGGTAGACATAATATTTATAATGATAATAATGCCTCGGTTTCATACAGCACTTTCCAGGACACCCAAAAACACTTCAGATGTTATTCTTTCACTCCATACATCGGCCCCTCCCATCACCACCAACCATTTACACACATACCAGACTCATTCTAATGTGGGGACAGTTTGGATCTATACAGCCACAGCCGCAGCTCTTTGGCACCTGGTGTTCCCAGAGGTCTCCCATCACAGTACTAACCAGGCCTTGCTTCATAGGCCATTAGCAGGCTAGTGATATACACTTACAGCTTGATGCCTTCATATACTGTAAACCTTCTATGAGTTTACAGTATATTTTTACTGCTCTCCCCTGTTAGAAAACAGAATTATTCTTTAATTCGATTTGAAAAGGCCATTTTTTTTCATCCAACCATAATCAGTAGCGCACCAAGCTGCAGCTTTTCGCTCGTCTATTTATCGACAACAAAAGAATCTTCCTCCCGCACCAGCTCCTCTGACATGCACATACACACTTATCTTCTCGCGCTATGTCACTAAACGTCTGCCATCTCGTCTCGCAGAACCGCATTCCCGCCTTTTTCATCTGCAGCCGATTCCACAGATGCCTTTTTAGCGCTGAGTGACAGACCGCGCGCGTTTGGCTAAACTTAAAGTGTCCTCGTTTTAAACAGCTCATTTCTGTAAGAGTGACAATGATCCATCTCTATTCAAGGAAGACGCGAGGCTGCGGTGACAGAAGCACAACAACACAATCTGGAAATAGAAGGAAAATTGATTCAGATTACCGCAGAACAAGATCAAAGAGGGATCCTTTTCCTACTCCCGACTGTCGTGTAATTACATTAATGCGGCCGCTAAGTGAGAGCTATTTTAAACCTGCAAACCGAGATCAAACCAAGAACTTATTACCTCATTACGGCAGAAGCTGATCTGCTCAGTGCCTCTTATAGAATATGGGTACTATAGAAATACGTTTTATGAATTGGTGTTTGATGATTGAATTTGAGAGATGTAAGGGATTCAGTTCTAATAATGAAGAGTGAGTTTGATTCTGCTCAATTTGGACGAGATGTGCTTCGAGATTGTTTGAAATCACAAAAAATAACGGTAAAATCCATGTAACTAGTTCCTTGCTCTCAGAAACAGTTTTAGTTCTATATTACTCGTTTCACATATGTCTTTTTGTCCTCTGTGGCTTCTTGGGATAGGCTTTTTAACCCAGCCTTCTCTCAGCCAATCAGCTATCAGTATAAAGTAGAATAAAGACCAGCATGTGGTGGTCTGATTTGTTCCTAATGTTTTATCAAAACAAGGCGACGCAAGTTTATTTGTACAGCACAGTTCGAACACAAGGCAACTCAACTCAACAAAACAAGAAAAAAACACACCAAATCATAAATAATCTCATGAAAAAGAGAAAACATAAATCTGAAAACAAGGTACTTTTGAGTCATACAAAATGTATTCATGAAATAAAAATGTTAGTGTATTTTTTATCAAAGACCTTCAGACGCTTTCCTTCACACTGCGAGGGTAGCTCAGAAGAGGTTCTCGGGGTCAGATAAACAAACAATGAGGACTAATGAACACGGCTGACCTGACCTCACATATAGTGCATCTGTGCAATAATTTTAAATAATGTGAGAATCATTTCAATAACATCAAAGTAATATGAATGTTTGAGTAAAAATGCAGTTGCATTTCTTAATTTAGAAATAGTAATAGAACCACACTCACCGCATCAGCAGCTGATCACAGATAACGCTCAGTCAAACAAACACCTCTGGTCCCCGGTGGTGGAGCAGATTATTGAAATGATCCTGGTTTTTGGTTGTATTTATCATCGGCTGTTACGGCTCATTGCGAGGCCTGCGCTCTCACAAATAACACGCTCACTTTGTCATAAATGGCTCCTGTGGACTCATCACCTGCAGGAGGATCAGTGAGGGGCTGGTGCTCTGTGAACTGGGTGCAGCTCTGACTGCCACCTCCCCGACCCAGAAAAGGATTAAGGTGAAGAAAATGGATGGATGGATGGACTTTGGCGTACATTTAAAACATTGCCATGGAGTGTGGCTTCCTCACGACAAAAAAGTTTTTGTATGTAAGTGGAGTCAATCACTCACACTTTGGGCACATATTCTCCCGTATAGAGCGTTCATAAATGAGGCCCATAATTCTCGTGTGTAAATCTACTCCATGATTTAGAGCCAATAGATAGTCTCTATTTTAAATATTTATTTTGTCCTGATCCTTGTTTACGGTCCTCCTGTGCCGACTGCATTTTATTATATCATATTTCTTCTAGTCAGAGATGCTTCTTCTTATCAATGGAGACACACATCAGATAATGCATCCTGGGAATTATGGGAGGCAATAATACTTGGTAAAAAACATTAAAGCCTGCATAGACACAAGGTGGAACCTCCAACATCAGTGTGCAGCTATTCTTCACCCAGAAACCCCTGCCACCACACCGGAGAGAGTCAATATGACTGCAGTTCAATAACAGACGGGAACTACATGTATGTTCTGGAAGAGGAAAAAGTGCACCTTTGTTTGTTGATGTCGATATGACATTTCTACATTATTGATCTTTGACGATTTCATTAAAGAGAAACTGAAGTGTGGATTTCTGAATACTCCTTGTGTTGCCATGACCACCATCACAACAAAGCTTCTTCAGGTAGAAATGTGTTGCAACCTGCGTTTGTTGTTTAAAATACATAATAATGAGACTATTTAAGTATGAAACAAGTAAAAAGAGAAACAAATATTTCCACCAGGAACTCCCTGTGCTTTCACCCGAGGGAGCCGCATGTGGTCGTCACTTCACTTGAAAAATTTGCTGAACTAATTCATAGACAAAACTTTATTAGCTTCATAACTCCAACTGATGTCTGCTGTCGTTGTATCCTTGGGTAAGACACTTAACCCCACTTTGCCTGAAGCCCTCACTGAAAGATCAAGGCCCCTGTGGACTCACCACCTGCAGGAGGATCAGTGAGGGGGTGGTGCTACGTGAATTGGGTGCAGCTTTGACTGCCAACCCCCGACCCAGAAATGGATTAAGTAAGGGATAATGTATAGCATACAGGTCATTATCGGAAAATAAGTACCGACAGGGCGAAGCGGACCCCGACGCGCAGCGGAGGGGTCTGCTTCCGCCCTGAAGGTACTTATTTTCCGATAATGACCTGTATGCTATACATTATCCCGCTTATTATACTGCTTTGTACCAACTTAACATACAAAATAAACTTCAGATCACTTTTATGAATGCCAAAAGTTTATTTAATGACAACAAATAAAGTAGTCCCAAAAAGTTTTCCCGTTGCTCGGCAACCGCGGGCAGGCAGTGTGGCTATGCTAGCAACAGTTAGGCTGGCAACTTCCAAACTAGAACTCTCTGGAACTGCATGAAAACTGAACAAAGAATTCTAAACATCAGCGGTGAGTGACCCATACATAAACCTAACCTAAATCCATTATTCGATCCTCTGCAAATGTGTCCGAAAATGTGCCGGTATCTACTTCCGGGTTTTTCGGGATCGCCTTTTCTCGCATTACATCAGTGTTTTTGTCATGAAAACGTAAACAGAAAATTCTGAAAACTTCCGTGCACTTGTATTAAGACTGGATTTGTATAATTCACTCTCCGATAAACATTTCATTGCGTTGATTGATTGGCATTTGCGTTTATTGAGCGGCCAGAACTACTTCCGGGTTTTTCACGATCGCTTTTTGACGCAGAGAAATAGTATTTTTGTCATGAAGACAAGACCAGAAAATTCAGAAAATGTCCGTGCACGTCTGTGAAGAATGTATATGTATAAGTATTCTCCGATTAACATTTAAGTGTGTTGATTGAGCGTGGCTAGCTCAGGAGTGGCCGGAACTACTTGCGGAGTTATCCACGCATTTGAAATACAAGCAGAGAGTGCGTTGCCATGGGCAGCGGTCATTATTGTTTTGAGAGGTCCGTTATAGAAAATAATGACCGGTAGAACGTTTTGAAATTACATTCAAATCAATGGAGCGTTCTACTGCTGCTGTGAGGAGCCGTATAATAAGGGGAAGACAACGGATGGATGTATGGATGCTTTAGTTTGGATATGTGATGTCAAAGCTAAACATGATCGTATCACAGGACTGAGACTAAGGAGCTTATAGACAGAACGGGAGGTGGGAACAATGTAACACAACAAAAGTCCATTTTGGTATCATACGTCTCCTTTAAAGGATGACGCAACAATATTTTACTATTATATTGGATATTTTTGTTCATGATAAAAATAAAGGGCAGAACATTGAAAACACTGTGAGAGCACTAGCAGCTACGAAGACCAATATAAGAACAATCATTCTGCTTATAAATGTTTTTGGACTGTGCTTCAATGCCACTTAATAATAAAGTAACACATTGTACAGTATGAATATATCACTTTTCTGGACACTCAAAGATGCTTCACAGACAAAAAATGAGAAAAAAGCAAGTAAATAAATAATGACATTTATAGACATTGGTCATCTGCCCCTTATGGACCAATGCCTCTATGTGTTTTTAATCATTGCATTTCCTGTGTTTGAACTGTTTGATTCTCCGATCTGTTTTGGCGAATCAACGGTTTTGTAAAGTTCTTCCTGATAACTACTGTTGTGATTAAGGATGACACAAGAATTGAATTGAAAATACATTTAGCATTGCCCCGAAATTCCCCTCACGTGATCATACGATTCTCAATAGTTCTGAAATAAACTTGCAGTTTCAACCCTCAGGTCGCCCAAACACAGCCGCATGCGTCCAGCCCTCTCAACAACAAAAAACACAAAAAACTTTTCATAGCACATCACCTTGAAAAACAGCACAGTCGAGCCTTTTAAAAGAGCTATTTTGCAACTCTACCCATTACATTTTATGCTCCTGCCCATTCACATAAACCTAAAAACTCATCCTCCAAAGCAGTTTTAATGGAGCGACAAAAGGCAGACACTCCCCACTGAGACTCAAGCCACGACGCCACAAACGCACAACACACGACTTATAATTCACTTTATTCAGTCGCTACGCAGCCTCCGGTGAGTAACTAACAAGCCGTAACAAGGCATTACTTTAAGAGAATAGACGAAAGTACCCAAGGCTGACGATTTCGACTGGCTTTGCCCGTGTAGCGCCTCGACAGATGAGCAGTCATAAATGTCTGGGTGAATTTATATTTCCGATCTGTACGAACAGGACGAGGTTTCAGGGGACGGTTGGGCAGAATTTATGGTTTAACGCCTGCAAATCTGTAATAGTAAGTAGAGAGAATTAGCGTTTGGAGAGGGCATTCAACTTCCCCGGAACATTTGGAAATTATACTATAGGCCAATTTGGAAACAGATGTTGAGCTGTTGAGAAAGTCTGTTGCACCTTTGCGCCAGAAGGGAAAGACTTAGGATGGATTTGATTGAAACATATCGAGCTTAATGCGGCTTAAAGATTGCAGTGTTTTTAGTATGTAGCATTGTAGCATTTTGTGTGTGAGTTATGTTAGTTTACATTCAAAATGCTGCAGCTTGAGACCCGACCAGAACCAGAAAGTACCATCACACTAGTCTCTCCATGGCCTTGCACCAAAGTACATCTGTGGCATGTTAGTGCCATATAAACAGTCTTCTTGAAAATGTGAGACAGGCTTCTTCTCTGACAATGTTCCAATAGGTTTTATACTGTAAAAGTACTGTAAGCTGTACGGACAGGCTAACACTTTGGCACCGAGATTTCACATGTGTACTGATAATGTGAAAATAACTTTGTTTAATAAGCAGGGGTGTCATTCATACGGCCCGCCAAGAGATTTGACACGGCCCGCGGCTCATTTATGTAAAATGACAATAATTAAAAAAATTTAAAATACGCGAGTTGAGTTGAGTGCGTTTGTAGCTGGCTCCCACCAGAGCGGTGCTGAAGGAATAACATCTTAAACTACGAGAATCGGCGATACGCCACTTTGAGCGGAGAATTGAGAAGAC
Organism: Knipowitschia caucasica; assembly: GCA_964034765.1. Classification (NCBI taxonomy): domain Eukaryota; kingdom Metazoa; phylum Chordata; class Actinopteri; order Gobiiformes; family Gobiidae; genus Knipowitschia; species Knipowitschia caucasica. Next base: position 30,381,348 of record OZ035828.1, on the reverse strand, counting down.
AGAAGATAAATATGTCTGGCCCTGATGACACAGCAGTCTTTTTGTGCCCAGAGCGAGAGGTTAGTTCTGCTGCTGTAAAGGGAAGCTACCTGAGTGCTAACAACATTAGCATTAGCATCGCAGCCGCACAGTGTGAGAGTTTGTTAAAACTCTCACAGGCTGCAGACATGGTCTGAGAAACCACTCGCTGTCACCAACATGTTGCCATTGATAAGAGACTGATGTTACTGATGTCACATATTCATTTGTGGTGTTACTGAAACTATCAGAGGAGTTTTGAGCGCTGCTGCTGGTGCTGCTGTTGGTTCTGCTGTTGTTGCTGGTGTGTTGGACAGTGTGGACTGGTCCCGCGCTCTCAGCCTGGTATCGATGGTAAAAACAGGTGTAGTGACAAAGCCGCAAATGGAGGTGATGATTTTTGGACATTTGACTGTATTTTACACAGAGACACTGCTGCAGTCGTTAAGAATGGATCACGTTATGGAAGTGGTTTTGTTTTCAACTGAATCATGGTCAGTTTGATGCTTTCTCTCTGATAATAACATAACCATGGACCTTACCACACTGAAGATGGTTAATGTGATAATAACATAACCATGGACCGTACCACACTGAAGATGGTTAATGTGATAATAACATAACCATGGACCTTACCACACTGAAGATGGTTAATGTGATAATAACATAACCATGGACCTTACTTCACTGAAGATGGTTAATGTGATAATAACATAAACCATGGACCTTACCACACTGAAGATGGTTAATGTGATAATAACATAACCATGGACCTGACCACACTGAAGATGGTTAATGTGATAATAACATAACCATGGACCTTACCACACTGAAGATGGTTAATGTGATAATAACATAACCATGGACCTTACCACACTGAAGATGGTTAATGTGATAATAACATAACCATGGACCTGACCACACTGAAGATGGTTAATGTGATAATAACATAACCATGGACCTGACCACACTGAAGATGGTTAATGTGATAATAACATAACCATGGACCTTACCACACTGAAGATGGTTAATGTGATAATAACATAACCATGGACCTTACCACACTGAAGATGGTTAATGTGATAATAACATAACCATGGACCTTACCACACTGAAGATGGTTAATGTGATAATAACATAACCATGGACCTGACCACACTGAAGATGGTTAATGTGATAATAACATAACCATGGACCTTACCACACTGAAGATGGTTAATGTGATAATAACATAACCATGGACCTTACCACACTGAAGATGGTTAATGTGATAATAACATAACCATGGACCTTACCACACTGAAGATGGTTAATGTAATAATAACATAACCATGGACCTTACCACACTGAAGATGGTTAATGTGATAATAACATAACCATGGACCTTACCACACTGAAGATGGTTAAGCTGTGGTGCTGTGTTAAAGTGCTTTTTTCTATCTACCTACTTTACCTTTGTGTTTTCTCTGTAATGAGCCTTAAAACAAAGCTAACATACATTTATTAATATAATCAGAATCAGAATCATTTGTATTGCCACGTAAGTAACAGGAGGTCACAGACTTGGAAATTGCTTTGGCTCGGTGCATATTGTGAAATACCATTTTCAATGTAATATTCTAAATACATTACATTATTTGCACTATGAAAAACTCACTGTTACATTTAAGTTTGTAACAGATTTACAGTAAAAACTGAGTATTAAAGGATAGTGTTTTAAAGGAAGTTTTAAATAAATGTGTTTATGTGCACAAAAAGTTGGACTTTGTACCGTTTTTGGGTATTTTTGAAGAGCATATTCTTGTCCGGTTTGACACCCCTGGTTTAAAGCCTACTGCACACCACTCTATACTGCCCACTTGTGGTGCAGATACAGTAAGAGTAAGTTTAAGAAGCTGCAGGTTGCATACAATAATGTACTTAGAATTGTACTGAGAGTCCCTCGTTGGACTAGTGCCAGCTCACTGTTTGATTTTAATAATGTCCCCACTCTGACTGCTGTGATCAGAAACTGTATTCATAAGTTCATGAAATACTCTGAGGACTCTTTAAATGTAATAATGAATGTGTTTTCTGTACAGAGCAGTGTTAGGCACACCTCTGATCTCTGGAGGTATTGGAGAAACTGTCTGTATAGAATTCTGTAACATCTAATGTATGTGTGTTGTTTGTCTCTTTTATTGTTGTGTTTGTTTTATATGGACCCTTTTTGTGTCTGAACTAAAGAGTAAATACATTTATATATCTGTTTATCTGTGCATAAAACTGAGGGATTTTTATTGTGCACTTGTTTTGTTCAGCACTTTGAGTTGCCTTGTGTATGAACTGTGCAATACAAATAAACCTGCCTTGCCTATGCCACTGTATACCAAATTGTAAACCAGTTTTTTAGGCCATGGTCTGTGTATTGAAAAAATACGTGTTCGCTTAGCTTTCAACTCAATTCCCTTTATCTCATTATTGACAAACTTTTTTCTCATTCATCAGCTTCTGTCACCTTATACCATGCTGTATGAGCACTTCAGAACTAAAACTGTCTCTTTATACGAACAGTAATTAGAAGACCAGTTTTCTCTCTACGTGAGGAGGTCAATCTTCATGTCCGACACAGTGTTTTTGACAGCTACGACTGCGGCTTCGCTCAGGCGTACCCCATTAACAGCGGTACAATTGACTAACCAAGGAGGTAGCTTTAATTGCCGGGTAAGGGCAGGCTTTCACTTTGTAAGACCCAATTACCGCCATGCTGTTAGCACATCTTCACTAATTGTATTCATCAGCTCAAATCGTTATCACAGAGCGCTCCTTCAAATTGAATGAAAACCCGCAAATTCTTTGTATCAGAGTTTGAGAGGTTAAATTATAACACAGCAGAGAATCAAAGCAAAGGAAGCAGAGAATGGAAAAACTGAAGCTGGGATTCTGCTGCTAATGACGTTAAAGTGGATGTCTGCATTTTCAATTGGTTTTCATTCTCGGATGACGTATTTTTGACAATATGACTCATTAAAGGAAGCCTGGTCTTACCATACCATTGTACTCATTTAATTTCGTACTAAAGGGATTCAACCAAAGTAACCGCAGCCCCTAAGTTCAGATGGCTAAGGCCAGGCTGCATTAAAGATAAAGGGAAACATGCTGTATCTCTGTCATGGTTTAAACTTTTTGGTTACTCTCTGTGTATCTCTGTGAATCTCTGTGAATCTCTGTGTATCTCTGTGTAGCTCTGTGTATCTCTGTGTATCTCTGTGTATCCCTTTGAATCTCATTGTGTCTCCGTATATCTCTCTATGTCTCTGTGTATCTCTGTACATAAGACAAGCTCATCAACAGTTCCACAGTTAACCTGATGTATAATATATTGTGTTGCAGACAACTGTGTGACCTTTTTGCAGAGTTCGACTGTAACAAAAGCCAGATTTAACCAAAACAAAACCCATTTAACACAGGATGTTTTTAATGCCACTTAGGTCACATTTTATGCATCAAAATACAATAAAAATGAGAGGGAGGTTGTCTTTTAATGGATTAGTATTCAGTGTATTTGGTGGTGAGGGTTTGGTGACAGCTTTACTATATTTTACTTTGAAATTGGGGGATTAAATATCAAACTGCACTTGGAGGAGAAATACCAGCACGAATCTACATGTTTAATACAAACTACAGGACATGAGAGCTGCTTTTTTCATGTTTTTTTTTGTAATCATTTTTTTTGTTTTTCTCTTTGTATTTTGTCTTTGTCTAATTTCTTGTTTTATCATGACAGCTAGCTTTAGTTCACGTTACTATTAATAGTCATTCTACTATTAGAGTAAAATTAGAATAAATAAGAATAGTATACATGGTGGCTGAGTGGTTAGCACTCTCGCTTCTCAGCAAGAAGGTATAGGGTTCGAATCCAGGTCGGAACAAGACCTTTCTGAGTGGAGTTTGCATGTTCTCCCTGTGTCTGTGTAGGTTTTCCCAGGGTGCTCCGGTTTCCCCTCCCACTAAAAACAATATGTCTGACATGCGCCTCCTGTACTACCGACCCCGCGCTCTTTGTGCAATGAGAGACAAATGCCCACAAATTTAAAGAGCTTTGTGACTCTGGTCTGTGAAAGGCGCTATATAAATAAATATTACTTACTTACTTACTAGTTGTGTACAGGTGTGAGACTTAAAACATATACGTCAACTTTATTCAAAACAATGGTGAAAAAGCCACAGATGTTAGAGATTGAGCCATAATTTTGTCTGAACAATTGCACCACATAATATAAATGCAAAGCAGGTCTTATTTCCAAATTCAATGTATAGATTTTTCTGAGTTGGAGTTACAGTAAAGTTTGCATCTTAACAACTTTCCTTGGACCACAGCACATTACAGCAAAACTAGCTCTGCGGTGAACTTTGATTTCTCTGAGTGAATAAAACAATTGATATTCTCCGGCACGTAGGCTCCAGTCTAGTGCTGCACACAGAGGGATACATCCAAGGCCACACGCAGCCACTCAGGGCTCATCCACACAGCTGCCATTCACATGTGTATGGCTCACGACGTTTGATGGTTTTCTAATCTCGCTGCTGCCACCAGGAGATGGGGCGAGCTGACCCCTGTCATCCTCACAGTGCATCTCAAACAGCTGCACGTCTCTGTCTCCATCCACTCTCTCTGCAGCCTCCACGTGACCCACCTGCTCCGCAAATGTCACAGCCCACAGCCTCACAGTCCTGGGGGACGCCATGACCTAAGCCCAGGCCGGCCTCCACACTCACCTGAGGCGAACTGCTCTGTGCACAGAGCAGCTCTGTGAAGAACTAACACACACAAACACACATCATCAGTCCACAGACTAGGAAACAATAATGAAAACCTCATGAATTGCTTCAATTCTTTCGAAAAATCCTAAATCATAATGTTTGTTGACTCTTGCATTGTTGATTCATGCATTACTGTACTAATACAGTAAGTGCCCTGACCTGTGGAGAGCCACAGGGGTTGATACTGGTGCACACTGGGGAAGTATTGCACTGTTTTTCCAATGTGGTTTTACTGCAATTGACCAATATAATGGCAAGGCAAGGCAAGGCAAGGCAAGGCAAGTTTATTTGTATAGCACAATTCATACACAAGGCAATTCAAAGTGCTGAACAAAACAAGAAAGCATTAAAATCATAAATAATCACAGTACATTAAAACAAAGATAAAAATATAAAATCCCTCAGTTGTATGCACAGCTAAACAGAACCGTCTTTAACCTGGTTTTAAACATTGTCAGAGAGGAGGCCTGTCTCACATCTTCAGGAAGACTGTTCCAGATTTTAGCAGCATGAATCTGAAAAGCAGCCTCCCCATGTTTAGTTCTGACTCTGGACACTAACAGGAGTCCAGTCCCTGTGCTCCTCAGAGTCCGGGCTGGTTCATATGGGACTAACATGTCACTAATATATTTTGGTGCGAGGCCATGGAGAGACTTGTAACAAGCAGAGCTGTTTTAAAGTCTATTCTCTGAGCCACAGGAAGCCAGTGCAGGGACCTGAGGACCGGACTAATGTGGTCGTACTTCCTGGTTCTAGTCAGGACTCGAGCTGCAGCATTTTGGACATACTGCAGTTGTTTTACAGCCTGTTTGGAGAGACCTGTGAGCAGGCCATTGCAGTAGTCTAACCTACTGGAGACAAATGCATGGATAAGAATCTCCAGGTCTGCTTTAGACACTATGTTTTTGATCCTGGCAATGTTTTTTAGATGGTAAAAAGCTGCTGATGTTACTGATAATCATGAATCTTAAATCTTGAATTGGTTTTAATGCTTTGGTATTATATAGCACTCAAAGACGCGTCAGAGGTATTATTCATTCACTCCATACACGGTGGTGGGAAGTGTCTTGCATAACACTTTACAGTCGTATAGCTGCCCCACTGCGGCACCTGGAGTTCCCAGAGGTCTCTCATCACAGTACTAACCATGCCCTGTCCTGCTTAGCTACAGAGGTCTGACGGGATATGGCCACAAAATATTGATCAAACTAACATAGGACTTGCAGGAAAGTAAAACATTTAGTGAGATCTGTGGCATCAGCTGTGAGAGAACTGCAGACAGTTAACTTTCACTACAGCTTCTGCCTTTTTTCTATTTCTACTGAGAAAATGGATTGAAGACAGAAAAGTTTAGGGGGAATTTGCATATAATCTTAAAAATCCCTTTAGCATGAAAAGAATGAGCCTGGGAGTCGTTAGGGCGCATCAGAGTCTGAAGAAGTCCCTTCCATAAGCAAATATGGAAATATTCCACAGAATTCAAATGAAGCCACTGCGCAGTTTGGTCTCATTAATAAGGCAGTGTGGCCCCTGTGTGCGTGAGAATGTGGGAGAAGCTTCCTTTAAACCTTTTGAAACTTTAGCCTCATCGCCATTTTTCACTCATTTGTGGTGCATTGTGGGAAGTGTGTGTCTCCAGATTCAGCTTGAGCAGTAACTGGCATTTACCACCGTTACATTGTTTGAATTACTAATCTCAGTTTAAAATTAAAATGAATCTGTACTTGTAACATAGGTCTTTATATTCCCCCCTTCTTTTAACAGCAGCGCATTTAGCCAATAAGTAAGTGTGTATCTTTTGCGTCTGCTGCTATCTTACGACATGGGAACTACTTTGAGAAATTGTATATGTATTTCAATTATATACTGTAGTTGTCTTTAGATTTCAATTCTTGCTTGGATTGAAACAGAGCTGAACTGAAGCTGAAGAAAAAGTATTATAGTAGTGTATGTGGACAGATTCATGTTTTTGTTGATTTGTTGAGGCTATTGTAGCACTCATGAAGTTGAAAAACCTGCATTGGGTATTGATTCCCATTCATTTATAAAAAGGGGATCTGAGTTTGCGGATGAGAAAACGTCCGAGGGCCATATGGAAACCTGATTCAGGCCGTATGTGGCTCCCTGGCCGCACTTTCCCCAGGTATGATATAGAGCCAATGCTAGAGAGAGATCATAGAGAGAGACCAGAGAGAACCAAGAGAGATAATATACCTGAGAGAGATCAGAGAACGAAACAAGAAAGATAGACCAAAGAGAGAGCAGAGATACTAGAAAGCAGAGAGAGACTAGATAGAAAGCAGAGAGAGAGAGACAGACCAGAGATGCTAAACTAGTTACAAAACAGACCACCGTTAGTAACTGCAGTCTTGTGCGATAGCTTCACGAGGATCAGTATCAAAATATCTAAATACTGAGTAATGAGGCTCCCATTTGACCCGCTGGCATTGTCCATCTAAATCCTATCGACTGGACCAAAACAAATCGTACTCGCCGCGAGGTACTTGTTATCGCTCTCCTCCATAGCCACAGTCCCTCTACTCTCTTTCATGGCTGGCTAATGAATGTAGATAGAGCTCCAGAGGATGCAGCGGTCTTATTATGGTCCGGTCCAGGCTTGAGTCTCCTCTCCCTCAGTAAATACAAGTGCTAAAAAGGTATGTTTATTAGACGCACCTTGACTTGACCTCAGTTCCTCGGGACCGGGAGCGTGATTACCTTTGTGTCGGAGGAGCCCAAACAGCTCTGTGCCTCTGCTCTCTCACTGACTCCTAAATAAATCACAATCCACATGACAAATGCAAAATGCAAAATGCCAAGACGGTCATGTAAGGCTTCAGATGAAATGGTTTATTCAACATGTTAGTTGTCAAACAAGTGGGATTTGAAATCTCGTTGTCGCTCCGCCGTGTTCAAATAAGGGACAAAATGTTGCGGCTGCCTCTGGTGTTCAGCTCACTCCGGATGACAAGCAGCGAGTGCAATACTAAATAACTAAAGCAGAAGGATCCGTTTGCTTTGTTGTTTGTTGCCAATGATTACAAATCTTAAGTTAAACACATAGAATCACGCAAAGAACATGTGTCCACTCTCATTTTACCTAGAGAAAAACCTTATAGAGTCCAGAGAGAGACCAGATGAATCAGAGAAAAAGAGACCAGAGAGAGAAACCAGAGGGAGAAACCAGAGGGAGAAACCAGAGAGAGACCAAAGATAATAAAGGGAGAGAACAGAGATAAAATATAGAGAGAGACCAGAGATAAACCAGAGAGAGAGACCAGAGATAATTCAGAGAAAGACTAGAGGGAGAAACTAGATAGGGAGACCAGATAGGAGAGCAGAGAGATAATAGAGAGAGACCAGAGAAAACCAGAGAAAACCAGGGAGAGAGCAGAGATAATTCAGAGAGAGAGACCAGAGAGGGGGACCAATGAGATAAACCAGAGGGAGAGAGAGTAGAGAGTGAGACCAAAGAGAGAGAGCAGAGAGATAAATAGAGAGAGAGAGAGAGACCGCAGAGTGAGAGAGAGACAGACTAGAGTATAGAATCACATCAGTTATGGCTGTGCGCTGTCTGAGTCTAATGTGGAGCTTAAGTAAATGAATAAATAAATAATGAAATGACTCCATAATATGATTCCATTGGCAGCTTCTCATCCAAACGCCTGATTGGACTGAACCCCCGAAGACGCCTTTTGGACACAGATTTCTTGTGCTGTGTATCCTCCGGTCCAATGAGCCTCATTAGTCCAATGTGTAGTCTCGGTTTCTGTCGTGACTCCCAGGGATCAGGCCGTCTCCCCATTACTGACAAATTGCTTTGAAAGGTCTTGTCCTTTGCACACAGGCGCACACTGTTTACTGTACTGGATCTTTCCCAGACTTTAGTTGCATGCTACACGCTCAGTGTCCACGCAGCCATGAAAGCACGAGAGCGTTTATATATACGCTTTAAATGAAATGGAGGCATGTCATCGTCAGCCTATGCATTCATCATTGAGAATATTTCAATTATTTGGATGTTTTTTCCATCCATATTATGTATATTTCTGACAACAATTCAATTCAATGTATTTTTGCAGAGCCCTGAATCACAACAGTATCTCGAAAGACTATACAAAACCGTCAATTCGCCAACACAGATCAGAGTATCACACAGTTCAAACACAGAAAAAGCAATGATAAAAAACACAGAACCATTGGTCCATAAGGGGCAGATGACCAATGTTCATAAATATTGATAAAGTTCATAAATGTGTCCTGGATCATTACCATTGTCCTTTGACTAGGGATGTCACGATTATCGTTGTAGCTCCCGATAAAAATTGACTGTTACATTTGCCGTCTTAATTTAATAGACGTGAGGTTCAATTTTCATTCTGTGACATCCCTAGCTTAGACCCTCCTGCATCAGCAAGGAACAACTCTAAAACCCAGTAAAGATATTTCTAAAACCGTTCCATTGGCATAACAAGAGCCAGTAGGATTTGCTGGAGGAAAATAGTTAAACCAATGAATGAGGGGCCTCAAAGATTTTCATTATTTTTGACCAATCAGGAAGTTGTGAGGGTGAACATACTGTAGCCAGGTCATGGAAAATTGATTGTCTTCATATAGCTCAAAATCACAGGGAGAACAAATATATAATCTATTTGATACAATAGCTGAATGAAGAATCAGTTGTTTATATGTCATTTTACACTAATATGACATATAAAAGCCACTGGTCCATATGTTAACAGCTTAATCAATCTCTGTAAATGCCCACACACGTCCTGGCGCCACCTCGTGCATCGGTGAAGAAAATTAACTAACAACATGTGAAGATCGCCTAATTATGCAGTTTAATTGATTTGTTTTCTAATCTACCTTTGTGAACATCAATGAACTGTTTTCAAAGGAATACTTTAGAAATTAAAAAATGTGCATCAATGGAATTAGGTCTGTGGTACAACGCCATGATCAGGTGACATCATTGCTAGGATAGGTTGCATTCATGTGACATCACAGCAATCCAGAGTGTTGCAGTTCAACTCTGCTGTCATGTGTGGATGCGTTTGTTTTGACAAGACCCAATTAAAGGACTCACGGTGAAATCACCTGATTTATTTTATTCTAGCGCTAATTGTATAGAAAAACAAACTTAGGAGACCACAACAGATTATTTATTTATAGAAGGACTTTTGCCCATAAGAAATACCGTATATCAATGTCTTTTGACAGCCAGAGTTTCTTTAGATGCAAAAACACAAATGAAAATATTTTCAACATATAAAACACAAGTATTCTGAGAAAGAATACAAAAGCACGTGAATGATCCATACATGATGAATGCAAACTGCACAGAGGTCTGTGTTTGGATGAATGTAATGTTCCATAGTTCTCACAATGAAGCCAAGTTGTCCTCCGAGGAACTGACCTTGGCTATAGAAATACATTATAACAATTAACAATTGCCACGAGCCGCAGCCGTCTCCAATGCAGAGAGATATGTGGCTGTTGCTTGCAGTGTGTAGGGGACAAATCTGACCAATATTTTGCACACTCGTAAGAAGGTGATGTCTCTTGATCTTTTCCCACCTTTTTGTTTGAAGAAGTATTCCGAAATACAAACACACGTGAAAATATGTGATGAAAGCAGTTTGGATTTTCATACATGTTTGTAAGTTGTACTATAAGATATGATTGAATGGAATTAGTTTTAATTCTGGGTCGTGTTTCTACCATGAAAATCTCCAAAACAAATGGGCAGTGACTTGGGTTGAATGTGGCTGAATGCAGTCTGTAGTGGACTCACCGATGTGACTTCTGTGAGACGAAGCACAGCTCATGTGTCCCCACAGAGACACCATACACACGGTGACCAGCAGTGCCTTTCTGCACATGCTCTGTAGGTCCCTCTCCTGCATTCTGAAAAACAGACATAATCACAGGTTAGAAGTGCAGATTGTGTCTCTGTGACGCATTCCATCAGCTCCTGCTCAAAAACACACGTTGGTTCGATCTGAGTCAAACCTGTGTTGGTTAAGCTAGCATCTGATTGGTTAAACCTGTGGTTGGTTTGACCTGTGTCACATTGGATCGATTAGTGCTCCAACCAAAATACATGAGGTTGAGGGAGGTTGAAAACGCTGCCATAGAACGTGCTGCTATACACTTCCATTCGTGTCTATTGTCGCGCCATCTGCCTGTGATAAGCATACATGATTGTAGACAAGGCAAGGCGAGTTTATTTGTATAGCGTTCACACAAGCCCACTCAAAGATCACACAAGGCATTAGAATCATAAATATTCACAGTATATTAAAAAGATACAATCCCTCGGTTGTCTGCACAACTAAACAGAACTGTTTTTAACCTTGAACACTGTCAGAGAAGGAGACTGTCTCACAATGTCAGGAAGACTGTTCCAGATTTTTGCTGCATGGAACAGAAAGGCTGCCTCTCCATGTTTAGTTCTGACTCTGGGCACCAGCAGGAACCCAGTCCCTGTGCTCCTCAGAGTCCCAGCAGGAGGACAGTCCCTGTGCTCCTCAGAGTCCCAGCAGGAGGACAGTCCCTGTGCTCCTCAGAGTCCCAGCAGGAGGACAGTCCCTGTGCTCCTCAGAGTCCCAGCAGGAGGACAGTCCCTGTGCTCCTCAGAGTCCCAGCAGGAGGACAGTCCCTATGCTCCTCAGAGTCCCAGCAGGAGGACAGTCCCTGTGCTCCTCAGAGTCCCAGCAGGAGGACAGTCCCTGTGCTCCTCAGAGTCCCAGCAGGAGGACAGTCCCTGTGCGCCTCAGAGTCCCAGCAGGAGGACAGTCCATGTGCTCCTCAGAGTCCCAGCAGGAGGACAGTCCCTATGCTCCTCAGAGTCCCAGCAGGAGGACAGTCCCTATGCTCCTCAGAGTCCCAGCAGGAGGACAGTCCCTATGCTCCTCAGAGTCCCAGCAGGAGGACAGTCCCTATGCTCCTCAGAGTCCCAGCAGGAGGACAGTCCCGGTGCTCCTCAGAGTCCCAGCAGGAGGACAGTCCCGGTGCTCCTCAGAGTCCCAGCAGGAGGACAGTCCCGGTGCTCCTCAGAGTCCCAGCAGGAGGACAGTCCCGGTGCTCCTCAGAGTCCCAGCAGGAGGACAGTCCCGGTGCTCCTCAGAGACAAGTTGGTTCATATGGCACTAACCTGTCTCAGAGGTATTTTGACTATACCAGTATTTATTTCATCCATACATTGTCTTAATGTTTGGATATACAGTATAATTGTTAAGAACTATATTTTGACCTTTTGTTCAGCTGTAGAACTAAAGTACACTGTTGTCCTGTTCCATAATTATTTTAGTTCCATTGCTGACTACTCACCGTTATACACAGTGACAGTATATATCTGAGCGTGTCATCCTCACTCACATAAACTTTATATTATTCTGATGCTCCTGAATACATTTCAATACATTTTCCTTTCATGTAGGTCGGACACATAACTTCAGTTTGTCGCTGAAGGTCGAGCTAAAAAGATTTGATTAAAAAATGTAAGAAAAAAATATATATAAAAAATACTTGCAGCAATATGGTATATTACTATATTAGTATCTGGGATATTACTTTTTTCTGCTTTTATGGTTTTTCTGTATAAAATGCTTGTTTCTCAATTTTTTCCCACCGGGTTTTTGTGAGTTTCTCCTTGCCGATGCAGGAGGTTCTGTTGGACAGTTGGTGTCAAACAAAAAGGACTGTGGTGATGATCCAGGACACTTTAACATTCTACAACATGTATGGACATTTATCAACATGTGTTCTATATGCTCTTTTGTGTTTTAACTGTTGATTCTCTGACCTGTGTTGGTGATTTCAATGGTTTTGTTAAGTCCTCTGAGATGACTCCTGTTGTGATTTAGGGCTATACAAGAATAAATTGTATTGTAATGCTAGGGAACGCCTCGGGAATTCCCTAGATGAGCTGGAGGAAGAGTGTGTGGATGGAGAAGTCTCAGGACGACTCTAAATAGACTGCTGCCCTCCCTTGCTAGGTGGGCAATGGATAAAGCCCAAAGAAAATGGATGCATGGCTGAGGGCGACAGTAGCTCAGTTGGTAGAGCATTGGCCTTCAGGCCAGAAGGTTGTGGGTTCAATTCCCACCTCTGCACCTTCTCCACCGACTCCCACTGATGACTGCTGTCGTTGTGTCCTTGGGCAAGACACTTAACCCCACTTTGCCCAAAGCCCCCACTGAAAGATCAAGGCTATGCTCACACGCACTGAGCAGCCATCCTCCTGTGGACTCACCACCTGTAGAGGGTCAGTGAGGGGCTGGTCCTATGAGACTTGGGTGGCATCTCTGACTGCCACCCCCCTGACCCAGAAATGGATTAAAAGGGTAGATGTTCGATGTGATGTTTTTCACTAAAGCATCACTACTACTGCTCTACTTTCACCAAATATATCATATACACACTAAATGATGCTATTGCTTGAGGTTGATGGAGTAAGTGCACTTAACTGTTTTGTTCCAAATCTTTGTCTCCAGCAAACGTAAAGCTCATGCGTAAATTCAGACTGGAAGAACAAAGAGACGCTATGCCTGCCACACTGACAACAGCAACTAACTGAGAAACAGCAATCAGCCTCAGCCGCTCAGTAACACACTTGTGCTCAACATCACTTCATGGCTGCATTCCAACAGAGCCTCTCAGTTCTCTGCAGCTCATTAGCTGTTCAAGCAGTAACCCGCCTCCTCCACTTCACCGCCTCTCAGTGGAGTTTCATGTCTTCGGCTCGGCTTTCTTCACCACCAGGTTCTAGGCCCTGGGGTTTTGCAAGCTTTTTTGCAGCCTTTTATTCTCCCTCCTGCAGACGTCATGCAGTTTTCTTGCCGGGGTCTAATCGCCAAGCTTAATGAACATTTAAATCAAATGCAAGTATATTAGTTTCCAATCAATGAGTATGCTGGTATTTATTAATCTAATTAATATATTCTAATACATTCTTTGAGTCCATTAAGATTTAATCTAAATAATGGAAGTCTGACTGTTGTCCAAGGTAGTGCCTTTTTCTGCTGTAGCTTTAGCCATCTTCTACCAGAAAGGAAAAGCACTTCCATGCAAACACTATTGGGGCAGATACTTTTTCCTCTGTTGATTTTGCGGTGGCAGAGTATAAAAACAAAAATTGCATTTTAACCCAAAATTAAATAGGTTTATCGTTACTGACCCTTGTACAGAGTCAAATAACACCCAGTTGTTTTGGAATGCCTTACATTACCGCACTACACAAAAAGTAATACATTACAGTAGTTAAATTACCACGTTCTTTTCCCCAAAATATGTTTTAAAAATCTTAATAAAAGTTTCATGCGCACATTTTATCTTTGCGATTTTCTTCTGCTTTGTTCTTTGCTTTGCACAGATCACATTTAACTGTAATTAGAGCCTTGTAAACAGCACCTCGTGTGGAATCCTGCTCCAGCTTGTTATCTCACACTTCCAAAGGTTTCTTCTGCACTAATGCTCCTCTCCGTCTGAGAGGCCCAAAGAGACACCAGCAACGCAATAAGGGTCTCATGTACCGCCAAACGGAACAGCCTTCTCTCATGTAACCAGCAAGAAGGCAAATGACATCTGCTTTGAATTTCTTCCCGTGAAACCGCTCAAATTAGTGCAAGGCTGAATTTTCTGTGGAGAGATCAGTGTGTGTGTGTGTTTTCTGGCGACGGCGAGTAGGATGTTTAGCGGCGAGTCTTTGTTCTCGGAGCCAAGACGTGGTACGAGAGGAGTCTCTATCGCTGCCTCCAGAGTAGCCCGCTTTCTGATGGTGGTGAGGGAAGAATCCACTCTGGTAAGACTCGCAATATTTTGTGCACCCAAACCCAAAGAAACAAATATGTTATAGTGCCAAATTTGGTCAATGAATACTGAGTTAGAAAAATAGCACAGACGGGATTTTTCAACAAATGTTTTCATGTTTGGGTTCATTCAAGAATGTATTCCGTATTTAAGCATTCTACTCTCGATATCTAGACATGAATGAAGATACGCAAACACATAAATCAAAACATACAATCTAGCTCATCTAGCTTCTGTCTTTCTATAGCTCCAGAGATTTCTTTTACTGTATTATCTTTTTACTTTAGTATTTTATTTTGTTTAATTCTGCCGTATACTGCAAAACATGATGCAATACGAGGTTGTAAATGCTTGAATCAAGTGGGTTTTTTTATTTTTATTTGGGCATATTCTAACTGTCTTAAAACAAGATTTGCTATCCATTCATTCATTTTCTACCCGGAAAGAGGGGGGGCGTTTAAGTGTCTTGCCCAAGGACACAACGGCAGCAGACGTCAGTGGGAGTCAGAGGGAGAAAGCCATTTAGTGTTATTTCAACATACTTTTTCATCCCAAGGGAGACATTACTTGTATTTTTTTAAAACAGAGATAATTTCGCTTGTCCCATTGGCAAACCTTGTTTTAAGGCAGTGCTCAAATTAGACTAAATTTAGCTAATTTCGAGGTTTTTTACACATATTTTTCACCACTTTTTGGCAGTGTAATGTGTGCAACGGCAACATCATAATTTCCTCGCTGTGGGACAAATAAAGCTCTATCTTATCTTAGCTCTATCTAAACAAACCAAACGGTACCTGAAGCAACGAAACACAGTATGTCGTATTTCTGCAGTTTAGCTTCTCGCTGAGCCAGAATCTAACCTGAACATTCCAACAACACAAACCCATCTTCCACTTACATATCTAGTTATAAAACATAATAACTTCTGCCTACAGTACAGGTGGAAATGAAATGGCCAGACCTGCGCCAACTAATCTAAAGCGGCTGCATCCTTTCCAGCTCGCGGTCGTGTTCAGCTGGTCTGATGGAGCAAGCTAACAGCAAAATAATTTCGACGGATGGAAGTGACAGGGAGAGCAGGTGGCTCATCACAACACGGCCGATCAGGGGAAACCTATTTTGGTGTAGGTTAATGCTGCTTTCTACATGCTGCAGGCAAATAAACACATTTAGTTTGCAGATTAAATTGGAATGGGCTACAGTGCGCAACATTATTTTAGATTACAGACTCATGTGAGCGACACAGGGCTCGCTAACCTGTGCGACCTCCTGACTTTGTTTTGAGATGACATTGCTCGCTGATGAACTGAACATGTCAGATCTGTGTGTGAGCGCGAGGCCAGAGTCATAATCATCGAAGTATAATTGACTCTACACAAATTCAGAGAAGAATGCCCTAGCTCTGCTCACTCCATTAGACTTAAGTTGACAAGCAAATATTCATGTAGCCGGGAGACCAAAGTCTGTTCCAGGCTAATGGGCTAATGGAACTGTCTGTGTTTATTTAACAGCAGTGGATTTAGTGAATGATAGATCCACAACCTCCAGATGTCCACTGCAGTCCAGGAAGTCATGAAGGAAGTGCAATAGTAATGAGAAAATAGGTTAGAAAATAGTTCAGTCTTTACTCCAATCAGAGCAAATCTTTCTGATGTATCCTTGAAAGTACCATATTTCGTATCATAATATTTGTTTAAATATGCGAATGAGCCTACTCTAATCAAATATATAATGCATGTGTTGCTCTGGACTGGACAATTAATTCACGGGGAAAACAATCACTGTTAAATGTGTTCCTCTCAGATGCTGCCGTACTGGACTTCCTACTTGCTCATTAGATGTTTGGTAAAAGACTCGGAGTGGGCAGGTACATGTTGCATAGCAACAGCTCTGCCTTTGATCGCCTGCATTAGTGATCCTCATGAAGAGAGTTCTCCTGATTACTCTTTGATGGATATGGCTTCAGTGGAAGCACAAACACAGTTCCCAGAGCTTTCTGAGCAGAGAGAAGTCAATGGGACCAATCTCACTCCATCTGAAACATGACAAAGATCGGACATAGCAGCTGTGAGAGCCGCACCATCAGTTTATTCTAGGTGTTTCTGCTGCCGCTTATCTAAATACGACACACAGTTGGTTATGCACCAGCAGCCATGCCCTGGGCCAAGTCTGCTCCAAGTGATAGAAGCAGAATAAACACAAACTGAGCAAAACAGAAAAGAGAGTGAACCAGATCACAATGTCTCACTGTTTTCCATATCGCACAATTAACATTTGCTACATTCATTGATAGTGATCTGAAGAATACTACACAATCGCTGAACAAAAACTTTATGTTTATCTCTGCAAAAGACAAATGTAGTGGTGTTCCAAGGTCAGCCTGTCCAGCGTCTCACTGACCTCTGCGGTTAGTTCATGACAGTTTATAACAAATCAATACGACGTCTGAGTGAGGCAAAGGCTCTTAATGTCAGAACTGTGGTCAACAGAAAGATCAGCCAGACGGATGCATTACAGCGTCGACAGTATATGAACATCAATAAGCAACACTTGATCTATGAGCTGACGGTGATGAGTCAAAGCACAGACTCACCGCTTCCTCGCCTCATGTGGGGGGCATGTGTTTGTCCAGATTGCATCGTTATAATGATGTACATGCTAATGAGCCTATTACAGGTAGTGTGAAAGTCTATCTATTTATCTAATATCTATGTACGGTATCTATCTATCATCAACCAATCTTTGATAGGGGCTTTGATGCATCAGTGTGTTTAGCGTCTCGCTTCCCCCATCACCATGTGGAGAGAATGGACAAATATCTGAACTCTGAACATCGGAAAGCGCTTTGGATGACCATTGAAGGACCAGGACATACTGTGGGACATGCCCTCATTGTCCACGGCTACAGTCCTGCTCTAGTTGGAAATTTGTAGGGAAATCCTTAATCAGATATTATGACCAGTAATCCACAATAATCCACATCGAACATAACACAATTCTATAGTCATTGACACGATAATAAACAGTTTTCCTCTACACCTAGCAGCACCTGTGCCCTCTAAATCTGCCCCTTTTATAGGAGACACTAAGTTCCAGATGGTATAAATGCTGTTGTATTTATAACTAAGAGACATTCTAAAACCATGTGTTTTAGAATGTCTATCGACCTCTGAGTGGCAGGCCAGTCCTTTTAAGTTAATTTTAGGGGTCTTCTTGGACCTGCTAAATGACAGATGGGTTCTTCTGTTTGGATTTTGGCTGACTGTTGCATTATTAAACCCACTCCATCAGGAGTGGGATGACACTGGAGCCTGCTAGTCTACCACTTGTTTAGACCACAGAGATGGATCTCAGACTAAGAGACAGCTGGACCAGAGACGTTAGGCTAGAGAGGCAATGGATTCTTTTTCAGATGCAGACGGGAGAAGACAGATGGAGGGAGGCGGACCACGGGACCCCGGAAGCTGGCTGATACCACGCCCCTTCTTCCTGCACATTTTACTTAAGGAAATAGCTTGAATGTGTGAGTTAGAGTTTTTTAGACTGGATCAGGGACAGCAGTGTGAGTTTGCGTGGAGCGCCCACCAAAATCATACTTTATACTTTATATAGGGAATAAGGGATAGTTAAAGTTGGTCCAGGTCGTTGTGTTAGATTCTTTTTGTATTAGGGAAATAAACCTTTTTGAATTTAACTTTCTGAATCATGGTCATCTTTATAAGGGATTTTGAACACGTCATTTTTTAATATAATAATTGGTGACCCCGACGTGATCCCTTTTGATGACTTTCAACCTATCCCTGGACTCTACATCTCTCCTCAAAGCGGCCGCTGATTTGAAGGTAAGCAGATACCTTTTGACTAATTAAAAATCTGCATATTGGACTACACAAATTAAGGGGAGAGGAGTTTTGTCCACGGAGGAGCTAATTCAAAAAGTAAAAATAGTAAAAGCCTAAAAAGTAGTGAGAGCCTTGCGAAAATACGTTAAAATTAAATAAAATAGGAGTCTAAGTAGCTAGAACCCTGCGAGAATACATTAAAAGTAAAGATTTTTTGAGAAGCCTTGCCAGAAACAGGAAAGCCCGCTGTGACTAGCGTGGTTGACGGACGCGTCAACACACAAGTTAGGTTTACACCATTGGAACCTGGGGGAATTTTGGGCCCCCCCGAAAAATGGAGACAGGCATTCCAATCGAGCAGCTCTATAGAGAAATAGAGGCTCAGATTCTGAGTGGTCTGGATAAAAAATATAGGAACAAGGCAAAACGAAAGGCTGTGAAAGCATGGGAAAAAATACAGAACAAAAGGGTCATACCTGAGTATATGACAGCGTCCGCATTAGCTAGGATATTGCGGGAAGAGGAAAATAATCTAAAACAGGATTTAAAAGAGCTTGAGGGAAAGCAGGGAAAGAGTTGGAATGAGTGTAGAAAAATTAAAAAGAAACTAAAAAAGGCTGAGAAACTGAGGACCAATGTACATAATTTTGCTTTGGCTGCCACGGCGTTGGCAAAATTACCTATGGTAAGTAAAGACAAGGAAACAGAAAACGGAGCAATGCCGGTGAGTAATATATACCCATCCCTACCCACGGCTCCACCAAAGTACTCTCTAGGTTTAGAACCAGGTAAGCCAAATCTAATATTGCCACAATATACATTTTCAGGAGAAGTGGCGGTAGGAAAGAGAGGGGACAATGACTTTGTAGACAGTGAATTGGACGAAGGGACAGAACAGGAGTCTGTGGGGGACAATAGAGATCCGAGTCAAAATCCAGCTGTCAGCCTCCCGCCACAGCTCCCACACACCCCTCACCAACCCCCACCCATTCAAGAGGTGCAGGAGCTTCTCCTGCACTCTCTCAGAAATATTAGAGCTAGGAAACCGACCTCTGAATGCACCGCAGACAGAGTTGAGGGAGAAGAAACCCCAAGTAGGACCCATGATTACGAGACCGCTAGACAGGAGAATGCAAAATTAATTAATAAAGCCGCACGCAGAGCCATGACTAGGACGGACAGTGAGAGTGACAAGGGAGACGGTAAAGCTAAACAGGCTAAAAAAGGAGCTAAATTCTCTTCTGACGATAGTAGTGATGACGGAGACCAGGAGCCTGGAGAAACTAGACCGGTGGCAAGCAGAACCAGGTCTCAGACAAAATCCATGTTCCCTCTGAGACCAGGACGAGGCGCAGCTGGGGAGTACCATCCTTTTTCTGTAAGTGACATGCAGACTATAAAAGACAAAATGCCTCCATTGTGTCAAGGAGCTGGAAACTGGATTTCCAGTCTCAACACATGGTTTACAGGTCATGATGTGGCGATGGGTGACGTCCGGGCAGTGATGGCAGCATGCAGTAAACCATGGGAGAGAGACGCTATTGAAAGACAAGCTGGTACTGCTGATGTTTGTGATTCTTCCAGATTTGGCCAGTATGCAAATGCCTGGTACGAAGCACTGAGGGAAAACTTTCCAACCCCGCTGTCTTCTGCCCCTCGTGAGTTAACTTGGCTGGAGTCTGAGGACCCAATTGTATTTTATGACAGGAGTGTGACCAAGTGGATGGACACAGTAGGAAGACACCCTCACAAGGTCAGTGAAGTCATGCCGTTTAGAACAGCTATTTTGAATGGTTTACCAGAAACAATACGCTCAAAGATTGAAGACAACCCAGATAATATTAACCCGGATTCAGCACAATGGAAAACAAATTTAATCTTTCACATTAAGCGATATGTTGAAAATAAAACTAAAGAAAGAAAGAGTGTTGAAGATATGACTTGTCAACTTTTGAAGTTACAGCTTAGTGAAGCGAGAAATAAAGCCACCCAGAATAAAAAAGTAACGAGTAATCAGATGACTAATATGCCTGCTGGACTTCCCACTCCACCACGACAGGACTGGACAAGGGGAGGGGCCAGAGGTGGTGGGCGTGGGGGCCGGGGAGGAAGAAGGGGTGGAAGCTGGAAAGGGGGCAGGGATGTGTGTCACCTCTGTTACAGGCACGGTCACTGGGCGAGGGACTGCCCCTTTGAAGGAGAGGCCTCCTACTACCATGGAGCGCCTGAGATGGTGCGTGGGAGGGGCCCCCAGAGAGGAATGGGACCCAGACCAGAGCGCGCAGGCCCTCCCTCCCCATGGACGGCTCCGAATGACAACCTGGCCCCGAGAGATGGACAATATTTCCAGCATGGGAACTACTGGGGCGAGTATGAACATGAACAATCTTACTAGGGCTGCCTAGGAAATCCAGGGGACAAGGTACCAGCAGAGCCTATGCTCCCCATAAGGGTGGAGGACGACAACCTGATGGCCCTGGTGGACACTGGCGCCACCTACTCTACCATCAATACAAAGATACGCCCTGTCCTGCTCTCTGAGGAGCACATCACCCTGGTTGGATTTTCTGGGACACCTGAGGTACTGCCACTCACTAAACGTTTAAAGACACAAATTGGAACACAGACACTGTGGCATTCTTTTGTAAATGCTCCTAAAACACCTGTCAACCTGCTGGGAAGAGACTTATTGACTAAAACCAATGCGTCAATTCTATGTGGACCGGATGGTCTACAAGTGACTTTTCCAGGGGGACAAATTTACAGATGTGTGACCGGTGTATCGATGGACTCCTGCTGGCTTCTGAGAGAAGAGATGCCAGACCAGTATGCAGACATATACTGGGTGAGACTGGACCCAGAAAACAAGTCCACGGACAATAATGGTGTGCATTCCGTCTTCTTCAAGTGGAAACCCTGGATAAATTCTTTGGCCTCCTACCACCTCCCACTGGACCCTGCCCACTTGACATTATTCTATGACAGAGACCAAGACTTAATGTACAGAGAACAATTCAAACAAATTGAAAGTGATAGGTGGACATTAGAATCAGATTACATTTATATTGGGCCTGAGGGTGTGGCGGCCCATACACGGCTGCTTCCTGAACAGTGTGAGTGGTATTACATGTCTTCCTCTGCTGTCCCACACATCACCTTGGCTGTACACCCTGGTCACGAGGCTAGAGCTTTAGGTCCAATGGTAAAGAGACTGGTAAAAGCTGACGATTGGTCTGACACCCAACTCCCTCATGTAGAGTACAGCATTGAAAATAAGTCATACAGAATAAAAGCAAATATGATAGACACAGGGGAAGTGGAGCACGAAACATTGACCAGACATCATGGTAGACACATGACAGATCATGATGATACTCATGAAATATTGAAACAGGTGCCTGCAGAAGTTTGGTCCCAAGGTCCCACGGACGTGGGATTGTGCACCTCTTTCCCTCCTGTGTCTTTACAGATGAAGCCAGGAGGCCCGATTCGCATAAAGCAGTATGCCGCCAAACCAGACGCTGTCGAGGGCATCTCACAGGTGATAGAGGGACTTACGAAAGTGGGAGTCCTCGAGCCATCAAAATCAGAGTGGAACACGCCCACTCTAGCTGTGCCAAAAACAGGTCAGAATAAATATAGAATGGTCCATGATTTGAGAAAAATAAATGATTTAACATTAACTCAGTGTCTCCCAGTCCCAAACCCTTATACAATGCTGTCATCACTGTCACCAGACCTCCAGTATTTTACTGTTATGGATTTGGCTAATGCATTTTTCTGTATTCCCCTGGCAGAGGAAAGCAGAGATTTCTTCTCATTTACTCACAGGGGCCAAAAACTGCGTTACACCCGTCTTCCCCAGGGACATAAATGCTCCCCGGGCATTTTTAATCAGACTTTGAACGCTCTGCTGAGAGAGTTGGTGCTTCCGGAGGGCGTGGTACTCCTACAGTATGTGGACGATCTCCTCCTCGCCTCGAGGACGGAGCAGGCCTGTCTACAAGCCACTAGGGACACTATAAACTTCTTACATTCAAAAGGATTTAAGGTCAGTAAGGAAAAGCTACAATGTTGCAGGCCTGCGGTGACCTTCCTGGGACGTAGTGTGTCTGGAGGATCCACAAATATGTCTCCAGAGCACAGAGATGCTATTTTGTCATATCCCAGACCCACCATGGTGGGGGACATGTTGTCCTTCCTGGGTCTGATAGGCTATAGCAGACACTATGTGGCAGATTTTGCAGACAAAACTAAACCTTTAAGAGCTTTAGTTAATGAACATGGCATGAGAAACACAAGGGCTAAACTGAATTGGGACAGAGATAGTGAGGCACAGTTTATCTCACTCAAACAGGACCTATCCTCTGCGGCTCATTTGGCGTCACCAGATTATTCGCACCAGTTCTATTTAGATGCCACAGTGCAGTCTCAGGTAGCTAACGGGGTGTTATATCAAAAGTGCAGAGGCCAGAGAAAAATCTTACAGTATATTAGCGTTCCATTGGATTCAATCGAGGCTAGACAGGTTGACTGTTCTAGGTATGCTGCAGGAGTGGGACATTTGATTAAGAAAACAGCACATTTAGTCATGGGGCATGCTTTAGAAATATTGACTGATCATGGCGTTTGTGCATATGTGTCCTCAGCTGCCTTCACTATGTCACCTTTGAGACAGTCACGGCTCTTACAGGTGCTCACTCAGCCCCACATAACTTTTACACCTCTTGGCATTAACATGGCTGACCACATGCCAAGACAGGGTGAGCCTCATGACTGCAGTGTAAGAGTAATAGACAGTCTGAAGGTGCGACCTGACCTCCAGACTGACCCACTTCAGGACCCCGACTTACAGCTTTTCACAGATGGGTGTTGCTGGAGAGAGAGGAATGGCAGCCTGAGAGCGGCATATGCAGTTGTCAGTGTTAACGGTGAAAATTTTGTTACAGTAAACAGCGGTGTTTTAACTGACAAACCATCAGCGCAGGCGGCAGAACTAGAGGCTCTCTGCGCCGCCTTGGAGTTTGCTAAAGGTAAATCTGTAAATATTTACTCCGACTCTGCGTATGCTACTCAGGCTGTCCATTTCAACCTCTCCGAGTGGAAAAGAAACGGCTTCTTGACTGCTAAAGGCCGACCCATCACACATAGAGCCCTGGTGGAGAGGCTGGACAGCGCTCTCCAGCTTCCAAAACAGGTGAGCGTCATCAAGTGCCAAGGGCACTCCAAGTCAGACAACTTTGAGGCCAGGGGAAACGAGGCTGCGGATGAGGCCGCAAAGAAAGCTGCCAACTACAAGGTCAGTACTCCAGGAGTGTTTGTGGTTCGGGACGAGGGGCCAGACCTGGCAGACTGCCTGCCCGATCTGTCCCTTCAGGTTTTAGCTGAGGCCCAAACAAAAGCAGCTCCTGAAGAAATATCCATGTGGGTTCAAAAACGGGCAAAGAAGGATCCAGAACTGGCATCTGGTACGGCCCTGATGGCCGCCCCGCCCTGCCCATGGGGGACCTCTCACGAGCGGCTTTATCTGAGGCACATGGGCTAGCCCATGTGGGTCAGGTACAGATGCTCAGGAATATGTCACAATGGTGGCATCCCTTTAAGACAAACATGATCCAAGATTATACTAGGTCCTGTCAAATATGTCAAAATTATAACCCATCGCCCTGCTCAGCTGTTTCCCCAGGAAAATTCACACCTGCTGCTTGGCCTGGAGCACATGTTGTGATGGACTTCACAGATATGATTAACAGGTGCGCAGGAAAGCGGTACCTGTTGGTCATCACTGACACCTTTACGGGATGGCCTGAGGCATATCCTGCTGCAAAGGAGGATGCTGCCTCTGTAATCAAAGCCTTAATTCAACATTACATCCCAACGCATGGCTTTCCCCAGTTAATAAGGTCTGACAATGGGACGCATTTCAGGAACAAACACTTGCAATTGGTAGAAAAACATCTGGGGCTAAAACATAAATTTGGAACGGTCTACCATCCTCAATCCCAGGGCCGAGTTGAAAGGATGAATCAGACCTTGAAAAGTAAACTCTCTAAAATCCTGGCAACGAGTAAATTGAATTGGCTACAGGCATTGCCTATTGCCCTGTTGTCAGCAAGGCACTCTGTTAACCGCATTCACCATTTCTCCCCATACGAGCTGTTAACAGGGAGGCCTATGCCAGGACCAGGGAACAGGGTGGTGCCTTTCACAAAAGACGACTCCCCAACACCCCCAGTGCGGGTGTACTGGGAACAATTGAGAGAAATGTTGTCTAGTTTTTCCCAACAGGTTGAAGGAAGTCTCGACCTCTGCGAGAAGGAGGCCTCGGAGGATCCACCTGCCTGGGTCCGTGTGAAGGTGTTCAAAAGGAAGTGGAACGAGCCCCGCTGGACCGGACCCTTTGAAGTGGTGGCCCGCACTCGCAAAGCTGTTCAACTGAAGGGACAAGGGAACAAGTGGTTTCATCTCTCTCATACGAGACCATCTGACCCACCCTCGTAACCACGCTCACGGGTTGGACAGTGACTCACACACGCTTACACTCGCTCTTAATATGTTGCCTTGGGACAGGGAGCCCTGGCCCACGACCAAAAGAGGGAGAGCCATCCTATGGGCTATCGCTGCAGTTGGTTTGGTCGTGGTCCTGGGAATTTTAACATGGGAAGTGTTAGAAAACACACAGCTAAGAGACAGGGCCAGACTTGTAACACAATCCAGTCTTTGGTCCAATAAGACTGACAGAAATAAAAGATCCATAGGAGAAGGCAGCGTTAGAGACTCTCTACCTACGGTTGTGACAGTAAAATGCCCGGTGGGTGCGACAATTACAGCCCACATACCAATGGCAACAATCTTTCCCTTATCCTTTCGACCTGACTACACACTCTACCTGTGTTACACACCGTCAACATGTAAATATGAGAGACATGGAAAAAGCTTTAGAGCATCGGTGGACTGCACCTGTGATGCTTGGGAGTATGTTATATCCAATACAGGTCCTGATTGGGGTTATAATAATGAACACAGATTGAAGGGACGAGTGATTCTGACTACAGACCACTCACAAACAACGGTGCTAGTCACTGTGAAAAATTGTGGGATTGATGTGAATGGGACTTACGTTATTGGACATTATCCAGGAGACATTAGACAATGGATTTCAATTGCCCTACCCGAGGACAAGGAGCTAGACAAGGAGGCCATAGATAGTGAAGTATGGCAAGACAAACAAAACGTACAGGTGACTGCTGACTGGACTGTTTCTGAATTGTTAAAACAAGCAACTGGATATGGGGATAGAAACGCTTGGTTGTGGACCGTGGAACACATGTCAGCGGCTGCTGGCTTTGACGATTGTGTTGTGTGCTCCACTGCACGTCCCACTTTGTATACAGCCCCTGCTCCACTTTTCCCAGAAGATGTAGATGGTTATAATTGTATGATAAAGTTGTTTTGGCAAGAAAAGGACCTGACTGAGGAGACAAAGACAGTCCCTAGCAACTGTTCAATGTTTGAAGTATTGTTTCCAGAATTGGATTCAGAAATTCAGCCCCCTATGTTTTCCCACAGGAAAAGCAATTACACCTGTTTCCACTCACTCAATGGAGGGACGAGGCCGCGTCTCCAGTGGGGGTTCCTTCCAGCAGACTGGTGTGTCAACAACGTGACCTTGCCCAGTCCGGTCCCCATGACCCGGACCAGAGGTGATTTGTATTGGTTGTGTGGAGATTTAAAACTTAGACATAGACTAATAAAAAATTTTACAGGCAGTTGTGCAATGGTGCGATTAATGATGCCCATTTCCATAATTGGCCATAAGCCATCCCTAGACAGTCCCCACCCACTGCATAGATTTAAAAGAGCAATACCATTCCTAGATACTGGGAAAGATAATCCAACTTACATGGACTCTATAGGTGTTCCACGTGGAGTCCCTCAGGAATTCAAACTGGTAGATCAAATTGCAACAGGTTTCGAAAATATTCCCATAATTTCCGCTATTTTCCCTATCACGCCAAACAAAAATGTAGATAGAATTAATTTCATTTGGTATACTATGCTTAGGCTTGCCAATCACACCAGGGACGCAATAGAGGGATTGGCGGAGCAGCTGGGGGCCACCTCTCTGGTAGCATTTCAAAACAGAGTGGCTCTAGACATGCTCTTAGCAGAGAAAGGTGGGGTCTGCAGTCTATTTGGTACAGAATGTTGTGTATACTTCCAAATAACACACATCCAGATGGATCAGTTTCCAAAGCTCTGGCTGGTCTCAAAATGCTGTCAGAGCAAATGCATGACGTTTCTGGAGTCCCGGAGAACCCACTGGAGGCGTGGCTGGACAGCATCTTGGGGAAGTGGAAGCATGTAATTTTGTCTGTTATCACAAGCCTTGCGGCCATCTTTGCAATAATAATGGTTGTAGGATGTTGCTGTATACCTTGTATACGTTCTCTTTGTGTTAAAGCTATAGACACCGCTGTTAACCCTGGACTGAGAGGTCAAATGCTTGCATTGGTTGAGGATTCCCCCGTCCCGTCGCCTGAGGAAGGTTATTGAGATGTGTGGCCTTTCTAATAGCGGCCAAAAGAGGGAATGTTGTATTTATAACTAAGAGACATTCTAAAACCATGTGTTTTAGAATGTCTATCGACCTCTGAGTGGCAGGCCAGTCCTTTTAAGTTAATTTTAGGGGTCTTCTTGGACCTGCTAAATGACAGATGGGTTCTTCTGTTTGGATTTTGGCTGACTGTTGCATTATTAAACCCACTCCATCAGGAGTGGGATGACACTGGAGCCTGCTAGTCTACCACTTGTTTAGACCACAGAGATGGATCTCAGACTAAGAGACAGCTGGACCAGAGACGTTAGGCTAGAGAGGCAATGGATTCTTTTTCAGATGCAGACGGGAGAAGACAGATGGAGGGAGGCGGACCACGGGACCCCGGAAGCTGGCTGATACCACGCCCCTTCTTCCTGCACATTTTACTTAAGGAAATAGCTTGAATGTGTGAGTTAGAGTTTTTTAGACTGGATCAGGGACAGCAGTGTGAGTTTGCGTGGAGCGCCCACCAAAATCATACTTTATACTTTATATAGGGAATAAGGGATAGTTAAAGTTGGTCCAGGTCGTTGTGTTAGATTCTTTTTGTATTAGGGAAATAAACCTTTTTGAATTTAACTTTCTGAATCATGGTCATCTTTATAAGGGATTTTGAACACGTCATTTTTTAATATAATAATGCTGAGGGGATTTTTTCTGTAGGACCAGCCTCATTTATATGCTGTGGAATTTTGAATGAATGCGTTTTTTCAGCCATGTGTCAGTCGCATGCAGCTGGAGTATGCAGAAATGATACAGCCTCCGCTCCGAGTGCAGTTTTAATAGAAATCAGTGGATAAAGAAACGAGATGGATGGAACATGTGTGTACAAAAAATAATAGAACAAAATAGTTTTAGGTACAAAGTATAAATCAATCCTTTGTTCTATATTGAGTGAAAAAGTAACTGAATTCAGACCTCAGAGCATATTGATCAGTGGAGCCGGCTGCGTTCCTAGAGGCAACAGGAACACTGTGCAACAGAACCTTCCAGATTAAAACAGTAACTTTCCCACAAAGTAAATCTGTCTCTGAAAATGGAGAAGCTTCATTTCCAGCTGTTGTAGGATAAATTAAACTTCCGTAACCCTTTCTGTGTGATACAAGTTCAATTACCACCAATAGTTTAGGATGTGACAGCTAAATGACATGTTTTTTATACTAAGACCACCTAATTTTATCGCCATGTGAATGAACTCCAACTCTGAAGAGCACAGGGACTGGCCTCCTGCTGATGCCCAGAGCCAGGACTAAACATGGGGAGGCAGCATTCCCGATGTACTGTATGCAGCTAAAATTTGGAAATCCTGAAAATGTGAGACAGGTTTCTCCTTTGACAATGTTCAAATCCAGGTTAAAGAAAGTTTTGTTTAGCTGTGCATACAAGTGAGGGATTGTATCTTTACTATTTTTTAATGTATGCTGATTATTTAGGATTTTAATGCCTTGTGTAATTGTTTTTTTAAAGTTACATGAGGCGAATACAGGATCCATCTCTTAATCTTCATCTTCTATCATGATTGTTAAGCACTTTGAGTTGCCTTGTGAATGAATGTGCTATATGCCATACAAATAAACTTGCCTTGCCTTTCAAACTTTCCAAGTAGGGAAAGTATGTAAACTGCAATATGCTTTCAAATAAGATAAGGACAAGATCTTGTAGTCTGAATTGTTTTTCTAAGTAAGTAATGTTTGTTTTTATAGCACATTTTACAGACCAAGACCAAGCACTTTAAAATATTCAAAGTTAATAATAATAATAATGATGCATCAGTTTTTTATAGTACTTTTTTGGACACTCAAAGACGCTTCACGTGTCATTATTCATTCACTGATAAAACTACTACTACTAGCCTCAGCTGCCCTAGGGCACACTGACAGAAGCGAGGCAACCAGTACGTGCCATCAGTGGTGCCTCCGACCACCACCACCAACCATTCACACACGCCAGACTCATTCTAGGCAATGAGGGTTAAGTGTCTAGCCAAGGACACAATGACAGCAGACATCAGGGGGAATCGGTAGAGAAAGACTTGTGGTGGGCTCGAACCCACGACCTTCAGGCTCAAAGGCCATGCTCTACCAACTGAGCCACTGTCGCCCCCACGTCGAGTTCAGATTTGTTTCCATTCTCTCCACACACAGTGATGCCCCCAACCAACACCATACATTCACTCACTCATTACAATGTACATGTTTTTAGTGGTAGGGGAAACCTGAGCAACCAGAGGAAACCTACGCAGACATGGGGAGAACAAGCAAACTCCACACAGAAAGTCCTGGAGGTGGAATCAAACCCAGGACCTACTTGTTGTGAAACACAAATATCACTGACAATGACAAAAGAGTAAATTGTACACTGATTTTGAGAGGGACCAAATAATATCTGAGTTAAATCCAACTATAGGAACCACATCAGAGCAGTTCTGGAACCAGTTCTGTTTTGACGACGTTGGCAGTGTTATTCCCAGTGTTTTTCCCAGTGGGTAGGAGAGAGTTCTGTTTTGGAGGCTGGCATATTGTTGCAGAGGCTCTCAGACCTGTTGTCCTCTCAGGGAGGGCGAGGTCAGCCGGCTCCTCTGGCATAGTGACTCCTGGACCTGCTGTAGTGAGTCCTGGACCTGATGAGTCCTGGACCTGCTGTGGTCTCTGCCTCTGCCCTCTCTCAGGCTGTAGTCCTGGACCTGCTGTAGTGAGTCCTGGACCTGCTGTGGTCTCTGCCTCTGCCCTCTCTCAGGCTGTAGTCCTGGACCTGCTGTAGTGAGTCCTGGACCTGCTGTGGTCTCTGCCTCTGCCCTCTCTCAGGCTGTAGTCCTGGACCTGCTGTAGTGAGTCCTGGACCTGCTGTGGTCTCTGCCTCTGCCCTCTCTCAGGCTGTAGTCCTGGACCTGCTGTAGTGAGTCCTGGACCTGCTGTGGTCTCTGCCTCTGCCCTCTCTCAGGCTGTAGTCCTGGACCTGCTGTAGGTAGCCCGGGACCTGCTGTAGTGAGCCCTGCACCTGCTGTAGTCTTGGGCCCGCTGTGGTCTCTGCATTTATACCTTTCTCCCGCTGTGGTCCACTCACCTCTACTCACTCTTGACTCATCGCAGCGTGTTTTGTGCCACCGGACACACGTTACAAACAGCAGGATCAGGAGGCTGTCATGCCGCATCACAACATCACAGCGAACAGATGATGCACTGAGGCAGAGAGGAGACCGGGGCTGCATCCAGATTCACACAACTCCTTTTAGTGCTTATTTCCCTATGTGGCAGAAATTCCATAATAGGTCATAACCAAACCTGGAGCTATACCATGACTTATTTACTGTGTCTCCTCGCTGTGTTAAGGATTCTGTAGGTCTACCCTTCCTGCTGCTGTCAGACTGTACAATGAGAACTACTGAGCCTCTACTTGTACCTCTACATCTGGAAATAGTAAATACTGCAAATCATGTGCAATACTGCAATTTCAGAACATCCACTCATAGTGACTTTGTCTGCTCATCATCCTGCCAGATATGTGGAGAGATAGAAAGAGAGAGCAAGGGAGGGAGAGAGGCCGAGAGAGTGAGGGAGAGAGCGGAGAGAGGATAGGAGAGCGAAAGAGTGCGCGAGAGAGAGCGAAAGAGAGAGAGAGAGCAAAAGAATGGGGCCAAGAAAAAAAGAGCGAGAGAGAGAGAGAGACGAAGAGAGAAAGTGCGAGCAAAAGAGCGAGAGCAAAAGAATGAGCAAGAGAGCGAAAGAGCAAGAGAGTGATCCCGTTAGTGACCTCTTTAGTGTCCTTGTGGGGCTCCGTCAGAAGACTCACAATCGTATGTTTTAACCTTTTCATGAACCGCAAAGTGCACTTGAACATCCTCTTTCAAAAACCGGTCAATTGTCGATGCATGGGATGTAAAAATAGGTTTCTAATGGATTGATGTGCGCTTTCAAAGTAAAAAGAAACACATTTTGTGCAGAACGGTGGACCACTTACAATCAGAGACCTGAGGAAAGGTTTGGTTTATTTATTTTTCTTTCAACTGAAAGATTTCAACTGCAATTATGATTTGTAGACTTATGTTACTGGTGTTTTGAAAAATTATGCCATATTTAAAGGAGTCCTCAAACATTGGTTGAAATCAAACCAGTCATGCTCCCATAGATAATCTGCTCTTCCTTGGACTTTCTCTTTCTCTTTCACTCCTCTTTTAAATTCTTTATGTCTTGCTTGTTGACTTATTGTTTGTACTTTTACTAGCTGTGTGTTTGTGTGTTTCATACCTGCCTTAGGACAATGGATGCAATTTAGCTATTGTGCTAATTCCAGCATATCTATGTTGACGCTGTTTGCAGTCACCCATCCATCCATTTTCTACCCTTTAATCCATTTCTGGGTCAGGGGGGTGGCAATCAGAGATGCCACCCAAGTCTCATAGCACCAGTCCCTCACTGACCCTCTGCAGGTGGTGAGTCCACAGGAGGACGGCTGCTCTCTGAGTGTGAGCATAGCCTTGATCTTTCAGTTGGGGCTTTGGGCAAAGTGGGGTTAAGTGTCTTGCCCAATGACACAACGACAGCAGTCATCAGTGGGAGTCGGTGGGGAAGGTGCAGAGGTGGGAAATGAACCCACGACCTTCTGGCCTTAAGGCCAATGCTCTACCAACTGAGCTACTGTCGCCCACTGTTTGCAGTCACATTGATGAATATGTACTGTCCTAAATTCAAATAAATAAATAAATAAAAAATAATTAAAATTATTGTGGTTGATATTTTATGAAGTGAAGTTTGGTTATGATTTGACATGACATGCTTTTACTCTGTAGCCGAGAGGGAGACATGGAGGAGATCTCGAGTCGCCTGAGACTTGTACAGAGATGCAAATATGAACTGAGAACTCTCATTAAGCTCTGCAGAGTCATCCAAGCATCAACTCT
This sequence comes from Knipowitschia caucasica, assembly GCA_964034765.1. Classification (NCBI taxonomy): domain Eukaryota; kingdom Metazoa; phylum Chordata; class Actinopteri; order Gobiiformes; family Gobiidae; genus Knipowitschia; species Knipowitschia caucasica. Next base: position 30,349,373 of record OZ035828.1, on the reverse strand, counting down.
ACAAATGAAAAAAATCAATCTTCCGGCCAGTGATGAGATTCAAAACTGTAAGAAATACCTGCACTGCAAACAATTATAAAATATGAGGTAATAATTACTTGAATTGAGTGGTGTCCATTCATGGCACTGATGCTTCTCCTCCATCCTACAGCTTCATGCCTCTTCATTCAAACTCAGTTTGCACTTAACAAACAGTATTTTCCACAACAACTCACTTGGACCGATCAATCCTGAACGGTCCAAGTGAATTAGGTTCTCGGCAAGTGCATGGCTGGGGTTACAGATGATACTTTTTGGACCACAGCAGGAGAGATGCCTGCAGGACCAGGACTACAGCGGGTTCAGGACTATAGCAGATCCAGGACTACAGCAGTCCAGGACTACAGCGGGTCCAGGACTACAGCAGTCCAGGACTACAGCGGGTCCAGGGCTACAGCAGTCCAGGACTACAGCGGGTCCAGGGCTACAGCAGGTCCAGGGCTACAGCAGGTCCCGGGCTACAGCAGTCCAGGACTACAGCAGGTCCAGGACTCACTGTGCTGTAGGAGCCAGCTGACCTCCCCCTTCCTGAGAGGACAACAGGTCTGAGAACCTCATCAACAGTGTGCCAGCCTTCAAAATAGAACTCGCTCTTGCCAACTGAGAATAACACTGGGAATAACACTGGGAATAACACTGGGAATAACACAGGGAATACACATTCAGAACAACTATTTACTCCCATTGCCTTTGCCCAATGTTTTTTCATTTTATTTATTTATTTGACTGGGACAGTACATGTCAATGAACATATCTGGTTGGGCATATTTGTCCACACGTCAGATTGGAGCTAGAGGCAAATTTTCATCTGTAGTGCCAGGGGGCGGAGTCACGGGTCACAAAACAAATACAGCAGTTAAAAACATCAACGACAGGAATTCATACAGTGTCCCAGCGTAGGGCGATTCATTTTCCAAAACAGAAGCTGTTGCACATACCACATCTATTACACACAACCCACTATTGCACATAATCTAGTTCACAGAACCCACTATTGATTCAGATTCAGATTCATTTTATTTGCCATTTGCAGTAAAACCACATAGGAAACACTGTGCAAGACTGTGTACCAGACAGAGAAGACGGCACACACCAGAGCTCTTGCCATGGCGCCATCTTTAGGGCGCCATGCAAAACACCTACACACAACCCCCTATTGCACACAACCCTCTATTGCACATGTCCATTGCATTAATACCCTTGCGCTCCTTGTCACTGGTCAGCCATGTTGGCAAGTCAAATTTTCCAGAATCAGAATCAGAATCAGAATTATTTTTATTGCCACGTAAGTAACAGGAAGTCACAGACTTGGAAATTACTTTGGCTCAGTGCAACAGTCAAAAAGAGATAATAAAAATAAAGAATAAAAATAAAGAATAAAAAACACTTCTAAGGAATACATTTTAATTTAAAAGTTACAGTTACTATTTACAATATACAAGTGCACATGGTGCACACAATGTAAGGTGGCAGCAGTACAGTGAAGTAAAGTGACGTATGATGGGCAGTAAAGTGAGTTTATAAAGGGCGGGGGGACAGGTTAAGAAGTGTTCAAGAGTCCAACAGCAGAGGGGAAGAAACTGTTCTTGTGGCGGGAGGTTCTAGTCCTGATGGACCGCAGCCTCCTGCCTGAGGGGAGTGGTTGGAATAGTCCATGTGCAGGGTGAGAGGGGTCGGCTGTGATACAACCAGCCCGGCCTCGAGCTCGGGCGACGTACAGGTCCTGCAGCGATGGAAGGCTGGGGCCGATCACCTTCTCTGCAGAGCACATGATGCACTGTAGTCTCTGTTTGTCCCTGACTGTGGCTCCAGCGAACCACACGGTGACGGAGGAGGTGAGGATGGACTCGATGATGGCCGTGTAGAACTGCACCAACATCTGTGCAGGCAGCTTGGCTTTCCTGAGCTGCCGCAGGAAGTACATCCTCTGCTGGGCCTTCTTGAGCCCAGGAGCCAGGACTTCCGCTGGTTGAAAGAGTTGAGCGATAATAGTTCACGAGTTTGGTCCTGCTGCACGCCGCCATCTTGTGGACGGGTTTGGAGTAATCTGAAATCTTCTGAGTTCCTTCCATTTCACAAGTTTGCTACCATCTCCGGAATACATTTACAAAGCGCTAGTGAAAGCCGGATGTCTTGCATATAGTCCAATTGAATTTGATTGGAGGCAAATCAGTGCGTTTGGATCAACTGGACAGTTTCTACTACATTTAAGAGCACAGGAAAGAGGCGTGCATAGAATACTATACTAAATGTATGAACTTTGACGCATGAAGGCATTTTTCTCAGTAATGAATATAAAGTCCCCCGCTGCATGTGTTTCATTGATTCTTTACTTGTGGCATGACCACAATTCCCGTTGTGCAATTAATATAAGTGCAATCACATGTACTTTAGCCAAATGTCGGCTTTCACAGTAATATAACAGCAATCTTGATTACACTTTTATTTGTTGAAGCCACGGACCTAACAGTTCAAAGTCTTCCACTGGGAACATGGAGACAAGACAAAAACAGGTTTGAACATTACTGAATAGCGAGCGTTTAGAGTTATTAGAGATTATTGTAACTATTGAAAGCACTCAAGAAATGTACAGCAAACAATGACGACTACACTACCAACCACATGCGTCTGTGCAATAATTTGTAGATAATGTCAGAATGTGATAGATAGAACCAAAATGCGTCCACTGTTCTGAGGGGAATAAAGGATCTCTTCACCTTAATCTTTCAAAACAGTTGTTTTTCACATGTATTTATTTATGTCTCGGTTTCTTCAGAGCATTTTCAGAGAGAGAAAAAGTGAGAAAGAGAGGACCACCCTCAACCAATCAGCTCTCACATATGTAAAAGATAAAAGATGAAACATTTACGGATCAGATAAAGACCGACACAACAAAGTTAGATTTTATTCTATTTGTGTGTGTGTGTGTGTGTGTGTGTGTGTGTGTGAGTGTGTGTGTGTGTATGTGTAACGAATAAAACAAGGAAGAACCCAAAAGCAGTACTGCAGAAAGGTATTAAATGCCACAAGAAAATAAAACCGAAAGTAAAAACTGAAACGCATCAACGAGAGAACGAATATATAAAAAAAATAAAAACGGATAAAAATAAATCAACATAAAGCCCACACCATTAAAGTGTGTTTATATATTGCTGCGTGTGTGTGTCTGTCTGTGTGTGTGAGTGTGCGTTTGTGTATGTGGGTATATATGTGTGTGTGTGCACGTGTGTGTGCGTATGTGTGTCAGTGTGTATGTGTGTGTGTGTATGTGTGTGTGTGTGTGTGTGTGTGTGTGTGTGTGTGTGTGTCAGTGTGTGTGCATCTGTATGTGTATACGTGTGTGTGTGTGTGTGTGTGTGTGTGTGTGTGTGCGCGCGTGTGTGTGTGTACTGTGAGATTTCATAACACTTTGAAGCAACTTTTGTTAAAGTTAAACTCATCATTCTATCAATGTGCAGAAGCCAGTACTTTTCCCTTGTTTTGTCTATCTGAAGGCCAAGCTACAAGCACACCGTGGAAGCTGCTGATTGGAGGTCTCCATGCCTCCGCTCTGTATAATACACTTGCATTCTCTTGTTTCTGTGATCGTGTGCTTTGATCGTGCTGTCTCTACCATCGACAATAAAACATGTCTTCTGTCTGAATTTAAGACGCGATCCCAGACTATGTCATCTTCTTCAGGTGGTGGAAGGATGCGGGCATTGTCTGTAACATCTAGAGAACAGAAGACTACTTTTTTTTTTACACAAAAAGTGTTTTTTTTTTAAGCCAAAACTGAAAAACCTCAAGAGAAACAATGCATCTGGACCAGCACATGGACAATCTGCACAGCCCCTGATTCCAGTCAGGCTGTGAGCTGCTGAGACATGGACAACACCAGCGTCCTCTTTTGCAAGGACATAATTTGGAACAATTGGATTTCTGAATTTGGACATAATTTGGACTGAATTGGATTGCTGAATCTGGACACTGAAGCTGAAACGTGTGATTGAAAGACACGTCACAGAAGAATTCATGGCTCGACACAAACGCAGCCTGAAGAAACCAACACGGAGAAGTGGGAGAGACTGTTTTCAAAGCAATATCTGGAATCACCATCGACTGATGAAGTTTGGTATTTTACTGAAGATTGTTGACAAGTTTTATGAAAGATCTGAAAATGTTTTATGAGTTTTCTGAGTTTTTGAAGTATTCCGAGTCCTGAGTTTTTTGAGGTACCGAGTGAAGTACCGAGTTTATGAGTTTTTGAAGTATTGAGTTATGATGTTATGTTGCTGTTTATCGATCCTGATGGTCACACGTGAATGTGTGACCAGAGGGGGGAATGTGAGATTTCATAACACTTTGAAGCAACTTTTGTTAAAGTTAAACTCATCATTCTATCAATGTGCAGAAGCCAGTACTTTTCCCTTGTTTTGTCTATCTGAAGGCCAAGCTACAAGCACACCGTGGAAGCTGCTGATTGGAGGTCTCCATGCCTCCGCTCTGTATAATACACTTGCATTCTCTTGTATCTGTGATCGTGTGCTTTGTTCGTGCTGTCTCTACCATCGACAATAAAACATGTCTTCTGTCTGAATTTAAGACGCGATCCCAGACTATGTCATCTTCTTCAGTACTATGGGTAAATCTTTTGAGGAAGCTCTCCCAGTCCTGGCAGCACTTTGGTAATGAGTCCCTGTGCTCCGGCTGCTGCTGAGGCCACTGTATGCATCATAATAAGAGAATGACACAAAAAACAACAGCTTGGAGTGGAGCAGACATTGTTAGACCTTTTAAAAACAGTCAGAGGCGCCCAAAAGAAAGCCAAGTATTTGAGAAAGAGGCTGGTGTTCCGCGATTCCCCAATCTACAACACCTTAGTCCATCTGTACCTTTGAGAAACCGCCAGCCTGAGCCAAATGCATTATTTACTTTAGAGCAAGGCAGGACTCCGATTCCATTTGCTTCAGCAGCAGTAGCTTTGCATGCACTCATAAATAATAAACATGGAGCACAAGTGTAAAAGACGAGCCCGGCCACAGCACATAGAACAAAGCTGCTAATTTACGCACGCACAAATAAACATCGTTCATGCAAGAGAGTCACCCGACAGGAAGTAAGAGAGGACGACAAAGCACCACAGAACAACCACATATGCATGAGACGATACATGTGTGTCTCTGCTGGAACTTACACATGTCCTGGGTCCTCATTAAAGCCACCATTATGGACTTTCTAACTGTAATGTGTCAGTATGTATGAAAACATGGGAAGATAAATAAAACACATTCACGAAAAACTGTATTTAATTCTAAAGAAGACATACTGTATGTCACTCTATACTGTTTTTCCATTTAACAGGAGAATGTGACTATTGACTTCATCCAGTAACCATAACATTATTCATTTACAAATAAATTATTCATTATTTATTTATTACTTATTCTTTAACTACAGAGCCTCATGTGTCACTATTTGATGTTATGGAGGTGATTGGCTGATTTTTTTATTTCTTTATTAATTTGGATCCTCGTCTGTCCTACAATATGTCCCAGAGGAGACACACACACACACATACATCAGTTCCTACCAACAGAGCGCTGAAAACAGAAATGACCAAAACACATTTGTTCTAAAACTGTACATATAATGAGAAGATTTTAATGATAATTATGATGATTATTTTGGTAAGTTTTTAAATATGTTTTTTCATAGTATCCGCCTGCCCACACACTCCGGCTGTCCACAGCCTTCACCTTTCTTTCCATTAGAAATGTCCTTCTAAAAACATGTTTGTGGCTCCATGTGGAGAAGCACACAGCATCGATGTCGCCTCCTCAACCCTTTGACACAGGTCTAAAATCACGGCTCGTGATCTTACTTTTGAGACAGGTGGGTGTTAACAGTATGTATATTATATGTATAATTAGGGCTGTCAAAATGATCGCGTTAACGCGCGTTAATAATTTTTTTTCATTAATCGCGTTAAAAAATTTGAACGCTTTTAACGCATGTGCCAAGTGACTGGCACCCCGCGCGCGTGTGACCGCGGGGAAATTGCTGCGAATGGGAGTCCGCAGCGTTCTGGGGCAGCTGCGGCCGCTTTGGACAGTCCTGCAGCTGTGAGCGGCTTTCAACAGCACGAAACGTGGTCATGTACCCAATGCCATATACACGCACAGGACGCACAATAAAAACAGCGCTGCAAGAAACAGTCCGTCTCCCCCGTATCTTCTCCCGAGGCAAAAAAAGACGCTAAATTAAAGCTGGGATATCTAACTTTTCCTTTGCACTACCATTTCATGTTTTTGCCCATAAATGAAATGTTGTGAGCAAATCAAACAGATTTAATGACAGCCATTGGCTGACATGCATTTCAGACTTTTTACAAATGTCCCATTCTCATCCCTGTAACAAAGAATTGTTTGTAGAAGGACAATAATGAAGAGCTTCCACAGCCTTTATGAGACAGAGAAGAAGAAAGAGGAAGCTCTTTGTGGATTATGTTGAGATGAAAAAATAGTGTCTACTACAGAAAGACAGAATGTTAATAATGTTAATGCCATTTTATGTGGATTTATTGTTATAATAAACAATACAGGACATATGTTCACTATGTCATCATTTATCTTTCCATTCAAACAACAATTTACAAAAAAATATGGCAAAATTTTGCCGATTCGAAATGCGATTAATTACGATAAATTCATTTTTAAGTTGTAATTTACTCGATTAAAAATGTTAATCATTTGACAGCCCTAATATAGGGAAGGCCTACATGGAACGCCATAACCAACAGGTTGGCATAGTGTACAGAAACATCTGTGCAGAGTATGGGCTGGAAACTCCAAGGTCTAAGTGGGAAACTCCTCCAAAGGTGGTGGAGAATGAGCGTGCGAAGATCCTGTGGGACTTCCAGATACAGACCGACCGAATGGCGAACTTTGTGGTGGTAGACAAAGGGCAGAGGACAGCCGTGGTGGTGGACGTGGCAATTCCAAGTGATGGTAACATAAGAAAAAAATAACACAAAAAGCTTGAGAAATACCAAGGTCTCAGAGAGGAGCTGGAGAGGGCCTGGGGGGTAAAGGTGACAGTAGTGCCCGTGGTGATCGGTGCACTCGGGGCAGTGACCCCGAAGCTAGAAGAGTGGTTACAGCGGATCCCTGGAACAACCATCCATCTTTCTATATCTCATATATATATATATATATATATATATATATATATGGATGGATTTATATATATATACATTTTTATTTATTGAAATATTAAAATAAGATGACAGTGTGAAGGATGAGCCCAGACAGAGCCGTGTGCTTGTTGTGCGTGTGCTGTGGCCCCTGGCAGAGCTCTGCAGTCACTTTGACTGCAGTGTGTTGGCAGAGCCTCATGTGCCTCATTGAGGAGGATGTGGAGAGAATCCTTCTCAAAGCAGAGCCAGTTTAATTCTCTTTTAAGGTCCCTTCAAAAGCCTGTGTTCTGCTGCGCTCTTTTGTGCGTCTTCAGAAGCTTTGTGTGTGTCTCTGGGTTTGTGTGACTCCAGCCTCTTTATATTTAAGAATGTAAGAATGAGGCTGTTCTAGTTTTATCCATGTCTTATCCATTTTTTCTACACGTACAGTAATATCACTGATAACTCACTTTGCAGACTTTTGTATTACTAACATATTATCATAAATATATTTTGAGATAAGCACTACTGTATGTGTTTTTAATACATCCATTTCAGTGTAACAGCAAAAACTAATATTCAGTCATGTTGAATTCTCTAAAAAACTTATCTGACAAAAATCATTACAAACCTCCCTTATTCAAATCACTGGAGTTACCATCTTTATAACAATAATACATTTATATTTGTTTATAAATTCTGGTGCCAATTAAAAGCTGTTTTTCAATGATCAAGAAGACAGGAAACTACAGTATTTAGAACGATGTGGTTCTGTCCAGGCTGCAGAAGACCCACGGCCCCTAAGCCCTGGAGGAGGCTCAGCTCACACCTATATGAACACATCAGAGCGTTCACGTCACGAAGAGCCTCGCGGAAATCCATATGGTTCATGAATACAAGCTGTTATCATTGTCCTCACAGCAACTGCATACAGTGAGAGTGCTCCAGTGTTTTATTCTCTCCTACTTGTTCTTAAAAAGTGTGAGGACTATTTATTTAGTTGATTGTTTAATAATAAAAGTATTGCTTCTTCGGGCAAACCTTTTTTTCTTCTGACTTGGCTGTTTTCTGGTTGATCTGATGAATTACAGGCTGTCGCTCGTCTGCTGAGAATCTACCTCTGTGCTGCTCCAGAGCTTATCTTACAAACCCGCTCAGGGGAATTGATTAATTCATCACCGTGAGCTGTTTTTAATTACAGTGTCAAATGATCTGTAAATGGGCAAAGTGAAATCTATTACATCATTCTATATTTAAGCCAGTCTAGTGTGTCCCTTGTCTCCAGCGGCTGAGGTCGTACAGAATTACTGATATTTGAAACTTAAGCATAAGCAACACTTAATTATCCCCAGGCTGCTCACTAATCATAGTCCAGCTCTGGTCCTGGGCCCGGACACTGCACCGCTTGACACCACTTTACCCAAGACACTTCCAGTCACAGACCAGACCTTCTGCTGTTTAATTATCTATGCTCTATCTTTCTGTCTATCTATCCTCTATCTATCTATCTATGTATCTATCTATGTATCTATCTATGTATCTATCTATGTATCTATCTATCTATCTATCAATCTGTGGCAGCCTAGGGGTGGTGGTAATATGATTTAGAAAATAAGTTACATTAATTAATCATAACTGGTTAAAATATGTAAGTATTGAAATAAACCAAGCAACGCCACGACCGGAATTTCACCGGAAGAGTACTGTACTATAAATTAAGGACACACAGGTAAGTATTAAAAGATTAGAATGCACCAGGTTCCAAGTTTGACAGGTTTATTTTACAGTGTGGTCAATACAGTTCAGTCTTTTTATTTAATTTAAATGGATAAGAACTAAATGCTATACTCTCTCACTCGTTCGCACACTCACTCACTCTTACTGTTATTGCACATTCCCACAAGTATACGCCCCAGAACCGGGACGCAGCACTCGTTAAAGTGCGTGAGTGCTAGACGCAGGCGTCCACAGCTGCGAAGGACATGGAGCAGCAAAACAGTGGGGTGAAACAGTCACAAGGCAGAGCAGCGAAACAAAGTGCGATAGCGATACGAAGCTGCGAAGCCAAGCAGCAGATAAAGCAGCTGAAGCCAAGCCAAAGCAGCAGGAATCAAGGCAAAATAAAGCAGGAGCCAGGGCAAAACAGAGCAGCAGGGGGCGTGTGCCAGTGCCGCTGGAACGCACCTATAAAAGAATGAATTTAGAATATTACCTAAAATAACCCTAACTAAATAAATAACAAAAAGGGGACAAAATAAATCTAAATAGATAAGCCTACCAATTAGAGCCCCAAGAACGAGTGGTCCACAGCTTTAGGCCAAACAGGAGGCGCGCTCAGAGCAGCCACTATGAATGGGCGGACCAAACCCGCGCCACTTGTGGTGCGTAATGCTGATCACCACCAGCTAGATAAAAAGGTCCCGAGTTAAGATTAGAACTATGCATGAATGAATTTTGCTATTAAATAATTACCTTTAATAATTAGGTACACGCCACAGCGCATAGGACAGCGCAGCCCGTAGGCTTGGGTCAAGCAGCGTGACTACAAAGCGTGGATTACATTACAAAACTGTGCGAATTTATGAATGAACCGAAGCCTGCATGATTATACCTGTCGCTGCAGTCGAAGGCACGCTACAGAGGCCACTGTCGCACGAGAGTGCAGACGCAGGGCAAACACAGGAGCTGGGAAAAGATTGCGTTTTGTGAATGTGCATTCTACATGTTGTATTGGAAGCAGTGGTTTACCTGGCGCGCAGAGGTTTTTGGGTGCCTAGAGGAACCAGACAGCAGCACTGGAATGCGTGGAGCTGGGACAAACTCACAGCTGCAGAGGCGTGAGGGCAAGGAGGGGCAAATGAGGGGAGGAGCGCTTATAAAGCCCACCGGGGCGGCCCGTGGGAAAGCAGGCGCACCCTCAGCACTGACCTCAGAAGCCGTTTTACCACATTCTACCCTCCCAAATGGCATCGTCGCCCCGACGATGAATCCGTTGTTTTCAAGTGAGACAAGCCGTCTGTTGGACTAATTTCCAATGGTGGACCTTGGAAGATTGTAGACATTGGGGTGCTGACCTGCAGTAGCCCGGGTGGATCTGCGCAGAGGAAGCTCCCCCGCTTGAGACTCTGTGCTCGAAAGGTCGGGTGGAGTTTGGGAGGGGCTCCGGTGAGCAGAAGAAAGCCCTGAGGCCCTGGAGGCAGGAGGGGAGCGCCCCAAAGACTCTGGTATAACGAACACATTGCCATCATAAGAATCCGGAGACCACTCCTCGCGTGGGGTGAACTGCTCCCTTGGTGGGTCTTCCGCGACCATGCCAGGGTTGCCAAGAGAAACCAAAGCTTTAAGCAAGGAACGATGTACTCTCCTGATCTTACTCGGGTCATCAACCGGGGCCACTGTATACACAGAACCTTCCCCTTCTGGTACCCGTATAACCTGGTAGGTGACTGGACACCAAAGGTCCTGAGTCTTCTGGCGACCCCTTATGTGGTAATTGCGCAAAAGCACAAGCTGACCCTCTTGGAGCGGGGTGACTCGCACCAGCCTGTCATGGTTGGCTTTTCGGCGAGCTGCTGCAACCTTTAACCGGGCTTGCGCCCCATCAAAGGCAAGGTGTAGCCGGGCTTGATGCTCCGCTACCCATTCCGTTACACTTCCCGCCAGTGGTTCCTGCACGTGGCCCAGAAGGAAGTCAACAGGAAGACGGGGCTCCTGACCAAACATAAGGAAATACGGAGATTCCCCGGTCGACTGATGAGGTGTCGTGTTATAAGCGAACAACACCTCAGGGAGACAGGAACTCCAGTCCCGCTTCCGCGAAGTAGGTAACGTGCGAAGCAGATTGTGCAGTGTGCGGTTGAACCTTTCGCACTGCCCGTTACCTGCTGGATGATATGGGGTGGTTCGCGATTTGGTCACCCCATACAAGCAGCAAAGCTGTTGTATCAAAGCGCTCTCAAAGTTGCGGCCCTGATCTGAGTGGATACGAGCTGGGACACCAAGCTTCGCAAACCACTCCGAGATCAGGACCTGTGCTACAGTGGACGCACGTTGGTCCCTGGTGGGGACAGCCAAGGTGTATTTACTGAAGACGTCCGTCATCACCAGGACATTCTCTACACCTGCCGATGTGGGTTCAAGCAGGGTGAAATCGATTGCCACAATTTCGTTCGGCTTTGATGCCAGGAGGTGACCCATGTAGCTGCGAGCAGCTGGCTGGTTATTTTTAGCAAATTGGCATCGCTCGCAAGCTTGGCACCACTGCGCCACCTCCCGGGACATACCTGGCCAGTAGCAGCGAGAGCGCAAAAGGGCTAGAGTCCGGTCAACCCCTTGGTGTCCGTGCTCCTGGTGTACCTTGGTGAGGACATCCTTGACCAAAGCTCGGGGCAAGAGCAGCTGGTATACTGCCCCACCACCATCTGACCGAAACATCTGTCGGTACAGGAGGTCGTCTACCTCAACCAACCTCTCCCATTGTCCTAGAAGGACAAGGGCTAGTTCCGAGAGCTGCTGTCGCTCTACCTGGGTGGGGCGCTGATCTTTCCGCCAAAAGACTGCTACCTCCTGGATGACTGGATCCCCCAGTTGTAGAGTATGGAGGTCAGCTGGGGCATAATGGGGAAATACTGCCATCACAGATTGTGAAGCCTGCCCTTGTTGGTTCTGCAGCATTTGCTGCAGTGGCTGAGGCAAGGGAGTACCTTGGGCAGGAAGAGTCTGCACCTCCAAATCCCAGGGCTGCCTGGATAGGGCATCAGCATTGCGATTGCTCTTCCCAGAACGATACTTCAGCTCGAAGTCGAAGGAGGCAAGCTGAGCGGCCCAACGCTGCTCCACAGCACCTAGTTTTGCAGATGACAAATGGCTCAACGGGTTGTTGTCAGTGTAAACCAGGCATTTCTGTCCCAGCAGGTACTCCCTGAACTTCTCAGTGAGTGCCCACTTAAGCCCCAAGAGCTCCAGTTTCATCGAGCTGTAATTCGACATGTTTCGCTCAGGGGGTCTAAGGCCACGGCTGGCGTATGCAATGGGCCTTACCACCCCCTCCTGTTCTTGAGACAAGACTGCGCCTAGGCCATTATGGCTGGCGTCTACTTCCAATATGAAGGGAAGGGAGAAGTCTGCATATGCTAGAACCGGGGCCGAGGTGAGCTTTGCTTTAAGAGCATCAAAGCTCTGTTGGCACTCCTCAGTCCATGGCCCAGCAGCATTAGGGGAGACTTTCTTCCGAGTTGGCTTCCCTGTAAGTTCGGCCACTCTGCGATGTAAGGGGGCAGCCAACTTTGCGAAGCCCTCCACAAATCGCCGGTAGTAACTAGCAAACCCAAGAAAGGATCTAAGCTCGGTGGCAGTGTTTGGTGTAGGCCAGCTAGCCACTACCTCGATCTTGCTCGGGTCGGTGGCTACTCCCTGGTCAGAGATGATATGACCCAAGTAGCTCACCTCCGTCCGGAAGAAGCTGCACTTGCCCAGCTTGGCCTTCAGACCCTCGTTCTGCAGCCTACCCAGCACCACCGCCAGCCTCTCCAAATGCTCCGCGACTGTAGAAGAAAACACCACAATGTCATCCAAGTACAAGAGGAGAGACTGGCATTGTTGGTCCCCAAAAATGCGCTGCATTAGCCGCTGGAAGGTGCTGGGGGCATTGCAGAGCCCGAAAGGCATGCGATTCCACTCAAATAACCCGAATGGCGTACAAAACGCAGTTTTGTGCCGATCGCTCTCCCTGACAGGTACCTGATTATAGCCGCTGGCCAAATCCATGGTGGAGAACCACTTGGCACCTGTCAGGGCGTCGAGTGACTCCTCGATACGGGGGAGTGGAAACGCATCCTTTCGGGTCTTGCCGTTCAACCGACGATAGTCGACGCAGAGTCTGAGGCTGCTGTCCTTCTTCCGGACGAGCACTATGGGAGAGGCATAAGGACTCGAGCTCTCCCTAATCACCTCAGCCTCCAAGAGCTTACGGATGTGCTCCTTCACAAGCTCGTAGTCTGATGGTGGGATCCGGCGATAGCGCTGCCTTATAGGCGCGTCATCGAGAAGTGGGATGTCGTGCTCCACCAGGTTGGTACAACCCAAGTCCTGCTCATGGGCTGCAAACACAGTGTCATACCTCCGCAAGAGTGTTCGCACCTGTTCCTGCTCCTCTGTTGACAGCAGGGACAAATCCACCCGTTCGATTGGGTCCGTTGCTGAAGTGGCAGTGGCCTGTGCTGAGATGGTCGCCATAGCGGTAGGCACCTCAGTCACACCTGCCGGCAAACTAACCACATTTACATTATTAAGCGTTCCAACGACGGTGCGAGGGTACAGCAGTACGTCGCAGGTCCCTACATTAACAACTGGAACATAAGCAGTGCCTCTAATGACTTCAACCAACGATGGTGAGGCCAACAAACCGGAGGGCAATCCCGACTCCACGGGTTCAAAAAGCACTGGGTGGCCACTGTACTTTCGGAACAAGTAGCGGGCACGACCTTCAGGCTGCCCGGAGGAACGCGCACAACCTGCTTCCCTCGGACTCTAACTCTCCCAGGGCGTGCATTGACTGGCACCTGGTGAGCTACATGGCACTTTTGGAGGGCGTCTACCAAGTAGGTAGGGGACGCCGCCACAGGAGCTGTGTTGAACAGTGCCGACCCATGCTGTCCAAAAAGTTCCTGATAGCACTTTCCGATCACGTTCATCCCCAAAACGCCGGGGACCTGAACTGGCATACCTGGTGGGTCCCTTACGACCAACACACCACAGCGGGGTATTGACTTACCACAGAGCACAACACTGAGTTCGAGGTACCCTACATAGGGGATAGCCAGCCCGTTGGCTGCTCGTAGCTGCAGCCAATTACAGGCTTGCAACCGCTCCACTCCTCGGGACTCAAAGTGTTCTCTGAAGAAACCCTCTGTGATTGTTGACACCATAGAGCCAGTGTCAACCAAACAAGGCACCGAAATTCCGGCCATATCCACTTTTATGTGCGGGCAAGACGCTATCAGTTTGGGAGCATCAACCAAACGGCTTGCAACTTTTGCTGAGCCAAAAGAGGCCCCACCCGGGCGGTGGCTCCTAGACCCGGGGGGAACTAGTTTTCCGACTGCTGTTGTACGTTACCACGAGACGGACGAGAAGAATGTTGCTGCCAATCGGGGGCACGCTGCCCGTCGCAATGCCTGGCTATATGACCTGGCCGTTGACACCTGTGACAGATTGTAGGTCCAGGACGAGGAGACAGACCTCTCTGGCGCTCTGATTGGAGAAGTGCGATGCTCCGAGTGAGCTTATCAAGCTGGTCCTGCTGCCGCTTTAGGAGTTCTTTCATGTCACTTACCTCTGGGCAAAGTGGATGGGGCACACTTGGGGGTCCACTGTGCACAGCATACTGGAGGCCAAATGCTGAAGGCACGGAGTTGCTTCGCCCACGGGCGCCAGCCGGCATACCCTCGCGCTCCCACCTCAATGCCTCCCCTCTGACCTCTATCAAGGTTGCGTTTGGATTTTGACGAACGTGTTGCTTCAACACACGGCGCAATGCTCCATCACAGACATACTCTATAAACTGGTCACGCATCAAACTCTCAGAATTCGGCATAGCATTAGGTGCACGCGCTTTGACTTTGTCCATAAGGTTTAATAAGGCTAGCGAGAACTCTAAAAGGGTCTCTCCCTCCTGTTGTTTACGTGAGAAGAAGGCTTCCTGAAGAGCCACATAAGAATCGGAGCAGCCATATAAATCCTTAAGAATAGAAAGTATTTTATTTGGGTCGTCTCTGTCTGCACTGCTACGATATTTCAGCTCATGTCGTGCTTCGCCTTCTAAATGGTCGTATAAGAAGAATGCTTTATCAACTGGTTGCGATAGGTGTCGTGACCTCATGCAGGCTTCCGCTTCTTCAATCCAATCATTAAGGCTAAGCCCAGTGTGTCCTCGGAACATGGGACATTTCCGATCTCGTGGAACATAAACAAACCTATCCAGTGCAGGCGCAGTAGCGGTCCCAGCACCAGATGGTTGAGCCTGGTCTGAGCGCAGCCTCACGTTCTCCGTCGTCAAGTGGGCCACTTTGTCCCTCAGTCTCTGCAGTTCTTCCTCCATTATTCTACACGCGCAAATGCCAAAAAAAATGAGTCTGGAAAAATTTTTACAAATACGATCTACAAACTCCGCCGCCACACGCCAACAACTGCTGCTGCTGCTTTGCCCCAGACTGAAAAACAAACAAAATGGTTGAGAATGTGTGACCTGTTCACAAAAAGAAAGCCACTACACAAGTAGCTCTACATACAATGCATGAAATTCAGTTTTTGAATATGGTTGTGAGTGAAACAGTACACCTGCACCAGCAATTATTCCAGTGGTCACAATACCTTAGCTTCAAACAGAAAATATACATCAAAATCAAATGTACACAGCAAATCAAAGTGCAAACCACACAAACATGCAAATAGCATAGGCAACTGGTACTGTTCGATTGACTTTAGCAGTGACTATTTTTCACAAAACTTTAACTGACATTTCAAAACATTTTTCACAACATAACTGGAACCTGGGTATCTGTTTATTCAATATCCTGCCAGCAATAAGCCAAATCTGTGGCAGCCTAGGGGTGGTGGTAATATGATTTAGAAAATAAGTTACATTAATTAATCATAACTGGTTAAAATATGTAAGTATTGAAATAAACCAAGCAACGCCACGACCGGAATTTCACCGGAAGAGTACTGTACTATAAATTAAGGACACACAGGTAAGTATTAAAAGATTAGAATGCACCAGGTTCCAAGTTTGACAGGTTTATTTTACAGTGTGGTCAATACAGTTCAGTCTTTTTATTTAATTTAAATGGATAAGAACTAAATGCTATACTCTCTCACTCGTTCGCACACTCACTCACTCTTACTGTTATTGCACATTCCCACAAGTATACGCCCCAGAACCGGGACGCAGCACTCGTTAAAGTGCGTGAGTGCTAGACGCAGGCGTCCACAGCTGCGAAGGACATGGAGCAGCAAAACAGTGGGGTGAAACAGTCACAAGGCAGAGCAGCGAAACAAAGTGCGATAGCGATACGAAGCTGCGAAGCCAAGCAGCAGATAAAGCAGCTGAAGCCAAGCCAAAGCAGCAGGAATCAAGGCAAAATAAAGCAGGAGCCAGGGCAAAACAGAGCAGCAGGGGGCGTGTGCCAGTGCCGCTGGAACGCACCTATAAAAGAATGAATTTAGAATATTACCTAAAATAACCCTAACTAAATAAATAACAAAAAGGGGACAAAATAAATCTAAATAGATAAGCCTACCAATTAGAGCCCCAAGAACGAGTGGTCCACAGCTTTAGGCCAAACAGGAGGCTGCGCTCAGAGCAGCCACTATGAATGGGCGGACCAAACCCGCGCCACTTGTGGTGCGTAATGCTGATCACCACCAGCTAGATAAAAAGGTCCCGAGTTAAGATTAGAACTATGCATGAATGAATTTTGCTATTAAATAATTACCTTTAATAATTAGGTACACGCCACAGCGCATAGGACAGCGCAGCCCGTAGGCTTGGGTCAAGCAGCGTGACTACAAAGCGTGGATTACATTACAAAACTGTGCGAATTTATGAATGAACCGAAGCCTGCATGATTATACCTGTCGCTGCAGTCGAAGGCACGCTACAGAGGCCACTGTCGCACGAGAGTGCAGACGCAGGGCAAACACAGGAGCTGGGAAAAGATTGCGTTTTGTGAATGTGCATTCTACATGTTGTATTGGAAGCAGTGGTTTACCTGGCGCGCAGAGGTTTTTGGGTGCCTAGAGGAACCAGACAGCAGCACTGGAATGCGTGGAGCTGGGACAAACTCACAGCTGCAGAGGCGTGAGGGCAAGGAGGGGCAAATGAGGGGAGGAGCGCTTATAAAGCCCACCGGGGCGGCCCGTGGGAAAGCAGGCGCACCCTCAGCACTGACCTCAGAAGCCGTTTTACCACATAACTATTTAACTATCTCTCTACCTATGGTCTATCTATCTATCTATCTATGTATCTATCTATGTATCTATCTATCTATCTATCTAACTATTTAACTATCTCTCTACCTATGGTCTATCTCAGTGGTTCTCAAACTTTTCACACCAAGTACCCCCTCAGAAAATACTTGCCTCTCCAAGTACCACCACAAATGACCACACCACACAGTAGCGTAGTAAGCCGAAGTATTCATCAATAACAAGGCAGAGGTTTCATTCCTAAAGAAGTATATTTAATGTAATATTTTACACAGTTTCAACAGTAAGACTGCGCTTAAATATAGGAAAAAAATGGTTTTAAATGTTTCATTCATTGCGAACTGCAAAGCCTCACTGTGAGTGATATTCTGGAGTGGGATCTTTGTCCACAGAAGGTTTGGACTCTGGTGCACTTTAGTTTCTAAGGCTTGCTCTGCTGCCCTCTTACATCTGTCGTTTACTCACAGAGACATGTTCCTATGGTTTGGATCAAATGATCGTTTGTTGCTCTCTGTTCCTTTTGCACAGAACTGGGAAAAAAACTGCTCCTTCTACATGGAACGTGTTGCAAAAAGACTAGAAATGATCTGATCTTATTTCCTTGAATGCTTTTAGATCCAGATTGAGACATCTTCAGTGAAATGTAACTGTTTTTATAATCCGTATTTTTATGAAATTGTGTGTTACTGTTGTATAATCTGTATGTGACTATTTTATCATCTGTATGTGACTGTTTTATCATCTGTAATTTTATGTAATTTTTGTACACGAAAAAGAGGTTCTCATTGACTGCCAGCCATTTTTTGATGACTTCACTGATTTTTAAGACTCACAGAATATTGTGTGCTATGAAAAATATGAAACCAGAGTCTGAAAGACAGGACTGTCTACTTTCAGCAGCAAAAAGAAGTTTGTTCTTAGTTTGTTTCGTTCTCCTGTCATCTCCAGTCGAAAAGAGGAGAGTGTGACAAAAAGCACCAGTCTTAGACAAAAAAATTAGAAAATGAGGTTTTTGTGAAAACAGACGAACTGCAGAAAAGTGATTGTAAAACTATTTAGTTTAACTTTAGCATCTCCTCAAACATGTTAGAAAACAGCAACACGTTTTGAGAAAGTGTTTTAAATGTAAAATAATAAGTTTTATGGCACACACACATCCACAAAGTGTTGCTCAAAAATTTCAAAATGTACTCATCCAAAAAATGTCAAAATGTACATATTGAAAGTAGAGCCCATGACAAACTATGCCAGATAGAATGGCCAGTATTCATCCATTAGGTGGCACTATGTTTATGTCAATAAGAGTAAATCAAAGAATAACAAAATTACAATGATAAACACTATACATGACAATAAATCAAAGTGAATACTTATACTTATAGTATAAGTGCAACAGAATACTGCTGTGTGTCTTTGTGTATTTGGGCGTGCATGTATGTGCGTTTATGCACGCGTTTGTGTGTTTTTGTGTGGTTACATCTACAGAGCGTCTGTTTAGTCCGGCGTGCGCTGTGACCATATCTGGACTTTGCTGCTGGCTCCCGCGTACCACTAGGGGTACGCGTACCCCAGTTTGAGAAACCCTGGTCTATCTATCTATCTATCTATGTATCTATCTATCTATGCTCACCATACGAAGAAGAAGCAAATAGAAATCTTTAACAATGTGTATCTCAGTGCGTGGACATGAAAAGCTTTTTATGATAGGATTCAGTTTGAAAGTCCAATTGTGTATGCATGTGTGTGCGTGTGTGCGTGCGTGCGTGCGTGCGTGTGTGTGTGTGTGTGTGAGTACGCATGTGTGTGTATGATGGAGCCAAAGTTGTAAGTCTCTGATAGCGACTTAGTTGATTCCAAATTAGACCCATGAGTCCCCATATCTGGTTTTAGACACACACACACACACATATACATACACATCGTGAAACAACACATGTGACACAATTACTATCATTACAAGGGCTTGATTGAGTAAAATTGATTGAGTAAAACCTGCGTGTGTTTGTGTGTGTGTGTGTGCGTGTGTGTGTGTGCGTGTGTGTGTGCGTGCGTGTGTGTGTGTTGTGTGTGTGTGTATGAACCGGTGAATAATGAGCGTTGAGAAGCTGAACTACTGGCCCAAGGTTGAACAGAAGTGAAACAACAGCACAGCACTTATTCTAATGTCCACGTCAGGAGATATGTGCTGCGTTATCACTTTACCTCCGACACTTGAAGTTTTTTTCTTCAGCTTTGTACTGAAATCCGCAAATTGACATTTATATCTCAGACCAAAAAGAAGGACATCAGTCACTCGGCGCTTACAAAAACACAACAAGACAGTTCTGTTAGAGGATCATGACTTTACATATTTGTCAAATTCATTTAACATGTGGCTAAATTTGATAAAACTAAATTTCTGCTTCATTACTATGCTGAGGCAAGAGATTTTACACTTGCTTCTTTATCATGTTAAAACTACATATTTTATACCTGCTTCTTTATTAGGCTAAGGTTAGAGATCGTTCTATTTTATTATAGAGTTGTTGTTCATTTATCTTGTGCTGTGTGCTCTTCATTCCTACTGTTCTGTCACTGGTGATGCAACACTGAAATTTCCCCACAGTGGGACGAATAATCTTGATCTTGATCTTAATCTTGAGAGAGCCAGAGCTATATTTGTCTAATTTGGTCGAGATGAGGTTTAGTTTTTGCATTAAAGGTAATGTCAGCAATTTACATACATATATTTATAATAAATAATGCATATTTTTGACAATGATTTTATTGTTGAAAGTCTTTTTCAACAATAACATCTAATCGTCTCTAACCCTTTATCAGAACTAATTTTGTTCAGGGACCTTAAAAATATGAATATTGTGTCCTTAGGCAAGAACCTATTTTAATACAGGCCAGGGTCACCCAAAGCATCAAAGGCCTTTATTGACTCACTCATCACATTCAGACCTATTATACATGATTTTAACCGAAACACCTGGAGGAAACCGACACAGACGAGGGGAGAACATGCAAACTCCACACAAAAAGGCTAAAGGGTGGAATTGAACCCAGGACCTTTGTGAAGCACAAGCTCGGACCACTGCACCGCCTTAAAGACGTTAAAGATGAAATAATGACATGTGAAGCGTCTTAGAGTGTCCAGAAAACCACTGTATTATCTTTTACATTATTTAAATTATGGCATTTGGAGAGAGCTCAGAGAGAGAGAGAGAGAGAGAGAGAGAACGAGAGAGAGAGCGCCCACAGACGGAGCTCAGAACGCGAGAGAGAGCTTCCACAGACGGAGCTCAGAGAGAGAGAGAGAGCTCCCACAGACGGAGCTCAGAGAGAGAGAGAGAGCTCCCACAGACGGAGCTCAGAGAGAGAGAGAGAGAGAGAGAGCTCCCACAGACAGCTTATTCTGCCGACACTAGAACAGACTTGACGCAGCGGGGACAGGGGGCCTTAACCACGGTTCATTAAAATATTACCTTATACACCACACGACGGCGGTCCGAGCTGCTAAAGCCGATTGCCGCTCTCTGCAGCATCCCTTCTCTCCCATTTAACCACACATAACACTCTTTTCTACTTAGAGCTGCCCATATTCAGCGGACCCCGGGGACCAGGTCAAATGAGAAGAGGGTTGCCACTCACTGAGCCACAGAGAAACAAGCCAAGCTCTGCTTCTGCATTAGGTTTTGAATTAAATACTGCTTGTGGGTCATGGTTTATGCATTAAACACCTGCATCTGTGTGACTTAAAACCATTTATGCAATAGCTCATTATTTATCAACCTTTATGAACATTGGTCATATGCTCCTCATGAACCAATAGTGTTTTTTTATTATTGTATCTTGTGTTTCGACTGCTTGATTCTCTGATCTGTGTTGGCAAATTCAACACAGCAAAACATGAAAAAGTATGAGGTAATAAATGCTTGAATCAACCATTTACTTCAAAAAGTAATAACAAATAAGTCAAAAAGTGCTCTAATTTGGCAAAATGTATCTTATTTGAGCACATTCTGACTGCCTTAACACTGTCAAAATGTTCTCAATTTAAGATAAACCTCTCGATTCAAGCATTTAGTAACTCATATTTTATCATTTTTGCAGTGCACTTTGAATACTTGCAGCAGCAGGGAGGACCAATGATCTGTTTCGATGATGGAGCCAAAACGTACAGTGTTCTAATACACTCAGAGAGACGCCGTGTTCGCATTAGATGAACTGTCAGGAAGTGCGATCTATAATTGTGATGAATGGCACTTATATATTCACACAAGAAAGCAGAAAGTTTAATAGAAACTTACCCCTCTGCATGTGACAGCAGAGAGACAGTAGAAAACTATCTTTATGGTCTTAAAAGTCACTTTTTTTGTTTGTTTGTATTTTACCTTTATTTAACCAGGAAGTCCCTTGAGATAAAATCTCTTTTACGAGGGAGACCTTGATAACAAAGAACATACATACACAAGCACAAACAACGACATTATGAAAATACATCAAATTGGTTAAAATATCCAGCTCAAGAGAAACATCCGCACCTTTCAGTCAATCTTTAAACCTTTTCTTAAAGGAGCAGTAAAAATCTGCCCAAAAGTGGTATACTCTCCCTGACTATGGTTGCCAGATATGCAGCCAAATCCAGCTGGGAGGGACCATAATATCTGAATAAAGAGTTTTGTCAACAACAAATCTATAACCAACAGATTTTCAGAAAGATAGAAATCCTGTATTTTTGTTGTTGTCATTAATAATTTGAGAATCACAAACGAGACCTTTTTCGGACCTGCGGCCAGATGGTACCAGTGAGATTAGCTCGACGCGGTGAGTTCTGACAACAGGGATCACGGACTTTCTGATTGGTGAAACGATGGAGGGCGGGACATCAAAATGAAAACAAGATTTAGGGGCTGTAAAACTAATTTTGAAATTAAAATATCTCGGCTGACCTATTGTTCTAAGTTGTAGAAGTATTTAAAAATAACATGATTTTTTAATGCCTTTTGACAGTTTAGGGCCATTTAATGATGACTTGACATGGAAATCTTACATGTTTCTACTTACATTTTTCACAGTCCATCCTAAGCACATGTGTAATAATAATTTGGGTAATACAGCAGACAACACTCAAAACTTATATTAATATAAAATTAAATTAAAAATAAAATTATAGCCATTTCTTTCATAGAGCTGAGGTCACCTCTTTGCAAACGCTTGGGATCTATTCTTTACGTTAGTTTCCTTACGTTAGTCTCTTTACGTTAGTTTCTTTCTGTTACTTTCTTATGAGTAAGTCCAGTTTCATCATAAACAAGTAGTCTTTGGAGAAGTGTCTCGCAGAAACGCAGTTTTTTCACAGATCGCAAAGGCAGATCCCCATGAATAGAATGTCCAGCTAAACTTGCGGATTCTTTTTTTTCTTCGTCATTTACACCCAAAAACACATCTCTCAATTTCACATGATGCTAACACTTTTAGCCGATGTCAATATCAGAAAAACGGCCTAGAAGCGGACACAGTGGCAAAGGCTGTGCGCTGATTCACACTGGACAAGGAAGCTCTCTAACTAAAGTTTGAGGGAATCAATGAAAAAAGGACATGTGTATGAAGAACAAATAGCACTGTGAAGGTGTTTAAAGCAGAGAAAAGTCAAAAAGTGTAATATGGGACCTTAAAACTCCTCTAAAGGTTGACATATTGTTGACAAGAACCTGCTATGATACGGCAAAGACTGACACCACTTCATTAATGAGCCTCTTCAAAGACTGGAAATATATTTTTACATTTATAGTCTCTAGCTGTCATAGAAAACCTGCACTTCTCCGAACACTTTCTCAAAAGGTGCGGTGTCAGGCAGTAATAGGCTCCGATACGCTGCTAGAATTGATATAATATCAGGCAGTTGCGAGAATCGAGTGGTTTTTATCCTAATTTGAGCACATTCTGACTGTCTTGAAACAAGATTTTCCAATAGGAGAAAGCCATTTTGTCTAATTTCAAGAACTGTTGCTTTATTTTCTCATTTCAAGAGAGATAATTCTTGGCTCTAATTACAACAAGATCACTTTCCTTGTCCCATTGAAAAAACTTGTTTTAAGGCAGTCAAAATGTGAATCTTGACAAATTTGAGCAATTTTTGACTTATTTTCTAATTAGTGTATGGTTAATTAGCTCTTAATTGGTATTTATGAAACATGTATTAGTTATTTTTCTACATGGCCTTATTCAACATGTAACTAACTATCACTGGCATTTGCCCATGTTGGTTATCGTTGGGGTTAGGGCTCAAGTTAATAATAATATTTCATTGGTTTTAAATAGTGCTTTTTTGGACTCTCAAAGACGCTTCACATGTCACTATTCTTTCACACCAAATAAGGTGGTGATAAACTACAACTGTAGCCACAGCTGCCCTGGGACACACTGACAGAAGCGCAGCGACGTGTATTTTACATTGGACCTTCCCACTACCACCAACCATTCACCCTCACACCAGACTCACTCTAATGTGGGCAAAGTACTTTACATCTACAGCTCCACTGCCGCACCTGGTGTTCCCAGAGGTCTCCCATCACAGCACTAACCAGGCCCTGTCCTGCTCAGCTTCAGAGGTCATACAGGATCTGGCTTTCACCTACATGTGTGGCCATTTCAAATTTAGGGTTAGGGTACACTAATTGGCATTTACATAGCTGTTAATTTGTGATGGCAAATCTAAAGTCTTACCGACATAACACACACAAACTCTCACACACTCACACACACTCTATCACACACAAACACAATACACACACACGCACGCACACACACGCACGCACACACACACACACACACACACAGATAGAAAGAATACAGTACTATTATCTCCGTTTCTAGTTCTTTCTTGACACTTCTGTGATCCCGTCTGACCAGGTCACCAATACACAATAACTGGAAACACAATGTGCTTCTTGAACCAAAATCATTGTGCGACTAAAATGCTCTTTCAGCGTTTGTTTGTGTGGGATTTGTTCCACTTGTGCCTCTGCAACTTAATACTTGATTACATTAGGTTGTTAGATGGATTGTGTAAAATCCTTGACATAATCTCAGAGGTGTTAGCATATGCACAGGCACACACATCACTAACACACCCACACACACATCAACGCAAACATACCCATACACGCAAATGCACACACACCCAAACACAAATATATATACATATACACGTACACAAAAACACGCACATACACACAAAAAAATACAGATGCACACATAAATACATACACAAAAAGCACATACATATAAACACACACATATACGTACATAAAAAGCACATACACCCACATACCCTCGCACACGCACAAACATAATTATGTACACGCGCACACACTCTCTCACACGCACACATGTACACAGACAGACACATACTTCTTCAACCCATATTTGATCATTTTTTGCAGTGTAGTATTGTTTCAAACATGTGATTTGTGATTTATTTCTATTGTTGTTTTTCAGTTCCAGGATGAGGATGGAGGGGGGCAGGATTGTATATCATTTCTCTCTGTGCGCACAGAGAAATAATATAGAAAATAAAACAGGATAGTGATGATTTAAATAAAAGTGAAAAAAAACTAATATATGTACAAAAACATGTTTGTTTTTTTTAATGATAAAATATGAGGAAATAAAGGCTTGAATCCAGTGATTTCATTCTTAATCTGAATACATTCTGACTGTGTAAAATCAAGATTTGCCAATTGGACAAGGCCATTAGTCTTCTTTCAAGAAATGTGGCTTTATTTTCACATTCCAAGGGAAACATTTCTTGTATATTTTTAAACGAGATCTTTTTTCATCACTTTTTGCGGTTTGGAAATTGCTTGTGAACAACTGTTTTCTGGCCTCTCAGACACGTGAACGTTAACTGAAATAGTAAAATCACACACTTTAGCATAAGAGCCTGAATTTCTCCTTTGGGGGATCAATAAACTATCTAACTAAGAAAGACGCAAGTATAAAATATCCAACTTTAGCAAAATAAACAAGTGTAAAATCCCTAATTTTAGCCCAATGAAGAAGCAAGAATAAACTCTAACTTTAGCCTAAAGAAAAGAGATTTCAAGCTTCTTTATTATCACTTCTTCCATGTCATTCTACCAATATAGCGCCGAGCTAACACCTGTCTTTTCATGTTTGTTCTGTGTTTACAATATATTATTGCGGCAGGTGAATGTTTACTGTGAAAACATACTTAAGCCTCTTTCGGGCATTTACAGTTCTGCACTCGTCGAGATACAGATGGCTTTAAAGACGACCTTTTTATTGGGAGGAGAGCAACAGAACGCCACAGCATTAGCGCGGATCAACACAGCCCAAGGAAAAAACTATATTTGCAAATCTAATGCCGCTTGCGTTGACATATGAAGCCAATCCAAGCCGGAATGTACCCAGAAAAGCCAAGAGGTGTGTTCTAAATGTGCATATTTGCGATTGTTTTCTCGCCTCCTGTTCCTTTCATCAGATTTCCACTCTGTCGCTTTTGAAAATGATCAAAGCTCCCGTTCTCCGGAGTTTCTCTTTTGTTGTCGGCCGCATTCGAAGCCGGTGTAAGACAGCATGCAGCCACAGTCTCTTGACTCGAGTGCGATGTACAGAGATACACCGAGATATTATCTTTATAATGAAGACACAGGGCACAGCGGCGCGTGAGAGTGAAGAGGCGATCTGCCCAGACACCAAGCACTTTAATCTTGAGCATAGAGTGAAACAAAGGGCAGGGGCAGCAGGAGTGGTTAGTACGGTGGCAGAGTAGTTAGCAATCTCGCCTCTCAGCAAGAAGATCCTGGGTTAGAATCAGTGGGGGAGGGTCCCGGCTCAAAAGAAGATGCTAACATATAGCATTGGCAGACCATTGGAAGCTCCGTTCCACATGTGTGTCAATGCTGAGGGGGGTGGATTTTTTTGGACCACTCTAGTTTACTTGCTGTGAATTTTTGAAGTCTCTCGTTCAAATTAATGGGGCTCTCGCCGGCTGACGCATGCGCAGATGCGTTTTTTCACAATTTTCTTGTGGGCGGGACCACTCGCAGCCATTTTGGATAGCTCCAATAGAGCACTATTTTTGTTTAGTTAGAAAGGCGGAGATAGGCGTGACTACCTCCATTAATTTTTACAGTCTATGGTTAGAATCCCAGTTGGAACAGGCCCTTTCTGAATGGAGTTTGTATTTTTTTTTTTTTTTTTTACTTGTCTGAATTTAGTCTGTACATATTTATCAATGTGTCTACAACAGTGTCAACATACAGTACAATATACTGGAATTAGCACAAAAGCTCAATTGCCTCCATTGCCCTAAGGCAGGTATAGACACATACAAACACATACAGGTAGTTAGGCAACAGTACAAACAATAAAGTTTTTCTCAATCTCAATTTTGCGCATTTCACATCACTATTAAAATTTGCACAACAGTTAGTGCATTTCTCAGAACAATTAGTACAAACTGCAAAACCTTGTGGGTTACCTGCAAAAGTGTCTCTTTCTCAAAATGAATAGATGATTCTTCAAAAGCAAGTATTCTTGTCAATTAAACTGTGTCAAAATAATAAGTCCTGACACCTTTGAATGTACTCTTTGCAATTCTTCAATTCTACAGCATTGTGCAAAAAAAACCCACTGTCACTTATTTAGAACAAACATAAGAAATAGCTTTATGATAGAACTGTGACAAATGTCAGTCTGCCCACATATTTTATTTCCATCACATCGGATGTCTTCTCTTGAAGGCAACACATTGTGACAACTAGTTCAACAATTTTTGTATGTAATGACACAAACAATGAAATGAGGACTATTAGTTTTATAGGGAATGACTGTGAACGATCAAGGCTATGCTTACACTCAGAGAGCAGCCGTCCTCCTGTGGACTCACCACCTGCAGAGGGTCAGTGAGGGGCTGGTGCTATGAGACTTGGGTGGCATCTCTGATTGCCACCCCCCTGACCCAGAAATGGATTAAAGGGTAGAAAATGGATGGATGGATGGATGTTCAGCATTTATAAGTTTCATCTTGACTGACAGAAGCGAGTGTGGAGTGAGAGACGCTCACAACAGTAAAGCACTTTGAGACTCTGGTCTGTGAAAGGCGCTATGTAAATAAAGATTGCTTTCTTATTTACTTACCAGAGGGCATTGGGTTGATTCAGTGCAGAAATGTATCTTTGTGCTTGTAGCTGGGGTAAAAAATGTTTTTTCAATTGAACATCATATTTTGTTTGCACTGTTAGAAAGAGGTAAAATATTGGGAAAAGCAGCAGCAGGAGGCTGATTGGCTGAGTGGTGCTCTCGCTCAGCCAATCAGCCTCCTGCTGCTGCCCAGAGTCAGAACTAAACAGCATTTCAGATTTATGCAGCTAAAATATGGAGCAGTCTTCCTGAAAATGTGAAACCGGCTTCTTCTCTGACAATATCCAAGTCCAGGTTAAAAACCGGCCTGTTTAGCTGTGCATATGTAACCCACTTTGGAATTCACATGAATACTAGGTTCATAAAGAGCTCAAATATTGTATGTTGAAAAGACCGACAATGTAAATTGATTTAGTTGAAGATGTCAAGAATTATGACCATAAATACAATACAATATAAAATAAAATACAAAAATAAATTGGTGCTTTCGTTTCTTTGCGGAACAGTGTCAGAATCTGCGTTCAGCATGACCCTTTCTCTTTCTTACTGGCTTTTCTCTGCTCGATCCGCTGTCAACTTTAACTCCAGGCCAGCAACAGGACTCCTCTTTAGGCTTGGATTGATGCAGATTTTCTTCTGATTTGCTCTTGTGATTTTCTCCGAATTGTTAAAATGTTGGCTTTGTGTGTGTGTGTGCGTGTGTGTGTGTGTGTGTGAATGGTTGGTGTTGGTGGGATGGGCCGATGGCTTACAATATAATACAAAACAATGTATTCTTGTATAGCCCTAGGTCACAACAGAAGTCATCTCAGAGGACTTAACAGAACCATTGAAATCACCAACACAGGTCAGAGAATCAACAGTTAAAACACATGAAGAATATAAAGCACACACAGAAGAAAATGTCCATACATGTTGTAGAAAGCTGTGTCCGCTTCTGTCAGTGTGCCCCATGGCAGCTGTGGCTATAGCAGTAGTTTATCACCACTGTGTTTGGAGTGAAAGAATAATGACATTGAGAAAAGAGCCATGTAAAAACCAATGCGTTATTATTATTAAAATTCTTAATCGGAGTTGGATACATGAAACAAAAAGTAAAACAGCGACGGATCCGGCAAAACAACATCGTACAATAAAGTAGCATCCAGTGGCAGGTGTGGAGTTATTATCACCGTCTTTGAAAGAAACGCATTTTCTGTCTGTGCACAACGGAATGAAACGGCTCTGAACGTTAGAGATCAATAAGTAGAACAATACATGCAGCTTCAGGGGAAACAGAAAGCACAAGAAATAGCTTTCCCAGTGCGTGCGCTAAAAGTCTCACCCACAGCATCGCACCACAGGCTGAAATATATTTGTGAACACGTTTTCACTATCACTTAATCCTTACAGGTTTTCAAACAGCCTCCTGTACATCGCACTCACAGGATATGCTACTATTTCACACAACCCTTTGTCACTTACCTTTTGTTTCTTGTTTATTTTTCTATTGGGGATCCCCTTTAGTTTCCATCAATGCAGTTACTAACCTTCCTGGGGTCCCATTTAAGAAAATAAATAAATAAATGTATTCATTGCTTAAAGCATTAAACACAGTTATGGCACAGATTAAATACAGTCACAAAAAAAAGGGGGGCTGATCACTCCACCTTATCACCATCTGCTGTACTTTTGAATGCGTCACAATTGATCCCATATTGACTCAGATTTCCATCATCCAGATATGAGAGAGAGAGAGAGAGAGAGAGAGAGAGACCCTCTTGAATCTGCTGCTCATGGAACTCTCCGTCCCTTTCACACGTAGATGTTTTCACGTTTATGTCGTCGGCTTGTTGTTTACCACTGCGTGATCTTATAGCTCACACCCAGCGTAATAAAGAAGCAAGTACAAAATCTCTAGCTTTTGCCTGATAAAGAAGTAAGTATAAAATCTCTCACTTCAACATCTTTAGTGATGGAAAACAAGATAGAGGGAAGAAAGCTTTTATCTTTTGACAAAAGGCGACACCAGGGCATGAATATCAGGCCGTTTTGTCAGACGATCTTGTGTGAAGAATCTTTTTAGAGGTCGGTCTCGCAACAGAGAGCACTGAAATAAAGTTTGATTTGCAAATCAGTCAGAGGAGGTGGTGAAGGAAAGAGAGAAGAAAACCAAAACCAAGGACTTCCATGTGAAACTGAAACAAGTGCACTAGCTCCCCCTAAAACCTTTAAATCAGGTCAGAAATCTATAGGGGTAATAATGAACGCAGATTAAACATTTAACAGCCACATTACATCAGTAACATCAGCAGCTTTTTATTATCTGAAAAACAGTACCAGAATCAAAAAGATAGAGTCTAAGGCAGAGTTGGAGATTCTTAATGATGCATTTGTCTCCGAACAAGATGCTGGAGCTTGAGGTCTGACCAGAACCAGGAAGTACCATCACATCAGCCCAGTTCTCCGGTCTCAGCTTCCCGTGGCTCAGAGAATAGACTTTAAAGCAGCTCTGTTTTTTACAAGTCTCTCCATGGCATCACACCAAAGTACATCTGTGACATGTTGGTGCCATATGAACCAACTCGGACTGAGAGGAGCACAGGGACTGGTCTCCTGCTGCGACTTTGAAGTGTACAGGAACTGGGCGTCTGCTGGGACTCTGAGGAGCACAGGGACTGGCTGCCTGCTGGGACTCTGAGGAGCACAGAGTCAGAACTGAACATGGGGCAGCATTTCATATTCATGCAGCTAAAATCTGGATCAGTCTTCCTGACAATGTGAGACAGGCTTCTTCTCTGACAATTTTAAAATCCAGGTAAAAAAAACGGTTTTGGTTAGCTCTGCAAACAATCTTCACTTTGTTCTATGTACTGTGGTTATTTAATGCCTTGGATCTTGTTTCGTTCATCACTTTGAGTTGCTGCGCTGCACAAATGAACTTGCCTGTGCGTTCTTTTGTTTTATAAGGTTTTGGGGTTTTTTCCCCTGCAGTTGTTTTAATCAGCTGCTAACGTCTGACCACACATTTAAAATCTTCAATCAGCCCCCGACGGAGATCCGAATGTGGCTCCTGGAGAAAGTCTCAGCGCGTAAAGCTGTAAGACGACTGCCGCAATCAGAATCAGAGAGAGTGGTGCGGTGATTGAGAATGATAAGTGCCACGGTTCTGTACAAACTCCATTTCAATGAGAAAGTATTCAGTTCCCGCCAGAACAGACCTGAAGCAGCGTGTTATGCAGGTAAATACTGTGAAGACGATCAAACACGCTCTCTCTCACTGGTGCTGAGGGAAAACATTGATTCAGTTCATTATCTCCATGTAGTTCGCTCCATACAGTACAGAAAAATATCTCAATATCCATTCAAATAATTATCTGTTTCAATTTTGTCTTTTGAGATTTATTTTTCTCTTTGGTGTCTGAATTTGCTGCACCTTTTTATGCTAAAGTCAGAGATTTTGTATTTAAGTCTTGTTTCTTCATCATGCAAAAGTCATATTTCTGGTTATGCTAACACTATATTCTTATACTATTTGAAAAGTGTAAGAGATGTGCTGAGAGGTTCTGTGTCATGAATGTTCAAGCATAAGGTTGTTGCACCACCCGGATAAGTGTTTGCTTCAGTTCATGCAGACCATAATAAATGTCACAGAGCACAAAAGTCTTATTTTCCTCCATGTTTGTAATGTCTTTGAATTATACGACAGGCATGAATCGCAGTATATCGCAGAATGGAATCACAATACTTTGCTGTATCGCGATATGTTAAGAATCGCAACAATGCAAAATGTGATGAAAAACAAGTTAAAAATGGCAAAATATTTGGCAAAATGTATCTTAAAAGTATATAGGAGGATGTTCTACTTCCAGGTGGATCATCAAGACTATTGGTCCTCCTAAATGTCAATCATTTTGGTGATACTTTCTCGTCAAATATAACTAAAGAGTTTTGTTCAAAAAGTGGAGAGGGCGGTACTTTCCTCAAATTTGGGAAAATCCTACTATATACCTTTAATTTGAGCACATTTTGACTGCCTTAACACAAGATTTTACAATAAGACAATTCAAAATTATCTTGTTTAGAAAAAAAAAATCTACCTTGGAATAAGACAATGAAGCAACAGTTCTTGAAATAAGACTAAAGGCTTTGTCCCATTGGAAAATTGTGTTCAAAAAAAGTCAGAATGAACTCAGATTAAGTTGAAAACCACGTTATTCAAGCAGTTATGACCTCATATTTTTCATGTTTTCCCGTGAATAATATTGAATTGTGGCCCAAATGTCTGTACTTGTTTTGTAGAGCATTTTGGGTTACCTTGTGTATGAAATGAGCTATACAAATAAACTTAGACTAAAATGGCCAGTGCAGCTTCTGGTTTTATTTACAGTCTCTCGTCCTAACCTGAAGACCTGCTCTTGATGGTTCCAAAGGGGTGTAAAGAGCGGCAGCGATGTGCATCTATCCTCTGCTAAATGATCTGAGAGCAAACAATCCCATTAGTGTCCGTCACAGGAACTGAACCAAACACAATTTATCACAGCGTGAAACTAGAATTATACAATACAATTTTGATTACTTTGAGTTGTCAAGGTGATGTCTGTATTTGCCTCTGCATCTGTCTTTGTCTTCTGAATATATAACGTTGAGTCCATTTCAAAGAGACAAACGAGACAAGGGTCATTTTTTATCAAATTGCTAGATTATACCGTTAGGCTTAAAGGAAAATATTACAGAAATAAATCCTCATTCTTTCACAGTTCAAAAGATAGATGGATAGATAGAAAGATGCAGACAGACAGATAGACAAATAAAAGAGACAGACGGACAGAGAGAGAGAGAAACTTATAGATAGATAGAAACAGAGAGACAGAGAGACAGAGAGATGCATGTATAGATAGAAAGATCCAGACAGACAGACAGACATACAGGTATAGATAGATAGATAGATACATACATACATACATACATACAGACAGACAGACAGAAAGATGCATATATAGATAGAAAGATAGATATAGATAGATAGATAGATACAGACAGACAGACAGAAAGATGCATATATATAGAAAGATCCAGACAGACAGACAGACAGACAGACAGACAGACAGACAGACAGACAGACAGATCCAGACAGATAGATAGATAGATAGATAGATGGGTTATGATAGGATTGATACCCATAGGATGAAATTCAGGTGTATACATTATAGACACCTGAAAATTAAAGTTTGTTGATGTAATTGTGAGGTGTTTTTGAGAAGATTCTGTGTTCCGATAACAAAAGAAAGCAGCAATGAAGACTCAGAACATATTTGCATATTGTGCCATTTCTACTCCTTGCATTTCAATGGAAAAAACACTAACATTGTGTGTATAATATCACATTTGGCCGAAGCTATTGTAAGCATATATATGACATTTGGAAAGTTGTTGCTGAAGCATCTGCCTACAATTTAAATATGCAGTGAGAAAAGGCAGAGGCAGGGCCAGGACCAGAGGAGTACACGGGAGCTGAGGCAGAAAATGAAGAATTAAACAGGAACAAGATCAGCATGAGTTTGTCCAGGTTTTAACGACACGCTTGGACAGTGAGGACACGGCACCTGAATCCACAAAGAGGCTTGGATATGCAGTTATGCTTGAAATGGTTCAACCCCCCGGCTAGACACTCCAAAAATGCATATATAGTTTTCTGTATTTCTTTCACTCGTTGTCAGTGGGTGATACAGAGTCCGGATGGAGGCATAACAGAGGTTTAAAAAAAAAAAGATTTAGGGGTATAAAATAGTACAGTCAATACAGAGATACCGTGAAAGTATCTGGAAATGTGTTTGCGTTTTAGAGCGAGAAGGTCCTGGGTTTGATTTCACCCTCAGGCCTTTCTGTGAGAAGATTGCATGTTCTCCTTGCATCTGAATAGGTTTCCTCCAGGTGCTCCGGTTTTCCCTACCACTCAAAACATGTGCAATAGGTCTGACAGTAATTGATTTATTGATTTATTTGATGGGGAAAAATCACAATCAAAATGTGAAACACTACAACAATTATAGCCAAGGCTAATTGTCAAAGTCCAGATTCAGATTCATTTATTTGCCATTTGCAGTAAAACCACATTGGAATACATTTGCAAAAGTCCCCAGTGTGCACAAGACAAGTTCATAAATAAAACAAGTCCGTAGATAGGAAGACAGTATGGACTTTTTGGTCTTGTGTCCGAAATAAAGTATTGAATTGACTTGAATTGAAGGCTTTTGACACAATTAAAAACCCATTTCATTATAATATTCACATTATACAAAAGCATGGTGTCCTCCAACTCATTAATAATCACACAACTGGTTTGCTTATAAAAAAATAAATAAAAAAAATGCTTCAGTTCATGTTTAAAATCAGCCCAGTCAGAGTCCAGTTTTAGCTGAGGGCTTATAGAGTTCCAGAGCTTTGCCCCCTGGACCGAGAAGACCGACTGTCCAAATGTGGTTCTCCTGAGGGGTACTTTCACATTCCCGTTAGAGGAGCCCTGTGTGACGGACCTCAGAGGAACTAGGAGAGCACTCAGGACAGCAGGGTCTCGACTGTGCAAACCTTTATACAATAATTTACAAATACAAAATGTAATATGATCATTAAACTAAGAAAATGAGTGAGTGAATGGATGGTGTTGATTGGAGGCTTTAAGTGTAGAGAGAATGGTCTGTATTGATGGTTCTGATAGTGATTTGTCAAACATCCACTGGTCCCTGTGGAGTGGACCAGAGCCAGAAGATGATGTGAAATTAACTCAATCACGTCCGCATAATCCCGCGATAATCCCAGGCGCAGTACTACTAGGGCTGCTGACAGACGCCCTAGTGGCATCAGGATGGGTCAAATGCAGAGAATGAATTTTCTTACAGAGATAAAGAAAGTGCACAATTATCTTTACTTTAACTTTAATCCATTTCAGCATAAAATTTGTCTTCACATTTCTCTCGCTTAAATACAAGTTATGTCTGAGACGGAGAACTGTTCTTTTTATGTTGATTTGTCAAGACCATTTCAAAATATAACTCAATCAACCTTCCCCACGAATGTGTGTTTGTAGCAGTAGCTGGATGTAGCACTGCGCAAAATTCTATTCTAAAAACTATTTGCAGCACGGTGGCGCAGTGGTTAGTGCAAGGTGGAAGGTCCTGGGTTGGATTCCACCTCCAGGCCTTTCTTTGTGCAGTTTGCATGTTCTCCCAGTGTCTGTGTAGGTTTCCTCCGGGTGCTTTGGTGATACCACTAAAAACAATGTACAATAGGTCTGGCATGCACCTCCTGTACGCCGACCCTGCTCCCATCTCTGTGTGGCGTGAGAGAGCGTTGTGCCTCAGGTCTGTGAAAGGCGCTATACGAATAAAGATGCCTTACTTACTTACTGATATAAGATAAGATAAACCTTTATTAGGCTCACAGTGGAGAAATTTCATATGGATTTAACCGAATGTGTGTGATTGGTGTTGGTCTGCCCCAGAACAGCCGTACACCCCAACAATGTGAGTGAATGAATAATACACACAAATGTAAAGCAACATTCTGACTTTACTGACACATGATTTATTTATGGCTCATGAAAAATGCAAACAATGTTATGGCACTGACTCAGAACTCCAGACAAAAAAATCCCATTGATGATGACGAGGAAAAACCAGCCTGAGAAACCGAATCCTCAGCAGATGCAGCTCTGTTGTAATTCAGGCTAAGTACAAACATCACAATGAATGGGGCCATACTTTGGAAAGCCAGATCCCGACAGACCTCTGAAGCTAAGCAAGACAGGGCCTGATTATTACTGCGATGGGAACAACAGTGGGGCGGCTGCGGCTGTAAAGTGCCAGATTGTGGTTGTGTGCTTGGGCAAGACACTTCACCCACATTAGAATGAGTGTGTATGTGTGTGTGTGTGTGGTGGTGGTCGGAGGGGCCGATGGGACATTCTGATTGCCTCGCTTCTGTCAGTGCGCCCCAGGCATCTGTGGCTACAGTAGTAATTAGTAGTAAGTAAGTAAGTCATCTTTATCTATATACTGCCTTTCACAGTCACAAAGCGGTTTACAATTGTTATTTTTGGGCATTTGTCTCTCACTCCACACAGAGATGGGAGCGGGGTCGCCAGTACAGGAGGCGCATGCCAGAACTATTGTACATGTTTTTTAGTGGTAGGGGAAACCGGAGTACCTGGAGGAAACCTACGCAGACACGAGGAGAACATGCAAACTCCACTCAGGCGTGAGTGCTATCCACTCTGCCCAACTAATCACCACTATGTGTGAAACAAATGATGTGTGAAGCGTCTTGAGGTCGAAAAATTGCTACACAAAACTGATGTATTATTATTATTATTAATTTTATTATAAATGTTAATCAATATTTGAGTGTCCTTTGTTTGTTTATTTTTTTATTTTCAATACAGTAATTTTATTTATTTTTTCAAAACAGCTTTGCAGAGTTACCAGCCATTTCTCTAAATGATGTGACAATGTGTTTGACCTCGGTGGCTATGCCTGTGTATTGTGGTTTATTTTATATTTTCTCTCTAGTACATTTTCTTTCCTCCAAACCTCATGTCTCCATCATACAAGTGCTCCTTCTGCGAGTCCTGTGAGTCTCAACATGAATTATCAATGGCACTGTTTGCTTTTAGCTCTGTACACTTCCAGGAAATGGATAAAATCCCAATCTCTCACGGAATCCAGGAAATGCAAGAAATGTCCTAACGCCAGAAAGGAGAAACAGTAGGAGCTCAATTATCCACATTTCCCGCTGATTCTGTCCCGGCCCGTGATTGGACAGCCTGAATATATCACCACAAACTAATTACTGTTTGTTTGGCGCCATCAGTGCAACCCAGTTTAATTTTGCATCAGTATTACACACAACAATTCAAGCTGTTAGTGCATCGTAAACATTTGATTAGAATTAATTGAGCAGAGGGGAGTGCTGTCGGGATGAGCTGCGAGGAGGATGTTCTGAAGAGCTCGTTCTGATCCCTCGGAGGTGACGGTGTTTGTTTGGTGCTAATAATAAAAAATAAAAGGGGAAAAAAATGCGGCGTTTTCACAGCCGTTTGTCACACTTCAGGTTCAGGCTCGAGTTTGAACAAAGCACTGTTTGAACCATTTGTGACGCGAGAAGGACCAGAGATTTAAAGTAATAGTAAAAAAAGTTGCTTTGAAAATGTGTTTTTATTTACTCATTTACTTAAGTACTTATTGTTTTATTAGTATTATTATTATTATTATTTTTGTTCGTCTTGGGTTATTTATGTGTTTTTATGTCCACTGTGTCTGAAAAAACAAGAATAAATGGTCTAACAGCACTCTGTTAAACCCTGAGTCCAGACAGTGATGCGAAAAAGCCTTCAAATTATAAGAACATTTCCCATTCTGCACGATTCCTGAGAATTTAGTGATTCTTAAATACTGTCTATTGATGTTAAATACAGTGTTAATAAAAAAAAACATATTTTCTGTGTATTTCTGGCAAGCGCCTCGACTGCTTTCACCGAGGGCTGAGGTCTGTGAGGCTCTGATTCTGGTGTGTGTGTGTGTGTGTGTGTGTGTGTGTGTGTGTGTGTGTGTGTGTGTGTGTGTGTGTGTGTGTGTGTGTGTGTGTGACCCTGAGTGATTGCGCTTCAGTAAAAACCACCAAGAAAATCCTCCTCAAACCGTCTCCTGTAGCAACAAGAACTACTGTAATGTTGCTCTTTAAAGTCTGCTGACAGAGGTTCATAGCCAGTGACAGGCTCTTCTCTGATTGGCCAGGAGCAGACCCGAAGTCCCGCCTTCTCACATGTCAAAGAGTGATTGGATGTTTTGAAGCAAGTGACCTTTCGCACATGTGACGCTTTGCAATCCAGAGGACGCTCTATTGCAACACATTTTAGATTTGGCGTTTGCTAATCTACAGGGAACGACAAATTGAACTGAACATTTTGAATTGTCAAATGAAAATAGATGAGAATGAAAAATTAAAATTGTATTATTGTATTACTACCTGTACATAACAAGACATAATTTACTCTCGCTCAAATTGGACAATGCACAAACAATACAAATACAAATTGAACCTAAAATCACAAAAGATAATCTAATATTGTATGGCATTTGGAATAAAAACTTCCATATGCTTCAGTTTGTGTAAGCCCTCAGTCGTACAGGGATTAGTCAAAGCAAAGGAAGGTTTCTCACCCATCATCTGTACTTCTTAGCAAGTTTTCCCGACGTTTCGTCCTCAACCTGGGGACTTCTTCAGGGAATGAATTCTCGGACCGCGCGTTGGAGATTTATAACCTATGGGTGTGGTAAGCCACACCCTAATCCTGATACTAACTCGTAAACAATCTCAGGTCTGCTTGATGTAGAAGGGAGCAGGTCTAACGACCCTGCTGAGGCTAACGACCCTAACTCCTTAGCATGTCACAGACCTATTGTCTGCTGGGATGCTCAAGTGGGGTGCAGGTTTCACCCCTCCTAACTCATTAGCATGTCACTGACCTTGTCCCAAGTTAGGGCGTTGTTTTTAGGATGTCGTCATAGATGCGAGGCAAAACAAATCTTAACCCTCCTCCTCTGTTAAGAGAAGGTTTTTGTTTCCTCACAAAAATGGCTTCTTTCACCCCTCTCTCAAACCAATTCTTCTCCCGAGCCAGAATTTTAACCTCTGTGTCATGCTTCAGTTGAACAAACATGTCAGAAAATACATTAATGTTGTACAATGTTTTATTTTTACATTTCTACAAATATAAAACATTGAATTTCCTGTTTATGACAGTGTTTTGCTCATATCTCATGACTCAATCTTTATATATACTCTCAGCAAGTTTTATTTACAGTACTTTTCCCCCTGACTTTGTTACGATACGTCATACATCATTCCAAGGCCGTCGCGCTCATGAGGTTTTGGATATTTAAAGGAATGAGCAGCCTTCAGCTCTGGCTCTGGCTCTCGCTCACTTGCTTGTGTGTGTTTAGAAAACTATTCCTGGGGGAAAGGCAAAGAGCAGCAGAGCTCAAACAGAGGCTCAGATTCATTATTTTTAGTCCTATTTGCTGCAGGTCCATTGAAACTCTCCTCCCTGAGAGACCGAGAGAGTAAGCAAAGCCCAGAAAGAGAGAGACAGAACAGAGAGAGAGAGAGAGCAGAGAGAGTAGAGAGGGAGAACAGGGAGGGTAGAGAGAGAAAGCAGAGAGATAGAGAAGAGAGAGCAGAGAGAGAGAGACCAGAGAAAGCAGAGAGAGAGAAGAGAGAGACCAGAGAGACAGAGTAGAGAGAGCATAGAGAGAGACCAGAGAGATAGAGTAGTGAGAGAAGAGAGAGAGACCAGAGAGATAGAGTAGTGAGAGCAGAGAGAAGAGAGAGAGCAGAGAGAGGAAAGAGAGAGAGCCTAGAGAGAAGAGAGGGAGCACAGAAATAGAGGGACCAGAGAGAGAGAGAAGAGAGGGAGCACAGAAAGAGAGAGACCAGAGAGAGAGAGCAGAGGTGAGAGGAGAGAATTAGAACCATGCAGAAGGAAGAAGTCATGCACGCCTCAAGATTACATTCATAAATATGACTAATTATCATGGTCTTGGAGAAGACCACAGGGTTAGTAAGATTTGAAATTTCCAGATTTGTTCTGTTCATTTCAGATCTTATTGGGATAAATATTGATCCATATTATCCACAAATTCTCCCCAAACAACAGGGAATATAATGGACCATCCCTCGCTTCTCTTTTTAAGGTGGCTGAGTGGATAGCACTCTCACTTCTTAGCAAGAAGATCCTGGGTTCAAATCCCGGTCGGAACAGAGCCTTTCTGAGTGGAGTTTGCATGTTCTCCCCGTGTCTGCGTAGGTTTCCTCCAGGTGCTCCGGTTTCCCCTACCACTAAAAACATGCACAATAGGTCTGAATGTAAATGAGCGAGTGAATGGATGGTGTTGATTGGGGGCTTTGATACACCAGTGTGTTCGGCGTCTCCATTCCGTCTGAAATGTGAACGAAAAAATATCTGAACTCTGAACAATTGTAAAACGCTTTGGGTGCCCTTGGTCTGTAAAATGCGCTATATAAATAAATATTACTTACTTACTTACTTTATGGTCCAATTACTCCTAAGTAATAATAATAATATAACTATAATACATTTGATTCATATTGCACCTTACCTGTGTGTCTGTCTCTGAGTGTGCGCGTGTGTGTGTCTCTGTGTGTGTCCTTGCTACAAACTCCTCAAACTCCAAAGAACCGCTTCTGTTCGTCCTAATGCCGCACAGAGCAGAGAGAGGACATCTATGATCTATCACACTCGGCCACCTGCTTCCCAAAAAGAAGGCCATTTAAATGCCACATCTGCTCCAGTGCTCAGTCCGGCAGCTTAAAACAGAAAGGAACGCCACTATACTGCAGTCCAAGAACAAACCAACGTTACTATAATGGGAACACACACATGCACACAACCAGGACACCATTAGAGAAAGCAGTGGGTTTTTTTTGGTTTCGTTTTTGCCCACACAGAGCCAAATGATGCATTTTCAGCAGTCATATATTTTCTCTCCTCTGAATTGGCTTAGAATAACATCGGAGGTCACACAGGCTGCACACACA
Organism: Knipowitschia caucasica; assembly: GCA_964034765.1. Classification (NCBI taxonomy): domain Eukaryota; kingdom Metazoa; phylum Chordata; class Actinopteri; order Gobiiformes; family Gobiidae; genus Knipowitschia; species Knipowitschia caucasica. The sequence continues at coordinate 30,309,439 of OZ035828.1, read as the reverse complement.
CAAAAGCCCCTTGGTCACGGCGGCGATGAAGTCCAACGCAATCTGACCGTTTGTCTGCACCAGGCGGCCTCACTATGTGAACTGGGCTGCACCGGGCCAAACCAACTCATCCTGCCACAATGAAATAAGCCAGAGCCAGATCAACACTGCTGAAAGAGATGAAGAAAAAGTCAAAAATGGCTCAAATTTTCTTAAATATGACTTCTTTTGAGCACGTTTTAAGCCTTAAAAACAAGATCTGACAATGAGACAAGCATAATCCTCTTCTTGTACTAAAAAGATGCAATAATTGTCTCTTGGAATGAGAAAATTATAAGCAACAGTTCTTGAAATGAGACTAAATGGCTTCTTTCAATCGTCAAATCTTGTTCAAAGAATGTGCTCAAATTAAGATTCAAGCAATTGTGACTTTATATTCTGTCATTTTTTTACAGTGAATACATGAGGAGCACTGCAAAAGAATAATCTTCAAATAAGTATATAAGTAAGTAAATATTATCGAGGCCTTTAAAATCCTTGCTGTTCCTAATCTTATCTGTTGAGAAGCTGCTTGACGATACATACTGTTATCAAGCCGACTTTCAAAACAATTATTATTTTTTCACTAAATATCACCTCAAGGATGTCATTGCTGTAAAAATTTAAAGTTGAGTTTTAATAATAAAAATAATAATAATGCAGTTAATAAATCGGTTTTATATAACGCTTTTTTGGACACTCAAAGACGCTTTACATGTCATTATTCATTCACTCCATACACGGATTTATGAATCATCTTGAGACAAAAATACAATCTACATGTCTAATAAATGCATGATTACATTTAAGGATGAGACCTCTCATTTTTAGTGTCTGAAAATACTGTTGGGCAACTGTCATGAAAACCATTTTAACACAGTTTGGCACTTTACAGCCACAACTGCCCCCCTGTGGCACATGATGTTCCCACATGTCTCCCATCACAGTACTAACCAGGCACTGCCCTGCTTAGCTTCAGATGTATTACGGGATCTGGCTTTCACCTACAGGTATGTCCATGCAATAAACACATTTATATGACGCCTCACACACTCACGGTGAGGCGTCTTTCCAACACTACGGCCCCCGTCTCTGGAACAGTCTGCCGGAGGAGCTCAGGGTCGCAGAGAACATTCATATTTTTAAAGCCAGGCTCAAGACACACCTTTTTAGATTAGCTTTTTAGATTAGCTTTTGATTAGTATTTATTAGTCCATTTTTATATATTCTATTTATCTTTTATTATTTATTATATTGCTATTGCTTTTATTCATGATTTGTGTGATAGTTCCTTTCAGCCTCACATTTTAGTGTTTTACTTATTGTATTGTTTTTAGTATCCCCAGTGTTTCCTCTGGAGGAGCCCTCTGCGCTGGGAGCGGTGGTTGGCTGTGGCTGTGGGGGTCGGACTCTTGGACCTGGTGGGGGCCCGGGGCCTCGGTTTTGGGTCTCCTCTGGGTCCTGTGTCGTCCCCTTTGGCTATGGGCGGCTCTCTGCTCCTGGCGCTGACGGCTCCTTGGATGGCGTTTCTTCAGCCGGTTGCATCTGAACCCTGCCAAGTCTCTTATCATCGTTTTATTGTTTTATCGGTGCGTGCGTGTGTGTGTGTGTGTGTGCGTGTGTGTGTGGGGAGGGTCTGTTGGGCGGTCGGGGGGAGGGCATGGGCAGGATTGTTTTTTAGCCAAACTGTAAAGCACTTTGTGTTGCATTTGTTGTATGAAAAGCGCTTTATAAATAAACTTTGATTGATTTGATTGATGTATTCTAACTAGTTTATAGATTTAAAAACCTAATGAGAAAAAAGACATTTGCTTGATACAAAGTCAATTACCAGAAGTAATTAGTAAATATTGCTTAAAGAGAGTCAAGAGAGATAGTTTGTCTAATTCAAAGTTATTCAATCTTGATAAGTTTACAGTGAATGGACTGTAATTGTGTAAAAAGAAAAAACATTGAGTATTGAGTAGAAGCCTAATCATCCAGCAGCAGTCTGCGTTTCATTCATTATACATTGATTTTGTTTAATGTAATCACAGTAATGCTTCACTCACTGGCATGCGCTCAAATGCTTTTCGTTTCCACTGGTCATAATAAATTTCCTTCTTGGCAGCGAATAGTGACAGGTTTTAGAGAGAGCTGTCACACACACACGGTCATTAATGAACCAAACAGACATTAACACACACGGCATAGATTTACATGTCGAGTGGATTTATACAACTCTTTCTCTCCACGGCCTCATACCAAAGTACATCTGTGACATGTTAGTGTTAGATGATCCAGCTCGGACTCAGAGGAGCACAGGGACTGGTCTCCTGCTGGGACTCTGAGGAGCACAGGGACTGGTCTCCTGCTGGAGCTCTGAGGAGCACAGGGACTGGTCTCCTGCTGGAGCTCTGAGGAGCACAGGGACTGGTCTCCTGCTGGGACTCTGAGGAGCACAGGGTCTGGCCTCTTGCTGGTGCCCAGAGTCAGAACTAAACATGGGGAGGCAGCATTTCAGATTTATGCAGCTAGAATCTGAAACAGTCTTCCTGATTAATGAGACACGCTTCTCCTCTGACAATGTTCAAATCAAGGTTAAAAGCATTTCTGTTTAACTGTGCATACAACTGAGGGATTTTATCATTACATTTTATTTTTTTATTCTATTTTATTTTTTTACTCTTTTTAATGTACTTTTATTATTTCTGATTTTAATACCCAGATTTCTTTTAGTGTTTTGGGGATTTATTAATTCAATATTCATATTCTGCACAGTATTGAAACATAAATGATATTGTACTTATTGTGTACTATAATGTCCCTAAGATGTGTTATAGATATTGGAACCTTATACGGAGCCACCAGTGTCCACAATGGGACACAACGGGACACAACGGGACACAACGGGACACAACGGGACACAACGGGACACAATGGGACACCCGTGGGCGGCAGGGTGGCTGAGTGGATAGCCCTCTCGCTTCTCAGCAAGAAGGTCCTGGGTTTGAATCTCGGTCGGAACGGGGACTTTCTCAGTGGAGTTTGCATGTTCTCCCCGTGTCTGCGTAGGTTTCCCCTACCACTAAAAACTTTCACAATAGGTATGAATGTAAAGGAGAGAGTGAATGGATGGTGTTGATTGGGGGCTTTGATGCGCCAGTCTGTTCGGCGGCTCGCTTCCGTCATCACCGTGTGTGGAATGATTGGAGCAATATCTGAATTCTGAACATTGTAAAGCGCTTTGTGTGACCTTGCTCTGTAAAATGCGCTATATAAATAAACATTACTTACAATTGTCAGAAAATGAATAAGAACAGAGAGAACAATAATGAAGCAACTATTACAGAATTATAGCAATAGCCTACAGCATTAGCCTACAGCATTAGCCTACAGCATTAGCCTACAGCATTAGCCAACAGCATTAGCCAACAGCATTACTCTACTGGCACAAAAATTGGCTATAAACTACCGTATGGATATGAATTATTAAAGCAGCTTAGAATAATCAAGGACACTGAACATTTGTTTCAGCTCCTTTAGCGCCTGAGCGGGCCACAAGAAGTATTTCAAATCACTATTGTTTCATAATTACTGCAGGGACAATGCTGATCTGTATTCTACTCTTGCTCCGCAGAGAGATGGCAATCATAAATACAATACCAACTTTCTTTTTCCGCTCCACACGGTCCAAGTTTGCTTTTTTTCCCAGTGCAAAATATACAAGGCACGTACGACCGTAGGAATAGTTACTTGTGGGCGATCGGAAACCCACCTTTTCCTCTGCCTTTTAATGCTTTCTCCTCAGAATTTGCTGTTTTTGCTCTGAACCAAAGCACCAACGGGGCGTAGACGGAACACGGCAAAACAAACGTACGCTGTGGAGGTAAACGAGGTTAAAATCAAGTCCCATCCGTCATAAAAGTCTAATAAGGGAAAGAAGCCAAGAGGCAAAAAAAGAAAATATATTGGGGGAAAAAAGCAAGAGGTGTATTGGAATTGGATTATCTTACATATTATTGGGAATCGGTCATTTATCTGGAAGAGCTGAAGACTGCTGTTCACTAATGATCTCCATCTAATCTGACAGAGCTCAAATTGTTTTGTATTTTTTAAGTGAGACGGATGCTGCTTGAAGAGACAGAGAGGAGCTGCTTTACTTTGTTTTCCTCTGTTTTAACGAACTGGCGGCTTCACTGAGATAAATCTGGTCTCCGCCCCCTTCAGCGGAGACAATGACTGAGGCCACGGTGGCGAGGACCTCTGCTGCTGTCGCTACACTCACTCCATTTAAACACTAATGAAGAGACTTGTACTCTGGATTCAATCACACAAAGAGGTTCTCTTTGAGATATTGTTATAAAGTAATGTAATTGTATAGCACAGGTCATACTCAAGGCAACTCAGCGTGCTCAACAACACAGACAGATCACAGTAAAAAGTCACGTACATTAAAAAGATAAAATTCCTCAGTTGTATGGACAGAAAAACTATTTTTTACCTGTATTTAAACATTGTCAGAGAAGAAGCCTGTTTCACATTTTCAGGAATGCAGCCTCCACATGTTTAGTTCTTAATATACTGTATATAACTCGATAAGAACTAATATATGAACAAAATGTTTAGTATGTAAGAAAGTAATCTGTTTAAATATAGCAACTTTCACAGTTCAGAGCCCCAAAGCGCTTTACAATTGTTGGGGGCATTCGTCTCTGTATAATAGTCAGACCTCTGAAAATAAGCAGAGCAGGGCCTGATTAGTGATGAGATGGGCGACCTCAGGGCGGCTGTAAAGTGTCAAAATGTCGTTTTGTGCTTAGGCAAGACACATCACCCACATTGGGATGAGTCTGGTATGTGTATGAAAGGTTGTTGGTGATGGAAGGGGCCGTTGGCACAGACTGGTTGCCTCACTCTTGTCAGTGCGTCCCAGGGCAGCTGGGGGCAGCAGGCCATAATAGTAATTAATCACCACCGTGTATGGAGTGCATGAATAATGAAGCGTGTGTGAAGAAAGAATATGTAAAGCGTCTTTGAGAGTCCAAAAAAGTTCTAAATAAAAACGATTAATTATTATCTTAAATAATACAAAGTAAATGTATTCGGACTGAAATGTAGAAAAATGGTAGGCTTCGATCAAATCGTCAAACAATATATACTGTAGAAATGTAAACAATCACTGGTTTGTCTCCTATACTTTCAGATCGTTTTTCAGATCCAAAAGTTTTGATAAAACCTGAAACAACATGTATTTATCCACATGGATCTGTCTTGTTGCTCATCTTTTGTGGTGGCAGCTCCAGCTGGGTCAGAAAGAGACATTCAATTTCAATCTCCTTGTCCTGAACCGATGGAAATGACACCCTCTACAACATCCCACAGTTCATCAGCAGTAAGCCAGAAATATTTAATTCCCCTTTTTAGAGATGTGTTATTCTCCTCTTCACAGAAGGCGGAAAATTCTCCGTCAGAGGCTGGGAACATGCTTTGACAAAGATTTGACCGATCCCAAAGCTGGTCTTCTGCACAATCTCTCTCTCTCCTAAGGATGCGCCTCCACAAGCCCTAGAGAAATGCAAATGTCCAAATGCATGTCTGGCTCTGTGGCCCCATCGGTGCCCAGGGAGCCTTCGGGGCTAGATATTCGCTATCTTTATACAGAATCACTGTCTGTCACGTCTCGCACCATTAAACCAGCAGAGGCTCTCCAAACTGTTAGTTACTGGGTCTGTGTGTACGCCTCTCACACTTCTCATCCAGCTCATTTTCACATAATAGGCCAAACCAGCGGAAAAATGCCCAGTTTAATTACCTGGAGGATTATGAACTCTACGTTATTGCAAAGATAGCAGCTGAGAATCTGCTTCATCACGTTTCACTGTGTGGCTTCTGGGCAGTGGTCAAGCTAGATCCAGCAATATCACATCATCATACATGTATATTATATCACTTTGAGGCCAGTCCTTGTGCTGCTCAGAGTCCTCCTTGATATGATGCAAAAATGTCACAGATTTACTTTGGTGCGAGGCCATGGAGAGTCTTGAACACAATCAGAGCTGCTTTAAAGTCGATTCTCTGTGCCTTTAGTCGACCTGGCAAAGCAAGTTTATTTGAATAGCGCAGTTCATAGGCAAGGCAACAAAAGGTGCTGACCAAAAGAAGAAAGAAAGATTAAAATCTAATTGATCAACTGAGAATGTCTTTAAGTTTATCAACACTATCTTTTGTCAAACCAGTGGAGACGGGTCCCGGCTCCAAAAGGTCCATAAACATGTGCGCTGACATGCTTGCAATCTCACTTGTAGACGGTGGGGGTGTACCCGGAAAGAGAATTACCCAATGCTTTTGTATGCCGCCTTCTCCTCCAAAAACGGCTTCACAAGATGATCCAAAATGAAGTATTATTTTTTTTTTTGGACCTTTCTAGTTAAGCTGCAGTGAACTTTTGAATGCGCTTGTTAAATGAATGGGGCTCATGCCGGCTAACACATGCGCAAACACGTTTTCTCACATTTTTGAAAAAGCCCACCAAAGGCAAAAGTGTTGGCACATTAGTTTAAACGGTGGAGATAGGCATGAATACGTCCGTTGATATTTACAGTCTATGGATCAAACACAGACCCGCAGTGATAACAAAAAGACAATATATAATGTGGATAATAACAATAATGTGTTTTTGAAGTGAACTAAAAGCAAATATTTGATTCAAAATCGTATATATGAACCACCATTGCATCGTATAAAGCTGCTGTGTTGCTGATAATAACACTTAATATTCGTTCTTTAGGAATTAGCTTCCATAAATTGCATTGTTCAGACTTCCACTTATTCCTCCTGAGAAACACTTGAGTAATATTTGATGCTTTTGTTTTCACTGCACGCGTGAGGCCAAAAAATACGGTTATAAAGATTTTTGTCTCAAGTGCGTGAGGTGCTGTGTACGAGCCACTAGGGTCAGGCTGAAACACAACAGCAGTAACTTCAGAAATATTACACCTTTTTAAAATTTACTCCACGGTTATCTCGCTATCTCTGCAAGAACATGATAGGAGAGCGGGATGAGAGGGATCAATAATACGCAGAGACTTCACTAATTACAGATTCTTGGCTTCAGTGTGTATTAAAATCGCCTGCATGTTCTTTACAGTCTCACACACAGACATATTTTCCCGAATGCTTTGACGTGAGGTTTAGGAGTTTGACTTGAGAAAAAGGGCTTCATAATCAAACATGGAATACATAAAACTAGAAAATAGAAAAATATGAAAAAAAATATCTTAAATAAGAAATACTGTATATGGTTAAACCAGTAAGAAGGGAAGAACACTTTCCGTCCAAGTATGGAGAAGCAGCATTTCACACTTCTAAAATCTGGAACAGTCTTCCTGAAAATGTGAGACAGGCTTCTTCTCTAAGGCTTTGAAGATTCTTTTAATAAGACAAAGTAAAGAAAGCTAAATGCTTGATTACCTGACATGTTTCGGCGGTACACTTGCGCCGTCATCAGAGTGTGACGCATCTCTTATCAGCTGTTGTTGCCGGATGCGGTCCTTCGCCGCGCTGTGGTCTCTGGAGAAGTGAATCCCAAGTGTGAGCCAAGGTGAAAGGTCTCTGTAGATGGTTCATGCGTCAACAGCTGATAGGAGACGCGTCACACCATCTCGTGTCACCTCTGATGAAGGCGGAAGTGTACCGCCGAAACATGTGGTAATTAAGCAGTACTAGCTTTCTTTACTTTTTTGTCTTGATAAAAGAAACTTCAAAGCATTAAACATAAGACAGAATGAACTTCTTACATTTGGGCTTCTTCTCTGACAATTTTCAAATCCAGGTTAAAATCTGTTCTGTTTAGCTGTGCACACATCGTCACGTGATGAAATGAAAGGGGACCCAAAACACAGAAATGCAATCATAATAATAATGATTTCATTATGATAAATAAGTCCAAGATTTAAAAAAAAATATGAAAATCCAAATAGAACCTGGAACAGACAAAGACAAGCAAAGACGTTGACAATGAACAAGCGACAAAGGGAGAGGAGCACAGGTACGTATAGACACACAGAGACACAGGTGCAACACATTGGGGATGGCAGACAACCAACAGGAGACAGGAAGTAAACAATCAAAAACAAATCAAAAGAAATCAAGAAAAATAACACAAAATCCACACCATGACAGAAGGATTCCACTTTTTATAATGTTCTAGGATTATTTATTATAATACCTTCGAAGGAAACAAGTACCAGGGACTAAAACAGTTTTCTCCAGAATAAAAATGTCACTGTTATCTGTCCGTATGCAGATAAAGAGACAGCACTAATTACAAATTCTTGGCTTCAGTCTGTGTTAAGATTTAAATCTGCCCACATGTTCTTTAAAGTCTCACACACAAACGTATTTTCTTCTCTTTAATTCTGTATTTTCTCCTTGGCTTGCGTTGCCACTACTTTGTCAGCGAAAATGGAAGACAAAATAATTGCCTCTATATTTCCTGGATTGATTTCTCGCAGAGTTGGAACACAGCGGTCAGACCATGACAGGCCCAGCGGCGAGAGGCTTTAGATTTCAGCGACTGCACTTAAATGTCAAGATACTTCTTTAATTTTCTAAAGCCGCTTGTCAAGGTCACGCATTAGCAATCATAATGAGAAATCCAGAATAAACGTTTTGAAGTAAGGTTCGGGAGTTTGACTGGAGCAAGATGACCTCATAATTGAACTGGAAATACCTAGAACTATTAGAAAAGAGAAGAAAATAACTGTTCATTTTCCGTGTTGCCAGCACTCCCGCTTCTCAGCAAGAAGGTCAAGGGTTTGAATCCCGGTCGGAACAGGGACTGCCTGAGTGGATTTTGCATGTTCTCCCTGTGTCTGTGTAGGTTTCCTCCAGATGCTCCGGTTTTTAATAACATGCGCAACACGTATAAATCAAATTATAGAGTGAATGGATGATGTTGATTGGGGCTTTGACGCGCGGGTGTGTTCGGCGTCTCACTTCCATCATCACTGTGTGTGGAGAGAATGAAAATTATCTGAACTTTGAACATTTTAAAGCGCTTTGGGTGACCTTGGTCTCTAAAAAATATGTATTTATCCCACCAGGGGAAATTCCTTTGAGCAGAACAGGGCATAGAAACATTTTAAAAAACACATAACAAGCAGAGTAAATGTCAGATATGAAGCCCGTACAAACATATGGATATAATACAGCATAAAACACCAAAGCCCATATCACCAAAGAGCTACGGAGAGTTCTGCAGACTGATAGCGGTTAGGACAAAAGATTTGAAGTGACTATTGTTATTTTCTATACTCAATATCTATATACAGTATGTCAACAAAAAGAAGATTTTTTCTTCTTTGTTTGCATTACCTTTGTGGGTCAGGCAGAAAGCCCCCAGCATTCAGAGAGTCACAAATATATAGCAGTCATAAGGTTAGTCAGAGGGATGTGGCCAGGGAACAAAGCGTGACCCACCTCCCAGAGAGATCCAACTAGAAATGCAAGCCTTTGAGGAAAAATACATACAAAATTGTGTCACATTTATAGGATTCGCATAACTACAGTTAAATTAGTAACCTATGGAACTCTTTAATTCATTTTAGCGCTTTCTTAATTGACAACCAGTCGCAGTGGTTCGGCACACACACTGGCAGCAAAATTAACAAATATTTAAAATATTATATAATTACATGGTTAGCATCATTTTACACAAGAAACACTCACTTTTCAAGCATTTGACATACACCAAAATGATAAATACAGCTTTGAGAACAACACAAAGGGTTGCGATGGTGATGATCCAGGACACTTGACATTCAACAACATTTATGGACAATGGCTCTATGTGTTTTTATAATTGCATTTCCTGCGTTTGAACAGATTGATTCTCTGATCTGTGTTGGTGAATGCAACGGTTTTGTAAAGTCCTCCGAGATTACTACTGTTGTGATTTAGGGCGATACAAAAACCAATTGAATTTAATTGAATTGAATCTAGCAACCTCCCAGCAGAAGGTCACGCTCTCGCCTTTTCATTGCACCACAAAAAAACAGGAGACCTAGACCAGACAGACACAGGCCTGGCCTCGAACACACACCTTTGAAAGCCCCATAACACACTGTTATTTTATCTACACCATCACACATGCACACCAGCTCACAGACCCAATCACAAAATTAAACAAAGTCCTCACACTGTTACATACATCAATAACTTGATTTTCCAAACAATTTTGTGGTAATCCAGCTATCCAGTGACCCAAACACATGCACAAACAACATACATCAATAATAATAATAATAATCAGAATCATTTTTATTGCCACGTAAGTAACAGGAGGTCACAGACTAGGAAATTGCTTTGGCTCAGTGCAACAGTCAAAAAGAGATAATAAAAATAAGAATAAAAAAACACTTCTAAAGAATAAATTTAAATTTAAAATAGAGTTACAGTTACTATTTACAATATACAAGTGCACATGGTGCACACAATGTAAGGTGACAGCAGTACAGTGAAGTAAAGTGACGTATGATGGGCAGTAAAGTGACTTTATAAAGGGCGGGGGGACAGGTTAAGAAGTGTTCAAGAGTCCAACAGCAGAGGGGAAGAAACTGTTCTTGTGGCGGGAGGTTCTAGTCCTGATGGACCGCAGCCTCCTGCCTGAGGGGAGTGGTTGGAATAGTCCATGTGCAGGGTGAGAGGGGTCGGCTGTGATACGACCAGCCCGGCCTCGAGCTCGGGCGACGTACAGGTCCTGCAGCGATGGAAGGCTGCGGCCGATCACTTCCTCTGCAGAGCGCACAATGCGCTGTAGTCTCTGTTTGTCCCTGACTGTGGCTCCAGCGAACCACACGGTGACGGAGGAGGTGAGGATGGACTCGATGATGGCCGTGTAGAACTGCACCAACATCTGTGCAGGCAGCTTGGCTTTCCTGAGCTGCCGCAGGAAGTACATCCTCTGCTGGGCCTTCTTGATGAGGGAGCTGATGGTCGGCTCCCACTTGAGGTCCTGGGTGATGGTGGTGCCCAGGAAACGGAAGGACTCCACAGAGGTGATGGGGGAGTCCATCACGGAGGGTGGGGGTGGGGGGACAGTGCTCTTCCTGAAGTCCACAATCATCTCCACTGTCTTCTGGGGCGTTCAGCTCCAGGTTGTTACCACTGCACCAGGACACCAGCCGGTCCACCTCCCTCCTGTAGGCGGACTCATCGTTGTTGGAGATGAGTCCAATGAGGGTGGTGTCGTCCGCGAACTTGATCAGCTTCACGGAGTTGTGGCTGGAGGTGCAGTGGTTGGTGTACAGGGAGAAGAGCAGGGGAGAAAGAACACAGCCCTGTGGGGCTCCTGTATGTATAATCCGAGAGTCCGAGACATTCTTCCCCAGACGCACTCGCTGCTTCCTGTCCGTCAGGAAGTCAGTGATCCACCTGCAGGTGGAATCAGGCACGTTGAGCTGGGAGAGCTTGTCCTGGAGCAGGGATGGCAGGATTGTGTTGAAGGCAGAGCTGAAGTCCACGAACAGGACCCTGGCGTAGGTCCCCGGGGAGTCCAGGTGCTGTAGGATGTGGTGGAGGGCCAGGTTAATGGCGTCGTCTACAGATCTGTTGGCTCTGTAGGCGAACTGCAGGGGGTCCAGGAGGGGGGCGGTGAGGGACTTGAGATGGGAGAGAACCAGGCGTTCAAATGACTTCATGACGACAGACGTAAGTGCTACAGGTCTGTAGTCATTGAGTCCTGTGATCCTGGGCTTCTTCGGGACGGGGACAATGATGGAGGATTTGAAGCAGGCCGGGACATGGTAGGACTGCAGAGAGGTGTTGAAAATGTCCGTGAACACACACGTGGTCCGGGCCAGGAGCTTTGCGGGGGTGCAGCCTCAGGAAGAGTTGTTTAATCTCTTTAGCGGCTATTGTTAGGCTGGGGGCAGGGCTGATGGGTGGGTTGTTAGAGTAGTGGGGGGTGGGGGAGGGAGAGGTGTCAGGGGCAGCATCAAAGCGACTGAAAAATAAGTTCAGATCGTCAGCTAGCTTGTGGTCGTCAGCACAGGGGGGGGCTTTGGGTTTGTAGTTGGTGATCTCCCGTAGGCCCCTCCAGACAGAAGCAGTATCGTTGTTACCAAACTGCTCCTGTAGTCGTTCTCTGTGCCGGGACTTGGCTGCTTTCAGTTCTCTCCTGAACTGATATTTAGCTGCTTTGTAGCCGCTGCGGTCCCCCTCCCTGAAAGCAGACTCCTTTGCTTTCCTGAGCTGCCGGAGTTTAGCAGTGAACCAGGGTTTGTCGTTGTTATAGATGACCCTGGTCCTTGTTGGAATGATGCTATCCTCACAGAAGTGAATGTATGACGTCACAGTGTCCGTATATTCATCCAAACTGTCTGTGGCAGCTCTGAAAAGGTCCCAGTCTGTAGATTCCATGCATGCGCGCAGCTCTTCCACAGCTTCATCAGACCACACTTTGGAGCTCCTCATTGCAGGTTTCGAGAGCTTTAGTCTCTGTCTGTAAGCAGGAACCAGATGTATCATGGAGTGATCTGAGAAGCCGAGGGCTGGCTTGGGAACAGCGCGAAAAGCTCCGCGCACGGTGGTGTAACAGTGATCCAGAGTGTTCTCCTCTCTGGTCGGGCATTTGATAAACTGTCTGTATTTGGGTAATTCCTGGCTCAAGTTTCCCTTATTAAAATCCCCCAGGATAATAATCAGAGAGTCCGGGTATAAGCGTTCCATACACAGTACTTGCTCTGCAAGTGCGCGCTGAGCCTCGCGCGCGTCCGCGCATGGCGGTATGTAAACAGAGGCAAGAATGAATGAAACAATTTCGCGCGGGGAGTAATATGGTTTACAATGAATGAAAAGATATTCCAGAGCAGGAGAGCAGTGCTTGGAGATCACTGTCACATCGTTACACCAGTTTGTATTGACGTAGAAACACAGCCCACCGCCTCTGCTCTTCCCTGAGAGCGCACAATGGCGATCCGCGCGGAACAGCCCAAAGCCCTGCAGCTCCAGAGCGCAGTCCGGGATCCGCTCATTTAGCCAGCTCTCAGTGAAGCAGAGGACACAGGATGTGGCGAAGTCCTTGTTTCTTCTCATGAGCAGGCTGAGTTCGTCCATCTTATTGCCCAGTGAGCGTACGTTGGAGAGAAAAATGCCGGGGAGAGCCGTGCGCGCTCCTCTCCTCCTAAGACGCACGAGCAGGCCTCCGCGCTTTCCCCTTTTACGGGCCCACACTTTTTTGGCTAGAACATGAACTAAATCAGCCGCAGATGCCAAGAAAACAGGCAATAGGTCCATGGGAACGGTGGGTCGGATGTTCATAAGTTCCTCACGGGTGTAGGAACAGCCAGATGCGCAGTTGAAAAGTAAAAACAAAAGAAAAAGAGAGCAGCAAAGAGCCATGTCGACCGTACGAGGCGCCATCTTTGTATCATCACTTGATAACTTGATTAATGATAATAATAATGTGCTTTTCAGGACACTTAAAGACTCACACGTGATTCATTTTTCTCTCAAAACACAGCGGTGATAAACTACTACTGGAGTCACAGCTGCCCTGGGGCACACTGACAGAAGCGAGTCAACTAGTATGTGCCATTAACCCCTACCACCTCCCACTTAACTCATTGACTGCCAGCCGTTTTTGATGATATTCACTGATTCTCAAGACCCATAGAATATTGTATCCTAAGACTATGTGGAATGTGAAGCTAGATTCTGAAAGACTGGATTGTCTACTTTCATCCGCAAAAATAAGTTTGTTTATAGCAATTTTTATTTTCCTGTAATCCCCAGTCGAATATCGGGTCTAAGAGAAATATGTCAATGGCAGTCAATGAGTGCCAGATTCACATGCCAGATCCCGATCAATGTCCACATTAAACCTGATTATAATCCCCTCTGCAATCCCTACTTTCGTTTATTGCTTACCTGTATGAATCTCATGTAAATAATATTTATTTTCATTGTCTCTGTATTTCTGTAATTTGTCACTTCTTTGCTCAATGCTTCCGAATAAAGATAAAAACACAACATTTATGGACATTAATCTTTATTTATGGACATTGGTCATCCATCGTTTATGGACCAATGGCTCTGTGTGTTTTTTATCATTGCGTTTCTTGTGTTTGAACTGTTGATTCTCTGAAAAGTCAAAAGTCCTTTGAGTTACTGTAACTACAGTTGTGATTTAGGGCCATACAAGAATAAATTGAATAAAAAGTTTTTCAAAAAGAATCTAGCATCTATCTTTTTCGCTCCTTTTCGCCAGTACACACCAGGTCACAGTTATCCATCCGCTCTAACCTCTCAACCTCACACCATTAGTGCTGTTAGAAGTGAAGTCGCCCTGTGAGGCTTTCTAGCGAGGCGTCATGCCATCGCACTTCCTTCTCAGCGCCCGGCCGCCCTCCGTGTGAGAAGGGCGGCTGTCGGCACCACGTCCTGGCGGGGGAGAGACGAGTGCATTAGACCTTCGCCGTCAAACGGAGCATCAATTAATGAAGAGCCAGGAGCGCTTGCATCCAGCGACACTGGGAGCCGGGGACAGGGCATGGCCGCCAACAGCTGGAGACCTGAATAATTAAGCCTGGCTGTTTTCAATGTTTAAGTGAATTACAGGCTTAGAGAAGAGGATTCTATTGAGAGAAAAGTATGTTGTCACTGCTGTTGTCAGACCTCTGTTAACTCGCTTTGTATTCATATATTTCACCCGTACTGTTTCAAGCAACATGATTTGGACGTTTTACCCTTTTAAAAGATGTATTTATTTGTTTATTTGGATGGGACAGTGTGTATTCATCAACAGCGGTAACTGTAAATACTAATCTGTAATGCCACAATCAACAGGGGAACAGGACAAGTCAGGTTAAATAACAAGAAATCCAGACCATGACAGAATAGGATATTATCTTCACTCTTTACAATGTTCTGTGATTATGTATTACAAAACCCACAAAAAAAGTACCAGGACCTAAACCAGGTTTCTCCGGTGTCATAATGTCGCTGTTATCCGTCAGTTATGGAGGATCAAGACAAGAAAACATCAGAGAGAAATGGCCTGTTTTTGAAATAACTTTTAATGATTCATAAATGTCCAGACGGAGAATGGATCTCTTTGATGTCTGTGTTTGTTGACAAAAAAAACAACATTTTTAAACAGAGGTTTTTCCACAGAAGAGATAGAGATTTTATAAATGCTTCTTTATTATGCAAAAGTTTTGAGATTTTTGACTTGCTTCTTTATTATGGAAAAGTTCAAGATTTTATTTTAGTATAGTTAAATTATTCCCTTTTGCTGTTCTGTAAGTGGCGATGCAACACTGACATTTCCCCGCTGTGGACCGAATAGAGGATCTCTCAATCTTAACAAACAAGGACTAAACCATGTTCTCATTGCATTTTCCACTGACAAAAATGGCGTCACAATGTACATATTGAACTTGGATATAATTAATGTATGTATTTATTTCAGGCAAACAAAGAAGCATCACAGTTGCTATTATCATAAAAGTAAGTAAAGTTTATTTGTACAGCGCCTTTCACAGACCAGGATCACAAAGAGCTTCACATTTAAAACGTACAATGAAAATAAAATGAACTATAACAAAATCCATACACATAACAAAATCAAAAAAACAATGTTGCTTGAAAGGGAGTGAGAAGAGAATTATTAAACCCCATCCCATTTTCCATTCCATAGCTTCTCTGCTACTGTAAACTTAAAGATGCTTATAAGAATGTAAAAAAATATTGTACCATTTATAGCGTATAACATTTTCACTATTCTTTCACCACAGGGCACTGAGTCAGATGTGGTAGTCGGTGTAAGAACTCCACTGGGCCATGCTAGTCCCAGCTTACCATCGCAGGTAAAAAAGAAAAACAGGGTTAGCTGACTGGCAGCCACACCGCGCTGCAGAATTGAGCGAAATCGGCTCAATTTGGTGGCACAAACCGTTCGTTAGATTTCAATTTCTCTCCCCTGATGAGAGCAGCGGCACACTCCCTGCTTGTGATTTGTCTCCAATATCTGAAAGTGGAGTAAACAGTGATCAAAAAGTGTAGCAGCCTCAAGAAGAGCTTCCCTAAAGAACCAGGCTCGAGTCTCGGCGTCACGGCTGTCAAATGCATTTTTGTGGACGGCCTGACAAAAAATGTAAGGGGCCAAAAGTATAAATGTGTATAAAAATAATACTATATTTTATGTTGAGTATTTTTGACATTATGAAGGTATTTTGATAAATGACTTGTTTCACATTAGTTAGATTGGATATTCTTTTCTGATAGATTTTTCTGAACAAAATTAGTTCAGTCACTGTGGATTGAACCAAAACAAATAACACTATAATAATTCTATAATAATTGAAGACTCATAGGCAATTTTTAAAAATATATTCAACATTATAACTTTTAATTATATGTTGTATAGGTTTATTAAGTAATTTAATTTAAAATGAGGTATAACATGCCATTGTAGCCTATTTCCACACTGCAAAAAGTGATTAAAAATGAGTCAACATTTCTGAAATTGGTCTTAATTTGAGCACATTCTGACGGCCTTAAAACAAGATTTTCCAATTGGACAAAGCAAAATAAATCACCTTGTTGTGTGAAATGTCTTCCAATTGTAACGAGAAAATTAAGCAACAGTTTGTGAAATAAGACTAAATGGCCTACTCTTTTTTTAAACGGTCAGAATGTATACTCAGATTAAGATTTTCACACTCAATTCAAGCATTTACTACCTCATATTTTATCATTTTTTGCAGTGCATCAATGCTGCAACTTTATTTAACAATTCAAAATCATTTCAGGGGCCACTGAAAATGGTCTTGCGGGCCGGGTTTGACATGTCTAGTTTCTAAATGTGGGCGACATCATCCTCGCTGCTGCTGTTTCATTTTCTGCTTCTCACACTTTCGCTTCTCACACCTAAAGCCAAAGCCCAAGAGAAATTAGTCACATGTGCCCTGGTGAGAAAGTTATGCTTAGGTGTTGGCTTATATCATCTCCAGCAGAATGGAACCCAAGAATAGGACAGAAACGATACAAGTAAGTAAATAATGTTTATAGAGCAGACCAAGGTCACCCAAAGCGCTTTACAATGGTCAGAGTTCAGATATTGTTTCATTCTCTCCACATGATGATGACGAAAGTGAGACACCGAACACATTGGTGCATCAAAGCCCCCAACACCATTAATTCACTCACTCATTATATTCAGACCTCGCCAGGCCTTAGCCATCGTAAACTCTGGTCTATTATCATTTCCATATATGTAATTCTGGGTCTGATCATAGTGGCTGCGGTTACCTCGCATGCCATCTCCACCGACCATTCAGAGAGCGGGGGAGGCGGGTGTTGAAGGTAGGTGTTGTGACGTCAAGATTTTGCACCGAAATTGCTTGTTATAGTTACGCAAAATATCCAGATATTGAAGCCGGAACAAGAGGAATGTTCAACAGATATCATTACTGGCAAAGATGTTGTGGCTCTTCTCCACATGGGCTCCGTTAGTGGCAAAGGAGATGGCTAAGGTGCTGATTACACTAGGACAGTAAAACATTAGAGTTATCTGTTTGGCCTCCCGTTTACATGGAGACTGTGCTTCAGGGTGAAAACGCAAGTATTGACAAACAGCCTCCAGAGTGGAACAGAACAGATTGTGACGGGGGCTGTTTCATAGTTGCGTGAAGAAAAAGTTGTGAATTCTCTACTGCTTTGACCCCCACTTCCCCTCACGTAGATTTGGACATGCGCAAAGGCCAAGCCCAAACGCAAACAACAATGGGGGCGGGTCAACTAATGCTACGTAATGGAGTAAACGCTGTGCACTTCGAATGAGGAGTCTGGTCATGTTTGCTAAAAGCTTTGCAGCGACTCCGCAGCGTTTCCGTCTAAACTAGGCTAAATGCTAAATGCCTCACTCACATTGGTCCCTGCCCCTTATGACCAATGTCTATATGGGTTTTTATCATTGCTTTGGTTTCAACTGTTTGATTCTCTGGTCTGTGTTGGCGAATTTACAGCTTTGTTAAGTCCTCCGGGACAAATACATTTGTGATTTGCGATACAAATATATATTGAATTGAATTTAAATTACGTTTGTGCACCTACACCACAAAAAAAAAAATATAAAATACGAGGTAACAATTGTCTGAATGGAGTGGTCATAAAATCCATTTAGTTGTATTTCCAGAACTGGTCTTTATTTTGTCATTTCAAGGGAGACGTTTCCTGTATCTTTTTGAAACAAGATCATTTTGCTTTGTCCCATTGGCAAATCTTGTTTGAATCCACTCAGAATGTGCTCAAATTAAGACACATTTTGCAATATTTGAGCAATTTTTTACTCATCACTTTTCGCAGTGTAGATTTCAAAACATGACTAATATTGGTGGCTTCCTCTAACACCTGATGCCACAGTGGGGCGGCTGCGGCTGTAAAGTGCCAAACTGCCGTTGTGTCCTTAGTCAAGACACTTCACCCCATTGCCTAGAATGAGTCTGGTGTGTGTGTGAATGGTTGGTGGTGGTTGGAGGGGCCGATGGCACATACTGGTTGCCTCGCTTCTGTCAGTGTGCCCCAGGGCAGCAGTGGCTACAGTAGAAGTTTACCACCACCGTGTATGGCGTGAAAGAATAATGAAATGTAAAGCGTCTTTGAGTGTCCAAAAAAGCGCTATATAAAACCAATGCATTATTATTATTATTATTATTATTATCGGCTAAAACTACTAAAAGTCAATATTAGCGTTCTGAATATATTGCACAGTTGTCAAATAAGGAATGAAAGCCAAGGGACAACACACTGAATTGAATTGAATGCTGTCCCTGCGCCTGTGTGAATGGAGGACCTTCAGTACCACACATTATTGGATAAAAGACATAAAGGAATAATTCAAATCAATGCAAATATAATGAAATGCCTTCTTTTGACTGACAGCGGAGTGTCTGAAGAGATGAAAGCCACACATGAACCGCTGCCCTTGAGCTAATTCTATCAGATTCTGCATTTCCATCTTGTTCGTCGGATCAAGGCAATTCTCACTTGCAAACTCCTAAGGCGTCGGGTGTCTTGAATTTAGAACAGGGTCTGACGAGGGCTCATCTCTGCTATTGTTAAAGATTACCCATTGGCATTCACGTTGGGTCAAAAAAAAACAAAAAACTCTTTCTCTTCCCATTTAGCCGATGAGTAACAGAAAATGCAAGGCTTCAATCACGTTTGCAATACGGCCGGGGAATTTGACAGAAATAACAGGCGTAGGAAATAACAGCCTCATTCCTACACAGTATAATTGCAATTTTCTACCCAAATTATAGTCTAATGATTACAGACGTGGGGTGGGGCTTGACAACAACAGAAGAAAGAGTGGGTGGGAAAAACACACTCGGAGAAAAGGACCCTAGAGCGGAGGAAAAGCCAACAAAATAGTCCCAGAGGATTCTCCCAAAAAAAATGGCCGGTCTCCCAGTCAGTTTGTTCCAGTAAGAAGTTAGGGGACCTGCTCCGCTGCTCAAATCACTGTAAATGAGAAAATATGAGGAAATGATTGCTTGAATGGATTGGTTTTTCTCTTAATCTGGGCACATTCAGACTGACATAAAAGATATGCCAATGGGACAAAGCTATTTAGTATTATTTCAAGAACTTTGGCTTTATTTTCTCATTCCAAGGGAGACAATTCTTGTATTTCTTTAAAACAAGATCATTGGTCTTGCTCCATTAGCAGATCTTGTTTTAAGGCAGTCAAAATGCTCTCAAATTAAGATAAAAATCACTTCAGGCAGGATGGGGGCTGAGTGGATGTTCTCCGTAGGTCTGCGTAGGTTTCCTCCGGGTACTCCGGTTTCCCCTACCACTAAAAACATGCACAATAGGTCTGGCATGCGCCTCCTGTACTGGCGACCTCGCTCCCATTTCTGTGTGGAGTGAGAGGACAAATGCTCAAAAATAACAATTGTAAACCGCTTTGTGACTCTGGTTTGTGAAAGGCGGTATACAGGTATAAATAAAGATTACTTACTTACTCCCAGAAAACGACTGTTGTTATGTAGGGCTTTACAAGAATACATTAAATTATTATTTCAACCTCAGATTCAGATTCAGATTCAGATTCATTGTATTAGCCATTTGCAGTAAAAACACCACATTGGAATATATTAGCAGAAGTCTCCAGTGTGCACAGACAAGTACAGACAGAAAACATTAAACCTCCACAACATTGAGTCATTTGTGCACATCATCGCAGCAGTTTCTCCTTTGAGCAAAGTGCAATGACATTTGGACATGTATCAGTTACTTTTAAACAGTTCTCTGATGTTTTATAACATTATCATAAGCCTCTGTCGTGTCAGTGATAATGTAACATACTTTTGACGCTGAATCGTCACTATCCATAAAACTAATAATCCTCATTTAATTGCTTGAGTCATTATATACAAAATTGTGGAACTAGTTGTCACAATGTGTTTCTTCGCTGTGATGCAGATGAAAATATGTGGGCAGACTGACAGGAAGGCGTGGAAGTCCAGGAATAATCTATGTTCAGTTTACAGTAATACTATATGTATTGTTGTGTTGTTTACATTTGTCACAGTTCTACCATAAAGTTATTTCTTATGTTTGCTCTAAATGAGTGACACAATGCCGTAGAACTGCAAAGAGCATATGCAGTAAATATGTGAAATACACACATACTGTAATGTGTCTTGTACTCACTTACTGTACCTCATTAAATACATTAACTTTACTGCAGTTTTTGGCTGTACAGTGTATAGTGCTGTTTATAGGTAGTGTCTCCAAGATCTGACTTATTTGCATTGAAAACACAGAGAGAGTAAACTGTCAAAATGAAAACATGACAAAGCCATTTGACTCTTGTTCATAAACACCAGTGTCAGGACTTAATATGTTGAGACACAGACAGTTTCCTTGACATGAAGACTTGCTTTTGAGCAGATGAAGCACTTTTGCTGTTATCCACTTTTTTTATTTAGCAGTTTGCACTAATTGTTCTGAAAAATGCACTAACTGTTGTGCAAATGTTAAGAGTGATGTGAGAAATGCACCAAAGAGACTGAAAAAATGTGCACCTTGAAAACGGCCTGCTTAAAGTTCCAATATGACGCTTTTCAACTTGTCTCTGTTTTAAACATATTTACAGCACCATTTAGCTTCATACACATGCCCAAAGCACCAAAGCTGTGTCATTGCTGAAGGAGCAGCCATCCTTCCGTAGCCTCAACATCTGCAGGAGGATCGGCGATGAACTGGTTCTATGAGCATTGGGTGCAGCTCTGATTGCCACCCCCGACAGACCCAAACATGAACTAATATAGAGGATGAAAAGTTCAATGAATGAAACATGGCAAAAGTAGTTTTTTATTGATTCCCTCTCAAGCTTTAGAGAACGCTCTTTCTCTTTCATTCTCGAGAGGCAGCAAAACGCCTCGGTTCACATTGATGATGCGGCACGAGCTGAAGAAGCTCCGCCTCCAGAAAGTGATTGACCGGTGGAGAAATCAAAACAGTGAATCAGCGCACGCAGCCTCTCTCCTAAGTCATCTTGTTTTCATTGAAGTGACATCACCTCTAAGCAAAAAATGGCTATGGCTATAGTTTCTGAGTGTGAATCATCCACATTGCTCACACACATGACTAGGATGGTCCGTCATGAAGAGCCACATATGGGACCTTTAAAGCAGACCAAATGTAAAGCGCATACAGAGGTGTGAGAGTGAGCAGCCGGGAGCTCGACAAACCTTCAGATCAGCTCCACGGAACAGCAGGTTCCTGAGCTCTGACAGTATTGTTCAGAACCAGGATTATCCAGGAGTCGAAAGCTCATCCAATAAAAGTCACTCAAACGTCACCTTTATGTCCACTACACCTGGCAGATTTGAGTAGGCTGTAACAAGTACATCGAGGAATCACAGCTAACTGACTATTGAGGTGATTAATAAAAATAATAATTGTCAATCTTTTAGTTTTACTTTTTGACTGCAGAGTTCACTTGAGCTATGTTTTGATCAAATGCATAAAAGAATCATATACATGTATTCTCTGACCTTTTGAGATGAAAACAACTAATCAATGAATTGAAAGCATAAAAAGAACAACTTTATTATTACAGGCCTAGATTTTATAGATTTTAGTTCAACCTTTCCTCTGAAATCCTCAGTGTGGATCTTGTGTTTGCTAACCGTTTTATTACAGCCATTTAATCTAAGAAAAAATATGTTGTTATAAGTGTGCTAAGGCAAATGTTCATAACAAAAAAAAACATGACATTGAACCCGAGCAGCCAGAACCTCTACTTTCTCGCACAGGTCTTGATTTACTTTTGTACTATTTGTATTAAACTGTTAGTTCAACCAGACTACATTACCTACACGACTACACCTATATTAGTATTATATATAGCCTGAGCAGCCTGACCCATGACAGAAAGTAAAGGGGAATCTGTTGACGTAGATGTTTTGTGGATCATTCAGGGCGGCGTTAAGATCAGTCTGAGGGGAACTCCCCACACAAAAGGCTGAGCATCCCATTTTTACAATAACCAGAGTGAGATGAGTCAAGAGAGCAAGATGTAAATGACTGTCTATACTGGAGACTAATATAGCCAGCTCGCTCCCCTGTCTCCCTTGTCGCACACGGCGTCAAAAGGCAGCGACAAAGAGACAGCACTTTTTCTTTGCAACCACTGAGCTGCTCCGAGGTGGAACAATCTGACTCTAAACACATTAGCTTAAGAACACCGCTGAACAACAGGCGTGTGGCGCGGATATCCTGTGTAATCATGAGCAGATAGACGGCTGATATATTAGATTGTTCCGCTGAGGAGAATCCGCAGAGCTGCTGTTGAATATAGAATCTCTAAAATGATGCAATATCTCTGTGGTTTTACGTTGAGGCTGCAGTGCTGCTCGTGGAGACGGCGGTGGGCTGTGACACGTAGAGTACATCACTTATATAAACTGACACATTTGCCATGCCCCACTGTAGGATGCAAAGCTCTTTTGGACTTCTTAAAAACCTGAGTCTTGTTGGCCAGTTCAATGGTTGTGTAAAGTCCTCCAAGAAAACTGCTGTTGTGATTCAGGGCTATACATTGAATTGAATTGTTCAGGTTTTAACACCACAGGCTTTGCACAGTCTCAGTATAAAACGCCAGCACATCTGTTGTTTTGTCTCGTGATACAAACAGCAGCCGACTCTTATATTATGCCCTATTGATCTGACAGAGTGAGCAGACACAGTCGGAGAACACTATACAGCCTGCGGTGGCTTCTTAAAAGTCAAGACAAGCTTCTTATCCGCTCTCTCTGTTCTCTGGAATCACCTGGTGGCGGATGCTTATGACTCAGTGCCATGCTTTCTTCAGGCTTTTGTCAGGCGCTACCGAAACTGCGAGATAATCCATCGAACATGTTCAAGCTCTCATGCTCCGGGGCCGAGTCTTATGAGCGTACACACAGCCAGGACAGGTGTTCGGCTTTTTGTTGTATTTTCAAAGAAAACTCATTCCACAAGTTCAGTAGAAAGAGCGTCTTTTCAAACTTCCAAAAGTGAAAGTCTCTTATTCTCAAATACAACTGTGATCCCAACTTCAGTAATCCCACAGCGGCCTTTGCTCTGTCCGTCAGCCACCGCAGCCAATAAGAGGGCACAATAAAGCCTCCAGAACAACAGTGGGCCGCAGGCAGCTTCCAGGGCTCTGACGGCAATCTATAAAACAATATAATGGGTGGCTTGTCAGCGAGTGTGAGAGGGATAGATCTACGCTTCCCCTGACTCTCTGAGGGGACTTCAATTAATCACAGCAGAATTGTATCAGCCGCTGAAGGAATGTAAGGTTATTACCGTCCTGGTATTCCTCAGGATGAAATGCGATGATAGCACTAATTGAGGAGAGGGGTGTATAGCGGACGAACATTTCTTGTCTAGGGGATGAAGGGCAGGTGGAAAGCAGGGATTGGTGGTGGGGGGGGCAAAGAGTTGGGAATTATATGGAAGACAATCAGAAAAAATTTGCTGCTTGATAGAGGTTTGTTATAAAACGCCGCATATTCACACACATCTGCAAGGAATCGATTACAGTATTTAGCCCAATGAATCCTCCATGAAATGAGTGAAACTGATCAATCAATTAGGATCCTATAGTCCAGAAGCACCGTGTGAATGTTTTATCAGCCTAAAGGAAATAGTCATACCCTATACCATATTCAAGCTCTAATGAAAACACAGAAACACACAAAAGTTGAATCATAGAAGTCATAAAATCACTGTTATAGACTAATATAGACCCAAAATGCATAATTCGTGTACTGGTTATTTGTGGCAACATACAGTGCGTGTGCGTGTGCATGTGAGTGTGGATGCTGCTTACCTGCCGTTGTGATGTTATTCAATCCCTGGGAAATGCCCCCTTCATATATTCTCCATTGTCAATGAGCCCGGTTCTTTTAAGAGAGAAGAGCCACGTCCATGTGGGTCCAGCCGCCCCTCTGCACAACGCATGGAAACCGCGCCACAGGACACTGAGAGGCAGCGTTCAGTCCTCTGTCCTCTGTCTTTCTTCTGTCCTCTGTCCTCTGTCCTTAGTCTCTCCTCTGTCCTCAGTCTCTCCTCTGTCCTATGTCCTCTGTCCTTAGTCTCTCCTCAGTCAGATCCTCACGTGCGGCACTGGACAAAGTCTATAAAAGTTGGTCCAAGCGTCACCGCGCACCAGCAGCCGCAGCCTCACTCATGGTCCTGATCCAGACCTCCAGCGGCTCCTCTGGTCTCTCTGTGCTCCCCGTGCCGCCACTGTGCAGTCGGACAAACTGATTGGAGATGTCCGGGAGATGAGGGAGAGATGAGGGAGAGAAGCAGGAGAAGCGAGAGGAGCGAGAGGCTGCGCGCAGGAGAGGCTGAGCTGACAGAGAGCGGACACTGCAGGGCAATGGCGCCCCTCAGTGGAGGCCCCTAACACTATAGCAGCTCAAGAGGAACTCATATTCATACCTACAAAAGGAAGTCATGTACGAACGAGGACAGTGGTGAGCACACTCAACATGCAACGACATGTATTTATTAATTTTTATTTGATTTCAAGTTTATAAACAGGAATTGATTAAGACATATCTGGCACATACTATAAAAGATTATCCACACATACATTTAAGGGCTTTTTTATTTACCTTATAGAGTTGCACTTTCTCACACATATACATATACATACAGTAGACATACTGTACATACATATATACTCACACACGTACTTATATACACACACTTTTCATTCTTTGACCAATGTGCCACAGTGGACATGTATCGACATTCATGGACATTGGTATCTGCCCCTAATGGACCAATGGCTATATGTGTTTTATATAATTGCGTGTCTGAACTGTTTGATTCTCTGATCTGTTTTGGCAAATCGACAGTTTTGTAAAAAGATAAGATAAGATATTCCTTTATTCGTCTCACAGTGGAGAGATTTCAGAGATTCAGTGTCATTGTTGTTGCGCACACAAGGAAATAAGAGCACTCAGATTGTGATCAAACAGGGTCTATTATTTAAGGTCATATAATTAAAATAAGATAAGAAGGTAAAAAAGAATATGAAATAAATATATGTCCTCCGTGATAACTGTTGTTGTGATTTAGGGCTTTGCAAATACATTGAATTGAATAAAAATGTATAGATATAACTTTCCATACATTACTTACTGCACTCTCATAAATAACCTGTTAATGGTGCTCCGCTTGTATTACATGACAGGGTTGAGTGTAGATTATTAGTCAAATGTTGGACCATGTAAATACTCACCAAAGCCTTTTCATATGTTTGGCTCAATGTATAGAACAATGTCTCTTTTGTTTCACCACATGTGTCGGTACCACTTGACAACAGCCTGCGTTCTAGATTTATAGCCTGAGTCCATGGGAGTGGGCTTCCCCGAGGTTTCTCCTTTTCTCTCTCTGGGTTTGTTCCTTTCCGATGCAGGAGGGTCTAAGGACAGTGGTGATGATCCAGGACGCTCAACTATCAACGACATTTATGGACATTATCATCTGCCCCTCTTCTAAATAAAATGACAGAGAATAACATTTATAGCTTTAGCATTATTAGGAAGCAGTCTATAATCTATAATAAGAAGCAAGAGTTAAGTACAACATCTCTGACTTTAACATAATAAAGAAGCAAGTATAAATCCTGTATATTAGTGCAGAAATTATAGTAGACAGTGACACATGTGGCTTAATTTTACACATTCAGACATTGGTTCAAGATATTGCACAGATATGTGAGTTCGACAGTGTTCGTTGGTCCTACAGTACAGTCGGATCAATGGCTTTACGTGTTTTCTGTTATTGCATTTCTTGTGTTTGAGCTGTTGGATTCTCCGATCTGTGTTGGCGAATGCAACGGTTTTGTAAAGGCCTCCGACAATACTACTGTTGTGATTTACTGTATAATCACTGCGAGCAAGCTTGCCTTTCCACAGACAGAACCTGTAACGTCCTTGTTTCCATGCAGATACAAACGATGACAGCGGTGACCTGACTGCATTTAAAGCACCTGGTCCGGACTCTGCTCCACTCGTCGACAAAGTCTTCCCTGCGGTAACAGCATTATCCTCTCTGTTTCTCTGGCAGTCACTTCCATTTGGACTCTGAGAGGCAGAGATGGGTGGAATAATCGATACCAACCTTTGGAATCGCCGCAGAGCTGTATCGCTGGCAGTCTTGCATTTGGATGTGGATTTGATTGATCCCCAACATCCTCAGAGTCTTATCATCATAAAATCTCAAAGTAGTGTGTGCCCAGAGAAACATGTCACGAGACGAAAGGGGATATTCACATTCACATCTGCATTGTGCAAAACTCCTCCAACCACAACGTTTTAGTGCAGGTCAAACTCATTTTGGTTGGGGGCCAAGCTTAAAAACATATGAGCTGGTTCGGGCAAAAAGTACATTTATTATCTTTTTTTTTTTTTTTTTACATATTTTTGTGAATTTGGATATTATTTCCAAGGTTTGGAGTCAACCACAACTGGGCCACGGTTTTCTTTTGATAAAAAAAAAAACAAAAAAACTCTTACCTCTTCTAATTACATGTTAACCACCCACTGCACGGGACTGTAGAGGAGCTCCTTCAGTGGAAGACTGAGGCAAGCTCAGTGCAACAAGGAGCACCTATCTCCACCACAGTCAGACTGTACAACAAGTCCCTTTAATGACCTGCACTAGGACTGATAAAACTCACTTTCAGTCACTTTGATTTTTTTATTGTACATAATATCTTGCTCAAAAGATACTATATTTTTGAACATGTTTGCATATGTTTACACAACCTAAGGGATTCTTAGATTGATTCTGATTCTGATTCTATCAATGCCAAAGGTGAGATGTTAATTTCTCCGTTGTAAGATCAATATGTCTTATCTAATCTTATTTTAGACCAAATGTATAGTTGCTTTCCTAAGAAAATACTGGCCCAATATTGAGTCCAATCCAATAATCATCAATAAAAAAAATGTTGTAAAGCACATTTAGTGAAAAAACCAAAAACAGCAAGTAAAATGTTTCTTCCTAAAGATTAAGAGATCCTTTTTCTGTCCCACAGTTAGGAAATGTCAGTGTTGCATCACAAGTTAAAGAACAGTGGGAACGAGGAGCACACAGCACAACAGAAATGAACAAGAACTAACTAAAGTAAACTATTTTACTAAAGTAAAATAAAGAAGCAAGTATAATATCTCTAACTTTAGCATAATAAAAGCTCTCACTTTAGCAGAATAAATTAAGTATAACCTTTGTGACTGTAGCAGAAAAAAGAAGCAAGAATTAATTATAAAATCTCTAACTTTTTTCAGTTTCCTCTCTCCATATGAGGAACCACATGTACAGTACATTCATGTGGCAGTTGTTAATTTAATTTTATTTACTGTTGCGTTGTGTATTATTATTATCTTCCCAAAGTCATCAGGTTTCCGTCTCCGTCTCCCGCGACATCCTGACAGAGAGGAGATGACCTCATTAATCTTTGGAGCATTCAATAGAGCTCTGGTGTCATCCTCTGCCACGGCGGTTTGCCACACGCTCCTGCTCATTAAATCATGTGACAGGAGGAGGTCAGCGCCGAGCCGAGGTGTCTCCAGCTGCGTGGGCTGCGATAAACTCACACACTCTCTCTAAGTTACCAAGACAAAAGCTGCACGTGGTCATTGGACAGAGAACCTACTGAACTGCAAAAAGTGACGGGGTAAAAAAGTCAAACATTTTGTGAAATGTATCTTAATTTGAGCACATTCTGACTGCCTTGAAGAAACATTTGCTGATGGGACAAAAGTAAAAGATGTTTTAATGTCTCACTTGGAATGAGAAAATAAATCAAGAGTTCTTGAGCTGAGGAAGACCAAGGAGAGACCAGAGATAGAAACCAGAGAGAGCCCCAAGAGAGACCAGAGAGAGTCCCAAGAGAAACCAGAGAGAAAGAGACCAGAGAGAGGCCAGAAATAGACCAGAGAGACCAGAGAGAGACCAGAGAGAGAGACACTAGTGAGAGAGACCAGAGAAAGATCAGAGAGAGAGACACTAGTGAGAGAGACCAGAAAGAGATCAGAGAGGGAGACACTAGTGAGAGAGACCAGAGAGAGATCAGAGAGAGAGACACTAGTGAGAGAGACCAGAAAGAGGCGCAGGAAGGACACATTCTGACTGCCTTAAAGCAAGATTTGCCGATGGGACAAAAGGATCTTGTAATTAATATCTCCCTTGGAATAAGAAAATAAAGCAAACATTCTTGAATTAAGACTAAATGGCTCTGTCCCAATCGCAAATCTTGTTTTAAGTCAGAATGTACTCAAGTTAAAGAAAAAAACATTTTATTTAAGCAGTTATTGCCTAGCCTGGCCTAAGACATCCGTAAACTCCGATCAATTCTCATTGCCCTGCATTTTTTCCTATGGTGTGGTACGACCAGGTGTGTGTGTGTGTGCGTGTGTGTGTGTGTGTGCATGCGTGCGTGCGTGCATGTGCGTGCGTGTGTTAGCAGGTCCAGGGAAATCCCCTCTTGTCCCAGACGTGTGCAGAGAGAAGTCGTAAAGATAGTCTCTTGGACATTTCAGGCCTGACTCTGTCCTCTCTCCTCTGTCCTTTCTCCTCTCTCCTCTGTCCTTTCTCCTCTGTCCGCTGTCCTTTCTCTTCTGTCCCCTGCTCTCTGTCCTCTCTCCTCTGTCCTCTGCTCTCTGTCCTCTGCTCTCTGTCCTCTCTCCTCTGTCCTTTCTCCTCTGTCCTCTCTCCTCTGTCCTTTCTCCTCTGTCCCCTGCTCTCTGTCCTCTCTCCTCTGTCCTTTCTCCTCTGTCCTCTGTCCTTTCTCCTCTGTCCCCTGCTCTCTGTCCTCTCTCCTCTGTCCTTTCTCCTCTGTCCTCTCTCCTCTGTCCTCTGTCCTTTCTCCCCTGTCCTCTCTCCTGTCTTTTCTCCTCTGTCCTCTGTCCATTCTCCTCTATCCTCTTTCCTCTCAGCTGTCCTTTCTTCTCTCTACTCTGTCCTCTGCTGTCTGTCCTCTCTCCTCTGTCCTTTTTCTTCTGTCCTCTCTCCTCTCTCCTCTGTCCTTTTTCCTCTGTCCTCTCTCCTCTGTCCTCTCTTCTCTGTCTTTTCTCCTCTCTCCTCTGTCCTCTCTGTCCTTTCTCTGCCATTGTTTTGGAGAGTGCGCGTGCCCACACATAGAGAAACTTCACTTATACCGATCTCTCTCCTAATTGGATAATAACTGTAGGGTACAAGAATTTTCAAAAATACGCCTGAGAGCAGAGTGAAGTGACTGAGAGATCCGTGTTTCAGTCCAAACACGAGTTTTGGACCGAAACACTAGTGATGGCTATCGGAAGATACAACTATTTAAGACTTACATTAACACAACAAAATTGCCGACTTCTGCTTTAACTAAACAGACAACAATACGTTTATTATTTATTTATTTATTTTTTATTTAATATATTTTTGGATTGCAGTAGGGTATGGGGGTGGGGGAGGGGGAGGGGGAGTTTAAGTGGGAGTAACTCAGTGCTACTCCCACTTCTGTTGAAAGTCTACGGCAGTATCTTTGTCTCAGGATCACATGGTCAACAGCAGCTGAACCCTATGGAGCTAGATCCTATTGTGTTTCAGTCTCAGTGATTCAGGTGTGTTTATAAAGTGCCTGTCATGACACAAAAGTGCTAGTGGTGCGCACAGACTGTTGCATTCAACCTGAACTACAGCTTCACATTTCATGCAGCACCTGCCACTCACACATGCACAACATTCACACAAGGCAAAGCGGGTGAAGTGTCTTGCCTAAGGACACAACAACAGTTTAGAGTCGCCCCACAGTAGCACCTGGTGTTCCCAGCAGTCTTCACCCATCCCAGCAGTACCCAGGCCTCACACCATGAGACCAGTGTACTAGCTGTTAGCTTTAGCATCATGACAGACCAATGCACCAAATCTACTGGTTTTGTGAAACACTAGGGTTTAAGTTCCAAATAGTCCTGTTTTTCCTGTGATATTTGAGAGGTTTTGTATCTGTTTTGGGAACAAGGAGTGTTTTAGTTTGAGTTTGTTTTAGTTCATTCACGATTTCACACAGTCACTGAACAGTTCATGTGCTAAATTATGAGAATGGAACTTTCAGAAGCTACAGTATTAGCTTATTCAGTAGTGCTTAACCCTCCATCTGTTGTCATTGAGATAACAGTCAGATTTTAGGGAATTGGGAGTTGGGTAGGCCTGGTGGTAATGAGGGGGAACGGTGAGGGTATAGGTGTGTACTTCTTAACTCCTGGACACGTCTTTGTCTTGTTTAAGTGCGACCCGTGGCGGCTGGTCTGACCTAAACATCACATGTTTTTGTCTTCTGGTTATCGCTCCAGTCTGAGTCTTCGTCTTGTCTTTCAGCCCTGTCTGCTTCCTCAGATGTTGGATGTTGTGTTCAGAGGTCCTCTTGGCCTCCTCGACAGCCTCCTCACACACCACCTCGAGCACCTTGACCTCCTTCACGTACTTATTCCTGGCCGTGGTGAGTCTTGTTTCTGACGGAGCGTGTACGTTTCTCAACTTCTGTACTTGATCCAGTATTTGAGGCTGGAGCTGCCTATTATCTGCTTTGAGTTTGGCCTTCCCCTCCTCCATCTCTGCGATAACAGAGTTTTTCATGAGGATTTTGGCGCCACACTCCTCTAACTCTTTCGGGTGTTTGCCAGATTTTCCTCCAGCGTCTTAAGCTCCGACTCTCCCTCCTGCATCTGCTTGTCGATGCAGCTGTTGGCGTCTAGTACAGGAATTTTGAGGAGGTCTATGGTGTCCTTGTTCTCTGCCTTCATTTGTGTAAGGTCTCTCTCCAGGCGATCTATGGTCTCCAGTCTCTCCGCCCTCACCAGTGCCAGCTCTTGCTCCTGCAGGTCTATGGTTTCCTGGTTCTCGGACTTTGTTTTTGCCAGCTCTCTCTGCAGGCAAACTATGGTTTCCAAGTTTTCTGCCTTCACTTGTGTAAGCTCTCTCTCCAGGCGGTCTATGGTCTCCAGTCTCTCCGCCTTCACCATTGCCAGCTCTTGCTCCTGTAGGTCTATGGTTTCCAGGTTCTCGGACTTTGTTTTTGCCAGCTCTCTCTGCAGGCAAACTATGTCTTCCTTGTTCGCCGGCTTCATTTGAGCAAGTTCTCTCTTCAGGCGGTCTATGGTCACTAGTCTCTCCACCCTCTCCATTGCCAGCTCATGCTTCTGGAGGTTTATGGTCTCCTGGTTCTCGGACTTTGTTTTTGCCACCTCTCTGCAGGCAAACTATGGTTTCCTGGTTCGCCGCCTTCACTTGTGCAAGTTGTCCCTGCAGGCAATCTATGGTCTCCAGTCTCTCTGCCTTCACCATTGCCAGGTCTCTACCCTGGAGGTCTATGGTCTCCTGGTTCTCCGCCTTCGCTTGTACAAGCTCTCTCTGAATGCGGTTTATGGTCTCCATTCTTTCCTCCCAAACCATTGCCAGCTCTTGCTCCTGGAGGTCTATGGTGTCCTGGTTCTCCTGTTTCTCCGCCTTCACTTGTGCAAGCTCTTTCTGCAGGCTGTCTATGGTCTCCAGTCTCTCTGCCCTCACCATTGCCAGCTCTTGCTCCTGGAGGTCTATGGTCTCCTGGTTCTCCTGGTTCTCCGCCTTCACTTTGTCCAGCTCTTTCCGCAGGTGGTCTATGGTCTCCTGGTTCTCCGCCTTCACTTTTGCCAGCTCTCTCCGCAGGTTGTCTATGGTCTCATGGTTCTCTGCCTTCACCAGTGCCAGCGCTCTTTCCTGGAGGTCTATGGTCCCCTGGTTATCCTGGTTCTCTGCCTTCACCAGTGCCAGCTCTCTCTGCAGGTCTGTGTTCACTGTGTCCATCTGTCTGCGCTGCTCTTCGAAGGCCTCTTCTGAAGCAGCCGCGGCCTTCTTCACAGACTGAAACTCATGCTTCATGACCTGCTTCTGGTCTTGCAACGCAGAGATGATTGACCGGTAGCTTTTGGCCTCTTCTGCAGACTTCTTACATGCTGCGTTCAGGGCCTCCATCTCCTGCTGAGCCTGCTGCAGTGTTGCCTGCAGCTGTCGAAACTCTTCCTGATGAGTGTCTTCCAGCTCTCTCCTCTGCTGCTGCTCCCTCTGCAGATCCTTCAACAGCCTCTGGTGCTGTTCCACTTACACCAGCAGGTTGTCCTCCAGCTCTTCTATAATCATGTCCTCCTCGGATCTCCATCTAATGCACCACATTGTGTTCAGTTGTGTTTACCTCAAATTTACCTCAACTTGGTCTGGGGCTTTTTCTGCCTGGGATAGACTCATCGTCATGGCAACGCCGAGGATTCCATATCCCATATCACACTTTTTGACTTGTCTCTGATATTTACGTGATTCCAGTGCTATTTGGCCTTCATAAAGTTCTTTTTTCATTGATTCCCTCGAGCTTTAGTTAGAGAGCGATCTTTCTCTCCCGCTGAACTTCTAGCTGCCACTGAAAACGCTTTGGCCAGTTCCTGTGCTCCCTGTGAGACTTGAGAGAGAGAAAGAGAGAGGGACCAGAGAGAGAGACCAGAGAGAGGGACATCAGGGAGAGAGACCAGAGAGAGGGACCAGAGAGAGAGACCAGAGAGAGGGACATCAGGGAGAGAGACCAGAGAGAGGGACCAGAGGGAGAGACCAGAGAGAGGGACATCAGGGAGAGAGACCAGAGAGAGGGACCAGAGGGAGAGACACCAAGGAGAGAGAGACCAAGGAGAGACCAGTGAGAGAAACCAGACAGACCAGAGAGAGACACTAGAGAGAGAGACCAGAAAGAGACCCAGCAGAGACTAAAGAGAGAGAGAGAGACCAGAGAGTAAATGATAAATATAGTGAATCTGTGTAATTACATGCAGTCACTCAGTCCCAGCAGGAGGCCAGTCCCTGTGCTCCTCAGAGTCCCAGCAGGAGGCCAGTCCCTGTGCTCCTCAGAGTCCCAGCAGGAGGCCAGTCCCTGTTCTCTTCACAGTCCTAGTTGGTTAATACAGCATAGATCTAGGTTGTATCTTTCTCTCCTTTCTGTTACAGTTCCCACCGGTCTGAGGACTCTTGGAAAGTTGGAGACTCCATTACAACAGAGCTGAAATGAATGCACATTAACGGGGGTGTAATCAGGACCGGGGTCAGGAGGAGCTGGAGCACAGGGCCATAAACCCTGATGGAGCCGACTCTCATCCGACATCAGCGGCCGTAACCACCGCGCCGTCTGCACCTGTTGAATTAAAGGAGCATTAACTGTGGCTTCTCTCTGCATTATTGATGCCCAGATCCATTCCCGAGGCTGTTATGTTCACTATTTTTCGTCTGGCAATTTTCTTGGAGACGTCGCACCATCTTCAAATACACAACAAAAGCAAGAGAGGGTTCAGCTGGAGGGCTTCGTGCTTTTCACATCAGGGGGTTGTTATTTTTGGTTTAAGCCTGAATCCATGTCAGACCATAAAACACACACACACAAGTTTACCTGAGTATCTCAAATATGAAAACACAGGGATATGGAATATAAAGGTATGAAAACGTACATCTGTGACATGTTAGTGCTATATGAACCAACTCTGACTCTGAGGAGCACAGGGACTGGCCTCCTGCTGGGACTCTGAGGAGCACAGATTTATGCAGCTAAAATCTCGAACAGTCTTTCTGAAAAAAGTGAGACATGCTCCTTCTGACAAAATCCAGGTAATACACGATTCTGTTTAGCTGTGCAGACAACTGATGGATTTTGTCTTTACTCTTTTCAATGTGCTGTGATTATTTAGGATTTTTCTTGTGAGAGACCAGAGAAATACCAGAGAGAGAGAGACCAGAGAAACACCAGAGCAACACTAGAGAGACCAGAGAGAGAGACCAGAGAAACACTAGAGAGAGACAAGAGAGACATTAGAGAGACCAGGGAGAGACCAAAGAGTGACCAGAGAGAGAGAGAGAGACCAGAGAAACACTAGAGAGAGACAAGAGAGACATTAGAGAGACCAGGGAGAGACCAAAGAGTGACCAGAGAGAGAGAGAGACCAGAGAGAGGGACACGAGAGAAAGAGAGACCAGAGAAAGACCAGAGAGAGAGACCAGAGAGCAAATTAAAAATAAACTGAATCAGTGTAAATACATTCAGTCACTCAATGATGAATATTGTATGATCCAGACCTCCACCACCTCTTTTCAGTCGCTTTGATACATTAATTTACATTTGCACAACAGTTAGTGCATTTCTCAGAACAATTACTACAAACTGGAAGACTTTGTTGACAACCTGCAAAAAGTCCATCACTTGTTCAAAATGATTCCTCAAAAGCAAGTCTAAATGTCTGTGTCTCAAAATAATAAGTCCTGACACCGGTGTTTATGAACAAGATTCATAATGGCTTTGTTATGTTTTCATTGTGACACTTTACTCTCTCTGTGTTTTCAATGCAAAAAAGTCAGATCTTGAAAATGCTCATCAGCACAACCTGTACAGCCACAAACTACAGTGAAGTTACACATGACTGTATTTAATGAGGTAACTGAGTACCAGACACATATGTTTGGATTGCACATATTTACTGCACATACTGTATGCTCTTTGCAATTCTACAGCATTGTGCAAAAACATACACAGTCACTTACAATATTAGGAATACCAAAAGAAATTGCTTTATGTAGAACTGTGCACAAATGTAAACATTATAACAGTACATTTAAATTTTGTAAATTGAACATAAATTATCCCCGGACATCCACGCCTTCTTGTCACACATATTTTCATCTTCATCACAGCAGATACACATTGTGACAACTAGTTCAACAATGACATGAGGACTATTAGTTTTATAGGGAATGACTATTCATTATTGACTGACATGACAGACGCAAATGATAATGTTATAAAACAGCAGAGAACTGTTTGAAAGTAATTGATACATGTCCCAAAACATTTGTAAATTGTTCAAAAGAAATGAGAAACAGCTACGATGATGTGCACAAATGACTCAATGTTTTGGAAGTAAAAATAATACTCGCGAATATAATTTCATTTGGATCCGAGAAAAGCACCAAAACGACTGAAAACCTGAGTTGTACAGTAATATGATGCCAGAAACGAGCAAGACACACCTAATCGATCCGGTGGCGACATCTGCTGGACAACAAGAGTTAATGCAGCATATTGGAAAATAGATCGTTAAATCTCTATGGTGTTCTCCTGTTAAACAACATACGATTAGAGAAGAAACCAAAGGAACAAAGAATGCCTAAGCCACTTTATTCTAGTTCTATGTTCTTCTATTCAGAATACAGTATGAGTGAACAATGAAAGTAAATCAACGCTAGAGGAGATACGAATTTACAGAGGTGGCAAGAATAATTAAGTAAGAATAAAAAGACTGGTTTAAAAGTAATTGAATCATTGCTCTACTTAATATTACTCACTGGTAATTAAAGTCACATCATATAATAAAACAATACATAAGCAAAGTATACACTTTTATGTTTGAAGATTCAAGAAACCTGCCTAATCTCATTTGGAAGGGAAATGCAAAACAGTTGCTCATAGAATCTGAAATCTTCCTATAGAAAAATGATCTTGGTCTTAAATTTTCTGTGTGAGAGTTGGTGACTGTTCCCCCCTGTTTTTTTATTTGTGCTTTATAAATAAACTGGACTGGACTGGACTTAAATTGAACCTCATGAATGTGACCAGAATTTGAATAACATTTGAGGTATGATATGTACAAGAACATGCTTAAAAATGATCACTTTTGATATCAGTTTGTCAGACCGACCGACATTTTTTTGTGTTTGAAGGTGATGTTTTTTAAAAAAAAATGTAGCACACTCAAAAATCTTTTTTTTGTATTAGTTTGCCCCATGTTTCAGGATTCACCATGCAAAATCTTGGGTTGATATGACAATGTATGTGATTTCAGCAACATAATACGAGGAGCGGGTCTGGCTCCCGGCCCATTCTGCATAGCTCATTCCATTAAAGGCATTGCGTCCGTGACACGTCCGTGACACGTCCGTGACACAGATAAACAGACTGTTTATCTGTGTCACAACATAAGATTTGACAAATGTATAAAACAGTTATCTTCTATCTTCTATCTTCTCTTCTGTCCATCTAACTACTGATGAACAGAAGATAAATGAAAACCATTATGTATTTTCTGATTATCAATATAACATTTTTGGCCTTTTGTCACACTTTTGTAATCTTTAGTATGAACAAACCCAGTACCAACTCACATTTCAAAAGTAAAAAGGTAATTTTATACAAATAATAACAGCTACTGTACATATAGATATAGAAAATGTAGCATTTTACGCTGAACTAGAGCAGAGAAAATGGTCCGAACCAAGCGGCTCTACCTCTGCTGCTGTGACCCGTCCTGCTCCACCCAAAGGCTAGACCACCTCTGCTGCTGTGACCTGAAGTGATGTTTCTTATTATTACTATTACTATTGTTTACTTTTTAGAACGATCAATTTATCTGTTTTGTTTGTGTGGATGGATGTGTTTTTGCTGCTACTGGACACTTGAATTTCTCCTACGTCTATCTAGAAAAAGATAGCTAGAAAAAGTCACAAAGTTAGAAAGACCAAAAATTTACATGATTTGAGTACTTACACTAGTGTCTCATTGTCATGGATACACTCACCAGGTAATGAGAAACAGATTTGAGTCAGTTCTGCTTTCCCGTTTCTCAAGAGTTGAACAGGTCAAATGTAAAGTCCTGACCTTTAGATCCTGGTTTTCAGGTTCCTTCTCTGTGTCCACGCTGCTCCTCAGATCGAGGTTACTCTGAGCAGCTGCAGTACTTTGAACTGTGTTTGACCAACCAGACAGACAATGCTGCGCGGAAGCAAAAGACTGTAGATTATTATGAGAAAGAAAGAAACAAGAGAACTGGCACAAGTACTATACAGAAAAAAATTAATATGGAATAATCAACCATGAAAGTGACTCATGTGGTGGCGACAGTAGCTCAGTTGGTAGAGCATTGGCCTTTGAGCCTGAAGGTCGTGGGTTTGAGCCCACCATGAGACCTACTTCACGACTCCCACTGATGTCTGCTGTCGTTGTGTCCTTGGGCAATACACTTAACCCCACTTTGCCTGGACCTCCCACTGAAACATCTCAGCTCCTGTGGACTCACCACCTGCAGGAGGATCAGTGAGGGTCTGATGCTAAGTGTACTGGGTCCAGCTCTGACTGCCACCCCTCTGACCCAGAAATGGATTGAGGGGAAGAAAATGGATGGATGGATGGAAAGTGACTCATTCCATCTACAGCTCAAACTATATTGTATGCATTAAAATAAAGATGACAGAAATCTTATCACTCACAGTTCGATTTATTTCAAGCCTTCAGAACACAATTTCACATATCTTTACACAACTAAAGGTTTGAAAAGGTGTTGATGAAGCAGATGCATATTTTTTTTCAACCCCCTCTCTAACTTCAACATAAAAAGCAAATCTGCTGTGCCCGGTAGTACATATAGAGTAATATATAATACCCTACCATGGGGTATTAGACACACAAAACACACATTCACACCATAAACTGTAAATATTAACAGACGTAGTCACGCCCATCTCCGCCTTTGAAACAAATGTTCCCCCACTTTCGCCGTCTGTGGGCAGTTTCAAAATGGCCGCGGGGC
Source organism: Knipowitschia caucasica (assembly GCA_964034765.1). NCBI lineage: Eukaryota > Metazoa > Chordata > Actinopteri > Gobiiformes > Gobiidae > Knipowitschia > Knipowitschia caucasica. The sequence goes on along the minus strand of OZ035828.1, from coordinate 30,271,238 downwards.
AGTAAAATGTTGAAAAAACGCATTTGCACAAGACGTTTTCGAGAGATAAGAAGACGCCATTCAAAAGCATTGGATAATACACAAAATGACTCGTCCGTGAGGTGGGTTTAATAATACCAAGTCGTTTTGACAAACCAGCCTGTGTGGCACAGTGTGTAATGACAGGTTTTTGGTAGAATTTTCCGTAATTTTCCTCAGTGGGAATGAGGTGTATTTACTCACAGAGGGCAGAGCCAGGCTGTCTGACGGGTCGAAGCTGCTCCTGCGATGAGCCTTGTAGGTGCGCGGCAGCAGCAGCGCGGAGCGAGGGATACTCACCTTGTAAAACCAACAGTCATCTGTCTGCAAACTCAACTAACGTTACAGTGATAATGTTCAAAATCATTTCACATTTGGTATTGTGGGTACCATCTACAGTAGCCCTTGTATGTTAGCCGCACCTGCAAAATTTTTAAATAAAAGTATTCATTCTGTCCACATACAAGCTGCACCTGGATATAAAGCGCAGGATTTTCATGATAGCGGAGAGACGACTGTTTTAACTGGACACCACATGATTTAATGACGAGGTGTTTAGCAGTTTAACCGTTAGCTCGTTCACTAGTCTATTTTGACAATAAGGAGAAAGCATCTAGCGTAAATGGGACAGCTTTGCTTTTCCAGGTAACTCCGCAGGGTGAAAGCGCGAGTGTACAAGCAACTGTGGCTGCGTAGGTCCAGCGCCGCGCGAGTATACACTAGCCTTTGGTATTTTACACACCTGAAGTACAAGCACAGAGTGCGTTGCCAAACGGCAGTGGCCAATTTGGTTTGAGAGGTCCATTATCAACTAATAATGATCGGTAGAATGTTTTGAAATTACATTCAAATCAACGGAGCATTCTACTGCTGCTGTGAGGAGCCGTATGATAAATTATGATCCAATATTTAAATTAATAATCTCTCCTTTGACACAAGCATGGAAAAGTAGGCGCGGCTTCAAGACCAATCAGCCTTTTTTTTGTTTAAATCATGTACCTCTCTATCTTTTTTCTGAAAAACTCCAGACTATCACTTTAAACGTAGTTATCAATTTCAACACCCGCACCCCCAAAAGCCCAAAAACCTCAAGTCCATTTTCACAGTCCATAGCCCATAATCCATATTTGACACTTCCTCTCGACCCCTCTTCAATGTATGGTAATGACCAGAAATGTCCACTCTGCTCCTTTTTCAAAACTCTTCTGTATCAGACAGCAGCAAGCAGTACTCCAAACGGGACACAGAGCTGGACTTCCAGTTCTCAAACTGTATCAAAATGTCACCTGTCATCAGCAGAGGACCCGGGCCCCATAATCTGTATTATCATTACCATTATGGAAAGAAGGGTCCAAGGACAGTGGTGATTATTCAGGACAGTCAACATTCCACAACATTTATGGACTTTATCAACATACACAGTATGGACATTGGTCATCTGCCCCTTATGGACTAATGGCTCTATGTGTTTTTTATCATTAAATTTTTTGTGCTTGAACTGTTTAATTCTCTGATCTGTGCTGGCAAATTCGTCAGTTTTGTTAAGTCCTCCCAGATAGTTGTGATTTATCCACAAAGCACATGTGGACAGGTAGGGCGAAGTCCCATGATCCGCAAGCATCCAATGGAGAGTATCGAGATGTTCCAGTGTTCCTTGGCCACTGTTTAAAGCAGTTTTCAAATCTTTACACAAGTTTAGAGCAACTTTCATCAATATTAACCATATTTAAAAACGCATTTCATTCAGTATTTTTAGTGAGATGCTCGACTTTTTTTGGCCAATCTTCTTGTAAACAGTAGTACATTATGACCTGGAAGCCCAGTGATTAGGTTATGGATTTTTAGTATTCTGTCAGGATTCTCAGTTTGCTCTTAAGCCATCACTTAAACCAATCAAAAAATGTGAGACACCAAGAATCTACTCTACTCCAGATAAACATGAACAAACAAAGAAACTCGAATCATTCAAGAAAAGGCTGTGTTCACACTCCGTCCTGTACACATTATTCTAAAATGGACTAACAATAGTAATAAAAAGCATCAACACTTTAGGTCACAGCAGCAGAGGTGGAGCAGCTGCTGGTAAAGAGCTGCTTCCTATCCTCTGGGTAATGTACTGTATGCAGTGTCTTTTTGGTCCTGACTTTTTTCACTGCACTGGTTCAAAGTGAAATTCTGATTGATTCATTAGCATAATTTACAACTAGAAAAACGCCAGAAATATGACGATTGTAAAGCACAAAACAACAACTGTTTCAGAGCTACTGAGGACATGCAGTTTCCAGCGCATTCAAAAGTAAACAAGAGAAAACAATATTAATTCCTTCTCAATTTATAAATTACAAATATTCAACTAAACTACTGTTTTTTGTAATATAGACCAAAACAAATATTTTATTTTATACTCTTGATAGTGTGTATTTAGAATAAAAAAAAAAAATAGCAAATAGATGACATCATGGGCGATGTCACCTTTTAGAACCTGTGGTTTCCATGGAGACATGAAACAGTTCTATGGACTGTCCACAGTTGTAAGGCTCTCTGTGTTCACATTGACGCCTATCCGGCCTCAAGATGAGTCGGCCAGACGTTAATTTACACAAATATGCAAATGTGTTGGACGAGTTACGCCACAACAGCGTCTTTTGTGACGCTGTGATGAAAGTGGAGAACCAGGAGTTCCCAGTTCACAAAGCCATGATGTGTCAGTCCAGCAAATTCTTCAGGTGAGTTACTGTAATCTACTGACATTATTTACGATGCAGAGGTGAAAGAGTTTTAAGGATTTGTATTATTCCAAAGGATTATGATTCAACAACTGCATCATGATATCAGACATAAGAGCCGTGCATCTGCTGCTGTTATAGTTTGAGACACATTCAAAAGTCACAGATACAAACATTGAACTAAACAGCTTTCCAAAAACACTTGATTCTTGGTTTCCCTGTTTTCGTTTCTCTCCTTTGAGCCCAAACGTTTACTTTCTCTACTGTTAATGATAAAGAATGAGAACATTTCAAATGTAGCAGTATATTATAATTATCCAGGAGCTAAACTGCATATACAATTTAAAAAGTTTAAATTTAAAACCAATTTCAGTGGTTTGATTCTATTTCTGCGTGTACACACATCAACGCTCATATATCTTGCTCAAACACGTCACAAACATACCCATTGATGTGGGCCAGCTTCACGCATACTCAACCTCATGTAGCACCCATATAAAATGAGTTTGAAAGCCCTGATATAGACTTTGATCCTGAAAAGATTAGAGTCTGCAGGTGTAGATAAGGTGTGAGCACTGAAGCGCTTTATTGTATAATGTAGTTATATTGACACTTAATGTTTAATGTTGTTTTTTGGGAAAATAAAGTAGTCCAGTTAAAAGTTCAACACTTAATCTGTTTGTGTGTGTTTTTAGAGCCATGTTTGAGCGCTGGGCTCCTGCTGAGCAAAGAGTCTTCCCTCTCGGAGGCCTCAGTCCTCACATCATGTCTCTGCTGCTTGAATGGATCTACACAGCTTCTGTAGACCTGAGCTTGGACACCGTCCAGGAGCTGGTGATGGCTGCAGATATGCTGCTGCTGGAACCTCTAATTCTGATTTGCTTCGACTACATGCTGGAGCACCTGAATGTGCACAACTGCATCAGTGTCTGGCACCTCGCAGATTTGGTGCTTTCAGCTCAAACGAGGGAGGTGTGTCGCAGGTTCATCCTGAAGCACTTTGATGAAGTGATGGTCTGCGAGGACTTTCAGAATCTCACAGCGAAGGAGCTGAGTGAATTTCTAGAAGACGATGGACTGCAGGTGGAAGAGGAGATCACAGTGTTCCAGGCCATTGTACAGTGGGTACAACACGACCTTAAGAGCCGCAAAGGCCACTATAACATGCTGCTGCCTACGGTGAGAACCATCCATCACAATGTCAGGTTTCTCGATATCTCGATAGATGCACTGAAACAACTCTTTCAGTTTCAATACAAGTATACAGCCAGAGCGTAGTATTATATAGACGTTTTTCTTTAATAAGGTTAAATCGCAAACATTATGAGACTCTGAAAATCCAACTTGTGCTCATGTGTTCCAGATTCGTTATTCTCTGATGCCTTATAATGTCATCAAGAACCATATCCTGAATCATCCACTCACAGGCGTTCACAGCCTGCTGACCGTACACAGAAACCTCTTCTTACTACCCCTGCGGCCACGACAACCTGAGTCAATCCTGTTAGCCATCGGCGGCTGGAGCGAAGGCAATGCGACCAATGCCATCGAGGCTTACAACTACAAGACGGATTGCTGGAAGAATATTTTGTCGCAGGAGGAAAACCCGCGCGGGTCTGTCTTTGTCGACGGGTTCCTCTACTGCCTGGGAGGCTTCAACAGGACAGAGCGCTTCAACACCATGCGTAGGCTGGATCTGGCAACCTTCACATGGTCTGAGATGCCACCTATGTACGAGCGGCGCTGCTACGTGAGCGTGACTGAGCTGGACGGACGCATCTATGCGCTGGGCGGATACAACGGCCAATCGCGATTGAACACGGCTGAAGTGTTTGACCTCCGCTCCAACCAGTGGTCAATGATTGCTCCCATGAACAAGCAGCGAAGTGACGCCTCCTGTGCCACGCTCAATGGAGTTGTGAGTAAAACAGTGATGTATAATTAATAGTTACCTAATGTAACTTAAGTTCTACGAATAGGTGCGTAGTCCCTTAGGACTTCGCTAGTGGGATATCACGTGACCCCCAGGTCACAGACGCCAGAGAGATCAAAATAATTTGCTCCAATCACCAGCCACCTTCCTCTATAAATGCCCCTGCACAAGGCCGCACCCCCTCTTGAACTCTGCCAAGCCGGGCTGGCCTGATGGGCTCGTAGCTAAGGGACTACGCACCTATTCGTAGAACTTAAGTTACATTAGGTAACTATTAATTCTACGTCATGGTGCTACGTCCCTTAGGACTTCGCTAGTGGGACACAACGCGGAGGCCGTAGGAACATGTACTCCCAGCAGGCCAGCGAAGGGTGATTGGAGCTCCGCCCGAGCAAGACCCTCACACCGTGAGAGGACTCAGGGCAGAAGAAACAAAGCGTGTTACCGGGCCACTCCTACCAAGGACGCCCCCACGTAACACCAATCGTAGGTCAACCGTAGTCACAGGACGCCTCTCCCAAGAGCTCCTGATGTAGACTACCAGACCGATCAAACACACATATATGTACCGCACCTGTAGGATGCCTCTCCCAAGAGCTCCTGCACCAGGGCGGAAAAATAGACCGAAGGCCCACTCCTCAGGGGAGGGACCCAACGGTCCAACTCAATCCGCTGCACTCAGCACGGAATGGGCCACCGACCGGTCCGACACATCCGAAAGATAAGACCGGACGAAAGAGGAGGACGACGCCCAAGAAGCCGCACGGCAAACGTCCTCGACCGACGCCCCCCTGAGAAGGGCCGTAGAGGCCGCCATCCCACGCGTGGAATGCGACCTGAAACCCACCGGGGGGGCCAGGCCCTGCGCCTGATACGCCCGTCGCACCGCCGTGGCGACCCAATGCGCCAGCCGCTGAGCCGACAGCGGGGCGCCCCTGTTCTTGGGGCCCAGACACACAAACAGCTGATCACCCGACCTGAATGACGACGTCATGGCCAGGTAATGCCTCAGCATTCTGATAGGACACAGAAGGTGCTGCCGCTCCTCCTCGGGGGAGGCATGCGGCGGCGGGTGGAAAGCCCTAATCCTGATCACTCTCGACCTAAAGGCCGACGTGATGACCTTGGGGAGAAAAGCCGGATTGGGCCACAACTCCACCATGCCGTCGTCCTCTCCAAAGGACAGGCACGACGCATGGACTGAGAGCGCACACAAATCGCCCGCCCTTTTTGCAGACGCCAACGCCAGCAAGAGGGCCGTCTTAAAAGCGATACAATCGGGACTCGCCTCCGCCGCCGGTTCAAAAGGCGAACCCGACAGCCCCCTAAGGACCACCCTGAGGTCCCAAACCGGAGGCGTTCTCTGGAGCGGGGGCCTCCTCCTGCGCGCCCCCCGCAGAAAACGTTTAATCAACGGGTGAGAGCGGGCTGTGAACCCCCCGAACCCGTCGTGACCTGAAGTAATGGCTGCCGCAAACACCGCCAAGGTAGCGACAGCCCTCCCCTTGTCGAAAAGCTCCTGTAGGAATCCCAGGACCCCCTCCAGCGGGCAAAACCTGGGATCCCAGGAACGGGAATCGCACCAGGCACTGAATAGCCTCCACCTCGTGGCGTAGGCCCTCACGGTGGACGGCGCCCTCGCTCCCTGAATTGTCTCCACCACCGCAGGGGGAAGACCCAGATCTACGAGGCTCCGCCTCTCAACCTCCAAACCCAGAGCCTGCGGCCGATTATCGGACGTGAAAACAGGGCTCCTGCCCCCTGGACTAGAGCCCCCGGCTCGTCCGGGAGGGCCCAGGGCTCCATCACCGCCATGCCCCTCAGGAAGGGGAACCACCGGGCATGCGGGCTGTCCGGAGCCACCAGAATCACCGACCTCCTCTCCTGTTCGATCCTCCGCAGTAGGACCGGCAGGAGACGCACCGGTGGAAAAGCGTACAACAGGCCGCCTGGCCATGGGTAATGAGCCAGAGCGTCCACGCCTAAAGGCGGCTCGTCCGCGGCCCTTAAGGCGAACCAGGACGGGCACTGTGCGTTCTCTGCACTGGCGAAAAGGTCGACTACTGGACGACCGAACCTCCGCCAGATCACCGCGGCTACCCGTGGGGCCAGGCCCCACTCGTCCTGGAGTGGGCCCCCCCTGGACATCCTGTCGGCTCCCACGTTCCGGACCCCCGGGACGTGGCGCGCCCTGAGAGACAGGAGGTGAAGCGCCGCCCACAGCAGCGTCACCGTCGCCATGCGATGGAGAGCGGGGGACCTGGTGCCCCCCTGCCTGTTCAGATAGGAGACCACTGTGGTGTTGTCTGAGCGCACCATCACGTGTCTCCCCTGCAGCTGAGGGGCAAAGTGCAGCAGTACTCTGTGCACTGCCTCCATCTCCAGCAGGTTGATGTGACGGGCTGAGTCCGACCAGCAGCCTCCTACAGAGCTCTGGCCGAGGACCCCGCCCCATCCTTCGAGCGACGCGTCCGTGAACACCTCGGCGTGAGACACAGCGCAGGCCAGAGTCACTCCGTCCCGCAGTAGACCCGGAGTGAGCCAGAACCTGATGTCCGATGCTGCCCCTTGGGGAACCCAGATCAGCCTCCCCCCGTCCCGGGAGGGGTGAAGCCTGAGGCGCGAGAACCACCTCTGAAAATTTCTCATGTGGAGCAGGCCTAGCCGCACCACAGCATGAGCCGCTGCCATCATCCCCAGCAGGGACCTGAGGCGCCGAGCGGGAACTCTGGGGCCCGCCAGAACCTCCCGGGCCAGACGGGTAATATTCGTCCGTCTGTCCACGGACAATGCAGCACGGAATATCACAGAGTCTAGCTGCAGACCGAGGTAAATCATGCGTTGGGCTGGCTGCAGCTTGCTCTTCTCCCTGTTCACCACAAAGCCCAGACGCTGTATGTGGGACAAGACCCATTGCGTGTGGCTCACGGCCACTTCCCTGGATGGGGCCAGTATTAACCAATCGTCTATATAGGTCAATATTCTTACCCCGGCACGTCTGATCGGCTCCAGAGCCGCTTCCACACATTTGGAAAAAGTGCGAGGCGCGAGAGCGTACCCGAAAGGGAGACGGCAGTACTCGTAATTCCTCTCTCCCACTGCGAAGCGCAGAAATCTCCTGTGTTCTGGCACTATGGGTACGTGGAAGTATGCGTCTGTCAGGTCTATGGATGTCATCCAGTCTCCTTCCCTGACACACTCGAGGAGCTGCCTTGTGGACAGCATCCGAAACTGCCGTTTGGAAATGCACTCGTTTAACACGCGCAGATCCAGAATGGGACGCACCCCGCCTGATTTCTTTGGCACCAGAAAGTAAGGGGAGTACAGCCCCCTGGTGGCGTCCTGCGGGTCTACCTCCACTGCTGCGCCTCGACTCAGCAGGGAGGAGACCTCTGCTTCCAGTGCCTCTGTCGATCCCCGTACCTGAGAGCGTACTGCCCGTACGCCTCGGAATGGTGGTGGCTTTCGGAAAAATTGCAGAGCGTAACCTCTGCGCAGAGTTTTCTCCAGCCAAACATCTGACAGTAAGCCCTGCTCCTTCCAGATGTCGTAGAAATCTGTGAGGGGCGGAACGGGAGCTGGAACACGAGACGTCATGGCCCCGCCCCCTCCTGGTGTTCCTAGCAGGGAGGGGGGGTGGCTGAAAGGGCCGGGGGGGCCCCTGCGTCACACCGTGAGCGCCGAGGGCGGTCACGTGTTCTGCAGGTCCGACGTCATAAGTACGGGACTGCTCACCACACGTGACCCGGCTGCTGCTGCGCCCCCCCCTGGCTCTTGCCTCATGGAGGGGGGGGCGAGCCCCTGCATCGGGAAACCCCGTGTTAGCATTGTAGCTCTGCTCATCACGCGTGACACGGCTGCTGCGCCCCCCCTTGGCTCTTGCCTCATGGAGGGGGGGAAGAGCCCCTGGATTAGGAAACCCCGTGTTAGCAATGTAGCTCTGCTCATCACGCGTGACACGGCTGCTGCGCCCCCCCTTGGCTCTTGCCTCATGGAGGGGGGGGAGAGCCCCTGGATTGGGAAACCCCGTGTTAGCCTTGTAGCTCAGAGATGCTAACACGCTAGCGCCCGGAGCACACACATTAGCACTTATCAGATCCCTCCGCCTGCCCTCTCTCCGGGAGGGCAAAACATGAACCCGTGAATCGGAGCTCGTGGTCTGCACAGCGCGCTGCACGCCCTTCTCTGGGGGCTGCAGGCCTGGCGAGCCACGTTATATGCTCGAGAAGTAACACAAACAGAATTCAAATCATTCGACATGTTACATACCCCCAAATGAGACTCAGACAGCGAGTACTGGTGAAATGCCGGACGGCCTTTATTGAAAGAGTTTTTACCACCCCGACCTCCTCTACCGTAGGGAGGCCGTCGATGAGTGTGTTGGTCCCGCGAACCTCCCGTGTGCCTGTCTGGGCCCGGGGGTCTCGCCGCTGGGGAACGATGGACCACGGAGCGTGGATATGGTCCGGGGCGCTTGCCAGGCGAGCGCTCCCTGCCTCTGTCTCGGCTCCGCGCTGGTGGGCGGGCCTCGCGTCTCGTAGCTAGGTGTTTTGCTAGGCTAGCCGAGTCCTTAGCCGCGCTGTCCAGCCTCGTCATCAGCGTCTGCATCTCCGGACCGAAGAGCGACGTCTGGGAGATGGGCAGGTCCAGCAGCTGCCTCTTCTCCGCCTCTCTGAGGTTCACCGCCCCCAGCCAGAGGTGTCTGGCCCCGACCTGGGCTGCTGCCATAGAGCGGCCGCCATCGACAGCTAGCGCTTGGCACATGCGCAAGATCGCTGCTGAAGTGGTCCTCGCCTGGGCTAAGGTGTCTCCACTGAGTGCCTGGTCAGAGGAGAGAGACCTATCCAGGGCCCCGGTGATGAAAGCCATGTTGTTCGCCACCGCGACGACCTGAGCCGCATTGGCGTAACATCTGTCATGCATAGCCAGAGACATCCTATCCCGCTCGGAGGGAAGGAGAGGTCTGGTGCTGGGCCACACGGATGAGGAGGGGTGCAGGGCCGCCCGAACCGAGTCCTCGATGTCCGGGACCCCGCCTGTCCAGGACCAGTCCTGCACGTTGCAGTACATGCCATACCCCAAAGCGGGCCTCTTGGCCGCTAGGGGTTTTGGCCACTCACGTGTCGCGTAATGGACGATCGGGTCCATACGCGGGCACAACGTGGGCTGGGCTCTCCTCCTCCCTCGAGGGGCTGCGTACCCAGAGGTGAAGTCCTCCACCCTCTGGTTCGGTTGCGGTGGCAGGGGGGCATCCATGATGGCCGCCGCCGTGGCGTAGAGCCCAGGCATGTGGTCCAGCGGGAAGCGGTCCGGCTCCGGGTTGGACACCACCTCGTCCAGCGTGAGGAGAGAGCCGACCTCCGACACCTCTCCGTCCTCGCAGTCACCCCACTCCGCGGGCACAGGTGGAATGTCGAGGGGGGCCCAGTCAATCTCAGACTCCTCGTCCTTAGAGGAGTCCGGACGGGGCGCTGTAGCGGCGAAGAACGCGCGCCTGCGTTCACTCTCCTCCCTGGGGAGAGCGACACACGAGGCGCAGGTGGCGCTCAACGCCGCATGGCCCGCACCCAGGCACATGAAGCAGCTGGAGTGCTGGTCCTTGCGTTGGAGCTTGCCCCGACAGGTCGAGCAACGACGACGTCCGACGCCGGATGGCGAAGGGGAACTCGGACGTGCATCAGAAGACATCTTTCTTTCTCAGGTAACGAATGTAGATCTCAAACGGCGCCAGAGTGAAAGAGGGGGTGCGGCCTTGTGCAGGGGCATTTATAGAGGAAGGTGGCTGGTGATTGGAGCAAATTATTTTGATCTCTCTGGCGTCTGTGACCTGGGGGTCACGTGATATCCCACTAGCGAAGTCCTAAGGGACGTAGCACCATGACGTAGAACCAACTATGGGGCGTGTGTGGGCTGTTTAGTCATGTGTATAATACTGTACTTCCGGATCCATCAAAATGAGACTTTAGCTGCTATTTTTCCCTTTGCAATGTAGTAAATCTCAAAGGTAACGTAGGAAGTGACGTGGAGATCCATTTTGGGTAATTCAATACTGTGCTATTGCCAGAATAGAGCAATGAAAGCCAACCAGAATCCTTCAGGAGTAGATCCAGGCCCGAGTTTGGACAGATGTTTAGAAAGGATTATTGGGTCGAGTTTATTCACGTCAGAGTAGTGATGCACTCTACACACCAGGGATTTTCCCTCAATTATTGTTATTTAGAATGGTTTTGAATCCCAGTTACTTGAGCGCACTTCTCTTGTTTAGTGTGGTAATGCCTTCATGTGATCCATGCGTACAATTGCCAAAGTAGACTTTTATTTTAAAAATTGTACATATCATTATGATTAATTTTGTTTAATATCTTAAAACCATGGGCATGGGTTCAGATTCAAGAACTGGTGTGTCGGATGTGGCCCGGGTTTAGACAGAATGATGTGGCCTGATTTGTGTTCTATGCAGGGAATTAAATCCTGTTTGTATTCCCAAAAAACACTGATCTTGTAATAGTGTTTCATAGTCTGTATTGTGCAATTATCCAAGTGAAGTTATTGGTGGATTAGTCATGATTCATGGTCTGGTCATTGCAACTTTAATAATGAATAGTTTTTAATATCACAAACTTCTTTCTGTTGGTAGATCTACATTTGTGGAGGCTTCAATGGCACGGATTGTTTGCAGACAGCCGAACGCTACAGCATAGAGTCAAACCAGTGGACGCTCATCGCCCCGATGAGCGTCCCACGCAGCGGTGTCCGTGTGGTCACCTTTGCCGACCTCATCTACGCAGTGAGTTTAATGACAAACCTCTGGTATGTCCCAAATGGTAAAAAGTATAATGTGTGTTGCCTCTGTGTGCTTAGGTTGGCGGCTTTGATGGGGGGCAGCGCCTGCGCAGCACAGAGGCCTATGACCCGCATTCAGACTCCTGGCAACAGCTGGCGGACATGAAACTCTCGCGCAGTAACTTTGGCATTGAGGTTCTGAACAGGCGCATCATTGTCGTGGGCGGTTACAGCGGCGTCAGCACCACGCACGAAGCAGAGGCCTATGACCCCACGGAAGACAGCTGGACCCAGGTACGGTAAATTCAATTTGGAGAGACGTGAAACAAGAAGCTTTTGAGTATTTATTGGGAGGAGGTTTGGCGCCCTAGGCCCCGGTGCGGCCTTCAGATCGGAGGGGCTCTGCGATGGAGCATGCCAATCCCCCGGGACCTAGGCACTGGTGGCGGCATTTGGCAGCGGGAAGCAGATTGAAGGCAGAATGAAGCAGGGTGAAGAGGAGGAGGAGGGGAGGCGGTGGCTGCAGCTTCAAGAGGCCGAGAATGGGAGTTCCTCCGCTTTTAAGCAGCTTGCCTGGCTGGACCGGTGATTGGAAGGGGGCGTTTGCCGTGCGATAGGCTGGGGATGAGAACCGGCCTGGAGGGGTTACCTTTGGCTGACGTCTACCAAATTGAACTTACGCTGGCTGCATTTCAATTTGGAGAGACGTGAAACAAGAAGCTTTTGAGTATTTATTGGGAGGAGGTTTGGCGCCCTAGGCCCCGGTGCGGCCTTCAGATCGGAGGGGCTCTGCGATGGAGCATGCCAATCCCCAAAAAGGTTGTGAGTTGATGGAGTTTTGCAGCCTGGTTTGAAGGGGACAGACGTCGAGACTACTCTATGCTGTGACCGCTATCGCTATATACTGTGACCGCTATCGCTATATACTGTGACCGCTATCGCTATATACTGTGACCGCTATCGCTATATACTGTGACCGCTATCGCTATATGCTGACGAGTCGCGACCATCGCGCGCTAACCATTTTTTGCTATATACTGTGACCGCTAACCATTTTTTGCTATATACTATGACCGCTAACCATTTTGCTATATACTGTGACCGCTATCGCTATGTACTGTGACCGCTAACCATTTTTTGCTATATACTGTGACCGCTATCACTATATGCTGTGACCGCTATCTATTGTGACCAAACTTGCGGATCCTCATCCGAGCAGTCTCTGCCGAGCAGTCTCTGCCGAGCAGTCTCTGCCGAGCAGTCTCTGCCGAGCAGTCTCTGCCGAGCAGTCTCTGCCGAGCAGTCTCTGCCGAGCAGTCTCTGCCGAGCAGTCTCTGCCGAGCAGTCTCTGCCGAACAGTCTCTGCCGAACAGTCTCTGCCGAACAGTCTCTGCCGAACAGTCTCTGCCGAACAGTCTCTGCCGAACAGTCTCTGCCGAACAGTCTCTGCCGAACAGTCTCTGCCGAACAGTCTCTGCCGAACAGTCTCTGCCGAACAGTCTCTGCGGGCGACCATTGCTTGCGGATACTCAGCTGCTGCGACCATTGCTTGCGGATACTCAGCTGCTGCGACCATTGCTTGCGGATACTCAGCTGCTGCGACCATTGCTTGCGGATACTCAGCTGCTGCGACCATTGCTTGCGGATACTCAGCTGCTGCGACCATTGCTTGCGGATACTCAGCTGCTGCCGCCACCAGGAAGTTTGCAAGTGTTTTATGGAGATGCAAAGAGGCGCTGGGCTGCCAGGATGGTCGAAGTGTCAGGCCTGATGTATGAGGAGAGGGCCGATGATGACCAGCGGCCCAGCTGCTGGAGGGCGGAATAGGGGAGCCCAAGGGACGCGGCGCGCGTGGCGGCGCCTATCCGAAGGAGTGGGCTGTGTAGAGATGGGGAGACAGGTTACAAGCAGCAGTACGGACTTGAGTTGGGCTCTGAAACAGACGGATGACATTGGAAGGTTATCGGGAGCGCGGAGGAGATGCTTTGAGGGAAGGCGTCGGGCCAGGGCCCGGCGAACCACTGGACCTGGAAGAGACCCCCAAAACCCACGGACGGGGCTGCGTCCGTGAAGAACCGCAGGGCATCTGAGGACGGGATGACGTCACTGTAAAAAAAAATACACCGTCCCAGCGGCTCTGCAGACGGGACCCGAATGCCAGGTCGGAGCGGCACCCCGCGTCCGGGCAGACAGCGTCGTTGAGGGAGGAGACGGAGCCAGATACAAGCAGTTCCATATACAAGCAGTTCCATATACAAGCAGTTCCATATACAAGCAGTTCCATATACAAGCAGTTCCATATATATACAGTTCCATATATATACAGTTCCATATATTATACAGTTCCATATATATACAGTTCCATATATATACAGTTCCATATATATACAGTTCCATATATATACAGTTCCATATATATACAGTTCCATATATATACAGTTCCATATATATACAGTTCCATATATTATATGAGCAGTTCCAATATGAGCAGTTCCAATATGAGCAGTTCCAATATGAGCAGTTCCAATATGAGCAGTTCCAATATGAGCAGTTCCAATATGAGCAGTTCCAATATGAGCAGTTCCAATATGAGCAGTTCCAATATGAGCAGTTCCAATATGAGCAGTTCCAATATGAGCAGTTCCAATATGAGCAGTTCCAATATGAGCAGTTCCAATATGAGCAGTTCCAATATGAGCAGTTCCATATATTAGCAGTTCCATATATTAGCAGTTCCATATATATTAGCAGTTCCATATATTAGCAGTTCCATATATTAGCAGTTCCATATATTAGCAGTTCCATATATTAGCAGTTCCATATATTAGCAGTTCCATATATTAGCAGTTCCATATATTAGCAGTTCCATATATTAGCAGTTCCATATATTAGCAGTTCCATATATTAGCAGATCCATATATTAGCAGATCCATATATTAGCAGATTCATATATTAGCAGTTCCATATATTAGCAGATCCATATATTAGCAGTTCCATATATTAGCAGTTCCATATATTGGCAGTTCCATATATTAGCAGATCCATGTATAAGCAGTTCCGTATATAAGCAGATCCATATATAAGCAGGTCCAGATATAAGCAGAACCAATATATGCAGTTCCATGCACTGTATAAGCGGTTCCAGGTATAAGCAGTACCATATAATCAGTTCCAGGTATGAGCAGTCCCAATATGAGCAGTTCCATAAAAGCAGTTCCATAATACATAAGCAGTTCCGTAATACATAAGCAGTTCCATAATACGTAAGCAGTTCCACAATACGTAAGCAGTTCCATAATACGTAAGCAGTTCCAGATATAAGCAGTTCCGTGAGGGATTAAACTGAGAGCTCGCAGTCCAATTTGAGGGATTAAACGGAGCTTGCAGTCAGAGTGAAGGATTTAAACGGAGCTTGGTTAAAGAGAGCCTGCAGACCAATGCGAGGGCTTTAAACTGATGCTTGCCCACCAATGCACGGGGCCAACTGAGCCTGCATTACAAGCGCGGGGCCAACTGAGCCTGTAGGACAATGCGAGGGGAATAAACCGTCCGCAGATCTCATACTTACCCGCAACGCCAGAAGATAAGGGACAACACGACGGGACCACACCGTATGGCACGAGGAGGCAGGGATGCGCACGGCTCCCACCGCACCGGTCCAGACCGGCCGTATGCAGCAGCAGGCCGCGACGAGACGAGCAGCGGCGAACCCGCAGAAAGAGCCCGCAAAGGAGGAGAGCGGCAAAGACCCACGGACCACAGCACGAGACCCGCAGCAGGTGCAGCGAAGTGGAGGAGGAGCAGACGACACGCAGCAGGACAGAGGACAGCAGGGACACGCACGAAGTAAGTGAGAGTAGAATTAATAGTTACCTAATGTAACTTAAGTTCTACGAATAGGTGCGTAGTCCCTTAGGACTTCGCTAGTGGGATATCACGTGACCCCCAGGTCACAGACGCCAGAGAGATCAAAATAATTTGCTCCAATCACCAGCCACCTTCCTCTATAAATGCCCCTGCACAAGGCCGCACCCCCTCTTGAACTCTGCCAAGCCGGGCTGGCCTGATGGGCTCGTAGCTAAGGGACTACGCACCTATTCGTAGAACTTAAGTTACATTAGGTAACTATTAATTCTACGTCATGGTGCTACGTCCCTTAGGACTTCGCTAGTGGGACACAACGCGGAGGCCGTAGGAACATGTACTCCCAGCAGGCCAGCGAAGGGTGATTGGAGCTCCGCCCGAGCAAGACCCTCACACCGTGAGAGGACTCAGGGCAGAAGAAACAAAGCGTGTTACCGGGCCACTCCTACCAAGGACGCCCCCACGACACCAATCGTAGGTCAACCGTAGTCACAGGACGCCTCTCCCAAGAGCTCCTGATGTAGACTACCAGACCGATCAAACACACATATATGTACCGCACCTGTAGGATGCCTCTCCCAAGAGCTCCTGCACCAGGGCGGAAAAATAGACCGAAGGCCCACTCCTCAGGGGAGGGACCCAACGGTCCAACTCAATCCGCTGCACTCAGCACGGAATGGGCCACCGACCGGTCCGACACATCCGAAAGATAAGACCGGACGAAAGAGGAGGACGACGCCCAAGAAGCCGCACGGCAAACGTCCTCGACCGACGCCCCCCTGAGAAGGGCCGTAGAGGCCGCCATCCCACGCGTGGAATGCGACCTGAAACCCACCGGGGGGGCCAGGCCCTGCGCCTGATACGCCCGTCGCACCGCCGTGGCGACCCAATGCGCCAGCCGCTGAGCCGACAGCGGGGCGCCCCTGTTCTTGGGGCCCAGACACACAAACAGCTGATCACCCGACCTGAATGACGACGTCATGGCCAGGTAATGCCTCAGCATTCTGATAGGACACAGAAGGTGCTGCCGCTCCTCCTCGGGGGAGGCATGCGGCGGCGGGTGGAAAGCCCTAATCCTGATCACTCTCGACCTAAAGGCCGACGTGATGACCTTGGGGAGAAAAGCCGGATTGGGCCACAACTCCACCATGCCGTCGTCCTCTCCAAAGGACAGGCACGACGCATGGACTGAGAGCGCACACAAATCGCCCGCCCTTTTTGCAGACGCCAACGCCAGCAAGAGGGCCGTCTTAAAAGCGATACAATCGGGACTCGCCTCCGCCGCCGGTTCAAAAGGCGAACCCGACAGCCCCCTAAGGACCACCCTGAGGTCCCAAACCGGAGGCGTTCTCTGGAGCGGGGGCCTCCTCCTGCGCGCCCCCCGCAGAAAACGTTTAATCAACGGGTGAGAGCGGGCTGTGAACCCCCCGAACCCGTCGTGACCTGAAGTAATGGCTGCCGCAAACACCGCCAAGGTAGCGACAGCCCTCCCCTTGTCGAAAAGCTCCTGTAGGAATCCCAGGACCCCCTCCAGCGGGCAAAACCTGGGATCCCAGGAACGGGAATCGCACCAGGCACTGAATAGCCTCCACCTCGTGGCGTAGGCCCTCACGGTGGACGGCGCCCTCGCTCCCTGAATTGTCTCCACCACCGCAGGGGGAAGACCCAGATCTACGAGGCTCCGCCTCTCAACCTCCAAACCCAGAGCCTGCGGCCGATTATCGGACGTGAAAACAGGGCTCCTGCCCCCTGGACTAGAGCCCCCCGGCTCGTCCGGGAGGGCCCAGGGCTCCATCACCGCCATGCCCCTCAGGAAGGGGAACCACCGGGCATGCGGGCTGTCCGGAGCCACCAGAATCACCGACCTCCTCTCCTGTTCGATCCTCCGCAGTAGGACCGGCAGGAGACGCACCGGTGGAAAAGCGTACAACAGGCCGCCTGGCCATGGGTAATGAGCCAGAGCGTCCACGCCTAAAGGCGGCTCGTCCGCGGCCCTTAAGGCGAACCAGGACGGGCACTGTGCGTTCTCTGCACTGGCGAAAAGGTCGACTACTGGACGACCGAACCTCCGCCAGATCTCCGCGGCTACCCGTGGGGCCAGGCCCCACTCGTCCTGGAGTGGGCCCCCCCTGGACATCCTGTCGGCTCCCACGTTCCGGACCCCCGGGACGTGGCGCGCCCTGAGAGACAGGAGGTGAAGCGCCGCCCACAGCAGCGTCACCGTCGCCATGCGATGGAGAGCGGGGGACCTGGTGCCCCCCTGCCTGTTCAGATAGGAGACCACTGTGGTGTTGTCTGAGCGCACCATCACGTGTCTCCCCTGCAGCTGAGGGGCAAAGTGCAGCAGTACTCTGTGCACTGCCTCCATCTCCAGCAGGTTGATGTGACGGGCTGAGTCCGACCAGCAGCCTCCTACAGAGCTCTGGCCGAGGACCCCGCCCCATCCTTCGAGCGACGCGTCCGTGAACACCTCGGCGTGAGACACAGCGCAGGCCAGAGTCACTCCGTCCCGCAGTAGACCCGGAGTGAGCCAGAACCTGATGTCCGATGCTGCCCCTTGGGGAACCCAGATCAGCCTCCCCCCGTCCCGGGAGGGGTGAAGCCTGAGGCGCGAGAACCACCTCTGAAAATTTCTCATGTGGAGCAGGCCTAGCCGCACCACAGCATGAGCCGCTGCCATCATCCCCAGCAGGGACCTGAGGCGCCGAGCGGGAACTCTGGGGCCCGCCAGAACCTCCCGGGCCAGACGGGTAATATTCGTCCGTCTGTCCACGGACAATGCAGCACGGAATATCACAGAGTCTAGCTGCAGACCGAGGTAAATCATGCGTTGGGCTGGCTGCAGCTTGCTCTTCTCCCTGTTCACCACAAAGCCCAGACGCTGTATGTGGGACAAGACCCATTGCGTGTGGCTCACGGCCACTTCCCTGGATGGGGCCAGTATTAACCAATCGTCTATATAGGTCAATATTCTTACCCCGGCACGTCTGATCGGCTCCAGAGCCGCTTCCACACATTTGGAAAAAGTGCGAGGCGCGAGAGCGTACCCGAAAGGGAGACGGCAGTACTCGTAATTCCTCTCTCCCACTGCGAAGCGCAGAAATCTCCTGTGTTCTGGCACTATGGGTACGTGGAAGTATGCGTCTGTCAGGTCTATGGATGTCATCCAGTCTCCTTCCCTGACACACTCGAGGAGCTGCCTTGTGGACAGCATCCGAAACTGCCGTTTGGAAATGCACTCGTTTAACACGCGCAGATCCAGAATGGGACGCACCCCGCCTGATTTCTTTGGCACCAGAAAGTAAGGGGAGTACAGCCCCCTGGTGGCGTCCTGCGGGTCTACCTCCACTGCTGCGCCTCGACTCAGCAGGGAGGAGACCTCTGCTTCCAGTGCCTCTGTCGATCCCCGTACCTGAGAGCGTACTGCCCGTACGCCTCGGAATGGTGGTGGCTTTCGGAAAAATTGCAGAGCGTAACCTCTGCGCAGAGTTTTCTCCAGCCAAACATCTGACAGTAAGCCCTGCTCCTTCCAGATGTCGTAGAAATCTGTGAGGGGCGGAACGGGAGCTGGAACACGAGACGTCATGGCCCCGCCCCCTCCTGGTGTTCCTAGCAGGGAGGGGGGGTGGCTGAAAGGGCCGGGGGGGCCCCTGCGTCACACCGTGAGCGCCGAGGGCGGTCACGTGTTCTGCAGGTCCGACGTCATAAGTACGGGACTGCTCACCACACGTGACCCGGCTGCTGCTGCGCCCCCCCCTGGCTCTTGCCTCATGGAGGGGGGGGCGAGCCCCTGCATCGGGAAACCCCGTGTTAGCATTGTAGCTCTGCTCATCACGCGTGACACGGCTGCTGCGCCCCCCCTTGGCTCTTGCCTCATGGAGGGGGGGAAGAGCCCCTGGATTAGGAAACCCCGTGTTAGCAATGTAGCTCTGCTCATCACGCGTGACACGGCTGCTGCGCCCCCCCTTGGCTCTTGCCTCATGGAGGGGGGGGAGAGCCCCTGGATTGGGAAACCCCGTGTTAGCCTTGTAGCTCAGAGATGCTAACACGCTAGCGCCCGGAGCACACACATTAGCACTTATCAGATCCCTCCGCCTGCCCTCTCTCCGGGAGGGCAAAACATGAACCCGTGAATCGGAGCTCGTGGTCTGCACAGCGCGCGCTGCACCCCTTCTCTGGGGGCTGCAGGCCTGGCGGAGCCACGTTATATGCTCGAGAAGTAACACAAACAGAATTCAAATCATTTGACATGTTACATACCCCCAAATGAGACTCAGACAGCGAGTACTGGTGAAATGCCGGACGGCCTTTATTGAAAGAGTTTTTACCACCCCGACCTCCTCTACCGTAGGGAGGCCGTCGATGGGTGTGTTGGTCCCGCGAACCTCCCGTGTGCCTGTCTGGGCCCGGGGGTCTCGCCGCTGGGGAACGATGGACCACGGAGCGTGGATATGGTCCGGGGCGCTTGCCAGGCGAGCGCTCCCTGCCTCTGTCTCGGCTCCGCGCTGGTGGGCGGGCCTCGCGTCTCGTAGCTAGGTGTTTTGCTAGGCTAGCCGAGTCCTTAGCCGCGCTGTCCAGCCTCGTCATCAGCGTCTGCATCTCCGGACCGAAGAGCGACGTCTGGGAGATGGGCAGGTCCAGCAGCTGCCTCTTCTCCGCCTCTCTGAGGTTCACCGCCCCCAGCCAGAGGTGTCTGGCCCCGACCTGGGCTGCTGCCATAGAGCGGCCGCCATCGACAGCTAGCGCTTGGCACATGCGCAAGATCGCTGCTGAAGTGGTCCTCGCCTGGGCTAAGGTGTCTCCACTGAGTGCCTGGTCAGAGGAGAGAGACCTATCCAGGGCCCCGGTGATGAAAGCCATGTTGTTCGCCACCGCGACGACCTGAGCCGCATTGGCGTAACATCTGTCATGCATAGCCAGAGACATCCTATCCCGCTCGGAGGGAAGGAGAGGTCTGGTGCTGGGCCACACGGATGAGGAGGGGTGCAGGGCCGCCCGAACCGAGTCCTCGATGTCCGGGACCCCGCCTGTCCAGGACCAGTCCTGCACGTTGCAGTACATGCCATACCCCAAAGCGGGCCTCTTGGCCGCTAGGGGTTTTGGCCACTCACGTGTCGCGTAATGGACGATCGGGTCCATACGCGGGCACAACGTGGGCTGGGCTCTCCTCCTCCCTCGAGGGGCTGCGTACCCAGAGGTGAAGTCCTCCACCCTCTGGTTCGGTTGCGGTGGCAGGGGGGCATCCATGATGGCCGCCGCCGTGGCGTAGAGCCCAGGCATGTGGTCCAGCGGGAAGCGGTCCGGCTCCGGGTTGGACACCACCTCGTCCAGCGTGAGGAGAGAGCCGACCTCCGACACCTCTCCGTCCTCGCAGTCACCCCACTCCGCGGGCACAGGTGGAATGTCGAGGGGGGCCCAGTCAATCTCAGACTCCTCGTCCTTAGAGGAGTCCGGACGGGGCGCTGTAGCGGCGAAGAACGCGCGCCTGCGTTCACTCTCCTCCCTGGGGAGAGCGACACACGAGGCGCAGGTGGCGCTCAACGCCGCATGGCCCGCACCCAGGCACATGAAGCAGCTGGAGTGCTGGTCCTTGCGTTGGAGCTTGCCCCGACAGGTCGAGCAACGACGACGTCCGACGCCGGATGGCGAAGGGGAACTCGGACGTGCATCAGAAGACATCTTTCTTTCTCAGGTAACGAATGTAGATCTCAAACGGCGCCAGAGTGAAAGAGGGGGTGCGGCCTTGTGCAGGGGCATTTATAGAGGAAGGTGGCTGGTGATTGGAGCAAATTATTTTGATCTCTCTGGCGTCTGTGACCTGGGGGTCACGTGATATCCCACTAGCGAAGTCCTAAGGGACGTAGCACCATGACGTAGAACAAAGCGATTCCTCCAGAACGACGCTTTGCAAGGCTTCGCTCTTTGCTGCAGCTTCAAGAGGCCGAGAATGGGAGTTCCTCCGCTTTTAAGCAGCTTGCCTGGCTGGACCGGTGATTGGAAGGGGGCGTTTGCAGTGCGATAGGCTGGGGATGAGAACCGGCCTGGAGGGGTTACCTTTGGCTGACGTCTACCAAATTGAACTTACGCTGGCTGCATTACATTGTTAATTTGTCAATCTTAGTTTAGAAAATAAAACAATTTAAACTTTGGACAATACAGGAATTAAGCAATTAGATAAATGTCCTTGTCTTTAATCGCTCCTTTATGGCTAGAATAAATAAAAAATCTAAGGGTGTATTCCCACCGCAGATGCATCCAGTATTTACAGATTACAGCAGTGTCTGCGCACGGAGCTGCACTATGGAATAATTATTTTATTAACTGCTACTTCCTGTGATAAGTTTGCTGCACGTGCGACGAACAAAAAGATTGAACAATGTTCATCTCTTGTGTTTTCCGCATGTGTCGAGTCGCCATACTCACCGCATCGCAGCATCAAAGCATCAAAGCATCACCGCGGTGAATTGCTTTGATTTCTGTTCATCTCATGCTAATCTTTTCGGGGCAAAATTCTATCAAAATGTAAACAAATCACTGTGGATGGTTGAAGATATAATGTAGCTGTCTAAATGGCAGGAGAGACAGAAATAAATTCAGGATAACTTTTATTGATGAATATATAATGTTTGATGCTGTTTGAGAGTTGAGGTTGTGATGTGTTTTAGAGCTTGTGTTTCTGTTGAATAGGTGCATCACATGGCCATCCACCGGAGTGCTCTGGACTGTTGTGTGGTCCCAGTCTTTCCAAACATCAATGATTCCATCATGCCCCCCACCGACACAAGTCAGAACTCTGCTGAAGCATCCGCCCCCAGATAAACACAAATAAAGATCTCAAGCATCATAAAAGTTTCAACCATTGTTGTTACTGGTGATAGTGAAGGTTAGTAAGAGGGCCACTTTAGTTCACCAGACTAGTCCAGGGGCCGACATCACAGACTGAGAAACTGTCTTGACTGGCATCGGGCTGCTCTGAGATTGTAAATGATCTATAATGGAGATGAAGTTAGCTGAATGACAAATGTTTACCATCTCACCAGCTTACAAGTCAACAACTGAATTCCAGGCAGGCTTTACAACGAGTTACGACATGTCTGTATTGGCTGAGCTGAAGTTGGATGGATGACACAGTGAACTTGTATGATCTCAAAGACTACTTTGGGTTAGCAAGATAGAGGGTCACATAAAATGACACTAAGGGCCGCAATTGGCCCCTGGGCCTGAGTTTGGCCATACCTGGTATAGACAGTGTAGACGAAAGGATCCCGCTTAGTCGCTAGCTCTAAGCCTAATAGAATATTTAAGTTTATTTATATGGGCCTGTCAGAGGGTTCTCACCTTTTTCTCACTGGGGGGTCTGAGGACCGTGATGATTCTCGACATTTCAGAACCTGCTTTCACTTTTATGAACATTAGTCATCCGGCTCCATGTGTACTAATGGCTCCTACTGTATGTGTTTGTATGGCTCCTATGATTGTATTTTTTGTGTTCGAACTGTTTAAGATGAACCAGAATCCACAACAACAATGACTGCTGTTGAGATTTGGACGACTTTTGTTGAGGTTTAGGGCAATACACAAATATATTTAATAGAATTTTATATTTATGTGTATTTTCCTCTCCTCCTCCTTTTGAGGCTGATGTGCAAATTATATTTCTCAGTCCTGATCTTAAAAACCTTTCTGGGTCAGCACATCCTCTCACACCAGTCACAACTATAGACAAGACCCTCTCTGGAGGCCACTCCCTTGACCAGCTTCCAGAAGAAAGAAGAACAGCTTTTTTAGTGTCACCATTTTACTGACATTTTAATTTACATTTCACTTCCTCAGAATGTAGATATAAAAACACAATTCCAGAATGCCATTTTTACAGCTGCAAAACGAAATATTGAATAAAATGAATCAGTCTCCTGAGTTGAGGCCATTTGACAAGTTTAAGTGATCAGAGTTGAATTCAGCTGTTATCGAGTATTTGCCTCTGCTTTTTGGAACTGCAGCTTCTAACAATAGATCAAATGTGTGTTAAAAGTGCGACTAAACGTGCCCCATGCACCCAAATCATTCAGAACCATTTTTTTGGACGTGTTTGTGTGCATTATTACATGAGCATGTTTGATGTTGGGTCCCCTCCTTCATCAGTGTGTGGTTTCGAAGCCTGGTGCTATCTGTGCCAAAAAGTGCAAGATATGCCTTCCAAACTTTTGTATATTATCAAAAGTTAACAGTGGTGAGAGTGGGGATGGCTCAAGCAATGGTGTCTTGAGTGCAGGAGAATACTGAAATGAAACGCTATGTTAATCATTGGAATAACAGTATTTGAAATTTGAGATGAAAACCGGGTGAACTCCAGCTTCACAGATGTAGAAGATAATGTGTTCCATCAGATTTAGAATTTTAAATATAATTGAATATGTTTTATGTATTCATTTGCTCTGAGAACCCAGTACTTTGGCCCATAATGTTTATTTGTCAATATTCAAATTCTGATGGAACAGTTCAAACGTGCTCATCTGTGGTCCCTGGGATTAATACAATAGGTTTAGTACACCTGAAATCTCAGCGTTGATATTTGTATAATCGATATAACTGATATAACCGAATCATCCACGCATCACAGAAATGAAAACATGCATGCATTGCTTCAGGAACAACTGTGAGTGAGGGAAATCAACAAGAATGTGGTCAGAAGCTGTGAAAATGTCCATATACATTAGTGAAGTATTACTTTGGACAATAGGCCACTACTTTTTTCAAGCTCTTTGAACGCTGCGGTCTATGTAGAAAGGTACAAAGACAGATTTATGTTCAGCACCAAATTATGAGCTCCTGAGAGAGCTCATAACTTGAGAGGTTTTGGATATTTTTCATTGCCGAGATCAAAAACCACTCGTAAACGTTTTTGTTTGTCTGTATGTGGAGTAAAACTTTGGAACAAACTGGACTCACAACACAAGCAATGTAAAACTATTCATCGATTTAAACTGTTCTATAAACATAAGGTCTGGTCACAATATAGAGATGAAGGCCTTTAATTTAATCAGATTTTCTCTGTCTCATAGCGTAGCATGTGCTCAATGTTCCTTTACCATTGTTGGTATTTTATCTATTACCATTGTTGGTATTAATTGTTGTTGCAATGTAAATTTCCTTGTTGCCCGTGGTAACGCCATCATGATATAATGCTTGAACAAAGTAACAGTGAAGTTGATCATTTATTCACTGAACGGGGATAAAGGGGTGGGATTAAGTTTTTCTTCTTCCCACTCCTTTTCAGGCAGAATTGGCCAAGTTTATACCATACATTTATTGTTTATTGATTTTTTTGTTTATAATGTTTTTTGTATATTGAGTTTTGTCTGTTTGTCTTTTTGCATTATATGATTTATATTATTTAGCTGCATTTAAATACCTTGTTTACTCACCTGTGCCATTGTCTGAAATAAATGAATAAATAAAAAAAATAATACCTAAATAACTAGTTTCCATCTGCAGTCCCTGGTTACAGAGAAATAAAATACAACACAACATGAAAGTAACACCCATCCGTTCTCTATCAACCACACAACACTTAACCATTCACTACATGTGGTGACGCTTTGACGCTGGAGATGACGTTAGTGTCACTTGAAACAAAAAAAGAATAGCTAAAATAAAATAATGAACTGTGAAACTCATGTGTCAAGTCGGAATGTCCATCCATTTAATAATGAATTTGTATAAAAAAGAATAACAGAAAATTAGAGAAAAATGTCTAAACACATTTAACAGGAACACAAATAGCACGGTAAAAAAAAAAAACAAAAAAAAAATGTCCTCAGCACCACACCTGAACCGTGATTGTGGTTTCTTTTAGCAGAGGACCCTCCTATAGCGCCCTCTGCAGTATTTGCTCCACCACTACATTTCATTCATTCTGCATCAGTTACATTTCCATTTCCAAGGGTTAAGAATATTTACAACTTTATTAAAACACTTCAATCAGTGCTGACAGGTTTGGCCACTCAACAGCCACTTGTTCAGTTCACAGGTAAAAGTATTGATTTTTTAGTTCAGTTGGGAGCACTTTTATGTTGTTAAAGTTCTTTCTGGAGTGCAGGAATGGATTTGGTTTCATCAGCTGTTGACCTCTAGAGCTAATGACGTGGAACATACTGTATTGCTGCTTCCCGGTGTGTTTATGTGAACAGCAGAGAGCCGTGATGAAATATGCACTGGAAATGTGTTTATGTGATTTGGGCTTTTGTCAGAGCAGAGTTTGTGGCCTTAAGATTTTGATGCATGTAGTTTTAGGGCGTGTCCCAATTCTGTAACGCAGGTGGGAGTCTTCGGGGGGAAAAGCCGGGAACAGCAAATGGGAAAGCACTGAAAAAGATGAGCTCCACCACTTTGTTCACAGCACTATGCCAGGTTTTCATCTTCATCATACATAACATCTTCATCATCATACCTGTGCCTCCAGTTAGGTAGATTACAGGGCAGAGGAGCGTGTCCCTGGCAAGTGACAATAACAGAAGAAAATGTAGTAGTGTAAGGCACAATGCAATTTCAATTTCATGATATTTTTGTATAGAAATCACAAGTAGTTGAGTGGAGTTTGCATGTTCTCCCCGTGTCTGAGGCGTGGGTGCTCTGGTTTCCCCTACCACTAAGATAAGATAAGATAAGATAAGCTTTATTTATCTCACAGAGGAGAAATTTACATGTCACATTTGGCATGGATAGAGACACTCAGATTGTGCAAAGGGAGGAAATGTGCAAAATATGCTCACTAGGTAAAATCCTCCAGCTCCGGTTGTCTTGACCAAGCCGAGCATTAACATCTGGAGATGGGTTCCCAGGCGCTGTACTACGGCGACCACTGCTCCTGACGTAAGCCTTCGCGGCATCAGGATGGGTCAAATGCAGAGGACAAATTTCCCTACGGGGATCAATAAAGTGCACATTTACATTTACATTTACGCTTATACGGAACTACAGTACTTTACAAAACTGTTGAATTCGCTAACAACAGATCAGAGAATCAAACAGTTCACATCAATAAAAACACAGAGCCATTGGTCCATAAGGGGCAGATGACCAATGTCCGTAAATGTTGCTGAGAGTGGCGTAATACGGTACTACAAAAGAATCACAAAAGTATCATTGTTTACCCGAATGCTTTGATTGTGCTTTTATGCAAGCGTGGCCTGCATGTGGACAAAAATATATATAACATTTCCTGGTGCAGTGTATAAACAGGTGTGGTTTCTAGTCCAGGAAGTCCAGTAAGTGCTGACTTAAAAACAGGGCTATCTCCTCCAACCGGTGCTCACCTGTTCTGCAAAGTAACACATGTTTTAAAAGTAGGAAGTAAAACGAACAGACATTTGCATTTAAACAGCACGATGGCTGAATGGATAGCAGAAGGTCCTGAGTTCGAATCCCGCTCGAAACAGGGCTTTTCTGAGTGGAGTTTGCATGTTCTTCTCGTGTCGGCGTACCACTAAAACTATGCGCAATAGGTATGAATGTAGTGAATGGATGGTATTGGTTGGAGGCTTTCGATGAGTGTGTTCGGCGTCTCGCTTCTGTCATCACCCGGTGTCGAGTGATTGCAACAAAATCTGATTTCTGAACATTGTGTGACCTTGGTCTGTAGAATGCTCTGTATAAATAAACATTATTTGCTCACTAAAAATGAGTAAAAGTAAAGGTTTGTGTGATACCAGGAAAAACTACAGCTTGGGTGCCTGGGTTCTAATCACAAAAATAGTCCATCTAACAAGATTCCTAACTCTGTCACATCATGAGTTCAGTTTTCAGACCTCGTCCTCTCTCAGTGCAAAGATCTAAGAGGTGACTTTAGGGCTCCGTCTTCCAAGGATGCAAGAAAAAGTTATCACAAATAGATAAAAACAACATGTCACCGCCAGATCTAGTGCGAAGGAGAGGTTTTGCGTGTCTTTCCTTCCTGCTGCGGTCAGATTGTACAACGAACACTGCCGACCTGACCTCACATGTTGTACATCTGTGCAATAATTTGAACCAATGTCAGAATGTGCAATACAGAACTACATGTTTGTGAACTACTATTTCTTACACTAGAATATACAAATATTTTATACTTGCTTCTTTATTGCGCTAAAGTTGGAGATGTTTTTTATTTTTTATTTTAGTAAAGTTATTATAAATGTATCTTGTGCTGTATGCTCCTCATTCCTACTATTCTGTAACTGGCGATGCAACACTGACATTTCCCCATCGTGGGACAAATAAAGAATCTCTCATTCTTAATCTACAAGAATGAAAAACATAAAAACAAATTTTTTTCATGAAATAATAAAATTGGGTTTAAGTACAGAACCCAAGTTTTAAGTACAGTAGTACTGCCCACGTGAGCCCAATCACACTGTCACCACTGCCGCTGCCTTGGATTATATGAGCAGCAGATGGCCTCTGTCCTCCGATAAGATACTATTTGATTATGTTTTAGAAGCAGACTTACCCAGAAGCGGTGTCTGTGTTAAGTGGGTCAAAACATTGCTTTTCATTCAAGCTTGTTTCTTTCAGATAAACCTGTAGGCGCAGTCCACAGCAACAATGAAAGGTGATGAGTTACTTTTATACACAGCAAAAAGGGACAAATAAATAAGTCAATAAAGGCTTGAATTTAGCTAAATGTATCTTTATGTGAGCACATTCTGATTGTCTTAAAACACGATTTGCCAATGGGACAAAGCAAAACAATCTTGTTTTAAAAACAAATTCAAGAAATGTCTCCCTTGGTATGTGAGAAAATAAAGCAACAGTTCTTGAAATAAGACTTGGCTTTGTCCCATTGGCAAATGTTTTAAGACAGTCAGAATGTGCTCAGATAAAGATAAACCCCCCTCAATTCAAGAGTTATTACCTCATATTTTATCATTTTTTGCAGTATTCCTGCTGCTGGTTGACAGAAAGAGACTTGTTTGGACTTGTAAGTCCACAACAAACACACACACAGTACACATACACTGATGCAGACAGAAGGCATTAGAGCAGACTTGTTTGAGCGTGTTGGATCCATGTAAACTACAATGAAGAACTACAGGCACAAATGTGTAATGAAGATAAGAATGACAACAATTCTTTGATGTCACTATCATAATCCCATATACCTGCCACGCTCAGAGCCTTAAGTATTGCCTCTAAAACACTGCAATCAGCCCCTGCTGGTGGCAGCACAGGTAATTACAGACTGAAAGCATTATTTTTACCCTTCATTCATGTTTTACTATATGTTTTGCACAATAGATTTGTTTACTTCAAACCAATGAATGGAAAAGCCAATAGTCTTATGGTCATTTGTAATGGCCAAAATAATTCCTCATATTTCTTCTTTAAGCAGCTGTAATGGCTGCACCTGCACGTTAAAAGCCAGATCCCGTCCTCTGAAGCTAAACAGGGCAGGGCCAGGTTAGTGCATTGATGGGAGACCTCTTGAAACACCCAACGCCACCGGTGAGTGGCTGGGGCTGTAAAGTCCCAAACTGTGATTGTGTCTTTAGGCAAGACACTTCACCCACATTAGGATGGGTCTGGTGTGTGTGTATGTGTGTGAATGGTCACTTCTGTCTGTGTGCCCAATGTGGCTAGTACAGTAGAGGTTTATCACCAATGTGTATGGAGTGAATGAATGATGCCTTTGAGAGCCCAAAAAGCGCTGTATAAAATCAATGCACTATTATTATTATTATTATTATTATTATTATTATTATTATTATTATTATTATTATTATTATCATTAATATTGTTTTGTTTTGTATTATTATGAATGAGATTGGTGCGTATTGAAATATGTCTACCCTCCATTTCACTTGAGAGTATTTGCAAACGCGTCCGTGTACAAATGTATAATCTCATGTTGGCTCTGATGCTGGTGTGGGTGATCCGCCTTTAGCGTAGGTCCTGGTGCAGATCAGTGGAGAATCGCCTCAGCCTCAGCGTCACTCTTGTTTTCGTGCACATCTGTAGAAGCCCTGCCTTCTGCGCAGACCACAGACACAGACCCACCTCCAGCAGCAGGGTCCGCGTCCTCCTCCACATTCACAGCCTCACCGCAGCGGCTCCGCGGGGTGGATGCGTGCGTCAGGCGGCTCCATGACGAGGACACTCACTGAAATGATCCACGCCACATTCTCTCTGCGCGTTTTCTCATCGCACTGCGGCTAAAATTCCACGTCTCTCCCCCCACCCCGAGCCCCAGGATGATCAGCAAAGTTAAGAACGCCATGTCGACGCTGGTGGGAGGGATGGTTCCACATGGGCACCACCACCACCACCACAACCATCACCACCACAGCGGGGGGCCACAGGAGCAAAGCCTGCCTCCGCGCTTCCCCTACGGCCGCCCGGACTTTCTGGAGCTCACCCAGGAGCTCTTGCAGTACTCCACAGAGCACGCCTCACGCCCGGTCATATCGCTCAAGAGAGGCAGCAGGCTCCCGTGGAAGACTGGTTACGCAGAGTGAGTCCAATGCCCTGTAGTCTGTACTGTGCAGGATATAAAACAGAATCATCTCAGTTAAGTGTTTTAGCATCTACTGCACTGCACCAGCACCAGCCAAAATCATGTCCAAAATGGCCTACGAATACACTGCATAGAACTGGCTTTGGGACTGGCTTAGGGGGAAAGGGGGAATTCACCAGCCTGGGTTGCAACTTATGCACTATAGTCAGAGCCTACAGGCAAATAGTTTGATCAAAAGCGAAAGCAGGAAGCGTCTCTTCTGTTCCAGCTTGTGATGGTGGTGGTGAACCTCCTATCCGAGTCCACACACACTGAGTCATAACTGTATTATTAAAAAAAAACATTAATTATTGTGGGTTGTTACAGTCTGCAGTGACAAGAAAATACGTTGCATGCATAGACTGTATATATGGTTGCATGTTTATAACTAGCAGTGAAATTCAATGGTGTAGGTTTGGTTCCAATCTTGGTGGGGACATTCACTACGACCTGAGTCTACACCCATTGACACGGGGTCCAGAGTTTCTCCCCCAGAATTTGTTGTGTAATCACACACTATATTTGCAATAGTGTGTTGCCTTCTATACTAAACTCAGCTGTAGACTGAATGAGAAGCAGTTAAGGATTTGTTCTAATAGTCAGAGGAGAAAATATTGAATTAGAATCTACAGTGAGTAGCTCACTACATTGTTTGACATATACGATCAATCTCTAAAAACAATTCATAGTCCCATGCATACCTACAAAATTCCAACCTCACCTAATGCACTGAAGGGCCTGTTGCTTCTACCTCAACATTCCCTATATTGTTCTCTCTTGTTGGTTGAGTTTCCTATGTATGTTAACAGAAGATTAATCATCACAATTCATAATTTGCTATTACTTGTGCTTTCTCTTACTTACTTTCCAACTGTTAAAAAAGCTCCTGATATCTTTTATCTTTTTTTGTGGAGGTGGCATTTTTTCTAAATTATATAAGAAGGTATAGACAATCAAAAACAGACATTCATATACATGAACTGCAGAATCATTTATATAACTTGGCCAATGTCAAAAGTTACATAGTATTTCTCAATACAATGAGTTAACAAGAGTTTGGCAATAAGTAACAGTGTGGATTTGTCTATATTTTCTTTTTTTTATTCCACTCTCAACCCAAAAAGGCAAGTAATGACTCACAGGGCTCTCAAGCAAAATAAAAACTTAAATGACCTGTTGTGGTGTGTTTTGCGCACAACCAGCATGCATCGTTAACGCAATGGAAAATTTAGGTATCCGAGCTTTAATTTCGGGAGCGCTGGTTGCGCTTTGGGAAGAGTCAGGGGAGAGACATGTCAGAGACACAGGGGAGAAACGGGGGAGATACGAGGGAGACCCGCACTTGCAACATGGTTCTGTCTGCATATGGTCCGAGCTCGGTACCATGTTAGAGCTGTGCTTTCACTGAGCGCCGCGGCTGTCATTACAAAGCGGCAGCAGCTGCACCAGGACGTGCACATTCGAGTGCATCGCTTGAATGTGCTTAGAGCAAATAACAGCAAGTGCCCGCTGTCACACATTTCACAGAAATTACATTATCAGCAGATAAAGGTTGTAAATCGTGGATCCGTGGAATATTTTCATCCCTAGTTTATCCTGATTCACACAACACACCCACTTATACATTTTGGATAGTAAGAGCACAATAAGTATTTTTTCAGCCTTTCAACCAACCTGTTTCTTTATTGGAGCCAGTTCTGTTCTGTCTCTGTGCCGTGTGAGCTCCTCGGAACATTAAACAGTGCGCTGACAGATTAGAAATAACGTAAGTACTTTGAATGGTAATAGATCTACAGTACTTTCCTCTGATTACTCACGTGCTACAACGCTCAGGGAACGAAAAAAAAAAACACTTGCTTCACGCTGGCTAACTTTTAAAAATTAAACAGTCGCTCAGTGCTTCAGTTTGGCGCTGAAGAAGACAGCCAATCACTGCAGAGAACGGAACGGGTCACGTGCTGCTGCTGCTGCTGTTGCTCTGGAGGCGAGGAGGAGGCGCGACGTATGCACAAACAGAAGACATGTGTCCCGGACCGTCCGGGTCCCGGGACATCATGTCATTTTGGTGGGGACTTTTTAGTCCTCACCAAATATTGGTGGGGACATGTCCCCATGGTCCCCACGCAAACCTACGCCCTTGGTGAAATTACATGTGATCATACAATGTAATCATATAATAATGTAATACCCCGGATCACATTATGAATCGTTGACGGAAAAAAGAATGGAAAATATAAAAAGAATTGATCACAAAAAAATAACTAGCAGTGAAATGATTTAATTCAATGTGTTTTTGTATTGCCTTAAATCACAACAGTAGTTATCGCTGAGGACTAAATTTATTAGAATGAGAAAATCAAACAGTTTAAACACAAGAAATGCAGTGATACCAAAAACACATTGAGCCATTGGGGCAGACGACCAATGTCTATAAATGTTGATCCAGTCCGTTTATAGATCCAGTTCGTTAATGTTGTTGAATGTCGAGGGTCTTGGATCATCAACACTGTCCTTGGACCCTTCTGCATCAGCAAGGAACCAAATTATACTATGATCTGT
Organism: Knipowitschia caucasica; assembly: GCA_964034765.1. Taxonomy (NCBI): domain Eukaryota; kingdom Metazoa; phylum Chordata; class Actinopteri; order Gobiiformes; family Gobiidae; genus Knipowitschia; species Knipowitschia caucasica. Next base: position 30,238,825 of record OZ035828.1, on the reverse strand, counting down.
GTGTTAACGGCTCGTCGCTTTGAAGTGCTGTATAAGAACTTGTCCCATGTCCTTGAGGCTGTTCTACCTGCAGTCATTTTAAGTCTATTGCAGCATTATTTCATTCAGCCCATTGGTCAAGAGGTGCAGGAGGTTCAGGATGTGCAGCTGGAGCCAGAGGAAAACACTTACGAACAATATTCCCATCTCCCAGAAGGCTTTTATACAAGACTGTTAGGTTCATGCACTGTGCTGACCAGAGTCCTGTTCAAATGGCGTCTCCACAGACACAAGTTTGAGAGACGGAGCTGGGTCTAGATTAGGATGAAGAGATCTTTTATTTGTCCAACAGTCGGGAAATGTCAATGTAGCAGTAGGAATGAGGAGCACACAGCACAAGATACGTGAACAATATACTCCATACTTTAGTAAAATGAAGAAGCAAGTAGAAAATACTGTATATTGTAAGTATGTAAGTATGTAAGTAGCATAAGAGTATATGGGACTAAGTGACAGTGGACACATGGTTCTATATTGCACATTTATTGCACATTCTGACTATATTTAAAATTATTATACGGCTCGTCACAGTAGGTTCTCAGAGTCCCAGCAGGAGGCCAGTCCCTGTCTTCCTCAGAGTCCCAGCAGGAGGCCAGTCCCTGTGTTCCTCAGAGTACCAGCAGTAGATCAGTCCCTGTGTTCCCCAGAGTCGCAGCAGGAGACCAGTCCCTGTGTTCCTCAGAGTCCCAGCAGGAGGCCAGTCCCTGTGTTCCCCACAGTCGCAGCAGGAGGCCAGTCCCTGTGTTCCCCACAGTCGCAGCAGGAGACCAGTCCCTGTGTGCGTCAGAGTCCAAGCAGGAGACCAGTCCCTGTGTTCCTCAGAGTACCAGCAGAAGACCAGTCCCTGTGCCCCTCTGTCCCAGCAGGAGACCAGTCCCTGTGCTCCTCAGAGTCCCACCAGAAGATCAGTCCCTGTGTTCCTCAGAGTCCCAGCAGAAGACCAGTCCCTGTGCTCCTCAGAGTCCCAGCAGAAGACCAGTCCCTGTGCTCCTCAGAGTCCCACCAGAAGATCAGTCCCTGTGTTCCTCAGAGTCCCAGCAGAAGACCAGTCCCTGTGTTCCTCAGAGTCCCAGCAGAAGACCAGTCCCTGTGTTCCTCAGAGTCCCAGCAGAAGACCAGTCCCTGTGCTCCTCAGAGTCCCAGCAGAAGACCAGTCCCTGTGCTCCTCAGAGTCCCACCAGAAGATCAGTCCCTGTGTTCCTCAGAGTCCCAGCAGAAGACCAGTCCCTGTGTTCCTCAGAGTCCCAGCAGAAGACCAGTCCCTGTGTTCCTCAGAGTCCCAGCAGAAGACCAGTCCCTGTGCTCCTCAGAGTCCCAGCAGAAGACCAGTCCCTGTGCTCCTCAGAGTCCCACCAGAAGATCAGTCCCTGTGTTCCTCAGAGTACCAGCAGAAGACCAGTCCCTGTGCTCCCCAGAGTCTGAATTGGTTCATATGGCGCTAACATGACACAGATTTACTTTGCTTCTGTTTTCTGTTATGTGAGTCTTCTTTTTTGGAGTCTGTCTGTGCTTCTTGTACTGGTATGGAACTCAAGTCTGTAGGAGAAAATCAAGAAAATGATGGTGACAATAACAATCACAATGTTTATGTTAATATTATAAAGGTTTAGTATGTGATCTCGCAGTAAACCTTTTTTTTTATAAATCAACTTTCAATAGAGAGGTTGAGGATTGCGTTTGGCTGCTTCTTCTAACGTCATGTGATGAAATGGTGCTATATTTGCAGTCGTGTGTGATGCTGCTAAAGTGCCAGATAAGTGAGTTTTTCAGTCATATGCTCTTCATCTTGTGACAGAAAAGTCCAGCGTTGCTCATGGTTGTGTCACCACTGTGTCAAATTCCTCCAGCCGCTGTGTGCGTAACGTACCGCAGTCAAAAGAGGAAGTTGTGAGAATTTGCACATACTGTAGCTTGTTGTTTGGCCTTTTAAGGAAGTTTCTTATGTTTGTATAATTTTTAACTTTTTGTCTCCAATGTCTCTCCTAAGAAGTCATCCTACTTCTTGTTTCTTTATTATGCTAAAGTTAGGGATTTTATACTTGCTTCTTTATCATTCTAAAGGCGGGAATGAGCAGCACACAGCACAAGAGAGAAGAACAATAACTATGTACTAAAATACAATAATATTTGTAACTAGAAGCAGGTATAAAATATCTAACTTTAGCATAATAAATAATTCATAATTATGTATAAGATCATTAATTTAAAGGTACTACTTCTGGTTGGATCATCAAGACTATTGGTCCTCCCAGTTGTCAATCATTCTGGTGATACATGCTCGTCAAATAAGACCAGAGAGTAGTTCAAAAAGTGGAGAGGGCGGTGCTTTCCTAAAAAAATTGGAAAATCCTCATGTGTAAAATCTCTAACTTAAGTATAATAACGAAGCAACTGTAATCTCTCTAACTTTAGTTTAGGTCATACATACAAGAAACTGAATTGTGTTTGTTTTAAGAATTTTACTGCTAAATAACCATGTACCAACAATGGTAAAATGTAACACAAATCTTAAACTTAAACTCAGAGTTGCGTTATGTATCGTGCACACGGACACTTCCATCCGGTCACAGCACACGTGGGAGAGGGTCAGTGTTTTCTGCTTTTAGAACAATGCTGAGGGAGTGGACCTGCCTCTCGCTGTAATGCACCGTTAATGACCAAATGGATGCCTTTAGGTTAAATTAAATTACTATCTGACTGCGCTGCCGGATACAGTCTGAACTAATGCTTTCAAACTCCCACGTGTAGAGGGTAGAATCAGCACTGGACACCTCCCCCAACACAATCTCAACACAATCTCAACACAATCTCAACTCAACTTGTCCATATAAGTCTACTCAGAAAAAAAACAGCTGTAGCCATCACTGCACTGCAAAAAAATATAAAGTATGAGGTAATAATTGCTTGAATCAAGTGTTTTAAAATATATATATATATCTTAATCTGAAAACATTCTGACTGTGTTAAAACAAGATTTGCCATTGGGACAAAGCCATTTAGTTATTTCAAGAACTGTTGCTTTATTTTCTCATTTCAAGAGAGACATTTCTTCATTTTTAAAACGAGATATTTTTGCTTTGTCCCTTTGGCGATACTTTCTTTAAGGCAGTCAGAATGTGCTCAAATAACAGAATTTTTTTTTCTTCAAATTTGAGCGATTTTTGACTTATTTTTTGTCACTTTTTACAGTGTGTTTACAGTCTGGAACCCTACAGCTAGTTTCATTCTGTACTTACTTTAAGGTACATACGACTACATATTTATTGCACTAGAATATACAGTATTTTGCACTTATTTATCATGCTAATGCTATAATAAATGATATACTTGCTTTTCTATTATGCTAAAGAAAGAGATTTTATACTTGCTTTTATAATTATATTAAAGCAAAAGATTTTATACTTGCTTCTATATTATGCCAGTTAGACATTAACAAGTCCCAAAAGACAAACCATTTTGAAATAGTATAATATTGACATGTGCCTAAATAATCAAGTATAAAACTTCCTGATGTTATCTCCTTGTTTTTGTTTTTGGATTGGAATGAACAGAACGCTCTATAATCCAGCACTTTTGGCAGCGGGACCATTTCTGTCGTGATGTAATGATCATAATCGGATAAAGGCTAGCGACTGATAGGCTTTGATATATTTGGTCATTTTTCTGGTTAAGCTCTGTCATTGTCCATGTAACTTTTCTATTTCTCATGTTTGGATTCTGTGTCCAATAACTATCCACCGTTGAAATCCAAATTGCATTTAGGACCAGCCAAGGTCATTGTATACTCATGCCCAATATAATCTCTGAATGTTATATTAGGCTTTACAAACCGGGTCAGAATGAGGTCTGCTTCGTGAACCATGAAAATCCAGCATGTGTAGCAGTGTCTTTTAGCCTTGGGTCTGGGCCAACACCTGGTTCCTGATCCTCTGCACCATATGTGACGTGTGTGGGGCTGGCTTCGCTTGCATTTTTCCCCCCACTAAAAAGCATTCTCAGGTTTATCTTTGAGCCAGAGAAATGAAATGTATAATATGTTATGAATGCTTACAAGGCAACTCGATGTGCTGAACTAAACAGCACTGCAAAAATGATAAAATATGAAGAAATAATTGCTTGAATTGAGTGTTTTTAGTGTTTATCTGAGCACATTCTGTGTTGAAACAAGATTTGACAATGGGACAAAGCAATTCATCTTTTCTCATTCCAAGGGAGACATTTCTTGTATCTTCTCTTGTGTCTTATCTTATTTTGTGGTAATCAAAATGTGCTCAAATTAGGACACATTTGGCCAAATTTGCCAAATAGAAAACATCATGCATTAAAATGATACATAAATAATATTACAATACGAGTATGAAAAGATAGATACTTTATTGATAGATACTTTATCAATCCCCGTTGAAGAAATCCAGGTGTCCAGCAGCAGAAAACACATTTATCAAAAAAAACAACATAAATACAGAATTCTAAAAGTTACTACAATAGTTTTAAATTGCAACAGCACTTAAGGTCACAGCAGCAGAGGTGGTGTAGCTGCTGATGATGAGCTGCTTCCTCTGGTTGATGCAGAGTCTGCTTGGTTTGGACCATTTTCTCTGCTCTGGTTCAGAGTGAAATTCGGAAGGCTATATTGGCATAAAAAAATAAAAATAAACATTCTCCCTGTGGATTTCTGCTTGATGGGCTTGGTTGGGGCAACAGTGGCTCAGTTGGTAGGGCATTGGCCTTGAGTCTGAAGGTTGTGGGTTCAAGCCCACCACAAGACCTACTTCACGACTCCTACTGATGACTGCTGTCGTTGTGTCCTTGGGCAAGTGAGGGGCTGGTGCTCTGTGTACTGGGTGCAGCTCTGACTGCCACCCCCCCGACCCAGAAATGGATTAAGGGGAAGAAAATGTATGGATGGGCTTGGTTGGGACCATCCTCTCTGCTCTCTCTGTAAAACCATGAACACTGTTCTTCAGTAGCAGAAAAAATAACAATTGTAAAACACAAAACATCTTTTTCAAAGCGACTTAGGACTTGCTGCCATTTCCAGAACATCAAAAAGTAATACTACACTCCTTCAGAGTGAATACGTTGTTTTTTATTTTTTTTTATAGCTTGGCAATATATGTTAATAGTGGGCCCTGATGTTGTGCCAGTTAAAAACCTCTGACCTACAGTCTGCCGTTTTACCTCTGCGCTAAATAAGAAAATGTAATGCTGTCTTCATTTGCATGGAGGACATGATTGCCACTTATGTCTTTCAGTGAGGCGTTTCAGGCGACGTTATTGAGCTGCAGCAGGGCAAAAAAAAAAAAACACACAGTGAATTACATGACCGACAAATAACAGTGACAGATGTGGTTCTATTTTGCACATTCTGACTTAAATTACTGCACAGTTGCACAGAGGTCAGGTCGGCAGTGTTCGCATTACCTGTAAACAGTATTTTGTGTTTGTGTGTGTGAATGTGTGTGTACGTGAGTGTGTGTGTGAGTGTTCTCTTTTGTGAATATTTTGTCCATATGGCTGTTATTGGTTGGGGGAATGTCTTAATTTTAGATCACTGTTGTAAATATGTGTTTTAGGGCTAGGCCTATTTTATTCATTCTGTATAATGTGTTGCACTGTAGGGAAAAGCTCAACCAGGGACAGGAGTTGAAAATTAGCATTAGCTGTACACTCTGTATGTGTCGCATCAGCTGCATTTTCATAATGTAACTATGTATGACTACATTGTCCCTGTCAAATAAATGAATAAAAAAAATAAAAAAAAAAATTACATGGACTCCCAATAATTATGCTAATCTCATGTTTTTGTATTCTTCTTTATTTTGCTAGAGTCATCAATGCGGGGAAGAGCATGCTCAATGAGGACCAGGCCTCCTGCGAGAAGCTGTTTGTGAAGAAACCCAGCGGAAAACAGAGAAATTCTACTCTTCTGGAGGACAGTGGGGTGAGACACACACGAGGGTCTGAGGGAGGAGGGAGGCTCTTCATGAGGAGCTGGACAGACCTTGAGATGCACTGCAAAAATGATCAAATATGAGGTAATGATTGCTTGAATCAAGTGGTTTTTCTCTTAGTTTGAGTACATTAAAACAAGATTTGCCAATGAGACAAAGCCAATGGAGACTGTCCTTGTATCTTTTCAAAACACGATCATTTTGCATCGTCCCATAGGAAAATCTTGTTCAAAGGCTGTCAAAATGTGCTCATGGTAGGATATTTGTCAAATTTGAGACATTTTTGACTCATTTTTTTAATCACTTTTTGCAGTGTAGAGGTGACTTAAGTAACACATTGCACAAAGTGATGAAATATAAGTAAAAAATACTCAGATTTGTACATTTTTGATTTTCCAATGAGGTAAACCAAAATTATCTTGTTTTTATAAAGGTAAACGACAGTTATTAAGAAATAAGACTGAATGGCTTTGTCCCATTGGCAAATCTTGTTTTAACACAGTCAGAATGTGCTCAGATTAAGATAAATAAAAAAAAACACTCAATTCAAGCAATCATGACCTTGTATTTTATCACTTTTTTGCAGTGCAGCAAAGTTTCTAAAAGTTCTGAATAGAGAGTCCTCCAAAAACACAAGAGAAAGAATGATCCAAGGTTTAATGAATGACATCATGTGTGGACTCCCCTCCTCCGCTCTGGTCAGAGGCAGATGTCTCATTCACTTTAGCTGTTGTGGTCACGCCAACTCACAAACACTAATGTGGCACTTTAATTACCCGGACTCTGCAGAGTACATTTATTTTTAGTATCCATTGTTTTTACAGTAAACAATAATGATATATTTTTTTTGTTTGCATAATAAAGAAGCAAAGTCTACACTGCAAAATGTGATGAAAACAGTCAAAACAATGTAAAGCAAGATTATTTTGCTTGTCCCTTTGGCAAATGTTGTTTTAAGGCAGTCAAAATATGCCCACATTTTGTACTTGTTTTTCCCATTTTTTGCAGTGTAATAACTTTAGCATGATAAAGAAGCAAGTATATCATTTTTTTCATTTCGATTTTTGTTCTCTTTGATGTTTTTATAAATAACAATTAATCCTCAATATAACAATATAAATGCATTGTTGTGGAATTTCTGCACAGGCCGAGAGCAAGAACAAGGAAAACACCCAAGAGCTGTAATACCATCAAACTGTGAATTTGTTCATTAGTAAATGTGCACATATACAACGAATAAGGAATCATGTCACTGAAACCACCCGGCAGCGTTCCGAAGTCGTCTTCCCTGAATGAGGAAATGACTGGACATTAAAAAGACCAGAGTAACACATATCTACTGAACTGTTTGATTCTCTGATCTGTGATTACACATATCTACTCTAGATAATACCAGTGTGGGCGGGTCCCAGCTCAAAAGTGGCCAAAATGACGTGCGCTGACATGCTTGCAATACCACCCCGGGCCGATGGGGGTGGACCCAGAAGAAGAATTAGCCAATGCTAACATATAGCATTGGCAGACCTCTCGAAAACGTCTTTACAGGATGGACCAAAAGTTGGCTCTTGGCCCAAAACTCCGTTCCACATGTGTGTCAAAGCTGAGGGGGGTGGATTTTTTTGGTCCAGTCTAGTTTACTCGCTGTGAATTTTTGAAGTCAATTTTCTTGTGGGCGGGACCACTCGCGGACATTTTGCATAGCTCCAGTAGAGCACATTTTTTGGCCCATTAGTTAGAACGGCGGAGATAGGCGTGACTCTGTCTGTTAATATATACAGTCTATGGATAATACACAAGTGAATTCAGTATTCATGTGTCGCTCAAGGCTTCTCCTCACACTTCCTCACACTGATACAACTCTTGAGACCTATAATAATCTGCTTTGACCTGAACACATTATTCTTAGACACAGATATTGCCTAGACCATGCTGAAACATATTTCCCATCTATCAGCTAACCTTACTGCCAACAGAAAAACAGATAATATATTTATTTATATAATAAGTAATCTTTATTTACAAAGCACTTTACAATTGTTATTTTTGGGCATTTGTCTCTCACTCCACACAGAGAAGGGAGCGAGGTTGTCATACAGGAGGCGCATGCCAGATCTATTGTACATGTTTTTAGTGGTAGGGGTCAGGGACACGGGGAGAACATGCAAACTCCACTCCGAAAGGTCCTGTTCTGACTGGGATTCGAACCCAGTACCTTCTTGTTGAGAAGGAGAAAGTGCAATCCACTCAGCCACTGTGTCGCCCAATACATTTTGTATTTGAATCAAGAGTTGAGGATTAGTTGATTACTTACTCTTATAACTTTGATGTGAATTCAGATTTATTTCTATAAGATTCCTATAATAGCATCAATAGTGTTGTATCTTAAAATTCAATTTAATTTAACACATATTTATGCAGCCCTAAATCACAACCGCAGTTATCTCGGGGGACTTTACTAAGCTGTCGATTCACCAACACAGATCAGAGAATCAAACAGTTCAAATACAGGAAATGTAATGATAAAAAACACATAGAGCCATTGGTCAAAAAGGGGCAGATGACCAGAAGTCCATAAATGTTGATAAAGTCCATTAATATTCCTGAATGTGGAGTGTCCTGGATCATCACCGCTGTCCTCAGACCATAGCACAAAACTTAAACTTCAACCATCAGAATAATTTAGCATAATCCAATCCAAGTGCATGGTTTTTTTTTTCTTTTTGCAGGATGGCACAGGCATCCCGATGCACTTCTGGGGCGTGTACGACGGACACGCAGGTTCTGGAGCCGCGATTATGGCGTCAAAACTGTTGCACAGACTCATACGCGACCGTCTGGGAGAGATCTGCCACCTGCTGGAGAACCCCAACACTGCGCCCCCTATCTGCCTGGCCAAAAACGGAAACCCCTACCAGGCCGACGCAAAGAAGGCCCCCGCCCAGGAGCCAGAGGTCCCCGATGCCGTCTGTGACTCCACCCTGAGGTTCCACATGGAGAAGACTGTGAGTTTGGAAAGTCTGGTCATGGGAGTCATAGAGACGGCTTTCAAACAGATGGTAAGTGATAGACCACATTGTTATTAATCCTTACGAATTCTGAAACTACTGGAACTCCCACAGCAGACATTTTGACGGCTCCCATTGAAATGAATGGAACTTTTTTTTTTCACTAATTGTGTTCAAAATTAAGCAAATACATTGTTTTATCTTTGTCCATCCATCCATATTCTTCCCCTTAATCCATATCTGGGGGGATACATTTCTGTTATAGATACAGAAACGTTTTGAAGACCACAAATGTACATGAGCGCCGTAATTACACTTCTAAAATGAAAAGTGTGAAAACGAGTGATACACTGTAAAAAGGGATGACAAATTCTCCTGATGTATCTAAATTTTTGCACATTCTGATTGCTTTAAATCAATTTTTGCCAATAGGGCGAAGGAAAATTATCTTGTTTTAAAATGTCTCCCTCCCCTTTCAAGAATTCTTTAGATAAGACTAACAAGACTTGTTTTAGGACAGTCAGAATGTACTTCAATTGAAATAAAAAACTCTCAAAGCATTCATTACCTCCATATGTTGTCATTTTTTGCATGGTAACACCAAACTGTTTTAGAGCCAGACATTATTTCCATGGGTGTCTTTACATAGTTAGATGAATTATGGTTTGAAAGTGAAGTAGCCCAGCTCTCTGCTCAGTGTTTATCCTGTATCCACACTGACTGCTTTTATTTGTAAACTACTGAATTGTAACTCATGAAGCCGTAAAGATGGCGCTGTGGCAAGAGCTCTGGTGTGTGTCGTCTTCTCTGTCTGGTGCACTCTGTAGTCTTGGTGCTTCTCTGTAGTCTTGCACAGTTTTTCCAATGTGGTTTTACTGCAAATGGCAAATAAATGAATCTGAATCTGAATCTGAATCTGAAGCCTGTTGATACATATTCATAACAGAGAGGTTTATGCCAGGTTAATTCTCACCAAGAATGAGAAACATAAGCTCACTGCATTTGCACACCATTTTTTTTTCCATTGGCAAAACTTGCTTTTAGAATCAAAATGTGTTCAGTTCAGGATGAGATAATCCGCCCTCTGAGGTCACAGGATCTAAAGTGGGTGCACTAGAAATGTGTTATAAATATATGTGTTCCTTCTTATTCCAGGATGACCTCATTGAAAAAGAAAAAGCATCGTATGCTATCTCCGGAGGCTGTTGTGCCTTAGCAGCAATTCACCTAATGGGGAAACTGTATGTGGCCAACGCTGGAGACAGTCGGTGAGAACAAATATTATTATCATTATAGGAATTTACCGATATGAGTCTGAGATAACAGAGGAGATCAAGTTTGCAAGGTCAGGCGTCTTATTCTAGGATTTTGACCGAGTTCAATCTCAATGAAAATATATGTTTGTATAGATAGATACTTTATTGATCCCCGTAGGAGAAATTCAGGTGTCCAGTAGCACCAAAAATAAAAAATAATAAAATTGATCATTCTAAAAAGTTAAAAATCGTAATAATCAACAGCCCTTCAGGTCACAGCAAAAGAGGTGGAGTAGCCTCTGGGTGAAGCAGGACGGGTCACATCAGAAGAGGGGGAGTAGCCTCTGGGTGGAGCAGGACGGGTCACATCAGAAGAGGGGGAGTAGCCTCTGGGTGGAGCAGGACAGGTCACAGCAGAAGAGGTGGAGTAGCCTCTGTGTGGAGCAGGACGGGTCACAAGGTGGAGAAGCCGCTTGGTTCGGACCATTTTCTCTGCTCTAGTCCAAAGTAAAATGCTAATTGCTTCATTAGCATTTTTCAAAAAGTTAGCATTCCTGCAGTGGACATAAATCCTGTAGAGCCCTAAATCACAACAGTAGTTATCTCAGAGGACTTTACAACGCTGGGGATTCGCCAACACAGATCAGAGAATCAAACAGATCCAACTTAAGAAATTAAATGATAAAAAACAACTGCAGAGAAAACGTGGTTGATAAGGGGCAGATGACCAATGTAGCAGGATTTTAATTAATTATGTCCAGTCAGAAACCTGTGAGGGCGGGTCTAACTGGGTTTAACTTACGTTTTGAAAACATCTCTCTATCTTCGTCTGTCCTTCACTTTAACACAAGAATCGATCATTATTTTTAGGTCTCTCGGGTAACACATTCTATTTTCAAGATCATTCCAAATTCCGCTTGCCCGTAGACCAACTGGTTACATATTTATGCAAGATAAAGTTCAAAGGGTTATGGCAGAAGACGTGTGACATTTTGGTCCCAATGTGCTTAAACTAAGGTACATTTTACAAAAAAATGTCATCACTTTTTGCAGTGTAGATGCTACAGAAATAACACAGATAACAAATATTTTCATGTGTTTGGTTGTCACACTTGTTTTGGTTTGTGTGTATCTGTATTTCTGCAGCGCCATAATCATCAGAAATAATGAAATCGTTCCCATGACGAATGAATTCACTCCTGAGTCAGAGAGACAGCGATTACAATATCTGGTAAGAACACTTCAGATTCACATTCATCTTATTTGCCATTTGCAGCAAAACCACAGTGGAATACATTTACAAAAGTCCCCAGTATGTGCACGAGACAAGTACAAGGTAAAAAGAACAGGGATAAAACAAGCTAAAAGTATTAAGGTTGTGTATGACGCAGGAAAATATGAACTTTGAGGTAAAAATTGCTTGAATCAAGTGGTTTTTAGCTTCATTTGACTTCATTCTGACTGTCTTTAAACAAGATAGCTTTATTTTCTCATTTCCAGGGAGACATTTCTTCTTTCTTTTTAATTGGCAGATCTTGTTCTAAGGCAGTCCAAATGTGCTCAAATTAAGACTAATTTTTCATGACTTGAATCAAGTGTTTTTTATTTTAGTTTGAGCACATTTTGACTGACTAAAAACAAGATTTGCCAATGGAACAAGCAAAATGTCTTGTTGTGAAAAGATACAAGAACTTTTATGAAATGTCATCCTTGGAATGAGACATAAATTGCAACAGCACTTGAAATAAGACTAAACGGCTTGTTTCATTGGCAAATCTTTTTAAGAAAGTAAAAATATACTCAAATTGAGATAAAAAAGACTTGATTCAAGCATTTATTACTTTATATTGTGTCACTTTTTGCAGTGCAGTCACTTGTGTGTCTCTGTTCTGGATCAGAGTGATATTCTTGATACAATTACTGGAAGTGCATGAGAAAAATGAGTGTATTATTCAAACTGACTCTGCTTGTCCCGATATGGACGGTGTGGAAAGGGAATGTACAACGTCTGAACAAGAGACAATCCTCCGCTGCTCTGAAATGTCTTTGTGAGTCACTGTGTGGGTGTCTCTGCGCTAAAACAGGAAGTGTTGTTTAGAGTATGATGCTCTTCCTTTTATAGCTCAATACTAAAAACATCTCAATCTGGAAAGACTCAAAGATTGCATTAGACACATGTATATTGGCGTTAGGTAAAGAGGGTGAGAGGGTGAAAGGGTGAGTGATAGAGCTGCAACTAACGATTATTTTGTAATCAATTAATCTATCGATTATTTTTACGATTAATCGAGTAATCGCTTGGCTGTGAATTGTGTAGAAAAAATTATTTTTTCATCACAAAAAGCTAAAGTGGCAACACTCGAGGACGTATTGATGGCGTAAACTTAAAGTAAATGTTTGTAACAGGCTCTTTGTGCTAATTCTGCTATCTGATTGGATGAGACAGACAGACACTCAGATCTATGTCTCACTGACTGCAGGAGAACATGGACCACTGGATTTGCTCCTTCACTGTATCCAACAGATCAGTGACTGGATGCAAAATAATTTCCTCCAGCTAAATGCAGACAAAACCGAAATCATTGTCTTTGGTCCCCAGAAACAAAGAGAGGGCGTCATTTGTCAACTTCAGTCTCTCTCCCTACTTCCTTCAGACAAGGTCAGAAATTTGGGGGTAATACTGGACTCAGACCTAAATTTCAATAGCCACATAAAATCAATAACGTCAACAGCTTTTTACCATCTGAAGAACATTGCCAAAGTTAGAAATATAGTGTCCAGGGAAGACTTGGAGATTCTTGTCCATGCATTTGTCTCCAGCAGGCTAGACTACTGCAATGGCCTGCTTACAGGTCTGTCCAAACAGACCTGTAAGCAGCTGCAGTACATCCAAAATGCAGCAGCTAGAGTCCTGACAGGAACCAGGAAGTATGACCATATTAGTCCGGTCCTCAGGTCACTGCACTGGCTTCCTGTGGCTCAGAGAATAGATTTTAAAACAGCTCTGCTTGTGTACAAGTCTCTCCATGGCCTTGCACCAGAATACATTAGTGACATGTTGGTGTCATATGAACCAGCCCGGACTCTGAGGAGCACAGGGACTGGCCTCCTGCTGGTGCCCAGAGTGAGAACCAAACATGGGGAGGCTGCGTTTCAGATCCATGCAGCTAAGATCTGGAACAATCTCCCTGAAAATGTGAGGGAGGCGTCTACTCTGTCAATGTTCAAATCCAGGTTAAAGACCTGTTCTGTTTGCCTGTGCATACAACTGAAGGATTTTATCTCCATTTCTAATGCACTGCTGTCATTTATTTATTTTTTTTAATTTCTTGTGTAATTTTGAAAGTTTTAATGGTTTTATTCTTTTGTGTGATTTTAATGTTTTAATTGTGTTTTAATCTTTTGTGTGATTTTAATGTTTTAATTGTGATTCTGGTGTTTGTTTTATGTGATGATTTGTGATGTGGACTGTGAAGCGCTTTGTGCTGCCCTGTGTATGAAAGGCGCTCTACAAATAAACTTTGATTGATTGATTGATATTCATGAAATTATAAAAACAAAGTCGGTTTACTCAAAAATACTACATTTTCATGTCATTTTTGCTCTGTTTGAGTCCGTGTGAACCAGAAAACGATTAATCGATTACTAAAATAGTTGTCGACTATTTCAATAATCGATTAGTCGTCGATTAATCGATTAGTTGTTTCAGCTCTAGTGAGTGAGTGCTGCTGTGGGTTGGATACAGTATATACAAGAATCTCTTCAGGATCCGTTTGCAAAAAGTTCTATTCGACGAAGAAAACTAGGTACAAATCTTGTACACATACAGTATTACCAGCTTATTAACAGAGCTCGAGTTCTGTATGGAGAAATATCAGACCGCGGCCTTTATGTACAGAAAGGCAAATGTGCAAAAAGGCCAAGGCTCTGTACAGACCGAGCAAGCGAGGTTCATAAATGTTTTATTATATGACTCTCGTCTGTGTCTTTACCAATGCTTTTGAGATATTTGTAAAGTATGATCATGTCCGACTTGGTTTTGTGTGATACGGGCTGTGGACCGATTGTCATGGTAACGGTCCGAGGGAAGATATGATATCAAATGTGATACGTGCTGTTCGGACCAATTGTCATGGTAACGGTCCGAGATGGGAAAATATCAGACCGCAAATCAACCAACCGCGTACGGTCCAAGTCATATAATAAATACATACATTCATATATATATGTATTAGACCCAGCAGATGTATGAGGAGGTACCAATATGACTCACAGAGCAGTCAATTTGATGGATTTTATTTTTATTTTTACTCCACTTACGTACGATTGTGCCTTTTTCTGTTTCTATATGGAGTTTAGCATTATTTTGATTACATTATTTTTATGTAATATAATTTTGCAATATATTAGTTCTACCTCTAATTCCCAGAGCAGACCTTTTATGGCAGTTAAAGTATAAAGACAAACTTAACTAACTTAATAAAGAAGCAAGTATAAAATGTTGTATATTCTAGTGCAAGAAAAATAGTTGTATGTACAGTATACATCTGAGCATGTTAGCAGCATGAGGGTGTGGGACAAAGTGACAGGTCAGTGACATATGTGGTTCTATATGCTACATTCTGACAATATTCAGATTATTATTGAGTTGCTTGATGCTGCAGGACTGAGAAGCTCTAATGTTATCTCCCAGTCTGATTTCACACTTTAGAAACAGAATGTGAAGACTCGTGAAGTAATAACTGCTGTTGCTTTGATTAACACCTGGTTTTGCTGCAGGGTTTTCTGAGACCGGAGCTCCTGGGGAATGAGTTCACTCACATTGAGTTTCCTCGGAGGATTCAGCACAACGAACTCGGCAAGAAGATGCTCTACCGCGACCACACCATGACGGGCTGGTGAGTCCTACAGTTTAGATCAGGGCATTTTAACTGGCACACAAATCAAACGCTCCCCAAAGACTCAGATTACGATTATTTGCAGTGAAAAATGTCTCTGTGGTCTCTCTCTGTGGTCTCTATCTCTCTGGTCCCTCTCTCAGGTCTCTCTCTGGTCTTTCTCTGGTCTCTCTCTCTCTGGTCCCTCTCTCAGGTCTCTCTCTGGTCTTTCTCTGGTCTCTCTCTCTCTGGTCTCTTTCTCAGGTCTCTCTCTCTCTTGTCTTTCTGCTCTCTCTCTGGTCTCTCTCCCTGGTCTCTCTCTGGTCTCTCTTCTCTCTGTCTGCTCTCTCTGTCTGCTCTCTCCCTGGTCTCTCTCTGGTCTCTCTTCTCTCTCTCTGCTCTCTCCCTGTTCTTTCTCTGGTCTCTCTCTCTGTTCTCTCTCTGGACCAAACATGACTGTCACAAAGTGCTTTCCAGACATTACAAAATACAACACAACACACAAATAAATCAATATATATATTATATCGGCTCCCTCTGCTCTCTCTCTCTAGCTTTAACTTAATTATAAACCACCTTCTTCTGAGGAAATACTCAGTGGGAATTGTAAAAAAAGCCTTTACATGTATTGTAAAAGTTGTCATTTCTTGCAGGGCTTACAAAACAATTGTTGAGGACGACCTAAAATTCCCGTTGATTTACGGAGAGGGTAAAAAGGTAAGATGGTGGTGTGTAAACAGTAAACAAATAAATGATTATGATTATACTGTATGTTGTATAGTAATATGTGCTATATGGGTTGCAGGCTCGTGTGATGGCCACTATCGGGGTGACCAGAGGCTTGGGCGACCACGAGCTAAAAGTCTACAATTCCAATATTTACATCAAGCCTTTTCTTTCCTGTGTTCCCGAGGTTAGTGAGCGTCTCCAGTCCAACTATATTCTGTGTTAAAGCTGGAGAATCTAACTTAAACATAACATAAATACCTTTTTTTGTCTCCATAGAAAGACTGTTGTTTAGGCAATATTTGTCTCAGGTTGTAAATACATGTGAAAACAAGTGATTGAACCAAACAGTTTTGAGTGTGGATGTGTTAAAGAAATTCAATACAGTATTTTTATTACAACATAATAATAATACAAACTATTTCATAATTATTTTCTTATGGTCATGGATCATTTTAGCTTTTATGTCAAATCTATTTAAAATTCCCATAATTACAGGCCTTTTATGACTCATATATGTACGTCAAATTATCCAGTCTCGCTCGTGAAATATATGAAACTATAGAGGATATGAGTTTAATTTAAATAGTACTAGATGGTACATAGATTGTGAGTGTGTTTCTCATGACCACAGGTTATGGTGTACAACATGGAGGATAACAAGCACGGTCCCAACGACGTCCTGGTCATGGGCACAGATGGATTATGGGATGTGACCACTGACAGGGAGGTGGCAGATGCTGTGTCCACGTACTTATCCTGCTGTGACCCTACTGATCCCATGAGGTATGTGTCTCACTGGGCTCCCCCTCTAAGTCCTGTTTATGAACCTGTGTGTGAACGTGGGCCTGGTGCAGAGGAAATATGTCTGTGTTCATCCACTAGATGGCAGTGTTGGTTTGGAAATGAATCCATCAGAATAGTTGGAAGTTAACCATTTCAAATAACAGATTGGTGTGTTTGTTTGTGTGCATGCATAAATTCTGTCCAAAAAACAGTGAACAGAACCGGTGACAAAGAAACAGGTCTGACTTAGTGCCATTGGTGCAAACAAAGCCTGACTCCCTAAACCCTGGAATATGGGCCGAGCACTTTCTCCAGATCCACAGAGCATATGTGGTCTGAGGTGAACCCCCATAATCCTCTGTATCTGATGGAGCATATATAGAGCTGGTCCAGTGTTCTGCAGCCTGGACCAAAACCACACTGTTGAAATCTGTCCTGAATCCCAGATGCTACCATCGGTCGGAGTCTCCTCTCCTGGACCAAGAGTAGACCTTATCGGGGAGGCTGAGGAATGTGATCCCACCATAATTGGAACAACCTCTCTGGTCCCCCTTTCTTGTAGAGAGGAACCACCACCCCAGTTTAAGAAGAACCACCATAAAGTATTCCTTCCACCCAACATTCCTAGTCTTTCCTACAAAGTAAAAACTACCCAGACGTCAATGAATAATACTTTGCGTAATAACAGCGTAACAACCACAGTAACAAGAGTGACTATGAATAAGATAGAAATTATATTTAGTGGGAATTTTGTTTTTTGACTCTTATATTTTGACGTGTTGCTTTTCTTTCCCTACGGTGAATCTGCGACGCGGCTCCTACCAACCTTGTCTCACATTCCTGCTGCCTTGTGTGTATGTGTGTCCTGTAGGTACTCTCTGGCCGCTCAGGACGTGCTGATGCGGTCGCGCGGCGTGTTGAAGGAGCGCGGCTGGAGGTTACCTAACGAGAGACTGGGCTCCGGAGACGACATTACGGTTTTTGTGGTCCCACTGGCAGGAAGCGAGCCAGAGACATGACCTACCCAAGACCACTGTGAGACCCCCCCCACCACCACCACCAGGACCACCTCCCTCATCTCCCCTGGATCTGAAGCGATGGGAGACAAGACTGAGCATCACCCGTGTCACCCCAGACTGCTCTCACTTCATTTCGTCACGTTTAAGGTTCACTGATTTGGGCTTTGAAGGTTCTGATAAAACAAGTGTAGAGAAGCTAATATCCGTCAGATTGATCTGTCAGACTGGCTGCATCCGGTGACCAGATTTTGCCAGACCTGTGAGGCTAAGCTGCGCAGGGCCTGGTTAGTACTGTGATGGGAGACCTCTGGGAACACCAGGTGCCACAGTGGGGCGGTTGCGGCTGTAAAGTGCCAAACTGTGCTTGTGTCCTTTGCCAAGACACTTCACACACATTAGAATGAGTCTGCTGTGTGTGTGAATGGTTGATGGTGGCAGGTGTGGCTACAGTAGTATATTTTCACCACTGTTTATGAGTGTTCAAAAAATAAACTGAATTATTGTTACCATTATAAGAGACACGTCACACCATCTACAGCCCAAAGATGTGGTATATTAAGCAGAACTTGCTTCTTTACACTTTTTTTCTCATTAAAAGAACCTTCTAAATCTTCTAAACAAAAGGAGACATGAAGAATTTTACTTTTGGCATTGACTTCCGTTTAGGGTTGCACGATTCATCGCAATCATAATCGCTATTTCTGTGGTCACAATTAGAAAAATCGCAAACACTGCAATAGTTTTTGACAAAGAAAAAGGGAAATAAAACAACAAAAATCACTTGAATTTGGGGAAAGAATGTCCCTTGAATGGACTATGTTTTGGAAATGTGTCAAAAGGTTGTTTTCATGGCACATCAACACATTCCGAGAAGTTTAAAATCATGGAGGAGGGCAGCTGAACAAATCTATACAAGTAACCATAGTAACTGTTTAAGTTTATGATACATTTCTCTGTAAATCTTGGCCCAATCACATTTTTGTACTTTTTTTCATCACTTTTTGCAGTGTAACTAAAGTAAAACAACTAATTTATCAAAATACCTTTCATAATGTTAAATATAAAAAATAACCATCTTTATCATTTCGGCCCCCAACCAGCCCTTACATGTTTTATTTGACCTATAAATGAGTTTGACAGCCTCTCTCCAACTTAATGACTGGAACATATTAAGTTGGAGAGAGAAGTTTCCTGATAATTATAATGATAATAAATATTAGTTTGTAGAGAACTTTTAAAAACAGTGTTTACAAAGTGCTGCACAGTCAGCATCAAACCGTCAAAAGAGTCCGATCAAAAAGAAGTACAGCAGAAAGAAGCAGATAGAAAACAAGAAAGACAAAACAAAGACAAAGCAGACAGTAAAATACAGTGTGAAGTTTAAAACTAGCAGTTATAAGCTTTTCAATAAAAGTGGGTTTTAGAAGGGATATAAAAGCGGGCACTGATGGAACTAGCCTCATCTCCTCAGACAAGGGGTTCCAAAGCTGAGGACCCCGGACAGAGAAGGCTCGCTCACCTTTCGTCCGGAGCCTCGACCTTGAAACAGGCAACAAGGATCTGCGGGAAAAATGGCTCCCAAGTTTATAAATATTTCTTGGTGCCAGACTTAAACTAGCTTTAAAAGTGATCAGTAAAATCTTAAAATTACGGCACTTGAAAATTTGCACACGCTGATCATGTTGAAGTGCACGTTTTGGTACTTTTTAATGAATGTGAATAATATTTTTTCTGTATAGACTAAACCTTTTTAATGATTTAGAAGCACCGTTTAAACGCAGTCCCCTGGTCTGTTTCGGCTTCAGTAAACGTCAAAGTTATTTAAACAAGGGACTAGACTTCAGTTGCAGTAAGTTGAATATAGTGAGCAGAGAATGCCCTTAAATACACATTTTACCTCGTGTACTGTTTTGTTTTGTATCGTTTGAGATTATCCATATATTTTTCAAAGCAGAGGTTTTATTTTTATGTTTCTCTCCATGCCTGTGTTGAAGGTTCTGTATCTTATGTCAAAATAAAGAGGGAAATCATCGACAGGTTTTGAAATAAATCTGATTTTCTTTGCATTTGCATCCTGGTCTTGTGCTTTCTTATTTACAGTAGTTCACTTCTTTATTCTGCTAAAGTTAGAGATGTTATACTTCTGTCTGTAGTTTGTAGACATTTGTAGTTTTATAAAAAGAGCTTGCCTCCTCCAGGAGCAGTACTCGGCTAAGAAGATATCGTTTCCGTGATGAAGCAGTACCACCCACAGAAAGTTACACAATGTTGCCTTAAACACCGGTCTAAATTATGTCTGTGATGGCTGCTAATGTAACTGCGGCGGGATGGAGGCTCTCTGATTTATCTCTTCAGGCAACTGGGTACAACGTGTTCCTATTTTCAGGAATATCTGGATGTTTCAGTGAGGTGCGTCAGCCTGTGTGTGTGTGTGTGTGTGTGTGTGTGTGTGTGTGTGTGTGTGTGTGTGTAGTGTATATGTATGTCTGTGTGTGTGTGTGTGTGTAGGTGTATAGTGTATATGTATGTCTGTGTGTGTGAGTGTATTGTGTATATGTATGTCTGTGTGTGTGTGGGTGTGTAGGTGTGTGTGAGTGTATGTGTATAGTGTATACAGTGCCTTGCGAAAGTATTCTGCCCCCTTCAACATTTCGCCACATTTCAGGCTTCAAACATAACGATATAACATTTGAATTTTTTGTCATGAATCAACAACAAGTGGGACACAATCGTCAAGTGGAACGAAATGTATTGGATAATTTAAACTTTTTTAACAAATAAAAAACTGAAAAGTGGGGCGTGCAATATTATTCGGCCCCTTTACTTTCAGTGCAGCAAACTCAGTCCAGAAGTTCAGTGAGGATCTTTGAATGATCCAATGTTGTCCTAAATGACTGATGATGATAAATAGAATGCACCTGTGTGTAATCAAGTCTCCGTATAAATGCACCTGCTCTTTGATAGTCTCAGGGTTCTGTTTAAAGCGCAGAGAGAACCATGAAGACAAAGGAACACACCAGGCAGGTCCGAGATACTGTTGTGGAGAAGTTTAAAGCCGGATTTGGATACAAAAAGATTTCCCAAGCTTTAAACATCTCAAGGAGCACTGTGCAAGCAATTATATTGAAATGGAAGGAGTATCAGACCACTGCAAATCTACCAAGACCCGGCCGTCCCTCCAAACTTTCATCTCAAACAAGGAGAAGACTGATCAGAGATGCAGTCAAGAGGCCCATGATCACTCTGGATGAACTGCAGATAACTACAGCTGAGGTGGGAGAGTCTGTCCATAGGACAACAATCAGTTGTGCACTGCACAAATCTAGCCTTTATGGAAGAGTGGCAAGAAGAAAGCCATTTCTCAAAGATATCCATAAAAAGTCCTGTTTAAAGTTTGCCACAAGCCACCTGGGAGACACACCAAACATGTGGAAGAAGGTGCTCTGGTCAGATGAAACCAAAATCGAACTTTTTGGCCACAATGCAAAACTATATGTTTGGCGTAAAAGCAACACAGCTCATCACCCTGAACACACCATCCCCACTGTCAAACATGGTGGTGGCAGCATCATGGATGGGCCTGCTTTTCTTCAGCAGGGACAGGGAAGATGGCTAAAATTGATGGGAAGATGGATGGAGCCAAATACAGGACCATTCTGGAAGAAAACCTGTTGGAGTCTGCAAAAGACCTGAGACTGGGACAGAGATTTATCTTCCAACAGGACAATGATCAAAAACATAAAGCCAAATCTACAATGGAATGGTTCACGAATAGACGTATCCAGGTGTTAGAATGGCCAAGTCAAAGTCCAGACCTGAATCCAATCGAGAATCTGTGGAAAGAGCTGAAGACAGCTGTTCACAAACGCTCTCCATCCAACCTCACTGAGCTCGAGCTGTTTTGCAAGGAAGAATGGGCAAGAAGTCCAGTCTCTCGATGTGCAAAACTGATAGAGACATACCCCAAGCGACTTGCAGCTGCAATTGCAGCAAAAGGTGGCGCTACAAAGTATTAGCGCAAGGGGGCCGAATAATATTGCACGCCCCACTTTTCAGTTTTTTATTTGTTAAAAAAGTTTAAATTATCCAATAAATTTCGTTCTACTTCACGATTGTGTCCCACTTGTTGTTGAGTCTTGACAAAAAAAAATGTCAAATACTTTTGCAAGGCACTGTATGTATGTCTGTGTGTGTGAGTGTATTGTGTATATGTATGTATGTGTGTGTATATCTATGTGTGTGTAAATGTCAATGTAGATGTCAGCTTTATTTGTATGGCACATTTACAACAACACCCGCTACCCAATTCGTGCTTCACATGAACAAAAGATAAGCAGCATAAATTAATATTAGCCTCCTGAGACCCTGCGACCTCATACGAGGACATTACATTTTTGCCTCTTGGCACAATGATACTCAATTTTTTACATCCTTGACCTGATGGCCACATTTAGGGACACTGCCCGCGCCATCTTGTGGTGATATGATAGAATTACACTTAAGGCAGTAGGAAAAAAATGGTGGGAATATCAACAAAATACTTCTACAAGAGTTCACAGAAGAAAAATGCCCCAGGTAAAAATTCTATCAACATTTTATGAAGTTGTAAATAGTTATTTTGAATCACATATTTGCTTAGTTATGTGGTTTACAGTTGTAAATAGTATATTTAAGTACTAAGTGGTATATGCTAAGTATTGTTTAGTGTTGCTAAATGCTTAATCATAAACAATAAAGCTAGGCTATAGCTAGCACATGATAGCCAAGCTATGATGTGTCACTGATATACTGTAGATTTTGATGTTGGTTTTTAAAATTATCATTACAGGCACACTTTCATTATCAAGAGCAGAACAATTGCTGTTGGCAATTGCAGACAACTCTGAGATAGAGGACTTCTCAGATGGGGATGATTGTATCATCATCTCATACCTGTCAGTCAGCTTCTGGTGTTTCCCACGGGGAGAGGCGGCGAGCTGAGGTGGCCATACTCATTGCCTCCCATCTCAGCCGCCACGTGTTGGAGTTCTCCCCGGTGAATGTCCCCCACCCTCCGGGTGGGGGACAAGTCTCTCACTGTTGTGACGGCCTACGGGCCTAACGGCAGTGCCGAGTACCGGCCTTCTTGGAGTCCTTGGGAGGGGTACTGGACAGTGCACCGCCCGGGGACTCCGTTATTCTCCTGGGGGACTTCAACGCCCATGTGGGAAACGCCAGTGACACTTGGAGAGGGGTGATCGGGAAGAACGGCCCCCCTGATCTGAACCCAAGCGGAGTTCAGTTGTTGGACTTCTGTGCCAGTCACGGTCTGTCCATCACGAACACCATGTTCGAGCACAAGGGTGTCCATCAGTGCACGTGGCACCAGGACACCCTAGGCCGGAGGTTGATGATCGACTTTGTAGTCGTATCATCTGACCTTCGACCGCGTGTCTCGGACACTCGGGTAAAGAGAGGGGCGGAGCTGTCAACCGATCATCACCTGGTCGTGAGTTGGATCCGCTGGCAGGGGAGGAAGCCGGTCAGACCTGGCAGGCCCAAGCGTGTAGTGAGGGTCTGCTGGGAACGTCTCGCTGAGCCCCCTGTCAGACGGACTTTCAACTCACACCTCCGGAAGAGCTTCTCCCAGGACCCAGAGGAGGGGGACATTGAGTCCGAGTGGACCATGTTCTCTTCCTCTATCGCCAATAAAGCGGCTGTGTCGTAGCTGTGGTCGCAAGGTCTCTGGTGCTGGTCCCCGAACCCGGTGGTGGACACCGGCAGTAAGGGATGCCGTCAGGCTGAAGAAGGAGTCCTATCGAGCAATGATGGTTCGTGGGACTCCTGAGGCAGCTGTCCAGTACCGGCAGGCCAAGTGTGCTGCGGCCCGGGCTGTTGCAGAGGCAAAAACCCGGGACTGGGAGGACTTCGGAGAGTCCATGGAGCATGACTATCGGTCGGCCTCAAAAAGGTTCTGGCAAACCCTCCGGCGCCTCAGGAGGGGGAAGCAGTTCTTTGCCAACACCGTGTATGGTGCGGGTGGAGAGCTGCTGATCTCGACTGGGGATATTGTAACCCTAACCCTAACCCGGAGATGGTAGCCTTGAAAAACCCCATGCATTGCAGAGCACAAGACTGCATTGGAAAATCCTGTGTCCGATGCTCGACATGCAATGTGTACCTGTGCTTGCAAAGTGAACGCAACTGCTTTGCAGCATTTCACACTTGCCAATAGGGCTCTTCCAAACAGGCAGACAGATTGCTTTCTAGAAAAAGAGAGGGAGCTAGTTTGAAAAATGCCCCGGTTCAAAAGCTGTTCAGCAGAATTTTACTGTTTTAGGACTGTTAATAATGTTTGCCATTATTTGTTCTAGTATTGTATTTATCAATTCAATTCAGCCATATTGAAGGCTTGAAATAGACAGTTTACACAGTATTTTGCAGTTTTATTTATGTATAGCCAATTTTTTGTCATGTGGATGAATGAAGATAAAGAGAACCCAAATTGCAGGACTGAAAATCAAAGTAATTTAATAAAATAAATCCAAGGTAATGTAAAAACAACTGAAGACAGGACAAACGTTGTGGAGACAATGGACGGACAACAAGTGAGGAAGGGCACAGGGTATATATACACACACAGGGACACACAGGTGAATCACATAAGGGCGGGGCAACAATCAACAGGACAGGCAGGATTCAAACTCAACCAGGTCAAAATGTCCACACCATGACATTTTTAGGCTTTGAAGATAGAGCTGTTTGGATTTTATGTCTAACTTTGATGTTTACATTTTTCGAATAAACTGTTATATACTATTTTAGACCAATGGAGTCTATTTGTATTGTATAGTAAGGTCGACCCACTGTACTCATATGAGGACATTGATTTTTGAGAGAAGTACTAATTGGATCAAGCTGAAATTTTGAATTTCAAGTAATTAGGACCTTCCGGCCTCAAAGAGCATACATTTTTTCTTTAGGTTATGAGAGACCCACTGTCCTCATACGAGGACATGTTTTTTCTCAAAAACTACTTCCTGTACAAAATCACAATTTAGGTATTATACTTATTGGGTCCTACTTATCCTAAATAGCAACAAAATATATAAAATGCACACCAGACAAATGCTCGGGTCTCAGGATTTAAATTACATACACATACATGTAAAAAGTAAAATGGTAAAACTCAGTTGGTGTTAAGTGTGTGTGTGTGTGCGTGTCTATGCATCAGTATGTGTGTGTCCCTCTGTAGCCCCAGCCTCAGAGGCGTCAAACATCATGCTGACATCCGCATCCAGCCTCCTGTTGCACGAGCCTCAGTACTACAGATGATGTCATCGCTGACCGAGAGGAGGAGGGGGAGGAGGGAGAGGGAGGGAGGAGGAGGGATGAGGCCGGCCCACAGCAGCAGGGGCCAGGGCGACTCCAAACGCCTGCTCCTCGTTTGTCAAGTTACACGTGGTGATGCTTGAAGGCACCGGAAACTCACAAGCGCGTATAAAAATAAGACACTTTGTTTTGTTAATGAGACGTGTGTGTGGTATGTGTGTAAAATTAGATTAAAGACTTTATAGATCTCACGTGGGAGAAATTTACATGTCACGTTTTGCATTGATCGAATAACTAAGATTGTACAAAAGACAAAAGTGTGCAAAAATGTTACAAGTAAAAAATGTAGTCTCTGCAGGATATAAATATTTATTTATTTATTTGATCAGGACAACACACATTAATGAACAATCGTATACAATTTGTACACAATTGTAAATGTACCAGATTGTAGCCAAACTGCTAATTTACATCTGTAGTCCCGAGGCAGGTCACACAACAATAATAATACAAAAGGACAATGTACAACTATAGAAATTACAGTTAGTTAAAATGAGTTCAGGACTGATTTACTTTAAAATGGTGCTTTAGTTGTTTCTTTTATGTCTGTAGGAAGGTATATATGTATAAATAACATAACAACATATATGACTCTCACCTTTACAAAGCTGTGGATTTGCCAACACAGATCAGAGAATCAATCCGATCCAACATAAGAAATGAAATTATAAAAAACAACCGCATAGAACAATTGGTCAATAAGGGGCAGATGACCAATGTAGCAGGATTTTAATTCATTATGTCCAGTCAGAAACCTGTCAGGCGGGTCAAACTGGGTTTAACTTGAGTTCAGAAAACATCTCTCCATCTTCGTCTATCCTTCACTTTAACACAAGGATCAATTATTATTTCTAGGTCTCTCTGGTATCACTGCATTCTATTTTCAAGATCATTCCAAATTGCGCTTGCCTGTAGACCAACTGGTTACATATTTATGCAAGATAAAGTTCAAAGGGTTATGGCAGAAGACGTGTGACTTTTTGGTCCCATTGTGCTTAAACGAAGGTATTAACCTGTTATTACAATAGATCCATGCTCTCATTATTTGAAAACACATTTTGGTTCAAACCTATTTTATTTTGAAAGCACTCCGGGGAAGAGGCGCAGCAGAGCGAGCGCTTGTCCCGGGAGGAGCGCGTTGAGATCCGCCTGAAAAAAAAAACCTGCGACCACTGCAGCAAGAAGTGAAGAGTGTTTTCTGAGTGTGAAGCCACGGAGGAACCAGGACTGTAGAAGCAGAGGATAATACACATTTAAAACATTGATCCGACAGAACAGGTACGTGTGCGCAGACTGTGGCACTTTGCGGATCCTGGGTGACTTGTCTGGATAATTATAGCGGAGTTGACTTACTTCTGCGGGCGGAGAGGCGGTGGCGCGTCCTCCTGCAGGATTTGGGCTTTTCCAGATTAGCTAACAGTTTAATCCGTGATGTCGTGTCTCTTATTATTGTGCCCGATGTGCTGCTGTGAGTTTTTTTGAGGGAGAGATCGCACAACTGTTGCTCCTCCGCCGCATCAGTAGTAGCAGCAGTAGCAGCAGAAGCAAGGGTCTTGTTGTATGTGTGTGTGTGTGTGTGTGTGTGTGTGTGTGTGTGTTTTTCCAGACCCCAGGGGAAAAAAATCGAGTTCTGAGACAATTCTGAGCTCCGGGTTGTTGGATTGGACTGACTTTGTGGTTTTTTTTTACCTGATATTCATGCAAAAAACACATTGAAGTCATGGGGGCAGTTTTCTTACACTGCAAAAAGTGATTAAAAACATGACAAAAATTGCTCCAATTAGGGAAAACAATGTATCTTAATTTGAGCACATTTCGACTGCCTTATAATGAGATTTGCTAATGGGACTAAGTAAAATGATCTTGTTTCAAAAAGATACAAGAAATTCTCCTTTTGGATTGAGAAAATAAAGCAACAGTTGAAATAGAAAAAAATGGCTTTGCCCCATTGGAATTCTTGTTTTAAGACAGTCAGAAAAAAACACATCAAACAATTATTACCTCATTTTTTGCAGTGTATTGCTTATTGCTTCTACATGTTTCCAGTATAGTTGTTGGGCCTATAGAGTTTGTCTTCCACTGTTGATTATGGAGCACACAGATGTTAACTCTTTGGTCCCAACAAACTTCAAATCTTTCAATGTTTTGTCAACTGCAGCCTGTTGAACACTTCACTTCCAAAAATTATAAAATAATTATATAAAATAATTGCTTGAATCAGGGCGACAGTAGCTCAGTTGGTAGAGCATTGGCCTTTGGGCCTGAAGGTCGTGGGTTCGAGCCCACCGTAAGACCTACTTCACGACTCCCACTGATGACTGCTGTCGTTGTGTCCTTGGGCAAGACACTTAACCCTACTTTGCCCAAAGCCTCAACTGAAAAGATTTCAGCTCCTGTGGACTCACCACCTGCAGGAGGATCAGTGAGGGGCTGGTGCTATGTGTACTGGGTGCAGCTCTGACTGCCGCCCCCCCGACCCAGAAATGGATTAAGGGGAAGAAGATGGATGGATGGATGGAATTGCTTGAATCAAGTGGTTTTGATGGTTTGTTTGAGTACATTCTGACTGTCTTAATGTAGTATGAATATGTAAGTCTTGCATGTCAAGTCATCATTAAATGATCATTAAATGATTTTTAATATGTCAAAAAGCATTGATAAGCCTAAACCATGCTCTTTTTGAATACTTCTGAAAACAGTAGTTCAGCCTGGATATTCAAATCTAAAAAAATAGTTTTACAACCCCTAAATCTTCTTATTGTTTTCGTTGTCGTATTTTGATGTCCCGCCCTCCACAGTTTTACCAATCAGAATGTCTGTGATCCAGGTTGCCATTTGCTTGACCCTAACCGTGTCAAGCAAATCTCACTGGTAACATGTTAGGCCGCAGAACTAAAAAAGGTCTCGTTATAATTATCAAATCATTGATGAAAAAACAAGGACAAGTCTATTTGGGCTTTTGTGAAAAAGGTGTCGATGCTATTTAGTCTTATTTCAAGAACTGTTGCTTTAATTTCTCATTGCAAGGGAAACTTTTTTTTTTTTTAAACAAGATTATTTAGCGTTGTCCCATTGGCAAATCTTGTTTAAAGCCAGAATGTGCTCAAATGTATATATTTTGCAGTGTTGTTACTGTTTTTGTTTTGGTCAAATCCAATAGCAATACCTATTAGAAAGGGGCAATTTCTCTCATTTGTTGTTATTTAATCTTGGAAAAGATCTAAGTGGCTGTCCTACTTTAAACGTGAGAGTAAAGTAGCAAGTATAAGTTTCTATAAAGTTAGATGTAGTGTGACCAGTGAAAAAGAGGTGTTTGTATGATGCAAATGCAAACCTCAGGAAAACGACCATATCCAGAAATCTAACTAAACTTAAAGGTGCCATATTACGCTTTTTTACTTTTCTCTGCTTTCAACATGATTACAGTGCTATTTGGCCTTCATACACATGAGTAGTTAAAAAGATTTATTTCTCTTTCATTCTTGAGAGGCAGCAAACTGCCTGGGCCTATGACAATTTCATCATCGATGACAAATATGATGCGCAGAAACCCCTACATTTTAAATGGTTATTAAACACTTTCGTCGAAACGGGAAAACAATACACAATAAACACGCTGTTTTTTTTGTCAAAAAGGAGAATGATAATGATAAATAATACTAAAATCCAAGAGGTGATTGACATGTGGAAACAGCGAATCAGCGCACAGCCAGCTCCCAGTCCAGCGTATGTCTAGGTACGATCCCGCGTCCACCACATGGAGCTCTACTGTTTTTTAAAATGTATTTTTGGGAGTAAATATGTGACGCGCTATTTGGCCAAAAAGGAATAATGCGTGTTTGTTTTTTTTTGCTGGGATTTTCCTCTAAAATCCGCATCTGTTCACCTGCGACACTTCACTAAGAATGTTATTCTAGGTCTGAAATAACTTAACTTGTCAAAGTTTGTGTAAGCCCTCAGTCGTACAGGGATTAGTCAAAGCAAAGGAAGGTTTCTCACCCATCATCTGTACTTCTTAGCAAGTTTTCCCGACGTTTCGTCCTCAACCTGGGGACTTCTTCAGGGAATGAATTCTCGGACCGCGCGTTGGAGATTTATAACCTATGGGTGTGGTAAGCCACACCCTAATCCTGATACTAACTCGTAAACAATCTCAGGTCTGCTTGATGTAGAAGGGAGCAGGTCTAACGACCCTGCTGAGGCTAACGACCCTAACTCCTTAGCATGTCACAGACCTATTGTCTGCTGGGATGCTCAAGTGGAGTGCAGGTTTCACCCCTCCTAACTCATTAGCATGTCACTGACCTTGTCCCAAGTTAGGGCGTTGTTTTTAGGATGTCGTCATAGATGCGATGCAAAACAAATCTTAACCCTCCTCCTCTGTTAAGAGAAGGTTTTTGTTTCCTCACAAAAATGGCTTCTTTCACCCCTCTCTCAAACCAATTCTTCTCCCGAGCCAGAATTTTAACCTCTGTGTCATCCACCGTGTGGTTGGAGGCCTTGAGGTGGAGATGAACAGTTGTTCAAACTCCTGATGTCTGCTTGTTGTGACTCTATGATGTCTGCTTGTTGTGACTCTATGATGTCTGCTTGTTGTGACTCTGATGTCTGCTTGTTGTGACTCTATGTCTGCTTGTTGTGACTCTATCTCTGCTTGTTGTGACTCTATGATGTCTGCTTGTTGTGACTCTATGATGTCTGCTTGTTGTGACTCTATGATGTCTGCTTGTTGTGACTCTGATGTCTGCTTGTTGTGACTCTATGATGTCTGCTTGTTGTGACTCTATGATGTCTGCTTGTTGTGACTCTATGATGTCTGCTTGTTGTGACTCTGATGTCTGCTTGTTGTGACTCTATGTCTGCTTGTTGTGACTCTATCTCTGCTTGTTGTGACTCTATGATGTCTGCTTGTTGTGACTCTATGATGTCTGCTTGTTGTGACTCTATGATGTCTGCTTGTTGTGTCTCTATGATGTCTGCTTGTTGTGTCTCTATGTCTGCTTGTTGTGTATCTATGATGTCTGCTTGTTGTGACTCTATGATGTCTGCTTGTTGTGACTCTGATGTCTGCTTGTTGTGACTCTATGATGTCTGCTTGTTGTGACTCTGATGTCTGCTTGTTGTGACTCTATGATGTCTGCTTGTTGTGACTCTATGTCTGCTTGTTGTGACTCTATGTCTGCTTGTTGTGACTCTATGATGTCTGCTTGTTGTGACTATGTCTGCTTGTTGTGACTCTATCTCTGCTTGTTGTGACTCTATGATGTCTGCTTGTTGTGACTCTATGATGTCTGCTTGTTGTGACTCTATGATGTCTGCTTTTTGTGACTCTATGATGTCTGCTTGTTGTGTCTCTATGATGTCTGCTTGTTGTGACTCTATGATGTCTGCTTGTTGTGACTCTATGATGTCTGCTTGTTGTGACTCTATGATGTCTGCTTGTTGTGACTCTATGATGTCTGCTTGTTGTGACTCTATGATGTCTGCTTGTTGTGACTCTATGATGTCTGCTTGTTGTGACTCACAGACTGACGACAAGCAGATATCATAGAGGAACAGAAATCCCAGATGGAAATTAACAGAGTAAACTCAGAAAAAGCGAAACAGATAATTTCATTAAATATTGCAATACTTTTCTCTCCTTTAATTGTGTATGAAAAAAAAAACATGATTCTGAACAGTTTTTTTCCTCCCCCACCACCACTACTAATTCACATCCCTGTATCAAGGGTGACGCAAAGAACTGTTTCATGAAGCTAGCGAGAATTTGAGTGGATTCGTGTGTGCGTCAGATTACTGTGTGTAAGTGTGTGTGTACGTGTGTGTGTGTGTGTGTGTCTTTAGTGGCAGCTTGTGTCTCAGGAGTCTGCTCTGTGTCTTAGCTCTGTGTGGATCCTCCTGAAGTGACCCATTTCTCACAGACACAACAAAAGACCAATCCTTCAGTCGTAATCACCGGCTACATTTGTGAATATGGATTCTTTAAAATGTCCTTGCGTCTGATACAGAACATTTGTTTAAAGACAGTGGCAATGATCCAAGACATTTGACATTCAACAATATTTATTCTAAAATAATGGGAAGATGACCAATTATGGTTGAATTTCCTGTGTTTTAACTGGGCTACACAATAATGGATTGAATTGGAATTAATTTAAATTAATTCTTTTTGTTCTTTAAGCACTGCAAACAAATATGAAATATGAGGAAATAATTGCTTTAATTTAGTGTTTTTTATGTTAATTTGAGTACATTCTAACTGTCTTTATTGCTGTGCTTTATTTTCTCATTCCAAGGGAGACATTTCTTTTAAAACCAAATCTTTTTGCTTTGTCCCAATGGCAAATCTTGTTTTAACAGAGGTCAGAATGTACTCAGATGAAGACAAAAAACCATTCAATTCCAGCAATTGTTTCCTCACATTTCATCCTTTTTGGTAGTGCATTATATTGCACTGTTTCTAACTGGAAAAGCAGTGGGTAGGAAGAAAAACTGTATAAAATTCCAGCCCTGACAAAAGCCGTGTCCCCCTCAGGGCTGGGGTCACACTGTGCTTCAGCTTGTTGCATAACGCTGGCCCCTAATCCTCGGAGACCTCTGAGAAGGATGAAAAGCCCTGGTGTTGTTCATTAACCCGGCATTACTCACATATTTGTACAACGTTGTAGCGCTTTCCTCCTTCTCTCACCTTTTTGCTTTTTATGGCGGCTGTTGTCGAAACAGGAAACGAAGCTGTCCACTGTCACTTTACTTTATTATCTGTGCAATAATAATATGACTCAGTAAAGTGACAGGGGACACATGTGGTTCTATACTGCACACTCCCAGACCCTCAAGCTGCTAACGTGTACAGATGTAAACATACATACTATATATTACAGCACTGGAATATACAGGACATTACAATCGCTTCTTAATCATGCTAAATCATGCTAAATCATGCTAAATCATGCTTAATCATGCTAAACATAGATACTTTTTGTACGTAATAATGTTTAAAGTATTTTCCTCGCCCCCTTATTGATTCGACTGGGCTTTTGTTTAGTCGACCAATTTTTTCCAAGAAAGCACACCTGTATGTACTGTAAAAAAAGATAAAACATGAATCAAGTGGCATTTATCTTAATCTGAGCACATTCTGACTGTATTCAAACAAGATTTGCCAATGGGACAAAGCCTTATTTCAAGAACTCATCCCAAGGGATACATTTCCTATATCTTTTTAAAACAAGATCATATTGCTTTCTCCCATTGGCAATTCAGAATAGGGGTGGGAACCTAAGGGTACCTCACGATACGATACGATATACGATACAAAGCTCACGATAACGATATTATCACGATAACGATATTATCACGATAACGATATTATCACGATAACGATATTACGATAACGATATTATCACGATAACGATTATCGATATATTGGTCAGAAATATACAATATGCCAATTTATGGCATAAATCAAAGAAAAAATACACTGTATTTCATGATAAATGAAATGGAGATGCGTAATGTAGCCATATATTGAGTATTGATACCATTTTTTTTTTAAATGTAAAAAAAAATTAATTTTTTTTTTTTTCAAAATCGATATTGATACTTGGCAAATGCATAACGATAATCGAATCGCTGAAGAAAGTATCTGAATTAGTATCGTCACACCCCTAATTCAAATTTAGATATATTCAGCCAAATTTGAGCATTATCTGCCTTATTTTTCATCACTTTATGTAGTGCATGTACTGCATGTGTAAAAAAAAAAAAAAAATGTCATCATTGGAATAAAAATGGACTTGGATAAAGCATTGGATAATTACCACAGTCATAACTTTCTTTGAGAACAATGCATCGTGCGGACACACCTGCCTTTCAGCAGCAGTGACGCCTCTCTGGTCTCTGTCATTAGTTTCTCTTTGTGCCTTGACCTGGCTGCAGTCGTGACACAGACCACATATTTATGGATAATCTCAAACCAATTCCTGTTTCGCAGTCACAGCGGCCATAATTTCTGTAAAGGACATGGTTGCATCCCAATTTAACAAATGCCTTGCTTCATTGTCCTTTTGTTCTTGTTTGAAAACATTAGGAATACATTTTACACTTTGCATCAACACTTATTATTTACTTTCACTTCCAGATTACATTACATTAAAACCACATTGGAATACATGTGTCCCCAATGTGCACCAGACATATAAAATGTCAATAAAAGCTAAAAGTACAGGAATAAAACTAGACCAGACAAGACTTTTGCAAAACCTGGACAGACTTTGTTTCATAAAAAGATAAATTGTACACAATAAGGCAGTGTTTTCAGCCACTGTGCCAGAGAAAGCCTTTTTTGCGCTCCTGATTTTCTTCTAGATTTTCAGGCTTTATTAACAAATCAAAGTTGTTCTCATCAGAGTTTATTTTTTCCAATTTCACTACTTTTTGGTGCTGTGCCATGTTATTGGGATTTTCCATGAAATAGGTGTGCCACTGCTCAAAAAGGTTGGGAAACACTGGGTTAAGGAAGGATAAGGAAGGAGGTAAACAAATGGATTAGGATACAAACAGCTCATTTCCTGCGCGGACTCTTGAAGCCGCTACTTTAGTTTATCTGTAAATCAGATCTTGTATCATTGGTATTAGTACAAATTAGGGGTGGGCAATATATTGATATTTATGATCGATATGAATTTTGACGTATCCTATATATTGATATGTTGCTATTTCCCTTTCATTGCTTTGCTCATCTGTCTTCTCTTCCCACGCCTGCTCGCCCCCTCTTTCTCTTTCAAGAGCAGAAGCCCCCTGTTTCTGCTCTTGGCAATATTTACAGTGCCTTGTGAAAGTATTCGGCCCCCTTTAACCTTACAACATTTTGCCACATTTCAGGCTTCAAACATAAAGATATAAAATTTTAAATTTAATTTTTTGTCATGAATCAACAACAAGTGGGACACAATCGTGAAGTGGAATGAAATGTATTGGATAATTTAAACTTTTTTAACAAATAAAAAACTGAAAAGTGGGGTGTGCAATATTATTCGGCCCCTTTACTTTCAGTGCAGCAAACTCAGTCCAGAAGTTCAGTGAGGATCTTTGAATGATCCAATGTTGTCCTAAATGACTGATGGTGATAAATAGAATGCACCTGTGTGTAATCAAGTCTCCGTATAAATGCACCTGCTCTTTGATAGTCTCAGGGTTCTGTTTAGAGCGCAGAGAGAACCATGAAGACAAAGGAACACACCAGGCAGGTCCGAGATACTGTTGTGGAGAAGTTTAAAGCCGGATTTGGATACAAAAAGATTTCCCAAGCTTTAAACATCTCAAGGAGCACTGTGCAAGCAATTATATTGAAATGGAAGGAGTATTCAGACCACTGAAAATCTACCAAGACCCGGCCGTCCCTCCAAACTTTCATCTCAAACAAGGAGAAAACTGATCAGAGATGCAGCCAAGAGGCCCATGATCACTCTGGATGAACTGCAGATAACATATACTTTCGCAAGGCACTGTATATAACACATATATAAGTAACAATATACAGTATTACATCTGTTTCAATTTCCTGACTACTCTTTGCTGTAGATCTGTGTTTATGATTCACGTTGCAGTTTCACATCTGTTTTGGAGCATGGCCCAGTGCCTCACAGCAAGAAGGTCCTGAGTTCGATTCCACCTCCAGACCTTTCTGTGTGGAGGTTGCAAGATCTCCCCATGTCTGCGTAGGTTTCCTCCAGGTGCTACGGTTTTCCTTACCACTGTATACAATAGGTTCAATATGTGCCTCCTGTTCAGCGACCCCGCTCCCAACTGTGTGGAGTGAGAGACAAATGCCCACAACAACAGCTTTGTGACTCTGGTCTGTGAAAGGTTATTTAAACAAAGATTTCTTACTTTCTTTTGTCTCAGTGATATCCACTGACCCTTCAGTCAAATCCTATTGACTATATGTTTCTTTTAACCCTTGTGCTACCCTCTGGTCAAAAGACCCTCCATAGAAGATTAAAAGTAGAAGCATTTTAGGGTCTAAAAGGGTCTGACCCAGGCCTGGTTAAGTTAGGGAAAATCCTCAATATTCAGCTATGAAAAAAGGGGGTATTTTTTTGTCCCTGTGGCTGGTCAATTTGACCCGAGGATTGCACAAGGGTCAAGAAGATCAAAATGTAAAGTCTTGGAATCCCATTCCCACATGTTTAGGTGGTAGACTTCTGGCTCTGTCAGACACCTGTGATGTTGTGAGAGGGAGGTACGGATGGAAAGCATTTTTTTCCCTTTGTACTTTTGTGTTTTTAAATGTTTGTTTTACATTCTAAAATGGGGAATGTCATAATTTCTAATGACAACTGCTTCATAATTGATAAACAACAGGGCTTGTTTATTTCAAAACAAGCTCTGTTGGAAAGATCTTTCCAAACACTGTGTCTGCTCTATGTCCTGCTCGGCCAATAGGAAGCCAGTGTTTTTTTCCGTGGGGAAACTATGCAGATGAGGCTTGTGTCGGTACTGTGACATATTGTGGATGTCCTTTGACTTGAGGCTGAAACCTCTCTATAAGAAAGAGGTTCTAGATGTGTAACATCCACAGCCAGACTTTTCCATAAGAGAAGTAATGTAAGCAGCATTTCCATGAACTTTTGTCTCACGCCCACATTTCCTGGAAGTGTGCAGTAACAGCAGAACTCAGAACTCATGGAAATCAGTCGCTTCTCTCTGTGAGCTCCGGGTCTATGCTTTGGAGCTCTGAATCCACATACATTACATTCAGTTTTAGAACCATTACATTTGTTATTATTTTCATTTTGCATCATTTTTTAACACTTGAACTCTGACTCTGAAGTTGGAGTCATTTTGAGCAGTCATTTTCATGGCCCCCATTCAAATTGATAGAATTCTGAAAGAAATCGTGTTTTCTCTGAGTTTACTCTGGTAATTATAATCTGAGGTTTATGTTTCTCTATGATGTCTGCTTCTTATGACTCTATGATATCTGCTTGAATGTGAATACAAGCAGATAGATGCTGGGAGATCACCGTTCATGTGAGAGTGGTCGGTTCAGAGAATAATGATGTCTTGTCTGTTATAAGGTCCTGTAATCCTGAATTCTCAACGTTTTTGCACTCCCTTTTTGCTTCAGTTTATGTGGAGAACATATTAAATTTGACTTTTAATATTTGTAATGTCTTTGAATAATATGTGAGACATACATCTCAATATATCGCAGAAAATATTCACAATACATAACATGATCGCAATAGTATTGAATTGTAGCCCAAATATCCCAATACTATTGAATCGTCACATTTTTGCCAATTCCCACCCCCTAGTTTGAATGAAATTAATACAAATTATATATATATATATATATATATATATATATATATATAAATCCTGCGACATAGCTACTGTTGTGATCTAGGGCTATACAAAAATACATTGAATTGAATTGAGCTTTGGAAAGAGTTCTGACAATATCATCTACAAACATTAATGTATTTTTCCACCACATTACACTTGCGTCACACACTGATGAATCAATGACATTCTATCGGATAAGTGCCTTCCTGCTGTGGACACTGTTGTGTGAAACTCTGGCAAAAGAAAGTGGAAGAGGTGAGGTGCCAAAATGAGGCCCTGTTTATACTGAGACGCTGCGCAGACGTTTCCAGGCTATTAACAGAAACGACCAGGCTCCTATTGCAAATTTCTCAGCGTTCACATGAGGTTGAAAAACTATGTAGTTCTAGCGCCTGGCCAGTAGTGGGCAAAGAAACTTTACAACACGACCCCCAGCCCCGTGCCCAGCCCCCCCCCCCCTTGGCAGTGTACTCACTTCCTGTACCAGACCCTCAGAACGCACCAACATCATTCTGCATTTTAACAGCAGCTGTGAAAATGGAAACTGAGCCTAGAGCTTCGCGTGGTCTTGTTTGGACAAACGAAGGAGTAGAATTATCTTCTGTGCAGCGCTGGAAGCCCACGAAGCTAGTTAGTGTAACCGCCGCCATTGTTGTTGATGTTTGTTCTCCGCTACTGCGCATGTCCAAATTTACGTGCGGGGAGCAGCGCGGAGGTGGGGGTCAGAGCAGAGGGGGATTTCACACCTTTTTCCCTCTCGCGGGTGTGAAAGAGAGCCCCCGCTGTGCAGCGTTTCTGAGTTGTCCCACTTTGCAGGCTGGATCTGAACACTTACGTTTTCCCCCCCCTGGAACACAGTCTCCGTATGAACGGTTGGTAGCAACCGACATCCAACTATAGAGGGATCCTACGGTCACGTGACTAGCAGCCACGGCAGCCATACTGGAGGACAACCTCGGCGAGCCCTGCTAGCTATCTATAACTGGACGTTCAAAACTAGAACTCTCTCGAACTACATGAAAACTGAACAGAGAATTTGAAACTTCAGCAGTTAGTGACCCAAATATATACTCAACCTAAATTCATGAATCAGATCCTCTGAAAATGCATCCTAAAATGTATTATTAATGTTTATCGTTACATCCAGGTTTACCGCGGTCGCATATTGTCGCATTAAAACCGTGTTTTTTTTATGAAAACGTGAACAGAAAAATCTGAAAACCTCTGTGCACGTGTATTAAGAATGTATATGTATAATGTATTCTCCGATTAACATTTAATGTGTTTATTGTTACACCATGGATCTATGTGTGGCTACACTGCAGTGGAAATAATGAGATTACATTCAAATCAATGGAGCTTTCTGCGTCTACTGTGAGGAGCCGTATATTTTATTAATAAATACTAGTACGGGGCACCCTGGAGCACGGCTCAGTCGTTCACATGTCTGCTGGCCTTTGGTAAGTCAGATACCCTGTGAACCGGGTGAGGGCCTGTGTGAGACCAAATATATAACAGCTATGCGACAAGCTAAGCTACAGTCTATGGAGCAACCCCACGTTGCAGTCAGACAGATATGTTTTATCCTTAAACTTCTGTTTGTTTCGGAATAACACTAAATCCGCCATCAAATTGATTTCACTTAGCAGAGATGAAATGATCCGAGCATATTCGGGCGCTCTGGTGGCTATTAGTTTTTTGTTGTTGCGTATGGTTGTGCCATTTCTCTCTCGTTTCTTTGAGATTTCTTCTGTTTTTGAGCCGTGTGAAGTAAGGACGGCTGGCAGTCGGTAACACAACTTATTTTCCCTGTCTCTCCTTTTGCTGCAGCCAAAAACGGCAACAATTTTGAACATGTTTATGCGGTCCTGGGTGCACGCCACTATCATACAGCGTTTGCTTGTCCTCCAGTATGGCGGATGCCCCGCGAGGTCGAGGCATCGTGACGTCACGTGAGATATCTCTATACCGTTTTACTGCCACATTGTCTCCGTGTAAACTCAGCCTGAGTGTCGGCACAACTGCTGAGAACAGTGAGGCTTGTAGATCACCTCCACACCAGTCTAAAATCCAGTCTAACCAGCATATGCAAACACACACACACACACACACACACACACACACACACGCTGTATTTGTTCTAGCTTTTAGGTCCGTTGTTAAAATCAAACAACAGAAGATGCATCAATTTCCATGACCAACATTTCATTCTTTCGTTGCTTTCTGGCATGGGGCACTCGCAAATCTCCTGTCTTAAGTAACCACCAGCCAGAACATTAATCCTAAACACTGTCGACCTGACCTCACATGTCTGGCATCTGTGCAATAATGAACCAATGTCAGAATGTGCAATACAGAACCACATGTGTGTCCACTGTCACTTTGTCCCAGGCCCTAATGCTGCTCATGTACAGATGTAAACATACTATATATTTCCTGCACGAGATGCTTGCTTCTTTACTCTGTTAAAATTAGAGATTATATTTTGTTTTAATATAGTGTAATTGTTCATTTATCTTGTGCTGTGTGCTCCTCATTCCTTCTTTTCTGTAACTAGTGATGCAACATTGACATTTCCCAACTGTGGGACTAATAACTTATCTCTTGATCTTAATCTTGTGTCTGACATTGATGCTGTTATAAAAACTGGACCACAATACACCTGGACTCCCTGGAGGTGGTTCATGTTCTGCTGCTGTTTCCCAGAATACCGTGAACAAGACTTTTCAGCTGTAAATGGCACATTCTTTCAAGTTCGAACTTGCTCCCTGTGCTTCTACTGACGTCTAGGAATTTAGATAATTTAGTTTAGGGTCTCGTGTTGTGTGTCAGTACTGTTATGGTATTTAAGATGCACTATACAAAACTGTGCACTATTGTTCTGAGATGACTGCTGTTGTGATTTAGGGCTATACAAGAATAAGTTGTTGTTGTAATTTATGTATTGATTTGTTTGTATGGATGTGTTTCTGCCGGACACTTTCTCCTACGGGGATCAAGAAAGTATCAATCTATGAATTTGATTAATTGTATTTATTTTTGTGGCAAACCTGTAAGCACAGTCCACTGCAACAATGAAAATTCATGAGTGAGTTTTGAATTCATACACTGCAAAAAGTGATGAAAAGTAATACAAAAATGGCTCAAATTTGGCAAAATGCATCTTAATTTGAGCACAAATTGTCTTAAAACAAGATTTTCCAATGGGACAAAGCAAAGTTGTCCAAGATTCACCAAGATTGAAGAAATGTCTCCATTGGAATGAGAAAATAAAGCAAAAGTTCTTGAAATAAAACTGAATAACTTTGTCCTATTGGAAAATCTTGCTTTAAGACAGTCACAAACAATTATTACCACAGTTTATCATTTTTTGCAGTGTTTCCCAATCTATTGTTGGACACTATCAACACAGTCCAGAATTCCACTGTGTGTTAAATGGAGCGTGTAAATGATTACATGTATAATTCCTTGTCACTGATCCGTCCTTGTGTCTGTGTTTTTCGGACAGAAATGGCCGCCATCAGGAAGAAGCTGGTGATCGTGGGCGATGGAGCGTGTGGTAAAACCTGTCTCCTCATCGTGTTCAGTAAAGACCAGTTTCCTGAAGTCTACGTTCCCACTGTGTTTGAGAACTACATCGCGGATATCGAAGTGGACGGGAAGCAGGTCTGTGTCCCGTTTGACAGAGATACAACAACAGTAGACAATAGTAAACTGTGAGGGGCTAACTAACGTGTGAGGGGCTAACTAACGTGTGAGGGGCTAACTAACGTGTGAGGGGGCTAACTAACGTGTGAATTTAAAGAAAACCGAAGAAAAAAAGTTCAGGATGACAAGGGACATTATAATCCCCACAAAATTTGACCTTTATGAAAGTTGTAGGTTCTCTGTCAGCTGAGGTCGTGCTGTTTTAATTTACATTGAGTTCTATAGGACCTTTTTCTGGGTAGCTCGCATGAATTTAGTCTGCTGTACCACGGGCGCCCCCTGTGCCCATGGGTGGGACAGCTGTAAGCTAGTAATACCCTATCCATTCATAACTTCTCCCCATACGTACCTCCAAAGCCACCTAGGGCGTCCAACTCAAATTCTCCCACAAAATCCACCCGTCCCTCAAATTCTAACTCGAATTCACCCGCAAAATCCACAGGTCCCTCCCCTAACCCCAAAACCCCAACCATTCCACCCCCACCCCCCCCTCGTTTCCCATCACCAAGAACCCCTCCACCTCCACTCCCCCCTCGTCTATCTCCCAACTCCTGCCCCTCCCCTAACACCCATCCACCTCCAACCCCCCCTCGTCCAACACCCAAGAACCACCCACCTCTCCATCCTCCTCCCTCCTCTCCCTAGGATGCACAGGGTCTCTGCTTCGCAGCCACTGGCAGTCTAGTTAGAGGAGAGACCCGGCTGGGGCCCTGTCATGAAGCCACCTGTGCCATTCCCTTAGTGATAACACAAAGAATACATTACAGAAAGACATCTGGAGTTAATCAGTCTAATCTGGAAAATCTCATTCTTGTTCCGTGTAAGAATCAGCCGACCACAACCGCTGATACTGAAACTTTGAAACTTGCTATGCTAAATGTCAGATCTCTTTCTAACAAGTCTTTTTTAATCAATAATTTTATTTGTTCTTATAATCTTGATCTTATGTTCATGGCTGAAACATGGCTTGACCAAAATACAGAAAATGCAGTTTTAATAGAAGCATCACCACCAAATTTCAAATTTGAATCTGAAATACGGGAAAACAAAAAAGGAGGAGGCTTAGCTGCCATTTTTAGAGACCACTTTGTCTCCCATAGAATGTCTCTTGGGAAGTTTCCGTCTTTTTGAATATGTGTCTTTTAAAATACAACAAAAACAATCTCCTCCAATACTCTTCATAGTCCTATACAAGCCACCGCAGTCATGTCACAGATTTATTGATAATTTTACCGAGTTGCTTTCAGTTGTATGCACAGATTTTGATAGTTTAGTTATTACAGGTGATTTTAATATTCATGTGGATAATGTTGATGACAGAAATGCAAAAGAGCTGAGTTCTTTACTTGATACCTTTGATCTCACTCAGCACGTAAGTGGCCCCACCCACAGCAGAGGGCACACTCTAGACCTGTTAGTTACAAAGGGGGTGAATATTTCAAATATAAGCGTGGTCGATGTTGCTCTTTCGGACCATTTCTGTGTATTTTTTGACATGTGTTTCACTAACAAACCACCAGTGGACTCTGCAACTGTTCAAAGAAGGCGCATAAATGAAAATACAAGTGAACTATTTATGGGAATGATAAACTTTGAAAATGCATCGTATTCTACTGTAGATGAACTGTTTAACTCTGTCACCTCTAGTGTTTTGAATGTTCTGGATACCGTTGCCCCTGTGAAGGTTAAAATAGTGAAAAATAAGCAGAAGGAGCCGTGGGCTAAAGCAGACTCGGTCAGGGCACAAAAGAGAAAGTGCCGGAGGGCCGAGCGGAAGTGGCGCAAGTCCAACCTCCAGGTTGATTACAAGATCTTCAAAGATAAGTTGTGCGAGTTTAACCGGGTGCTACGTAGTACGAGAGAAAGGTATTTTTCTGAAATGATTGAAGGCTGCAGCAACAATCTGCGTGTTCTGTTTTCAACAGTTAATAGATTAACAAACCCCCCTGTTCAGATGCCATTAGAGCTAACTTCCAAACGTAAATGCAATGAGTTTGCACACTTTTTCAATGACAAGGTTCAAGGCATCAAAAACGCCATTGTCTCCAATCCACAGATAACCATCCAACAGCCAGAAAGGCTCTCTGAGCTAACTTACTTTGCACCTGTAGATGATAAAAATGTCCAAGAAATAATCTCCAGTTTGAGCTCCTCCACATGCAGCCTGGATGTACTACCCACTAGATTTCTGAAGTCTGTTCTGAGCAGTCTGTTACCTTCACTCACACAGATAGTAAACATGTCCCTTCATTCTGGAATATTCCCAAAGGCCCTGAAAACTGCAGTCATCAGGCCCCTGCTAAAAAAGAGCAGCCTGGATGCTACGGTACTTAACAACTATCGTCCCATCTCAAATCTGCCATTTATGGGGAAAGTCCTTGAAAAAGTTGTCTACC
The DNA here is from genome assembly GCA_964034765.1 of Knipowitschia caucasica. Classification (NCBI taxonomy): domain Eukaryota; kingdom Metazoa; phylum Chordata; class Actinopteri; order Gobiiformes; family Gobiidae; genus Knipowitschia; species Knipowitschia caucasica. The sequence continues at coordinate 30,196,336 of OZ035828.1, read as the reverse complement.
TACAGCTTACTAGATTTCTTATAATTAACAACTCATTTGATATGTTTCAGTCCGGCTTTAGACCCCACCACAGCACTGAGACTGCTCTTGTCAAGGTTACAAACGATATCCGGCTGAACACTGACGCAGGCAAAGTCTCAATCTTAATCTTGTTAGATCTGAGTGCTGCCTTTGACACCGTCGACCATGAGATCCTCTTACAGAGACTAGAGGACTGGGTTGGAGTCGCTGGCACCGCCCTAAGTTGGTTTAGGTCTTACCTTGAAGACAGGAAGTACTTTGTGGAGATTGGAGACTGTGTCTCAGATCATATGGCCCTGACCTGTGGAGTCCCACAGGGGTCGATCCTGGGACCTCTTCTGTTCAATCTCTACATGCTGCCGTTAGGTCAGTTAATACGCAGAAACAAAGTTTCCTATCATAACTATGCAGACGACACTCAGATCTATGTCTCACTGACTGCAGGAGAACATGGACCAGTGGACTCACTCCTTCACTGTATCCAACAGATCAGAGAGTGGATGCAAAACAACTTCCTTCAGCTAAACGCAGACAAAACTGAAATGATTGTCTTTGGTCCCCAGAAACAAAGAGAGAGCGTCATCTGTCACCTACAGTCTCTCTCCCTAAAACCTTCAAACAAGGTCAGAAATCTAGGGGTAATACTGGACTCAGACTTAAATTTTAATAGCCACATCAAATCAGTAACATCAGCAGCTTTTTACCATCTAAAAAACATTGCCAGGATCAAAAACATAGTGTCTAAAGCAGACTTGGAGATTCTTATCCATGCATTTGTCTCCAGTAGGTCAGACTACTGCAATGGCCTGCTCACAGGTCTGTCCAAACAGGCTGTAAAACAGCTGCAGTACATTCAAAATGCAGCAGCTCGAGTCCTGACTAGAACCAGGAAGTACGACCAAATTAGTCCGGTCCTCAGGTCCCTGCACTGGCTTCCTGTGGCTCAGAGAATAGACTTTAAAACAGCTCTGCTTGTGTACAAATCTCTCCATGGCCTCGCACCAAACTATATTAGTGACATGTTAGTCCCATATGAACCAGCCCGGACTCTGAGGAGCACAGGGACTGGACTCCTGTTAGTGCCCAGAGTCAGAACTAAACATGGGGAGGCTGCTTTTCAGATTCATGCTGCTAAAATCTGGAACAGTCTTCCTGAAGATGTGAGACAGGCCTCCTCTCTGACAATGTTTAAGACAAGGTTGAAAACAGTTCTGTTTAGCTGTGCATACAACTGAGGGATTTTATATTTTTATCTTTTTTTAATGTACTGTGATTATTTATGATTTTAATGCTTTCTTGTTCTGTTCAGCACTTTGAATTGCCTTGTGTATGAATTGTGCTATATAAATAAACTTGCCTTGCCTTGCCTTGCCTATCCAGTTATTATAGATCCATGGTGAGGAGCGAACGTGTGAGGGGCAAACGTGTGAGGGGGCTAACGTATGAATGAGTTAGAAGTTAGTTACTTAATTACTTTTTCTTTTTTTTTTAACAAGCAGTCTTTCAATAAATCTCCTTTTGATATTTGGCCCTGTTACGGTTGAATCCAAATGTATATAATATTCAAACTCGTGTCGAAAACAGTGAATTTAAAAAGAAAAACCAAATTATTCATACCATTTTACACCCCCCCTCGACTTAGATTACGAGAACTCAATCACGAGAACTCCTAGAGCAGTCAATTTGACGGCTTTTAAGTTTTTGAAGTAAACTCAAAGGCTCAGTTGGAGGAGTATTGGCCTTTGAGCCTAAAGGTTGTGGTTGGATCCCCCTATGAGACCTTCTGCACCTGCTCCTACTGCTGTCTGCTGTTATTAAATCCTTGGGCAAGACACTTCACCCCACTTTGCCCAAAGCCCTGGCTGAAAGATCAAGGTTGTGATGGATGGATGATTTTCAAAGTTTTGTTCTGTATTTGTAGTTTATTTCTATAAAATAATATTTTTAATATTTCTATATATTTTAAAATTGTGTTTAGGTACAAAACCATATAAAAACGAATTATTCTTGGGTCAATTTCTCAGAATCCAATTGGTTTGAATGAGAGCAGTCAAAATGAAGGATAAACACTAGGAAACACTAGTCAGCAGCATCATGAGGTTTGTGGTACGGTCAGCACTAGATCATAAACGGAATCGGGACGGAAGCGGAAATAAATATAACAAAATACCTATTCATGCCTAAACTTAACCAGCCATTCCCATAAAATAACCCCAACCCAGCCTTAACCCTAACCTTAACCATCTTAATTAGACGCCTAAAACTTAACCAGTCACCACTAATTCTAAAGTAGGATTGTTGCTTCCGGTTTCGTCCCGATTCCGTATATGATCTAGTGCCGACCTTTGTGGTACCACCTGCAGGTGAAAGTCAGACCTCTGAAGCTGAGCAGGGAATGACCTGGTTAGTTCTCTGATGGGAGACCTCTGGGAACACCAGGTGCCACAGTGGGGTGACTGTGGCTGTAAAGTGTCAAACTGTTGTTGTGTCCTTAGGCTAGTTTTTGAGCGTCCAAAAAAGAGCTTTAAAAATTGATGCATTCAATTGATAATTCTAGTTCAAGTTTGTGTCTCCTGTCCAGGCTTTGTTCTGTGATGCTGACCACCGCTGCCAGATCACCACTTTGCAAAACAGGAAATGACTCCACTTTCCTGCTTCCTGTTCAGACGGTGAACAGGAGTGTCTCTTGGCAAAACCCTTCCCTCACAGCCCTCTCTCGCCTCTAAACTGATAAACACCTCCCATTTCCTATAGGCCACATTTCATGCAGGGAAAGGAGAGGTGGAGGACGACTTGTGGACGTTGCCAACTTGGAAATGGCCACAGCTCGGTTCAATTCAATTTATTTATGTATAGCCCTAAATCACACACTGCAAAAAGGGATAAAATGTGAGAAAGATCAAGTGTTTTTTATATTAATCTGAGATTTATCTTTTTTTCCATTCCAAGGAGAAATTTCTTGTATCTGTTTAAAACAAGATGATTTTGCTTTGTCCTTTTGACAACTTGTTTAAAGGGAGTCAAAATGTTTCCAAATATGAGCAATGTTTTACTTATTTCTCATCACTTTTTGCAGTGCACCAGTAGGTATTTCTGAAGACTTTACAAAGCTGTTGATTCGCTAACACAGATCAGAGAATCAAACCGTTCATATACAGGAAATGCAATGATACAAAATAACCAAACACATATTCACAATATCAATTTATATGGCTCCCACAGAAGCCATTTTTTGGCTCTCTCGGCTGAAAAGGTTCCCAACCTCTGCCTTTGACCTTCCTGCATCAGCAAGAAATACCTCAGTGGAAAAACGCAGTGGGAGAAAAGTGAGAAACCTTGAGGAGACTCATTGAGAGAGGGACCCACAGACGGGACAGGGTTTATATCAAGGACTCAGGCTGTAGAACGAGGAACGAGGTCACGCGGTGCAGGACTGAGGAGGCTCCCTGCTCGAATTCATGCCGTCATCAGCGAATGTTTTGTTGAGCTTTTTTGTTATGGTTTGCACAGATTATATTATACCATGTTCTGCTCAATAAAAGCTACTTAATACTTCCAACCTTAATTAACAAGAGCTTTCTCAGGACTTCGCTTCAACTGTCATAAACGGCACATTAAGACTTGCACTGAAATATTACCACAGTTGCTCTCACTTTGACTACAAACAAGAGGTAATTTGATGTGGAAGACAAATACTTCTATGGACTCTATTTCTCTTGTACATAGTTGTAATGATGAGGAAAAAAATAAAGAAAAACTCGAATCAAAATGAAGTGTTCTGTTGCTGGGGTGAAATAACCTCACTCTGCTGCGCCTTCAGGACCTAAAATAGATGTTTTTCTCTCATTTCCTCCCCAAAGACTGCAGCTCATGCTAAGACCAGAGAGAGAATTAGCACCAACTCCGGCCTCTGCAAACTGCTATTCCAGGATTATTGACTTGTTTGTTCTGCTCTGTACGTTTAGCAGTCAGGTCTAAGGACAGTGGTGACGATCCAGGACACTCAACAATCAACAAAATCTATGAACATTGGTCATCTGCCCCTGATGGACCAATGCCTCACAGTGTTTGTTATCGTTGCCTTTCCTGTATTTGAACTGTTTCACTGCAAAAAGTCACTGCAAAATGTATCATAATTTCAGCACATTTTGACTGCCTTGAAACAAGATTTGATCTTGTTTAAAAAAATATATAAGAATAGTCTCCCTTGGATGTCTTGTCCCATTGGTAAATCTGTTTTTAACACAGTCAGAATGTACTCATTAAAATTAAAATAAAAACACTTGATTCAAGCAACTATTACCTCATATTAATTTTATAGTGTTGTTTTTTAGCTCTTTGCTGACCAATCGATAGCTTTGTAAAGTCCTCCAAGATAACTACTGTTGTGATACAAAAATACATTAAATTGAATTGAATCTTGCGTTGTTTTGTGAGTCTGTAGAACATACGGCGACACACATGGGCCGAACAGGAAGAGGAGGTAACTGGTTTGATGCAGGCTAATCTCCCACTTTGCCTAATTGAATTAATGGGTGGTGTGATAAGGATGAGGCTCATTCCCACTACACTGACTACATAACGGGCTTAGGCTGGTGCGGTCAGACAGGCAGCAGCCCTGGACTCTGCACTGGAAGAATATTGTTCAATAAATGTCTATTCACCAACACAAATGTATTATTATTGTTATTATTATTAATGTATTTTGATGTGTAGTTGGCAAGTACTGTACAACATTGCTTTACTGACTCCATGAATTCTTAATGATTTCCAACGTCCTTCTATATTAAATGTATAAATGTCTCCTGCATTCAAAAAGCAGCCACGCTATGAAAATAATGTATAAAGTCCTGTATTTTCTGATATCTGTCTTTATTATTTTTTATTTCAGGTGGAATTGGCGCTTTGGGACACAGCCGGACAAGAGGACTATGACCGTCTCCGGCCGCTGTCGTACCCGGACACTGACGTCATCTTAATGTGCTTCTCCATCGACAGCCCTGACAGTTTAGGTGAAGTGTGTGGAGTTAAAATCTCCATTCTCTGTGGAACTTGTTATTGTGGGAATAGATTTTTTTACAATTAGTTTTAACATTATGAAGGTTTGCTTTTTGACTTTAAAAATATGCCATTCGGCTGAAATCTTAGCCGCTAGCCTGATTGCCAGTAGCTTGCTTTCTTCCTGCTGACTTTAGGAGATCACCATGGCAACAAGTGCCGCACAGCTGTCTGCTGTTGTGACGCTAATGTGAATAAAAAATGTGGGTATCAGTTGCTGGAATCATGTCCTATGGTATGAGTAAAAGTACAAGGCTATGATGTCAACCCAATACCTGATACCAGTATCGGTGCATGCAGTTAAAATAAATTAAATCAAAGGGTCATCTTCTTGAGCAATTCAGCTTTAAAATGAGGGATACATTACAGACTATGGTAGCAATGCTAACATATTAGCATAAATGCTGCAAGATTAAGATGAAGAGATCCACATTTCCTCTCACAGTGTGCAAATGTGTTGCATCAACAGTTAAGAACAGTAGGAATGAGGAGCACACGGCACAAGAAAAATTCACAATAAATCTATACTATTAAGTAAAAAATGTCTGATACGTGCATCATAATGAATGAAAGTCAGTCAAAGGACCACTGAACTGGTTCTGTTTGACATATGTGGTGTACTGTAACATGGCTAGTGCGGACCGTGGGCCACATTAGGGCCTGGTTCATTTTTTTTATGCTTCCCAGCCGCCAACTTCAAACTGCTCTGTTGTTTATTTACATGAATCAGGAGTCGATACTTAAGAAAGGCTTGGTTGTAATGTGCTTCGATGTAATGTCCTACATTCATTTTGTTCTAATGAATGAACCTGAAATGTTATTAGTCATAATTAGCTCAAAACAAAATGTTCACAAACCCTAAATAACTTCATGTTTGTTAAATAAATACATGAATAATTAGAATTGAAAATGAACTATGCAAATACAGTTCTGGCCCTTTGCAATAGGGCAATATCTTAATGTGCCCCAACAAAGAAAATGTCCCACCTCTTTTCTTTACCAAAGCACTTTTCCAGCGTTCATCCATCAGAGAAAAGTGCTTGGTGACTGCTCCTGTTTCAGAAGGCCCAGATTTCTTCAGAGTTATAACTCTTCTTTGTTTTCTCCTGGGGCAGAAAATATTCCAGAGAAATGGACGCCAGAGGTGAAACACTTTTGTCCGAACGTGCCCATTATCCTGGTCGGGAACAAGAAAGACCTGAGGAACGACGAGCACACTCGACGGGAGCTGGCCAAAATGAAGCAGGTACAGACCCGTATTTTTCTTACTGTACTTTTTTTAAAATATTTATTTTCTGTATTGTGTTTTAATCTGTAAGTCTTTGAGGTTTTGTAGAAAAATAAGGTGCTTTATGAATAAAATGTAGTATTATTATTATTACTACTAAGAGACCCGGGACGTGCGGGGAGGTTTGTGATTGGGGAGGAACTGACTTTAGCAGTCAGATTTACCATCATCATTCTAATAAATTAGCATTAAATCGTCAATGCAAAAACGTCCACAAACATTATATACTGTAAAGATAAGAACCAGCATGTTATTAAAAATCCCACAACACATCTAGATGCTGGCTCTCCGCTCCGCATCAAACCAAGTCTTTGCGATGCACAGGTGCGAGAGACGGGAGGAGGGAGGTAGAGAGATGAGAGGAGCGAGAGAGAGACGCAAGGAGCGTGAGAGAAAGAGACACAAGGAGCGAGAGATGCAAGGGGAGAAAGAGACGCTAGGAGAGAGAGTGAAGCAAAGAAGGTGAGAGAGACTCAAGGAGCGAGAGATGCGAGGAGAGAGAGAAAGGGAGAGACGCTAAGAGAGGGAGAGAGAAACACAAGGAACACAAACAAGAATTAAACAAGTTGCAGAACTTATGAGCAGTGTTAAATCAGTGTTTTTTGGGGAAGCACTTTTATGCAGCTTCTCTAGTAACTCCTCCCCCGAGGCCGGACTAAACTCGTCAGTCCAGCGGTGGTCCTTCAGTCTATATTACTTCTTGTTTTGATTGAAAGTCCAGTTGAGAAACAAATCCTCAATCCAATCATCCATTTTCCAGCAAAAGAAATAGGACCGACAGGACTGATTGTTGGTTAGCATAATATTTACAGTCTGTGTTAGCAACTCGGGTAGAACTTCATGCTCACTATCACCCCTAGTGGTGAGCCACAGACACTGCCTGCCTCACGCTAGGCTTTTCCCATGTGTAATCTTCTCCGATCAAAAGACTTCAAATAATTATATATAGTACACACAATACGTGCAATACATTACCAAACACTATGACAAGTTAAACAAACGTTTTCATAGCAGGATGTTGAAACAAAAAGGGATATATCAACAGCACGAGCTGAGTGCACTCACACACACACACACTGTGAGGGAGTGAGCGGTCTGTGGGGAGCGCTGCCTCACCTGTCTCTTTGAATAGGAAAAATAGGATTTCAGCAATTTTTGACCACAGAAATGATCAAAACTGTTCGGAAACAGGCCGAAAATACGTTATAACCATAGGACAGTGGAAAACGAGTATATATTTTGACTATATTAATAATAATTTTTTCAATGATGGCAGGTGAGGCTCTGCCTCCCCTGCCTCCCCTGACTGCACGTCACTGTAAGAGACGGGCACAAGTCCAGGTGCTTTGAAAAGTAAAAGGTTCTGTTGTCATTGACGACAACTATAGTGTCGCCCAAATAATGGGACAGAGGTGAAACAGTCACACTCAGCTTTTTCCATGAGTTTGAACAAAAATAAAGCGCTGCATGAAGTCATTGTTTCAGGCACGAAAATTCACACAACTATGCGAAGAATGTTGGACCTTTTGACTCCTGTCCTCAAATATGTCATACCTTTTTACTGCAAAAATGCCTGAATCAAGTGTTTAAATCTTAATCTGAGACATTTCTTTTGTCTTTTTAAAAAACAAGATCATTTAAAACACTCAGAATGTGCTTTAACTAAAATATAGTTTTGCCAGATTTGAGCAATTTTAGAATCATTTTTCATTACTTTTATGAGTTGATGTCAATAAATGGTGGTCAAGGAGAATGATAGAGAGAGAGAGAGAGATTAATAAATGGACAGATATAGAGATATATATAGCTATATTCATTTGCATTAAAAGTGTATTATTCAAAATGTTGTCACCAATGTTTTCAAATTTTCGCTTTGAACTTCAATGACGGTCCAGCAACTTTAATAAGAATAAGATGACAATTTAAGAGATCCTTTATTTGTCCCACGGCGGGGAAATGTCAGTGTTGCACCAGTTTCAGAACAGTAGGAATGAGGAGCACACAGCACAAGATAAATGAACAATAACTCTACTAAAATACAATAAAATAATATCTCTAACAACGTCTTCAAAGATAAAATCCATAAAAATTAAAACCAATCACTGCTTTATTTGTACATTTCAGTAAATATTGAACCTTTTTGGACGTGTTCTTCCCTTGTTCCTTGAATTTGATTTTTATTTTAATAGATGTTTGTGCATGTTTTTTTTTTTTTTAAACTTAAATTTTATTGAAATTTTTTATGAACAGAACAAGAACAGTAGACAAAATACAGTCAGCATTAAGAAGTTTCACTGTACATCACTAAATATTTTCATACAGATGTAGCAAGAGCAGGGTTAGAGTATTATGCATACCCATATATTTACCCATACTTACATACAAGTCACAACACTGAGCCTGTACTAAGATATGTCAACCAATTACCCCATTTGTAGTAATAGATATTAGCCTGTGTCCTTAGCATGAAAGTCAGACGCTCCATTTGATGAATTTCGTCCACTAGATTTATCCAATCTTCCAATGAAGGCGGGTCTGTTTGAAGCCATTTCCTGGTGATTGCTTTTTTTGCACATGCAATAAAAATTTTGATTAAATATTTAATGTTATTTGGCAAGCCTGTGGGTATGTCTCCCATGTAGAGTGTCATCATTTCTTGTTTAAGTTTGACACCAGTTATTTGGTCTATTTTTAATCTGACATCAGTCCAGAATGGTTTTATCCTAGCACAGGACCAAAATATATTAGTGTGATGGGCCTCCCTATCCCCACAACCTCTCCAGCATAAAGGACTCTTCAGGTTCCATGTCGTTTGTTGTTTGGGGGTTATAAAAAACCGTGTCAAGTTTTTCCAACTAAATTCGCGCCAGTTGGCAGAGCTGGTGGTCGACAAGGCTGTCTCACATACATTATCCCATTGCTCATTTGTAATGTCCAAACCAATTTCCTTTTCCCATCTCTTCTTAATATAAATTGTTGATTCTCCCCTGCTAGTTGCTAATCCCTGATATAGCTTAGAAATAATAGATGTACATTTTTTGGTATATGATTGTGAAATCAGCTTAATTAATTGATTTGAGCCCAGTTCTGGTTTTGATAGTTTTGTTGATAAATATTGTCTTACTTGTAGGTATCTAAAAAAATCATTTTTCTCTAATTTATACTTTCTTTGTAACATTTGAAAAGTTGGCAACAAGTTCTTATCAAGTATGTTACAATAGGAAGTAAGTCCTTGTCGTGTCCAATCTTTGAATCTAGAGTCAAATTGATTAGGTGTGAAGTCTGTGTCGTAAGCGACCCAACGAAGCGTTCGTGCAAGATCTGATAACTTAAGTACTTTTAAAGTTTGAAACCATGTAGTCAGTGTAAAAATTGCCAGTGGCGACAGAATGTCTTGGTGAGTTGTCATTAATTTTGAGTCACCAATAAACGCCTGTATAGGAATATTTCCACATATTTTCTCTATCTCTTTCCACCTCGCCTCACAGGTACCATCACACCACAATACCAACGGCCTGAGTTGAGATGCTATATAGTAATCTTTCAGATTTGGTAATGATAAACCCCCCTTTTCTTTGTGGAGCATCAATGTACTAAATTTGACACGAGGTTTCTTTCCTCTCCAAATAAATCGGGATATTTGTTTTTCCCATTCACGGAATTGAGAAGTTGGAATTTTAACTGGTAGTGACATAAACAAGTATAGTAAGCTAGGCAAGACCGACATTTTAATTACTTCAATTCTTGAGTGGAAATTAAGTATGTTTGTTGTCCAGTGCGTGAGATCCCCTTTAATTTTTTTGTTCACATCGTCAAAGTTTCTCTTGAAAAGATCATCAGGGGAATGTGTCAGCCACACACCCAAATACCTAATCGCCCTCCTGGACCAATCAGTTTTGATTTTTTCTTTTAAAACTTCGGCTGGCTTATAGTTATAACACATAATCTGTGTCTTGCTTATGTTTAGTCTATATCCAGAATAAGCTCCAAATGTGTGAAGTGTTTGTAGGAGTGCCTGAATGGATTGGTTTGGGTTAGATAGATACAGCAGGACGTCATCGGCATACAGGGCCACTTTATGCTCTCTGGAATTCACTGTTATGCCGTTAATATTTGGGTTTTCTCTAATTGCCTGTGCTAATGGTTCGATATAGAGTGCAAATAGGGTTGGCGATAAGGGACAGCCTTGACGTGTTGATCTTTCTAATTCAATCCGATCTGTTAAACGGCCATTCACTTTAATTCTTGCAGTGGGGGCCAGTTTGTGCATGTTTTGAGAAGATGTGTGAAGGACTTAACAAATAAAAAGCTGCTATTTTGATCTACACTGTCTCATTGCAGATAATTTGGTCTAAAAAATGATCGATTTTAAAAATATTGTGGCAAAATCGTTATCGGGAGTTGGGACAAATTAATTTTTGCCTACATTGCCCACCCCTAGTTCCGACACAGGGCAACAGCAGGAGGCCAGTCCCTGTGCTCCTCAGATTTGGTTCTTATGGCACTAACATGTCACAGATGTACTTTGGTGCGAGGCCATGGAGAGACTTGTAAACAAACAGCGGCTTCCTGGTTCTCGTCATGACTTGATCTGCACACTCAAAAACCATTTTCTTTCAACAGGAACCAGTGAAACCAGAGGAAGGCAGGGAGATGGCCACCAGAATAAGCGCGGTGAACTGCTTGGAATGCTCGGCCAAAACTAAGGAAGGAGTGAGAGAAGTGTTTGAGATGGCGACACGAGCGGCACTGGAAGTTCGCAAACGCAAGAAGAGAAAGGGTTGTGTAGTTCTGTGAGAAGCCTTAGCCATTCCATATAAATATCTTTATATATATACACACATACATATGCATAAGTCGACTAACCAATAAGAAAAAAGACTGCCCTGTCATCAGCTCTATATATCTACACACTCACAGACTCATCCAGAAAGCCGTCAATGTCTCCAAAACGAGCTTAGCTAAAGTTGATTGCATTTTTTAAAGAACTGTTTTTGCATATTCTCTTTATACATGTAACAAGGCAATGATAGATGCGCATATTTGTGGTTCACAAGCTTTGGCAGGATGTCACTCTTCACTCCATACATTTATACTATCTGTTTCTTGACTATTTTTTTTCTGGGTTTTTTCGCAGTTAGTGAAAAAAAAAAAAAAAAAAGATTCAGGTGCCTTCTCATAAGTTTTTAGTCAACCCTTCAGGCTTCACTTTGTTATAGCTCCATCGATGAATGTGTCCGATATTTACACTTGAGTGAAGCCATACGCGTTTGGATCGTGATACTGTTGACAATGGGCTGCGTTCGTGTCCGATACTGCTCTATACGAGAGAAGAGATTTTTGAAAGAAATGTTCAAAATGTCAGAATTTCTTCCCACATCATTATTGGACAAATCTGCCACACATGGACCTGTCACGATAATTATAAAATAATACGTATTTTTGGGCTCAATATTTATCGTCCGCTCTATATTTCTTTACAAAAGGGGTGAGATTTTTTGCTATTTTTAAAGTTGGACGATTTTAGCCATCACTAAATATGACTTTATTTTCGTACCACACACTGCAAAAAGTGATGACAAATAAGTCTAAAATGGCTCAAATTTGAGTTACTGTATCTTAATTTGAGCACATTCTGACGGCCTTAAAACAAGATTTGCCAATGAGACAAAACAAATTGATCTTGTTTTAGAGATATAATAGAAATGTTTCCCTTGGACTGAGAAAATAAAGCAACAGTTCTTGACTAATTGTCTTTGTCCTATTGCCAAATCTTGTTCTAACAGTCAGAATGTTCTCAAATTAAGATATAAAACCAATATTATAGCAAATATTTTATCATTTTTTGCAGTGCATGCTATTTACTGTAAAGGACAAATGGAAAAAAGGATTTAGTGGATCCTGGAATTTTCCTGCTTTGTTGTATTAGCATTCATTTCATTTTATTTTCGTATTGCCCTAAATCTCAACAGTAGTTATCTTGTGACGACTTTAGAAAGCTGTCGATTGGTCAACACAGATCAGAGAATCAAACAGTTCAAACACCTGAATCACCCTCAAACTTCCTCAACGTTCCTCCGGCATCAGTGTGCTGCAAAATATGATCAAATATGAGGTAATGAATGCGTGAATCGAGTGGTTTTTCTCTTAAGATCCTTTGTTCGTTCGGTTGTCAGACTGTCTAACAGACCTGGATGAGTCTTCTGCTGCTGGATACCTAAATTTCCCCGACGGGGAATTAATAAAGTATATATCCATATTCTAAAACAAGATTTGCCAATGGGTCAAAGCCATTTAGGCATATTGCTTTTTTCCTCATTCAAATAGACATTTCTTGTATCTTTTAAAACGATTTAAAAAGATTATTTTGCTTTGTCCAATTGGTGAATATTGTTTTAAGGCAGTCAGCATGTGCTGAAATTATGATGCGTTTTGCTAAATTTGAGCATGTTTTGGCTTATTTTTCATCACTTTTTGCAGTGTGTTTCCATGACATTTGCCTTTTTTAGTCCTGCTCCTGACAAAACTAGTCTTATAACACGATTACATGCCCCAGCTCCGATTTCATAAATCATTATGGCCACTGATGGAAGGATAAGGCCGTGCAGAATGACTCAAACTCTGCACAATGGCTGCTGTAGAGGGGCTGGGACCAGAGAGAAACCCCTTGTTTATTTATTGCGAGTCATGGATGTAGCGTGTCTTTAGCCACAATGCGCCGAGTGTCACGCCCCCAGTTGGAATCTGTTTTGCTTGGGAACGGTCAGAGTCATGGAAATAAAGTAGTTACCCAGTGCCACGTGGTAATTTCTCGTCAGGCAACATTCTTGAAATGTTTTAGAAGTCTAGTGGTATTTGGAGTTTGTTTTTCCCAGTGCCTTCTGTCCTGTTGTGCCTTGGTGGACAGAGGCCAGGTGCTCACTTTGAGAATTGGAAATATTAATGATTAGGAGAATGTCTTATAGTCGGGCTTATGTGAACATGTACATGTACTTAAAAACACAATTTTAATCTTTTGATTCCAGATGTCAGATTTAAGGGCCTCATCTCTTGGTTACTTGGGTAAAAACACATCGGTTGTCATCATAGTTTAAAGGGGTCGTATGTAATATAATTATTACATCTACACCTTTTTTTTTAAAGAAAATTTACAAAAACTAGTATCACACATTTTGAATTAACCCTTGTGCTCTAACCCTAACTCTGATGAATAACTTGACCACCCCTGGGTCATTAAAACCCTAAATTAGTGTCTTAAAATAACCTCTACTCACGGTGGCAGGTCATTTTGGTCAAAGAGTAGCACAAGGGTTAAAAACAACCAGGTACCAAAATATGTAGTTTCCAGCCAAACCCCAGCAGGTAGATTGCATCAGTATTGTTTTATTGCTTGGTGTTTTATAACCAGTGTAAAACAGTTGGAGATGGCCACGTCTGCCCCTGGGCTACACGCACAGAATGATGTAAATGCAGTGAATCCTGTAGTAATAAAATCTTCAGTGTAGTTAAAGAGGAAACAGGACGGAAGCTGACGAGGCCACGGTGAGGAGCAGGACACAGAACATTAGTTTATTCCTGTGGAGGATGTGCCACTGGAAAACTTTGATACACCGACTGGGGGTTAATGTTATAAAACTCGAATCAAGTATTCAATGTAAGAGTCCAGGTTTATAAGTATTCCAATGATGTAGTGAATGTTTGATCAGACAGGCACATTGTTAATAAAATATTTTTGAGACAAGATACTTTCTGGTGTCATTTTTATTTATTAGACATTGATCCATTCACAATAGAACAAGGTCGTACAAGAAGTGACAAACTTTGGTATAGGCAGCTCTGTCAATATAATCAAACCTATAAGTGCAGCATGTGCTCTGAGGTACATTTAAAAAGTAGTTTGCAGAGACTAGCCTACACTGCAAGAAAATAAATGGGTCAAATTGCTCACGTTTGGTAAAATGTATCTTAATCTGAGCAGATTGAAGATTTGCTAATGGGACAAGGAAATATGAGACTAAATGACTTTGTCCCATTAGTAATTGTATTCTGTTTTCAGTCAGAATGAAGATTTGTCAACGGGACAAAGTCATTAAGTCCCATTTTACGAACTTACATTCTCTCATTCCAAAAGCGACATTTCTTGTATCTTTAAAAAATAAGATGTATTAGCTTGTTCCATTGCAAATGTTTGAACCCTTTGGTTATGGTTTCCTCAAGCATTTGGTGGATCACCTTTTGCACAATCTTAAGTGATTCCATGCCAGATGTTACATGTTCTCCTGTGTGAGATACATAAAATCTAATCTTGAGTCTCTCTCCACTTTAATTATTGGCTTTACCAAATGGTTGAAGTTAAGAAATAGGGGGTCCAAAAAAGGAAAACATTTGTCATTAATGTTTCCACAACCCCAAATATGACATTGCCTTGAATGTTAAAGGGTATAATTACATGTTTGTATGAAAAAGGGCATAACATGTTTTCTTTCCATTCACGTAATTGTTTAAATGATATTGTAGCTATCATGTGAACAATTGAGATTAACAACATTTTCATGAAGGGGAAAAAAATAAATGATTACAAATGCAGGTATCGATTGCAGAACTCAAACTCAATTGTACGAACACTAGTCAGCCCTCCTGCTCACTGCTGTGTACCTCCAAACGATGGAACCACTGGAGCTCATTCTTTTAATAGTTTAGCAAGATCCATCTTCTTAGAATATAATATGTCTGACTTTCTATTGTGTCTGGTATAAAACAACCAAATACCTTTATAATGTCCAACACTTGAAGTGGTCGTTTCATGTAAATCTTTCCCTTAAATGGAATAGAGTATGTATTGTATCGGTTTTTTTTACCCATTCACCGCATAATATTGTGTCCTCAATAAAGAGTAATAATGAATAATATAGAAAAGATCCCATGATTCTCCTTTTTACCCACATTCCAATATCGACAAGTGCCAGAAGTATATGTTTGTGTGTGTGTAGTTTGTGCGACGGTAATAAAATGCGTCAGGTTGCCCGTGTGCAGAGTTTGTGCAGTTTCTCGTTCATTTATTCATTCATCTGTGGAGACATGATGACGGAGCGCAGACTACTGCTCGTTCTTCCATTCAGGATCGACGAACTGTTGAACAGCACTTTCTGCGATGACGCCTGTGGAAGAAGACACAGGACAGTTTAGTTTATGAATCGGTCGGTGGTTCTCAGCAGGTGGGTCACAGGATCATTTATAACATACGTATATACACAGCCCTCTCAAAATAAAAATCTCATTCAAGTTTATTTCTGTAATTGAACTTAAAGCTGCACTAACTGACTTTGGGATTTTGAAGCCGCGGACTCGCTGGCCTCTTTCTGCTCCCCTCCCCGCACCCACGAAGCTATCGCCCCCCACACACACCCACTGTTGTTCACGGAGCCAGCGTCTCCCAATATGGATAAATACATGGACATGGATTTGCACGTGGATGGCGTGAACATAGAACGATAGAACCGGGAAGCGTGGAGGAACGGGACTTTCTTTTGGATGGCTGTCTCGCTGTGTAAGCAGTAACCGTGACGAAGACAAGGAAGTTTCAGGTTAGCTCCTCGGCTTGTTGTGCTAACTCAGCTGTCTGTGCTAACGGACCTGTAGATTTCTCACGAAAGTGGGGGCTAGTGGTCCGCTGTGATTGGTCACAATCTGCGACCCGAAACACATTCTCTTCCTTGTTTCATCAAAACTCGATCTAAAATATAATGTCACGCCAGCACAAATCTGCGCTACTTTTTCTTCAAAAGGACGAATATCCCAATGCACTGCATGGACATGGATAGCCTTTTTGTAATGAATACAAAAATAAAGTCAGTTAGTGCAGCTTTAAGAGTCTCATTAAATCATTTGGATTATTAATGACTCATCACCATAACAAATGGTGGATGACTTTGTTAAGTTTGGTATTAGTTTCACATTTTAAGTGGAATTACAGAATTTAAATTGATTTGACACTTTCACACATACACTAAAAAAGTCCAGTAAAAAAAATAAAAATAAGCTAATGCACTGCAAAAAGTGATGAGAAATAACCCAAAGCTAAAATTTGGCTAAATGTATCTTAATTTGAGCACATTCTGACTGCCTCAAAACAAGATTTTCCAATGGAACAAAGCAAAATGATCTTGTTTTAAAAAGAAGAACAAATGAAAAATTAAAGCAACAGTTCTTGAAATAAGACTAAATGCGAATTGGCAAATCTTGTTTCAACACAGCGATTATTAAAAAAACTACTCTATTCGAGCGATAATTACCTCATTTCATCATGTTTTGCAGTGTGTTAAGACGTTTGTCCATAACACACATTTTCATTCCTAAAGTTAAATAAAAACGCTCTAAATCTGCACAAAAGTAGATCAAGCCAAGGGTCAGGAATATTTGTTTTTCTTATTTTTGTGAATAAAAATAATCCAATAATTCACAGATAATAAATAATTTGGCTCCTATATGTTAAAGAAATTTATTTCATGCACACATTCTAAGCCTAAAGGGCCTAAAACAAAAAGGTTAGCATAAGGACTAATAAAAATGTACTCGTAGATTAAAAATAAATACATCTTGAAATAAGTTTTAGTCCATATTTGTCATAATAATTTCAGCTCATTGGTGTCATCTTATAATTATTAAAAGCCATTTCAAAATAATGGAGAATGCTGTATATTTCAAACTAAATTCAGTTATTTGTGTCTCAAAATCTGAATCATTTCACCTAAAAAGGGGATGATACTGTAAGTCCATCTCTGTTGAGGTCCTAAACGTGTTCATGCATAAATATAACTTTGGTACACAGGGGTTTATACCTTCAGCCTCAGTGTTTATCTTCAGGTTCGCCAGTCGAGAAATCACATCGTCTTCTCCCTCTGCGTCTGCGAAGTCGAAGCCGGTGTATCCGTTCTCGTTCACACAGTAATTTATGAATCTGTCCAGGATTAGACGCAGCATTCTCAACACAAGCACATTTTGTCACAGAAGAGAGATCTAAATAATGGTAATGGCAGTTTACTTTTTCCAAGTGGGATCTTTGCTCAGAATCACAGGGTTCCCCACGAGTATCAAGAGCGAGCGTGCTCTGGTCACAGCCACGTTGAATCTCTGAGAACAAAAAGGTTGTGATAAAGTTGCACAAATAATGGGTCAATGCAAACAATAACAAGTGCGATATTGATCAGAGGTGGAAGAAACAAAAACATTCTGTTCAGTAATCGCAATATGCTATTAAAATCGACAGAGAAAAGTATTGCAACATTGAAGGAAAATTATTATCAGTTTCACTTGTTCCGAGTTTGCTCTAATATGTCCTTTTTGTTACTCGAGTCACCGTTCATGTGAGAGTCGTCTGTTCAGAGAATAATTATGTATTTTTTGTAATAAGGTCTTGTGTCCTGAATATTCAAGGATAACGTTTTTTCACTACCCTCCTAAGTGTTTGCTTCAGTTCATTCGCAGACCATAATAAATGTGACATAGTCGAGTCTTCATCGCAATATATCTCGCATTAAAACTACAATACTTACTGTATAACAAAAGTTTGAGAATCACAATAATATTTAATTGTGGCCCAAATATCGCAGTACTAGCAAATAGTCACATTTTTGCCAATTCTCACCTCTAATATTGATACTGCATAAATGTGCAATCATTTTGAAGTCTTGATCAAGTTTATCCATCCATCTTCCTCTCTGAATTGGGACAGTCGGCCAAATCACAGAGCACCAGCCCAAGTGCTCATGCTCCCATTGATAACGTTTAAGATTTTCCAAGTTCAGTATGTGTTACTGAAGTCACTGCAATGCAATTTAATTTTTTGGGGAAGGAAAACATTGCAATAGATCTCGTTGTCGCAGTCATATCACTTTTCTATATTGTGTCGCTCTAATATGTATCATTGGAATGAGACATTAAAGAATAGCCAACACTAGAACTAGCTTAAGGGGAGTTTTAATCATTAGTCCCATTGTACCATGTTTTAGTGGTGGGAGAAACCAGAGCAAAGAAAAGTAAGTAAGTAAGTAAGTAATCTTTATTTATATACCGCCTTTCACAGACCAGAGTCACAAAGTGGTTTGCAATTGTTATTTTTTGGGCAATTGTCCTCTCTCCACACAGAGAAACTCCAAAAGAACCCTATGCAGACATAGAGAGAACACGCAAACTCCCCTCAAACCCAGGATCTATTTTCCCGAGAAGCGACAGATCTCCTTCGGGGGATCAATAAAGTATCCATCACACCATTTTCAAACACAAACTTTGATTCAGTGGACTTTGCCGTACCTTCTCGTTGGAGAGGAAGCCGATGTTAAAATCTTTGTCCATTTTGACGTAGTTGCTGCAGCTGCGAACAGTGGAAACCATGATCACCTTTCTCTCCTGCCCTTGGAACTCCTCCACTGAGCCCACCTGGAGACACAACTCTTTTCACATACAAAAGCCGATACAAAACCACACAAGGAGAGAAAAGTTGGAACAATCATTGCAGTGAACAAAGTGGCCTCTCAACCTTGAGTTCCGTGATGTCGCTCCACTGGCGAATAGTTTTGACAGACTTTAGAGCTTTTCGAATTTTTTCAACCTGTCGAAACAAACGCAACGTCAGGATAATTCGAGGCGATTCATAATTCACCAATAATTTTAAAAACAAACTTACTTGTTTCCTGTATGGAGCAATGATCCCGATGTCTTTGGAGGAGAGCTTAGGCAGACCCTTCTTCCCCTGAGTTTCGATCAGCTTGACCAGGTAGTCCATCAGAACCTCGATCTCAGACACGTTGAAGAAAGACGGGCTGTTTGCTTCTCTCTCGTCTTTCCCCATCACCCCATGGAAGATAACGGGGAAGCCCTGAGTTGGAATTCAAAAATCATATCTACATTTCAATAAATGTCCTTCTTACAGACATACACATTACCAAGGCTTTGCAAATGGGGGAGCGGGTTACTGTAATGTATTGATTTTTTATTCCAACAAAACCTGGGTAATATTTTTGTTTTTTATAATCTGCAGCACGAGATCAGCAGGAGAACACATCTGTCCCAATAGTATTTGCCTAGAAGTCTTGTTCCTTTTTGGTAGAATATGACCAAGGGTGAAGCAGGATCAGGCTCTATTTGGACAATAGATTCAAGATTCAAGAATTTATTTTCCATTTGCAGTAAAACCACATTAGAAAAACTGCAAGACTACCCCAGTGTGCACCAACAGCACACACCAGACCTCTTATCACGGCGCCATGCAAATAGTATATTGGTACTATCATTGGTACTATTATTAGTAACACATTTTACAGATGGATAGACTCCCATTATTTATGAGTTTGTTGAAGACAAAGATGTGGAACATAACAGTAAAGTATAGTTTGTATACATGTAAATATTTGGTGAAAGTAGCTTCAAAGTAATGAAGCAGTAGTGTAAGGCTTTATTACAGTCTCTGAATTGTATTTAATCGCATCACATTTCTTCACAATACTATGCAAGTCACTTACAAAAATTGTAATGATTATGTACGACTTATTCCTGTTATTTCATAGTATAAACAGGTTTCAGGTGAAATTGTAGTTCTGGTTGCCAGTCGCTCAACTCAATACATACACTAGCAGCACTGACTATAGCAGGCCCCACCCCCAACAGCTAGCCCCGCCCCCCAAAAGCACACAGCCTCATAGTTTTGCACACGTATAGAACTAGCACAATACCTTTTTTGGAAGATGCTCCCAATTGCAGTAAGTCTCACGCTCCCATTGGTCAGCAAACACTTGAAGTTCATTTTCATAAAACATCTCATTTGGAATTTTTAAAATGGCAGGGTGTGACCTAAAGAGGAGAAGAAAGAATAATGTGTCTTGACATATACTGTACATAAATACACACAAGAGGTTAAAACGACCATAATGTAGGATTCTAACAGCTTAATACTCCTGCACACTGCATTTGTAACAAGTGACTTTGAGGGCCTTTTTCTCTACCAGGGCAGGGTTTGTGGCAGACTGAAAAACTCTAAGAGAACTTCAGCCTTGGCCATGTCTCTTGGCAGCTTCAGGTTGTGGGTTTGGAAAACATATTTTATTCTTTTTTTATTTGATGTTATAATTCGTGAATCTTTTCCTTCGCTTTAAGGCTCTTGGTTGCAGGACAAAAAGGTTGGGAACTAGAAGAAGGTCCTTAGTCCCACAGTGGGAAATTTCAGTTTTGATGAATACACATACAGAGACCCTTACTTCCACGCTCCTTATGGGCAAAGTGGGTTAAGAGTCTTGCCCAAGGACACAATGACAACAGACAGGAGTCTGCGGAAAAGGTCTCGAGGTGGGCTCGAACGCATCAAAGGATAATGCTCTACCAACTGAGCCACTGTCGCCCTGTGAAGCACCTTAACAGCGCTTTAGACAAACTATTACACTTTACAGGATACTTGCTTTGTGACATGCCCTCTTGTTCTTGCTTCAGAGCCACATACACAACTGAAAAACTACATCATATTATACCTGTAGTTCCTGAGTAATTTGGTCACAAAGCGAGTGTCGTAGTGGCCAGAGTCCGTCTTCCTGTACAGCTCATTCTGTGTCATGAGTCTTTCAAGAAGAGAGATTCCTGAATACAAAAAAATTACACATCAAAAAGCAGCAACTGGTTTAAGATTAAGAGATCCTTTGTCTCTTCCACAGTAGGGAAATGTTAGTCTCCTGTCACCAGTTACAGAACAGTAAGGAATGAGGCGCACACAGCACAACCTAAATTAACTATAACTAGTATACTAAAGTTACAGATTCTAGGGTTACAGATGGATCTACGGCAGCTGAAAGTGAAAAACATGAAATTTCAGCCTTAACGGCCCCTACAAAATTGGCCGGTTACTGTTTCTGGAGGTCAGACTGCTGCCCCAACACTCGACCCTAAAGAACACAGCACTAGTTACAATAGACTGGTAAAATATGTGCAACCTCTGACTGCTCGCAACAAAGGACCTCAGTCTTCTCAGGAAGAAGAGACTGCTCTGACCTTTCTTATAGCATTGTCCTGAGCGGACCAGTCCAGTCTGTGGTCCAGGTGGACTCCCAGGTATTTGTAGGATTGTACCACTTCAATGTCTTGTCCATTTAGTGTGACTGGTTGATGGTAAGGGCTCGTGTGAAAGTCAATGGTCATCTCTTTGGTCTTGGACACATTGAGAATCAGACCATTGCTCTCACTCCAGTCTGAGAAGGCAGCCACCACCTCCCTGTACTGCTTTATCCCCTCCTTCACACATGCCAGAACAGCGGTATAATCCGAGGATTTTTGTACAAGGCATGTAGCAGAGTTGTGTGCAAAGTCTGCAGAGTAAAATGTGAAGAGGAAGGGAGCCAGGACCCTGTGGTGCTCCCGTATCGCTCAAAAACAGTCACAGATACGCTCTTCCCCACACTGGTCTGTAGTCCTTGCATCCCGTTGGCCTCTCTACCTTGGGGATGGGTACCAGGCTGGAAGTTGGAATAAATATACTGGAATAAAATTAAGCTACAGCTAGAAAAAGTAGATAAAATAACAACCGTAAAGTACAATATCTTCTGAGTGCTTTGGGCTGAGTGCTGATATAAAGAGAAGTGAAAAAGAGAATCTTAAGATGAAACTGTGGCCAAACAATCATATACTGTATTCCTCATCGTGGGTTATTTCACAATTCAATATTTTGTGTTTTGAAAGTTAGGTTCCCCATCTTTAAAGCAAAAACCACTCTTCTCACCGAGTCCGTGCTGCAGAGCCAGCGGCGAGCGCAGTATTGGCCCGAGCTGCTTGGGATCCCCTGCTAGCACCAGCTGACCATCCCCTGGACTGAGCAGACCTTCAAATGGAATGGCAATCTCATTAATTTATGTTGTAATGTATTTAAAGCAAACATCTAAACCAGACTCTGGAAAACTCCTCCTGAAGGCTATATTGGAACATCAGCCCATTATCCAAGGTTTTTCTCAGGCCCAATTTTTGTTAATGTTCTATGAATGGTGTCGCTCTGAGTGAATGGGTGTGGGGCATGTATCGTTTTGCTTCTAAGGGCAATAGTAATGAGTTTGAAAATGGGATTAGAGGAATAAGTCTGTTGAGTGTTATTGGAAAGACATACGGAAAAAAGTGGGCACCCCTTTAAATTTTTATAAATCATTAGTTTTTTGGAAAAGAAATCTCAGTTGTGTAAAGTCCTCTGTGATTTAAGGCTATACAAGAATAAATTGAATTGCAGTGAAAAGAAAGAATAAGTAGCGACTGAATGTGCAATAGTTGGAGAGCAGTATGGATGGAGGAGGTTGATGATCCACGCATCAGGGGTTTTTTCAGTGCGACAGGAGTGTGAAAAGGCAAAAGGTAAAGAAAATCTAGAGCGAGGAGCGCGACAGTGGCTCTAGAGCTTTGTACACAGCACAGAGGGATTTTGTAGTTTTTTATGTTATACTGTATCTATATAAATTGAGGAGAGTTCAGGGGCCTGATGTAAACGTTCAAAGGACCGCATCTGGCCCAAGAACCAGGGTTTGCCCATTACTTATCAAAACAGTTTGCAAGCAAGTACCTGAAATTGCAACTAGACTCTCGGACTCCAGGGCCTGCCCCCCTTCATCCACAAAGATGTAGCTGAAATGTCCAACAGGAACTCCAACGGACACTAGTCTGCAGTGAAACGCAGTCGGAGGTTGGGAAAAGAACATTCAAATTCAAGTATTAAATTTTAAAAGACAAAACATTTAAATTAAAACACAAAAAACGTGCCAACCTTCCAGCTGTGATCATTGTGGCGATAACAACTGTGGGGTTCATCAAAATCTCCATCTTAGGAAACACGAACGCGTCTTGTCTCTCGTCCCAATTGCAATTTTTCTACAGACAGATTTAACAGATTATGATCCTAATGGATTTCAGTTCAAATTTGCCATTTCAAGCAAGAGAACCTCACAGTTCTTATTTCATAAATTCATTTTGTTTTGTATTAAGTAACATTGTGAACAAAACTTATGTTCATTTACCACTCTAACCATTGTGACAGGCCTACTTCCCATTCAAAACCATAGATCCATATGTGTCACCACCATCGTTAAACAATCACAAACACATGACTAAATCACATTGTGTGCAGGCAGAAGGAGCAGTGTCAGAGTAAGCAGATTACAGGCGGTACCAGCTGGCCCTTACCAGAAGCCTCTTGGGGACCGTGCTGGGGTCTCTGCTGCTGGCGTACAGGCGGTACACCTGATGAGGATCCATATGCACCAGCAGCCTCTCACACAGCAGGTCACAGGCGCTGTTGGACGGCGCACAGGCCAGGATGTGGGCCCCAGTGTGGGCTCTCTTGACCTAACGACCAAACAAAGCAATTATTAGTCATCTGAAACAAACTAAGCTTTCAAAAACGGAAAAATGATAAAATATTAGTTAATATTTGCTTGAATCAAGTGGTTTTTATTTTAATTTGAGTACATTCTGACTGTAATAAAACAAGAATTACCAATTGGACAAAGCCATTTGGTCCTTTTTCAAGAACAATTGCTTTATTTTCTCCTTCAATGAGACATTTTTTGTATTATATTTTAAACCAAGATTATTTTGCTTTGTCCCATAAGCAAATACTGTTTTAAGGCAGTCAACATGTGCTTGAATGAAGATACATTTTGCACAAATTGATAAAATGTTTTGCTTTTCATTAATCACTTTTTGCAGTGAACAGCCTGGCCTTTCTGATCAATGCATCACATCATGAATTCACATTACTTGGGCAATTTTCTTTTATCAAACATGAAAACAGTGATCATTACTGAATTTGTTCTGATTGGAATTGAAGTATTGCTTTAAATCTGGGGCCATAGCACTCTCTCCATCTCGCAGTGGCTCTCCCTGGGGTTTCCTTTTCAATTCAATTTGATTCAGAGAATCGAACAGTTGATAAACGCAATGATAAAAAAACATTTTTTGGTCCATATGGGGCGGATGATCAATGTCCATGAATGTCAATTGTGGCCGTCTCCACTCTTATCTCACATACCTACTGGCCAAGGCCGAAGATAACATGGACTCTAAAACAAACCTTCACTTTTACAGCTATTCCCAGCTTTGGATTCAACATGCAAAAACAGTGAATAGCAATTATGAGATTATGAACTGACCTGATTCATGGCTTCAACCAGCGTGATGGTCTTCCCGGTTCCTGGGGGCCCAAAGACCAGGTGTGGAGCAGGCTTTGAAGAGCCAGCTACAATGCGCTGAACTGCTGCGTACTGCTCTGGGTTTATTTCCAACTGATGATTCAACATACTGCACCCAGAAGTGACATGTCATTATTCTTTCACTCCATACACAGTGGATATATAACACTTCTGTAGCCACAGCTGCCCTGGGACACACTGACAGAACCCTCCCATCACCAACCATTCACACACACACCAGACTGGTTCTAAGTGTCTTGCCTAAGGACACAACCACAGTTTTTATTGGCACTTTACAGCCAGCCCACTGTAGCACCTCGCGTTCCCAGGGGTCTCCCATCAAAGTACTAACCAGGCCCTCCCCTGCTTAGCAGCAGAGTTCTGGCAGGATCTGGCTTTAGCATGCACGTATAGCCACATATTAATTGTTCAATGTATTTTTAAAGTACAGTCAAGGAGAGGCTACTTTTGAGGGCAGATGACCAATGGCCATAAACATTTATTCACGGACTGTATGGTGGTCTGAAAGTTAGGTACCCCAGCTTTAAACATCAGCTATCCTCACCTGAGCTTAGAGACAGGAACAGTGTCATTTGCCGCTTTAGTTGGAAAGAGTACATCTCCAAGTTTACTCTTCACCGCCAACTCCACGGCTCGATGTTGCATTTTGAGATTGAAGCGGTTGATGGTGAACTCCACGTTGAACTTCATGTTGTCAATGAATGTCTGCAATAATCTACAAGGACGAAAAATTGGAGAAGCAAAAATTTGAAGCAATTTGAGCCAAAAAGTTTCCACTGTCACTTTACGTAGGAGCATGAGGGTGTGGGGCAAAGTGACTGTACAGATGTAGACTAGGGCTGCACATATATCAAAACAAAATTGTCATTGCAATATTTGTACGTGCGATATCCATATCTAAAACATGTGCAATAATTTTGATATTCATGTTCATGCAGTAATCTAACTGGCGGCACGGTGGCTGAGTGGATTGCACTCACTGTTAGGACCACAGAAAGGAATCATAAGATTCTTTGGTAAAAGGTACAATTGCTACTGTTTTCCAAGCCTGTGGATAGATCCCCTTCTTTAGGACTCAGTCAATCAAAGTAGATGTTTTAGAGCCATCAGTTCTACAGCTCATTAGAGTTGGTTTAGTCACACGCTGCGCTAAACCACATGCTACAGTAATAGAATTAAGTTTGATTTGAAGTTTGTCCCTCAAAAGACACTGCATCAAAATGCGGTCTATTAACGTCTCTCATAATATAGAGTTAATTTGGACTATCACATACATTGTCTATCACCGAACAACTAAGTGGCTACTCCACATCTGTTGTGACCTGTCCAGCTCCACCCAGAAGGTGCTGTTGCATTTTAATATATTACTATAGTTAGTTTTTTTAGAATTATCAATTTATTTGTTTTGTTTGTGTGGATGTGTTTATGCTGCTACTGGACACCTGAAATTCTCCTACAGGTATCAAGAAAGTATCTATCGACATAAATCATCCAGATATGTAGGGTTTAAATTGAGTGGACAGTAACGGGCACAAACCAGTAACGGCTTTAAATGGGGAATATGGACTTGAAGGAATAATGCTTCAATATTAGATAACGATAGATCCATTCTTATTTCTACTGGTATTTGCTCCTGTATATAGAGCAACTCCACCACCCCTCGTGTTTCTGTCTTTCGCTTATAAGCTTTAACCTTGTATGTACAAAGAGGAGTCTTCAAAATTACCTTATATTAGAATCTTTGAAAAGATCAATAATTATACTTCGCAGACTACAAACGACAATGTGACAATTTTAGTCCCTTCTTAGGAAGACTTGTAAGAGTCACCCTTTTCAACTATTATGAATCATTAGAATATACAGCTTTTTATACTCGCTTCTTTATTATGCTCAAGCTACAGATGGAATTTTATTTTAATATAAAATAGAGTTATTCAATAGAGTTATCTTGTGCTGTGTGCTCCTCATTCCTACAGTTCTATAACTGGTGCAACACTGACATTTCCCCACTGTGGGAAAAATGAAGGGTCTCTTATTTATTTCAAATCTCACCTCATTGAGAATCCGAGTTTGACTTTGTCCAACTCGACTCTGTGAACATATCCAGTGTAGAGGGTGATGGGGGAGCCGCGGTCTTCAGACTTTGACACTCGCAGACTGTCTCCTCTCAGCACCGAGGGCCGGTTCTCAGCCACCCCAGGAACCTTCAGTCATAGAGTAAGAGTGTAAGCACATTTCATGACAATAGTAATTAGGGAATATTTATCTATATTGCACATTTTTAAAGTGTTGCTGCTCCCAATCTGTGGAATAGTGAGCTCTGTTCATTAGTTTACTTTTGAATGCGCTTGAAACAGCAGAAAGTCCTAAGTAGCTCTGAAACAGTTTTGTGCTTCACAATTTTTTATATTATTACTTTTTTCTTCCTGAGATGTTGCTGTAGTACAGTGTTCATGGTTTTACACTGGTCCAGACCAGAGTAGAGAGGATTCATGGTACAAACTAAGCGGATCAGGCAAAAATCCACTGTAGGAATGCTAACTTTTTTCAAAAATGCTATAGGAGCGTTCAGCCTTTTACTTTGGACTAAAGCTGGAGTAGCCGCTTGGTTCAAACCATTTCTCTCTGCTCGTGACCTGACCTGCTCCACCCAGAGGCTACTCCACCTCTGCTGTTGTGACCTGTCCTGCCTCCACCCAGAGGCTACTCCACCTCTGCTACTGTGACCCGTCCTGCTCCACCGAGAGGCTACTCCACCTCTGCTGCTGTGACCCGTCCTGCTCCACCGAGAGGCTACTCCACCTCTGCTACTGTGACCCGTCCTGCTCCACCGAGAGGCTACTCCACCTCTGCTGCTGTGACCTGTCCTGCTCCACCCAGAGGCTACTCCACCTCTGCTGCTGTGACCCGTCCTGCTCCACCCAGAGGCTACTCCACCTCTGCTGCTGTGACCTGTCCTGCCTCCACCCAGAGGCTACTCCACCTCTGCTGTTGTGACCTGTCCTGCCTCCACCCAGAGGCTACGCCACCTCTGCTGCTGTGACCCGTCCTGCTCCCGATTACTGCATGTACTGTACAGTTAGTTATGTTTAGTTTCTGAAATTGTACAGTATAGTATTGTTCTTGTATAATGTGTCCTGGTTTGGCTGAAACTGAAGCTTGGATTATTACAATCTCCTCTTCAACATAAAAAACTGCATGAGTTTGTAAAACTGTGGGTGAAGTTGAATGATGTGAGAATGTGTTTTGCAGATTTTAAATAAATGATCTGGAAAAATGTGAAAAAAAGACAGAAAAAAAAGTTTTGACAAAAGAGCTGCAGCTCTTATGACCAAAATGGCTAAAGAGAATCCTTTGCAGAATGCAGTATAAACTGCCTACACATGAGTACATTCTGGTCAGCTTAAAAGCAAAGCCCTGGGTAAAGCTGAAAAAATACATTTTATATAGTTTATAGACTTTCTCCTGAGATGTACAGTACCGACCAAAAGTTTGGACACTTTCTCATTTAATGAGTTTCCTTTCTTTTCATGACTATTGACTGTAGATTCACACCAGGCTGTGAAAGCGCTATTTGACCAAGAAGGAGAGTGGTGGGTGCTGGGCCAGATGACCTGGCCTCCAGTCACCGGACCTGAACCCAATCCAGATGGTTTTGGGATGAGCTGGATCACAGAGTAAAGGCAAAAGGGCCAACAAGTGCTAAGTATCTCTGGGAACTCCTTCAAGACTGTTGGAAGACCATTTCAGGTCACTACCTCTTGAAGCTCATCAAGAGAATGCCAAGAGTGTGCGAAGCAGTAATCAGAGCAAAAGGTAGATACTTTGAAGAACCTACTATTACTTATACTATTTTGTTTGACTTGTATTATAATGTAAAATATAATGTATAAAGATTTATATTTTGTTAGCTGTGACAGTTTTCACTCATTTGAAAATGTGATTTATTGTGAAATGCTTTGTGGGTGTGCTGACTGTACACCCTCGGGTGCCTGCCCCACCCTATTTAAGATTACTTCCTGGTTATCATATTTGCTTGATGAAGGCGTAACACCAAAAGACAGTGTGTGGGAATATTTCTCCTTTCATCAACTGTAGGCTGTACAGACTACTCCAACACACCAGATATGTTGTGTTAGTAAATTATGTGCAAATCTTCATTCCGGACTCAACATGTAACTAAAACTAAACCCAATTTCCTATGTTTCCTCACTTAATTGTTTGAGTTTCCTTACTTCGAGTACAAGTAGCCTCTTGTTGCTTTGGTCTAGAGTCATTGGCGCTTTATGCATGTCATACTTCCGAATATCCACCTCCATCTGGATTTCCTCCAAGTGTAGCAGAAGATGAAACCGATGATTGTAGCTCTTCATATTCAGAGGGGGGTCTAGAAGATTCCTGCTCATCAAACACGGCGTCAATTTGAAATGATCAAAAGACACATGGGGCGTACAATATATCATATCATATTATATAATATCATATAATCTCATTACTTCACAGATTCCAGTTTCTGTCTATCGGCCGCAGAAAGGTGCTCAGAGTCCTCCAAACGTCGTCGAGCCAAATTCTTGAGGTAAACGGAATATTTGTAGTCCCCTAGTTTCACAGCCATCACAGGCTTGTTCACCGTGCTGCAAAACAAGGATCATTTATACAAATCAGGAAAATATGGGTTTGGCATTCTTACAACCCTAAATCAGAATGTGCTATTTGAAACCACATGCGTCAACTGTCCAAGGACGTGCAGTCAGGAGGAAGAGCTTCACCATAGAAAAAAATTATTCATTTTATAATCATTTTATTGTTTCCCACTGCCCTATGCTTTTAATGACTTTTCGGCACGGTTCCAACCAGTTTTGATCATTTCTATAGTCAGAAAACGCTCAAATCCTTTTTTTCTACTCAAAGAGACCAGTTGAGAAAGCACACCTACATACCACCCCCCAGATCGCTCACAAGAAATCTGTTTGGGAAAGGTAGAGGGGCACTTTATTGATCCTCGTAGGGCAATTCAATCTTCTGCATTAGACCCATCCTGATGCCGCTAAGGCTTACGTCAGGAGCAGTGGTCGCCGTAATACAGCGCGCCCAGGAACCCATCTCCAGATGTTGATGCTCGGCTTGGTCAGGACTACCGGAGTTGGAGGATTTACCACATGCAAACCACTCAGAAAGACCCCGTTCCGACTGGGATTCGAACCCAGGACTCTTGCTGAGAGGCGAGAGTGCAATCCACTCAGCCACAAACTGGACTGGACTCATGACACAAACACCTTCTTTAAGAAGAGGAGGCTCAGGTCTTTTAGAGTGCAGGGGCCACTCCTGAAGACCTATGACCCTGTGGTGGCGTCTGCCATCTTGTGCAGCGTGGTCTGCTGGAGCAGCAGTATCACAGAGATGGACAAGAGCAGCAGGAAGAGCAGCAGGAAGTCCAGCTCTGTCCTGGGTCCTAAACAGAGTGCAGCTGGTGGGGAGAGTCCTGGACAAACTAACATCTATCCTGGACGCAAGCAACCTAAAAAAAGCTTTAGAACAAGTTTACAAAGTGAAAACCCAACAACCAGTATGGACATCCTCGCATCGGCAGAAACAGTCCAAGGTGACACATTAGATAGATTTGTGAGTGTGGGGAGGGGAGCAGAGAGCGAGGCCAGTGCTCACATTTGAAAATTTCACAAAGTGAGTTGGGGCAGCTTTAAACATTCAACAACATGTATGGACAATTATCAACATGTGCTCTCTATTCTTTTTTGTGTCTAAACTGTTGATTCTCTGATCTGTGTTGGGGATTTCAATGGTTTTGTTAAGTCCTCAGAGATGACTACTGTTGTGATTTAGGGCTATACAAGAATAAATTGTATAGTAAATAGAGACAATGAGAGCTGAAAAAAACAGGTCTGTGTGAATGTCTGTATTTTTATTCTGCCTACTCCTTTTGAGCTCTACATTGCACTTTAAAACAACCAAAAGACCTCGTTTTATCAACTGTATGTACTGCTCAGAGCTGAACTGAACGATTAAAACTGATAAAAATAAAGTGCCAAATCAAATACTCCCATCAGTGATTCCTCTTTCATTTTTTATATTGATTAATGTAAACAATAGAAACAGACCTTCCATACCCTCTGCTCCTCCTGCCCCCTCCCTTCCTCCCCAGCTCTCTGTCCCCTCTTTCAGACTTGCCACCACGCGACTCTGCTTCCCAGGCTTTTCCCTGGTTCAAACCCGGACTCCAAACTCACCATTTCTTTCCCCACATGATCAGTCTTTGCAACACTTTTGTTGTTTTCCATTTTTTTGAATGCTAATGTTTTTATTTCACTCTGATTTTAACCATGTTTGTACAGTTTTTTAATAAAATGTAGTTAATAATCTGTCTTCCCTCAGACTTCACAGACAACACTGAGGTCAGAGATAAACTTACCTTTCTGGGGGAACTCCTTCCACTATGACAGAGTTCACTGGTTTGTAGGTCGGCACATACAGAGGTTTGTACGGAGCCACTGGGCCCAGCTCCAGAGCCAGAGGTGTCATGGCTGCAGCCTCAATCTCCCGCACGATGCAAAAAGGAACAGATCCGGGCAACACTGAGCAGAACTCAAAGTACATAG
This sequence comes from Knipowitschia caucasica, assembly GCA_964034765.1. Lineage (NCBI taxonomy): Eukaryota > Metazoa > Chordata > Actinopteri > Gobiiformes > Gobiidae > Knipowitschia > Knipowitschia caucasica. The sequence goes on along the minus strand of OZ035828.1, from coordinate 30,165,134 downwards.
AGGCAGGAAAATATCCATGGTGGCTCAGCCTGTACAACACTTTCACTTCATACTTTGCTCCTGCAAAAAGAAGACAGCAGGGAGAATTGTTAACAAACACATTTTATCTTTGCATTTCCTTGAACTGTTTGATTCCTACAGGTGCGTGTGAGTCCGAACTAAACATGAGGAGGCTGCATCTCATCTCAATGTTAAAATCCATGAAAAGAAATCCATTTTTAACCTGGATTTTATCTTTACTCTTTTTAACGTACTGTGATTATTTATGTTTTGTTCAGAACTTTGTAATGCCTTGTGTATGAATTGCTATACAAAGAACCTTGCCTAGATCTACTTTGCAAATTGACTGTTTTGGAAAGTCCTCTTAGATAACTACTGTTGTTTAGGGCAATACGAAAAAGCATTAAATTAAATAGATGGATCATGTATACAAGTCTATGCTCATCAAAACCATCTCGTCTCACCAGGTCCCAGTAAGAGTGGGCTGACTCTGGTCACCCTCTGCTCATCCTCCAGGGAGAAGCAGCGCATGCGGTGTAGGGCAGTGTAGTAGGTGAAGAGGATCCCAGCCGCTCCTCTGTTGAAGATGCAGAATGTGACGGTGAACAGCTCTCTGAGATGTTCCACACTGAACTGAATCCTTCCATCAGAATCAGTCGGGTCAGACGAAAGCTCTATGTCGTTCTTGTTGGCTGTCAGCTGCTTTCTGTGTGGGAGCAAAGCAGGACAATGGTTGAAACATATTACAGCTGTTGATTATTGTAATGCAACTAATTAAATTAATCTGGGACACGGGAGACATAGCCCAAAAGACGTAGAGGGAGCAGATCCTTCCCTGTGGGTCTCAGATTTCTCATTGGGGTTTGTTTGAGTGGTTCATTGCAGATGTGGGAGGCTCTAGGACAGTGATAATCCATGACATTTATCAACTTTAGTCATCCGCAGCTTAAGGACCAATGGGCGGCACGGTGGCTGAGTGGATAGCACTCTTGCCTCTCAGCAAGAAGGTCCTGGGTTCGAGTCCCGGTTGGACCAGGGCCTTTCTGAGTGGAGTTTGCATGTTCTCCCCGTGTCTGCATAGGTTTCCTCCGGGTGATCCGGTTTCCCCTACCACTAAAAATATGTACAATAGGTCTGGCATGTGCCTCCTGTACTGGCACCCCCACTCCCAAAAATAACAATTGTAAACCGCTTTGAGACTCCGATGTGCAGTGAAAAGGCGGTATATAAATAAAGATTACTACTACTAATGGCTTCGTTTTTATAACTGCATTTTTTTTTAAAGCTTAAACCATTTGATTCACTAATATGTGTTAGCGAGTTGATAACTTTGTCCTCCAACTACTGGTCTATACAAAAATTAATTGAAATGGCATGTGTATGAAGGCCAAACAGAACTGTAATGGTGTTCAAAGCCAAGTCAAAAAGTGCAATATGGGACATTACAATTAGTACAATACAATCAGTCCTCCCCACTTCATATATTTTGTTGTAGTGTCTTGGGGAGAAAAAAAAACATCCGAACATAACTACCTGTTTGACCTCAACTTGTTTAAAATTTCTGTCACAATTTTCTTCTTTGGAGTGAGCACAGGGATGTGGGGAGTGGACCCTGTAACGGAGCGTGGGGGGGTCCCTGCCGACTCCTGGGGGCCAAAACTTGGGCTTTCGGGCTGGGTGGCTCGACGGGGACTCCTCCATTGGTCACAGTATACACGGACCTGACAAACAAATAACATGTTGCTTTAAATATACATCCATACATTCATCGGAACACCACAATACTTTGCAACATTGTCAATGGAGATGGACAAGATTTAAATGTCTAGAACAGTGTCTCCCAAAGTGGGGTCCGCGGCCCCCTGGTGGGCCGCGAGGGTACTGCAGGGGGGCCGCGGGAGGTCATAAAAAAAATAAAAAAATAATATAATTATTTAATGTTAAATTTATAATGTTTTGTTTGTAATATTAAAATATTTGTGTTCATTATTTGACTTGAATAATCCACTGTAATCATTTTTGTATTACAATGTTTGTAGCAGAGGCTATTTCCCCAAAATAAAATAACCAGAAGAGCCTATTCTTAATGTTGTCTTCTTGGTTATTATTTTGGGGGGCCACGCAGACCCGTCAGATTTTTAAGGGGGCCTCGGTGTTACTGAGTTTGGGAATGGCTGGTCTAGAATAATACTTTAGGTGCAATAAAACGCTTTATTATATGACTTGGACCGTACGCGCGCTCTGATTGGTTGATTTTGGGTCTGATATTTTCCCATCTCAGACCGTTACCATGACAATTGGTCCGAACAGCGCGTATCACATTTGATATCTTTCCACGGACCGTTACCATGACAATCGGTCTGCAGCGAGTATCACACAAAACCAAGTCGGACATGAACATACTTCACAAATATCTCAAAAGCATTGGTAAAGGCACAGACGAGAGTCATATAATAAAACATTTATTAACCTTGCTTGCTCGGTCTGTACAGAGAAATATCAGACCTTGGCCTTTTTGCACAGACCTCGCCACGGCTCGTTCTGTACACTAAGGTCTGATATTTCTCCATACAGACCTCGCGCTCGGTTAATAAGCCGTTAGTAATTTATAGGTTGTGTTGATATTCTAGAATTCTATTTCTGTTGGAGGGCAGGCGCTAATACAGCTGTGTAAAAGAAGCAATTTTCTGAATGAAAGACGTTTTCCCCAGATACTTGTACTCACAAACCAGTCATATTATTATTATAATGTTGGCCCGTCCATAGTACTTGCAAACATTATGCATGCGTTTTTAAGATAAGGCGCTTTAATGTAGAAATGTTCATGTTGATCACGAGTGTGCAAATAGATAAGAAATGTGCAAAGTGTGTAAAAAGTACAAAAAAAAATGTATATATATAATTTAGGGTATCTTGTAAAAAGGTATCTTAAGTACAGTTTGAAAAAGTGAATGACAGTGCATGGTTTGCAGTCTAGTGCAGGTTATTGGAGATAATTTATTATAGAAGAAATTTGGGTTCACGTGCTTTACAGTCACCACAACATTTACTCACACGGCAGTAGACATTTAAAAAAGACCAAAACAGACTCACGTCAGAGGAGAGCACAATCAGAGAGCTTTAGGACCAGAGACAAACGGAGTTGATAACAAGACATCGAGACGGAGGGAACCCCACAATCATTCCATACTTCCCTAAAGGGCAGTCTTCTATCGCACTTGCCCTAACCCCATGCTCCTGACGTTCCTAATGCTGCCCTACCCATTTCCTACCCGAGCTCTCAAAGTTTAATAAATGGATATTGTCTCTTATAAGAAAATATGTTATACACTGACAAAGAAGGACACACACGTTTTGTTACAAGTGAATTGGCCAAGATATTACAGAGCAAAAGAAATCTAACTCTTGTTCAGTTACCATAGTTACGGCCAAAAATATTTCAACTGCAGTGACACAATGTTAGGCACTGTTAGCACAAGATCATTCATCGCCACTAAAAGTTAGTTTACAATTATCTCATTCCTTATTTCAGACCATTTCTTTTGCACAAAACATTGAAAAGTGTGAAAACTGAAAAATTGTATGTAGAATCCACAGCTAGAAGCAAGAATAAAGGTTCTATGGCGTTAACAGAACACTCATAACAGACTTATGAGTGGACTTCTGAGTGTCTAGTTAGTAAATATATTTCAGTCTCTTAATATAGATATCTATTAATATATATCTATATTAATTAATATATTATATTAACTCTACGATATAGTCTACAAAGCATAAACAAATAACTGAAAAGGATTTGACTGAAGTATGTTCACTATAATTGTCACATTTCCTCACTAGGATCCAATCAAAAGTATAAATTCTAAACAAAACAACTTGATAATAGGGGAGTAGCAGATATGATTAAGTTCTAGTTCTTTAGAAAGATGAGAAGAGAAATTCAGATGTCCAGCAGAAGTTAACACATCCATATAAACACATAAGTACATGAATTATTAACATTTTTAACTAACTACCTAACAATAGTGCACATTTTAAAATTGTATTACTTTACATTTTCTTACAAATATTTTGACTGATTTTTCAATGTGTCATCTGCACTCTTCCAAACATCTCTAATAGACACACATCGTCCACTGGTGTTTGTTCTAACTTATGTTTTTGATTAACATTAGTTCCTCTTTAGATTGCGTAGTCTCTCACTACACAAATCAACTCTTTTTTCTTGAATAAAATGTGGAAGCTTGTGGTTATGAACTTTGTACACAACAGCCGAGTTGAGATACACTGACTAGATCATCAACTGTAATTTTAATATATTAAATTTAATAAACAATGGGTCTGTTGGGACATAATCTGCGTAATAAACTAATCTGACTGCTTTCTTTTGTAGTATACAAATGGGCTGGGTAGTATTGTAATATTCTCCAATAATTCTACCTTGTACAATAAATGGAGTAACTTTTGATTTACAACTACTTTAATAATACACATTATTCCCACACTTTTTGGATCATTTTGCAACCATAGACTGCATATCTGTGGTTGCAACATATAAGATTCAATATGTGGCTTTACAAATACGTTTCTGCACAAATATCAAGATACCTTACCTCTGCTTTTGCATTTATGAATATTTTCTTCTTCCTTAATGTCACTTTGTTGAATTTAATCAAAGTGGAAATGACGCGATAAAACGACGGGTCTTTTATCCCTTCCCTGGGAGAAGAAAGAGAAAGAGAATTACAACACTGTTTGGAAACAATCAGACCAAGTAGACTTGGCTGCTTTACCTGCCCTTAAACTCAGAGTCGTAAATGCTACGAAGTTCTTTTTTGTCAGTTATTGTCACTCTGTCCCCAAGAAACTCAATGAAGTCCAGTCCACATTCAAGGGACTCCTTGACCGCGGACGGCATGTTTGACCGCAGACCGTGAAGACTCAGGTTTGACAGCTCGGCATGGACCCGGACCCGGACCAGGAAGTGGACCTACGAGCTGCAGCTGGTCTGGAGCGAAACCACCATTAGGAAGTTTATAGCATGGATCTATGTTTTATAGGCGGGACGCATGGACTTCATTTCCGGTTACTTTCGTTTCTTTAGAAACAGAACCGAATCGACTGCAAATGTATACACTTATTCCCTTACGGTAGTGTGCAGACTGCGTATGTGATGTCCTACATGTCAGTACCACAGACTGCAATACTACTAGAACCCGGACATGTGTGTTATATGTAGCTTTAGTAGAGATCCAAGTCTTGTACCTGCTGCAGATCATGTGACCGCGCTTCTTCTGTTGTTCAGTCATGTCGACAACAGGTGGCGCCATTGTTCTTGTTTTTTTGTTTTTTCAAACTACTTGAACCATGGATGTATTAGACTTGAACACCCAGGGCAGTCATTTTGACGGCTCCCATTCAAATCAATGTAAAGCTAATTCTGAAAAAAATATCCTAAAAAAAAAGTTTTGTACTACTTTTTTGTATTCAAATGTAGTGATTCGTTCAGTTTTATCTTTAATACACACTATCGCTGGTTATTATAAATGAAGTATAGCTAAACTAAAAACCTAATACAAGTTTTATTATTCACCCACATTGCCTAGAGTAAATCTTATGTGTGCGTGAATGTGGTCGGAGACTGCACATACTGGTTGTGACTGGTTGTCATACTTGCTTCTGTCTGTGCCCCAGGGCAGCTGTGGCTACAATGGTAGCCTATCACCACCGTATGGAGTGAATGAATAATGACAAGTGAAGCGTCTTGGACTATATATTACTTGCTCCGAGCTGAGATTGCTCTGAACCAGCCTATGGTCGAGATAATTTAATAAACTACAGTAGAGTAAGAGAAAAAGTCACAAAGTCCAAATACAGCCTTGATCTTTCAGCGGGGGCTTCAGTCAAAGCAGGGTTAAATGTCTTGCCCAAGGACACAATTTCAGCAGATATCAGTGGGAGATGGTGGAGAAGGTTGAAGAGGTCTTGCTGTGGGTTTGAACCAGATCCATGGCTTCAACCCACAACCTTCAGAATTGAAGGCCAATGCTCCACCAACTGAGGCACTGTCACCCGATATAAATTGTTTTTTTTTAAATGAATCAAAACCTTTGCAATACCAAGCTAGAGATTTATAATTGTTTCATTATTATGCTAGAGTTAATTTAGTTTATAGTTATTTTTCATTTGTTTTGTGCTGTATGCTCCTCATTCTGGGTTTTTTAAGAGTTTTTTCCTTGTTGATGCAGGAGGGTCTTGTTGGACAGTTAGTGTCCAACAGAAAGGATTGGTGATGATCAGGACACTTTAGCATTCTACAACATGTATGGACATTTTCTTCTGTGTGTGCTTTATATTCTTCATGTGTTTTAACTGTTGATTCTCTGACCTGTGTTGGTGATTTCAATGGTTTTGTTAAGTCCTCTGAGATGACTTCTGTTGTGACCTAGGGCTATACAAGAATAAATTGTTTTGTATTGTATTGTATTGTATTGTATTCCTTATTTTCTATGGGATGAACAAAGGATCTCTTCTTAATCTTAATTTGAACAATGTTTCATGGTCCTTATTTGTTCAGTCCAAGTTTATTCCACGTCAGGGACGTGACTGTGGTTTGGCGCCGAGGAGCAGACGCTGGGAGTGGAGCGTATCGTGCGGGTAAAATATGGGGGACAATTAGGAGAATGGAAGGGAGTAAAGCTAGTTTTGGGTATCCAGCAATGTCATCTGGTGGAAGTGTAATTTTAACTAATAAAGGCAAGGCTGATCTTTTAGCTCAGCAGTTTGTGAAAGTCCATAGTAATGGAAATTTAAGTGAAGAAGAAAGGAGAGGAAGGAGGGAAACAGTTAGATGTAATTTGAATAGTCTTGAGGATGTGGAGGAGTGTGACCGTGTGGGCGGCACGGTGGCTGAGTGGATAGCACTCTCGCCTCTCAGCAAGAAGGTCCTGGGTTCGAATCCCGGTTGGACCAGGGCCTTTCTGAGTGGAGTTTGCATGTTCTCCCCGTGTCTGCGTAGGTTTCCTCCGGGTCCTCCGGTTTCCCCTACCACTAAAAATATGTGCAATAGGTCTGGCATGTGCCTCCTGTACTGGCGACCCCCACTCCCAAAAATAACAATTGTAAACCGCTTTGAGACTCCGATGTGCAGTGAAAAGGCGGTATATAAATTAAGATTACTTACTTACTTACAATGCAATTAATGATGAGTTCAGTATTTGGGAGTTGAACAGGGCATTAAGCAGATGTGGCAATACTACCCCTGGAGAGGATGACATAAGCTATGCTGAGAAACTTGAGTGATAGAAGTAAGATTGTGTTGTTAAAGTTGTATAACAAAGTATGGGTAGAGAGTAGACTGCCAGAGCAATGGAAAGAGGCAATTGTAGTTCCTATTTGTAAACCAGGTAAAGATCCTTCTGCTGCAGAAAGTTACAGACCAATAGCTTTGACATCACATGTTGGGAAGGTAATGGAGAAAATGATTAATGATAGGCTAGACTATTTTTTGGAAAAGAATGCGTTGATCAAGAATCACCAGTATGGTTTTAGGAAGGGTAGGAGTACAGTAGACCCTTCTTTGCTTTTAGAAGACGAAATTAGGAAGGCGCAGGTGAACAAGGAGTGCGTTGTTTCGGTGTTTTTTGACGTTGAGAAAGCATATGATATGATGTGGAGGGAGGGGCTGATTATAAGATTGCATAAGATGGGTGTACGGGGGAAGATGTTGAAATGGGTTAGAGATTTCTTATCAGGGAGAAAGATATCAGTCCGAGTAGGGACAGAGTGTAGCTCAAAGTATGAGGTTGAAAATGGCACGCCGCAGGGCAGCATTCTAAGTCCAGTAATATTTACAATTATGATAAATGAAATTTTTTGTGACATTGAGTCATCAATTGGAGTGTCACTGTTTGCGGACGATGGTATAGTGTGGAAAAGGGGGAAAAATGTACGGTATATTGTTAAAAAGTTGCAAGAAGCTATCGGGATGGTTGAAGCCTGGTCAACAAAATGGGGTTTCAGATTTTCAGTGAGTAAAACAAAAGTCATGTTTTTTACCAGGAAAAGAGTGGGAGATGACATTAATCTTACTTTATATGGGAAGAATCTTGAACGAGTGAATGTGTTTAAGTACTTAGGGTTAGTGTTTGATAGTAAGTTGACATGGGCAGCCCATATTAATAAGGTAATAGAGAAGTGCAAAAAGGTGATGAACGTAATGAGGTGTCTTAGAGGACGGGACTGGGGAGCTAGTCGGAATTGTATTAAAACTGTGTATGTGGCGTTAATCAGGTCTGCTTTAGACTTTGGATGTGTGGTATACGGCTCTGCGGCAAAAAGTAATTTAAAGAAGCTAGATGTTGTACAATGTAAAGCCTTGAGATTATGTTGTGGGGCTGCAAGATCCACTCCAGTCTCTGCACTGCAGGTGGAGATGAATGAGATGCCTCTGAAGTTTAGGAGATTGCAGTTGACCTTAGTGTATTGGGCCAATTTGCAGGGGAGCAGTAGAGATCATCCTTGTCAGAGAATTTTAAAACCAACTCAGGAGAAAGAAAGAGCGCAACTGGCCAGTTTTGGCTGGGTAATAGAGGAGGCGGTGGAGAATGCAGGACTAAGAAATCTAGAGGTATGTCCTGTAGTCCTAAGTTCTGCTGTCCCCCCGTGGGAGTTATTGGAGCCTCATGTGGATTTAACTCTTTTGAAGAAAAAGAACTATAATAATAACAATGTAGAGATGTACATCTGGGAGAAGTTTTCTGAGCATCTAGAGATTTATACTGACGCATCAAAAATGGAGGATGGGAGAGTGGGCGTTGCTGTAGTAATCCCTAAATTGGGAATAAACACCTGTAAAAGAACAAGTGATAACTTGGCAGTCTACACAGCAGAGCTGGTGGCTTTGTTATTGGCCATGATATGGATTGAAGAAAATGCGACAGTAGTAACTAAGGTAGTGGTAGCGTCTGATTCCAGTAGTGCGCTGTCAAGTATTAAAAGTTTGGTTTCAGAATCGAGACAGGATTTAGTTTTTGAGATAGCACTAATAATGCAAAGGTTAAAGAGAGCAGGGAAACAAGTGGTGTTATTATGGGTACCAGCGCATATAGGGGTAAGGGGGAATGAGATGGCGGACAGATACGCTAAAAAGGGCGCAAGGAGTGGGGCTCTGGATTTCCCTGTTAGAATAAGCAAGGCAGAAGTGAAAAGTCTTATCAAAGTTAGAATTAAAGAGATGTGGCAGAGAAGCTGGGAGGAGGAGGATAAAGGACGGTTTTATTTTAATGTGCAGCATCAAGTGGGACAAGAGGTAATAGGAGGAGAATTCAGCCGGAGAGAGGAAGACGTGATAACACGACTGAAATTAGGACATACCTACTTGAACGGTACATTAAGTTTAATGGGAAAACATCCGACTGGACAATGTGAGCACTGTGGAGGCAGAGAAACTGTTGAGCATGTCCTTATGGAATGTGTAAGATACAGAAGACCAAGAGAGTTGCTTAAGATCTATGTGAATGGGCACAACAGAACATTTTCTTTAAAAGAAGTATTGAGTGGGTGTAGTTCGGTAGGGGGGGTTAGAGTAGTTTTGCGTTTCCTTCGAAGCGCAGGGTTATTCTTTAGAATATAGAAGACTGAAGGACTGAAGGGGCCGTCCTGGCCCACACTCCATTTCGGAAGGTGGCGGTAATGCACCTCAAGGTTGTTTGCCAACCGCCAATAAACCTCAATAGGAGAAGAAGAAGAAGAAGGGTTTCCGGTGTCATGGTGGCAGCGTAGACAACACGCTCTCCCCAGTACAAAACTTTTCATGTAACTCCTTGGAAATGGGATAAAGCCGGTGCTAACACGAGACAATACTGCCAAAGTGCATATTAATGAGGAAAACGAGACAAAACACTGCTGCGAAGCAAGCCATTATGACGGACTTAAACAAGGAACTTGGCGTGGAGAATTCCGCTCTCGCCAAAGTCATCGAAGAGACTATGGCAAAATTCTTCAAAGAAGCGGACGACAAATCCGAGGCCCGTAGTAACAGATTAGAAAAGCGCATTGAAAGCATGCATTCCATTCTCTGCCGTCATACTGACGAAATCAAAACTTTGCGTGCTGATACAAACATGCTGCAGGAACGTATCACGCAAACTAACAAGCCCCAAAAGTCATTGGAGGCAAAAATCACCGAGATGGAAGACAGATCTCGCAGAGACAACCTTCTTATATTCAACCTTAAGGAGGGAACGGAAGGGCCAAACGCTCGGGCTTACTTGATGGAGAGCTTCCCGAAGTGGTTCCCGGCTCTGGGGGCTGCCCCTCTGGAGATCATGAGGGCGCACCGTCTGGGCCCACCGCGGAGATCCACTGCTTCAGCGGACACTGGCCATAGTCATCGCCCGCGTCCTCTTATCCTGAAGTGCCTGCGCTACACCGAGAGGGACCTGCTGCTGAAGGAGGCTCGCAAACACGCACCTGAAGTCGCCGGGATCCAGTTAAAGTTCGCCGCGGACTACAGCGAACCCACGACAGCCCGCCGTAAATCATGCTACAAAATAATGCATGATGCCCGCACTAAAGGATTCGACGCGTTTCTTCTCTACCCCGCTACAATCAAGCTCCAGCGAAGCAACGAAAGCTATGTCTTCAAGGAGTCCACGGATGCTGAAGAATTCCTTGCGGCTGATAATCGTGACTAGCACAACAATGCAGGGTAAGATTGTCTATCTGATGGGTCCTTTGTTTTTGTTTTCTTTTTTGTACATGAATACGCCAGATGTCTTTTTTCCTTGTTTTTCTATTTTTATTCATTTTCTTTTATGACTTTCCTGGCTATAATAAGACATTGCACGTTGGGACATACGACAAAGCATCCCACCTTTTGTTATTGTAATGGGGAGATGGTCTAAGCTCAGATCATGGTTATCGGAACTGTCTTTTTGGGGGAATGGGTCTTTTTTCTTTGCGTTTTTTCAGGGGGGATTTTGATTTTCTTTCTTTTAATTACTTGCCATTGTAATCCTTTTTTATTTGTTTGTGTGTGTGTGCGTGTGTGTGTGCGTGTCGTGGGGGGGTATTGTCTAGGTATCTTTTTGTTTCTCATGTCCTGTCACATACTACATATATATTATAAATGGATAAAATTAATGTTCTTTCAGCGGGGATAAAATTAATGTTCTTTCAGCGTTTCTGATTTGTCCCACGCTGGATAAAATTAATGTTCTTTCAAAGGTATGAAGGAAGGAAGTCCCCCTTCTCTAGTTTTTGAACAAAACTCTCTGGTCTTATTGCGATCACTGAATATTGACAATTGGAAGGAACAAAATGTGTCCTTGATGTATCCACCCGGAAGTAGGTAATCCTATAATATTTTTCTACCTTCCGGGAAAGAGACATTTTCAGAAAAACTTCACAGTTTTTAAAGGTATACATCCTTTAAAACTGAAATTATTCTGAAAATGTCTATTATATCGATTTCCTCATCATTAGGATTTTCTTTTTATAGAAACAAATTGGTCGAACAACACATGATATGGACAACTAAGGATGCCATTGAGCAAAAATAGACAACTGACCGACACAAAACAGCAGAGTCATATAAGACTACACTGAAAGCCAGACTATCAAAACGGTTATGTTTGACTGCAGAGATATTTACCAACCGTTCACGAACGAAGACTTGTTTCAGGGGGTGAAATGTAAGTGTTCAGATCCAAGCCTGCAGAGTGGGACAACTCAAAACGCGTGCACAGCCGGGGAGCTCTTCACACCCGCGAGAGGGTATAGGTGTGAAATCCCCCTCTGCGCGGAGAACCCCCGCCTCCTCCCCCGCTGCTCCCCGCACGTCTAAAAAAAGAAAAAAAAAAAATAAAAATAAAAAAAAAAAAAAAAAAAAAATAAAAAAAAAAAATTTTGACATGGCGCAGTAGCGGTGAAACAAACATCACAACTAATGGCGCCGGCACACAAACCTAGCTACGTTGGGCTTCCTCGCGGCACAGATGAGAATTCTAACACCTTCGTTCGTCCACACGAGACCAGCGGATCTCTAGGTTCAGTTTTTTCATTTTCACAGCTGCTGTTTAAAATGCAGAATGATGTTTGGGGCATTCGAGGGTCTGGGCACAGGATGTGAGATTACTAACGAGAGGGGGGCTGGCATTGGGGCTGGGGACGTGGAGTGGTTGTAGAAGTTGCCTCTGCCCACTACTGGCCAAGGGGGGCGCTAGAACTACAATCGTTTTCAACCTCATGGATAACACTGAGAAATTTGCATTAAGAGCCATGTTGGTTTCTGTTAATAGCCTGGAAACGTCTGCGCACGTCTCAGTATAAACAGGGCCTTCGAGTAGTACTTCAGGTCCATTAAACTAATTTCTGTTTGTCACGACCGGCTTTTTAGTCTCCAAATCGATCAACCTCACCTGTGGTGGACATGTGGTCAAGCATTTTTCAATGGTCATCTACAGCCCCTAATGGAAAACCAGGTAGCATATTAACGGTCTCTTCACTCCTATAAAGAAAAGAGATTTTACTTTTGGTAAAAATGTTTCATACTGGGGGAAAAATGCAGCATATTTTTTCCTAAGTATTACATTATTCATTGGTTTCTCCCTGGATGAAGAAACTACTTGAGAAACATATGTCTCCTGTTTGTACTTAGACTTTAAAGAACTTATACGGGTTTGTTTTTTTTAAAAAAAATAGTGGATATCAAAATTGCATGACAATGTCCAATTTGAAAGAGATTCCGCAAAAAAAATCCTAGTAATTTATAAAATGAAGCGTGTTTTCATGATTTACGTGTCTATGCTCCTAACACTGTGTGGGTGACGTCATAGCGGTTACGCCCATGCATTGAAAACCATGGATCTATGGCCCTGTCCACACAAGTCAACTAAGCCTAAACGCAAAAATACTTTATCAATCCCTGTGTACGTACCATACGTGGCCGGCGTTTTGGGGGGTGTAAACAACATTTTTGATAACTAGGTCCCAGATGAAAGAATTCAAAACTCCGTATATGCGCCCCGTGTTACTAGACTAACTTCTTGCCTCTCCGCAATGTATCGAGACCTTGCGTCTCGCCCCCGCCTCTTGTTAAAGCACGCAATGCGCCGCACTCAGAAAGAATTTAAATGACAACAACAATGTAGCTTGTTGGTTTGTAATCCAGTGTTGACCCGAACGCAACAGTTCACTCATCGGTGCCGTTCCATACTAATGGTGTACCAACTCGCCCCTCGCCATGTTGTCTGGGTACAAAAGTCCCGCATGCCACGGAAGTTTGGGCTTGATCCGTCTTGTGCGTCACAGCGCCACCAACAGGTCTGGCATAGTTTCACCAAGCGTTTTCCAGGCGTAATTGACTACATTCATATGGTCGCACACATTTACTGAGCTAACTCCGTGTTTAGCAGAAAAGTTTTCGAAATTATAAGCGTTTTGTCTTCGTGTGGATAAGCCTATGCCACAGGTATGCCTTTTCTCTACTCGTCGTCCACTGATGCCCTTCACTATATCTGCCCCGCTCTACTGTGACAATTGCTCACTGTACACATACATTGCCTTTTGAGTGTGAAAAAAGTGTCCGAGGTGGGAATTAACCCAAGTATCTAGATTGACAATGGCCATCAATCACAACCAATGAACTATCTCAGTGACGCGAAAAAATGTCACATTCTAGTAGGTATTCATACTCGCTGTCACACGCCTGTCATCTTGAATATCCGCGAAAAAGAACGAATATCAAATGTAAACAAGTTACAACAGCGGTGAAACGTACCCGCGGTTACTGACGTCACCAAGGGCTGTGAAGTTTGTTTTCGTTTCTAAGGCGTTGCTATGGGTTATTCGTTTGGGGGGATCAGACAAAAAAACAACAACTATTTTGAAAACCTTTTAGTAGTTGTACTCTTTCTATATAGTAATGGTATTAAAACTGTATTCTAATTAAATCAAACCGCGTCATAAGGCTTTAATGTGTTGTTTGGTGTGGGCGTTCGTGCGTGTGTGGGTGTGTGTAGCCTCGACCTCCTGCATCACTGTCCCTGTCAAAGCTCAGATTGATGTTGTCCAGCCTAACATTGCATGTGCCATTTGACAGCAGCCAGAAACGGAGGCATCAATCACTGGCTTCCACATCATCACATTTTAACAGTGTTATTAACATTTTCATATAACAAGAACGCAGACAAGAAACCCATCACCAGTATGAAGAATACAGTACGGGGGTTTGGGATGTATCAGCTCTATACAAATTCTGTTGATGCTAAGTAAATGTAACGTGTATGCTACTAAAAGACAAGATGTTAAAAAGATATCTTATTGAGGGTGTCATCTCTCTTAGGAGAGGTGAAATGGCTCAGTTGTAGACCATTGCCTTTGAGCCTGAAGGTTTGTGGGTTCGAGCCCAGCACGGGACCATGCTTTCCACTGACTCCATCAAATTTTGCCAAATTGGTTCCAGAATGTACCTGACTTGATAAAAAAGAGAAACTGCATTGAAGAACTATAAAAACTAGAAGTCTGAAACGTTACACAGTTGTTGTCAACAAACACATGGAACAAAATTGGCGTTTAAATTTCTTCTTCCAATGAAAAAGAGCTTTTTTTTAGGGCAGTTATACAGGGAATTTTTTTAGGCATGGCTATAAAAAAACAGGTTTTTTTTTTTCCAAACGGCCTAGGAGCAGAGGGAAATAAGTATGACACTACATTAGTTTCCCAGTGTATAGTTTACATAAACTAGGATAGGGCCTAGCTTTTAAAATGATGCCATCACACATGCATGTAGATTGTATGATGTGTTTTTAAATAAGCTAAAGACATTAGGTATGCCAACTTTTTGTGCACGAGCCCAAAACAGAATGTAGGCAGTTTAAGAGGTTTTAAACTCTCCAAACGGTTAATCTTGTCACTTCTATAGATGTCCACCTGTTTCGGATGTTGAACCTTGCCAGGTATTCCAGTGGTAAACGCAAACAATCCAATTTAGCTTGGGCTTTTGAGTTTGTCTTTATCGTTTTTTTTTTTCTCTAACAGTGATTGCATAGTGTTGTTGTAATATAACTTTAGCTTCACTCTTCACAAGATGACTGATGACCCACCGGATTGGACGGCAGAAACAGGAAGAGACACATGGGAAAGGACAAACAATAAAACCTAGCAAAGGTGAGTGGATGCAGTGATCAAGGAGAAAAATATGGAGTAAAAGCAGGTGAAGGTGCAATATAGGATATTATTACGGCTTGATCTAGGACTCAACTCATCATTTGTCAAGAAAGTGCTCTAGATAAAACTATATTTTCCAGGTAGAAACAATAGCACTAATGATAGCATATATACAGTTTACACACACCGGGTAAAATGTGACGCGGACATTTCCACTCACTTTTTCACTTTCTTAGGTGGTTGTATGAAGCTTACACTGTAACTATGGAAACTTTCTGGTCCCTGATTAGAAGTTGTCCTTCATTCAGGTGTGCATCAAATCTATGGACAGCTTGGAGTATTTTGTGATAGTTGTGGAGAAATGTGTTTTATCTTCTTATGAGTGGTAAAACTGCTATTCTACCTCCTGGACCTCTTCTAGGAGTGACGTTAATCTCCACAGATTGCTCAATTATCTTGTACTTATAACTTTCAGTGAACGACATGGGCAGGGTCTCCAGCAACTCTCCGCCACCTAGGTTACATGACTTGTTCCCTCGTATGAGAAATGCTCACCATAATTACAGACAAAGAGAAACTGAGACAGTCATTTTCACTCACTTTAATGTAGTTCCTGCAAAATGTAAGACCATGACTCTTCTTGCCTACCGACTAAAAGCCATGTTCCAGCTTCTTCCTCTGGCACAATATATTGTTTTGTTGGATTCAGAAATCTTGTTTTGCTAACACCAGCTTCTTTCCACAAGTTGTTATCAGTTTGAACAAATCAACTTTAATGGTCCTGCTACATTGTAATGAAACTCTTTGGTGATTGATTTCAGTGTTTTTTTCTGTCCCTTTTTCTGTTTTTCGTGGTGACACATCTGGAAATTTTGGCATCTTTTTTAGATTGGTTTTACTGCAAATGACGATACAAAGTTAGTCGGGAATCTTGAATCTACTTTAAAGTGAGTGAATGACAGGCGGTGTAATCTGAAGGGCTGATATCATTACTTGTTGCCCTGGGATGCTTCTGTTAGTCTTTTGTCAAGGGCAACTGGAGCTAGGTTAGTAGGATCACCCTTTGCATATTGGAGTGAATTAATAAGGCCCATGGAAGTGTCCTTAGAGTCCAAAAAGCACTATATTAAAGCCGATGCAACATTATTTTTAGTTTTATTTCCAATGTGACCTCAAAATTACACACAGCGATGCACTTAACGTTATTCGGCCTACGATGACGTTAGCAAAGCTTTTGAGCGCTCAGTCTACTCCTTTTTTTTTTTTCCTGTCCTAGCCATAGTGCACAGAAAACGTTGACCGGAAAAATAGCGGCATCATAGCAGCATGTAATGTGCTGGTGTTCATTTTCAGATTGTTGCATAGACAGCATGTGGTAAAGGTACATGCCTTTAGTGCACAAAGGGATCCGGTGCTTATACATGTCACTGAATAAGAAAACTCCAACAATTATTAAAAACTCCAAGTGCTTGTTTTCTTGCATGATCTGGAATCCTGTTTTTCTTCTTATATGATCTGTTTTATTTTCTCTAAGGTGATCAGACTAAATTGGTTAACTCATTTGATTGGCATATCTTTAGAATGAATGGTGGAATGGCAGCCTTTAAAACCACAACTGTAAACACAAGTCTGATAAACAAATACTTCAAAACAACATGGAGCTCTGCACACTATAATTTCATTCTTACTTCAAGAAACGAAGCTTTGCCTCCACAGGTACTGAGTCGTGTGGGCTGACCACGAGGGCTATAGTTTAGAGGGACCAGGGTTTATTCATTTCAATTTGTAAAGGTAGCTGTCTCCCAATTTGTGCGTACTGCCTGGTTTTAAATGTTTATATCAAATGTTAGCTATGAAGAATAATGTCATACATTGCTATGTCTTATTTTTCTAACATTTTCTGTTTCTCCTCTTTCTTTTCTACTGCCATTCTTCTGACGTTCCATGTGGATTCTCCTGAAGGTAAAACCTGAATATCCTTTTTTTTCATATAACGCCATATGCATTTTGTTGGATTACGTTGTAATCAAAACAATGTTTGGTACTGATGTAGCAGTATTTGCCTTTAATAAAAACATGGACCCTTGCTTCGGGATATGTGCTAGGTCTGGGTAACCGTCTGGTCCAAATCCCTCATCTCTCACTTTCCCTAAGTGCGTAGGAACCTAGAGTTGCGTTACGCTCTTATGTTCTCCAGAGTCTCATAGTGAACGACAAGTTTTAAACTAGTCATATACTTTCTTGTTAACCTTGTGTTTACATTAGGTATGACCCGAGTGTCCAGTTATGAAGTATGGAAAGTCTGGGGGTTGGGAAGAATACAATTTTGGCTCAACTCTGCCAGGATTTATTTTAACGAACTTTTCATACATAGCTGAAAATGTCACTTTGTCACTTTACTTTATCTACTTATATCCGTTAGCACGATGTTAAATGTAATACTACAGTACTACTACTTACATAATAATATTTTTGACTGGTACTGAAGGCCTTGTCCACATCTACAGCTTGTTAGGTTAGTCTATGTAAACATAGCTACTACTTTATTTGTAATAATTTGTGGTGCTCCCTGTGTGCTCTTACGAATGTCCTAGAGCTGCAACATAGAATTTCCCCATGTGGGGATGGACGAATAAAGGAATTCCGTATCTGATCTTTATCTTATAAATTTTTTTTTTTTCTGTTGAGGCAGGACTGCTGAACACTGAACATGACATTTTACATGGGCCCGTTGATCTTAAGTCAGAAAAGAAGTGAAAGATCGATAATTTAATGTGACAGGAGCTGTGTTTTGGGGTGACTAAACCAAGTCTCCTGGGTTAGAACTTGAGAACACTGGCTGAAGTCTGGTTTTTTATTAAGGTTTTTTCTTGAGGCAGTAAGTACATATAGGGCCTCAGGCTTACCCATTCAAAGTCTTGTGTGGAATTAAATTACTAGATTACAGTATAGGGAACAGAACTGACAGAACACATTATATTTTCTGTTTTTATTTTAAAGCTTTATTTAGATCCTGAACATACATATTCGCACATATTGGTAATAAATCAGTTAATGTGTTAGGTTGAAATGGCAACATAGCATATTTCAGATGTTCCCCTTAAACGGAGAGCTAAACCAATCATATAACTGAAATCCGCTAGACAAGTCCTTGTTGTCTGCCTAAACATTACAGGGTGTGTGTTGTCTATGCGACAACAAATTATAAGAAAGGAGGAGTGATTCATTGACGAACATTTGCATTTGTTCTTCAATACAGCTCATTTGCTCAAATCAATGGGAGGTGGACAGCCCATGTAGACAAACTTGCTTTTCACATTTTTAGAATATTGGCAGAGGCGCACTGCCCTTTCTCACCTTTTACATTTTGTTGTTATTTCTTTTGTATGTGTTTGAGAATGTAACTTACCAAAAAATGACAGATCAGATCACACATGGATACATAATTTGATCCACACTTTACACGTGGCATCTGATCTTGGATGCTTTATGCCTGCTTCCACAGCAATAAGGCAAAAGCATTATTTTCTAACAGAAAAATTCAGTAATACCGAAGCAGCTGGGAAGTAAAGGCCTCCTTTCATTCGTGCTATGGTAGTTGTATCGAAAGTATTTTTTCTACTTGCTCCTTTACATTTGCATTGGTTTCATAACGGATTTTGGTCCCATCATACTAAATGTCAGTTAAACAAATTTGCACCGATCGGCACAGTCGTTGCTGGGTAACACCACTGTGTAAACAGTAAGTGTTGGTTTTAAAATTGTTTATCAACAATGACCTATTCTCAGTATCAGCACATTAGACCATGGTGTTTCAGCTCAGTCATGTTAACCTCAGCTATCTTCCTCAGCCTTGTAACACATACCATGCGATTACGGCATGAAAGTAGGTGGGAAACGTAGATTTAACGTTAAAAGGCTTCTTTCACAGCCGGATGAGGCCTGGTGTTGGTGCTTGTGGTGAGTGCCTGTTGCTGTCTTTGCCCACTGGGCCTGTCCGTGCTAGACCTAGAAGAGCATGTCTTGAGTTCGCCTCCCGGTGACCTCTGTTTTGCACTCTTTAAAAAAAATAAATATACAAAAAATAACATACACCACACATACACTTGTACAAGTACGTTGGTCCTCCTCTGCCATGCAATCATCATCAAGATTGTGGGGCCACTGAGCCCCAGAAAGGGCCTGATTAAGGATCATTACATTTTCAGCCACTATAGAGCTCCAGGTTTTGGTTAGTTGAAACGTCACATGTTATACGTTATTAATTCCTTTATTATCCGATAAAGAATATAGTGTGCTAATTTCTTTTCCAAAATTAACGATTATCTTTATACTGCCTGAGGCAGAACTTTTAATTAATTCCCTTTTCAGTTCCATGCATTGTAAATATACTTTTTTCTGTGTTCGTATATTTACAATGCATGGAACTGAAAGGAATTAATTAAGTTCGCCTCTGGCGTTAGAAAGAAATCGTTAATTGTTTAAAGAATTAGCAAACATATATTCTTTATCCATGATAGAATTGATTTTATAACGTATACTTGTGAGTTTTCACTAACCAAAACCGGAGACTTATAGTCGGCTGAAAATGTAAATGACCTTAAATCAACCCTTTCTGGGGCTCAGTGGCCCACCAATTCTTGATGATCGCTATTGGCATGGCAGAGAGACCAACGTTACTTGTACAAGTGTTTGTGTGTGTATTTTTTTTTGTGTATATATTTTTTTAAAGAGTGCAAAAGAGGCACAGGAGGCGCACTAAGTCATGTCTCTGGTCTTAGCTCGGACAGGCCCAGGTGGCAAAGACCCAGCAACCTGGCACTCACACACAAGCACCAACCCAGCCTTGCATCCCGGCTGGTGATGTAGCTCTTACCGTTAAAATCTACGATTCCGCCTCCCGCACTTTTGGTCTTGAGGTTTGTGTAAAGGCTGAGGAAGGATAGCTGAGGAAACTTGACCTGATAACACTTGTTCGGTATATGTGCAGATACTGAGAAAAGGTCAGTGTTGTGAAACTATTAAACCAACAATACTTGTTACACAGTGGTGTACCAGCAACGACTGTGACATTGGTGCAATTAGTGTTTAACTTACATTTAGTAGGATGGGACCAACCGTATGACACAATGCAAATGTATGGAGCCAAGGTATGAAAACATACTTTCGATAACAACCTTCCATAGCACAATGAAAAGGCTTTATCCAGCTGCATTGTATTGATTTCTTCTGTTAGAAAATT
Source organism: Knipowitschia caucasica (assembly GCA_964034765.1). NCBI lineage: Eukaryota > Metazoa > Chordata > Actinopteri > Gobiiformes > Gobiidae > Knipowitschia > Knipowitschia caucasica. The sequence goes on along the minus strand of OZ035828.1, from coordinate 30,144,721 downwards.
AATGCTTTGCCCTTATGTTTTGTGGAGCAGCTTAAGCATCCAGATCAGATGCTCGTGTAAAGTGGTGGATCAAATTATTATCCATGGCTGATCTGATGCTGTCATCTTTTTTTTTTTTTGTAAGTGACATCAAACACATAAGAAAAGAACATAACAACAAATATGTTAATAGGAGATGGAGTGCCGCATCTGCCAATATTCTAATTGAAAAGCGCCAATTTGTCCTACATCGGGCGGTCCACCCCCATTGAGTTGAGCATAAGAGCTGATACAGAAACAAATGCAAATGTTCCGTCAATGAATCACTCCTCATTTCTTTTAATTTGGTGATAGATAGACCACTAGCACACCCTGTATTGTAGTATGCAGACAATGGACTTGTCACAACGCAGGAGATCAGTTATATGATTGGGTTAGCTCTTTAAGGGCTCATCTGAAATAAGCTAATTTGCCCATTTCAACCAACACATTAACTGAGTTAGTTAACAATATGTGAGAATATGTATGTTCCTGGTTTAAAAAAAGCTTATATAAAAAGAAATATATAGTGTTCTGTCAGTCTGTTCCCTATACTGTAATCTAGTATTATCATTCCACCAGAACTTAGATTGGGTGAACCTGAAGGGCGTATTTAATGTCTGCCCTCTGAAAAACCTAATAAAAAAACCAGACTTCAAGCCAGTGTTCTCATGATTCTTTCCCAGGAAGGACTTGTTGTGGGGGCCCACCCCAAACCACAAGCTCCTGTCACATTAAATTATCTACTTTCTTCTTTTTTGATTAAGGATCAAGGGCATGTTATATGTCCATGTTCAGATGTTTCACAGTCTCATCAACAGAAAAAAAAATTTATTAGATAAGATAAGATAAGAATTCCTTTATTCGTCCACAGTGGGGAAATCGATGAAGCAGCATTATAGGACCAAGTAGGTAGAGCACACTAGGGAGCACACACAATATATACAAGATAAGTAGTACCTATGTTTCTTAGGCTAACTAACAAGCTGTAGACTGCTGAAAGGCTCAATACCAGTCAAATATATATATGTAGTAGTATTACTGTAGTAACTGTACATGTAAATAGTGCAGGATAATAAGTAGATAAAGTAAAGTGACAAGTGACTTTTCATCTATGGAGAATAGTTGTTTAAAAAAAATCCGGGCAGAGTTGAGCCAATTATTGTATTTCTTCCCCAACACGACAGACTTTTCCATATTTCTAACTGGACACTCGGTCATACATATATGTAAACACTAGGTAACAAGAAACGTATATGACTAGTTTAAACGTGGGTCGTCAAGCTATGAGACACTGGAAGAACATAATAGCGTAAGAACTCTCATGTTCTTACGCGCGTTTGAAAGTGAGAATGAGGGTTTGGTCCAGACATTACCATCCCTTAGCAAATAATCCCGATGCAGGTCATGGTGTTGTATTAAAAGGCCAAAGACGGCTAACAACAGTGACCAACATTGTTTTGATTACAACAGTAATCCAAAAATGCTAGGGCCGTTTTATAAAGAGAAAATAAATGGATATCAGTTTGTTTACCTTAAAAGGAGAATCCTCATGGAACGTCAGAAGAAGCATAGAAAAGAAACGAGGCAGAATCAGAAACATTTAAAAATAAGACATAGCTATGTATGACATAGCTTCATAGCAAACATTTGATATAACACATTTTAAACCAGGCAGTATACCTACGTGGAGACAGTAACTTTAAAAAGAAATGAAAATAAACCCCTGGTCCTTAAACTATCCCCTTGTGTCAGCACCAACAACTCAGTACCGGTGAGGAGTGGCAGTCTTCTCTGAAGAAGAATGAAATTATAGTGTGCGAGCGCCATGTTGATTTGATGTATTTGTTTATCAGATTGTGTTTTACTGTTGGTGGGTTTTAGGCTGCCATTCCACATTCATTCTAAAGATATGCAATCAAATGAGTTACACATTTTTCTGGATCACTTAAGAAAAATAAAACAAACATATTAAAGAATAACAGGATCCAATCTATGCAAGAAACAAGCCACTTGGAGTTTTTAATATTGTTGTAGTATCTTATCTTGACATTTATAAGCCGGGAGCCCTTGTGCACTAAAGTGCATGAGACTTGTGACACCTGCTGTCTATGCTAACAATCCTTAAAAGGTACACCAGCACATGACATGCTGCTACTGTAATGCCGCTATTTTTCCGGGCAACGGTTGTGCCACTATGGCTTTACATGGAAAAAAGGAGTAGAATGAGCGCCTAAAAGCGTTGCTACCGACATAGGGCCGACATAACGTTTACGGGCTTCTCTGTTGTGAAATTTGAGGTCCACACTTGGAACATAATACTAAAATATTGCAGCCGGTGAATGTAGTGCGTTTGACTCTCAAGACACTTCACATGGCCTTATTAATTCACTCCATATGCAAAGGTGGATACACTACTAAACTAGCTCCAGTTTGCCCTTGAAAGACCTCACAGAAGCGAGGCAACAAGTACATGTTATCAGCCCCTCAGTTCCCGCCTGTCATTCACTCACTGTTAATGTAATTCAGATTCCGAATAATTTGTTTCTGTCTTTTGCCAGTAAAACCAATCTGAAAAAGATTTCAAAAGTTCCCGTGTGCACCAGAAAAAAAGAAAAATACAAGAAAAAAACACTGAAACAATCAACCAAAGATTTCATTACAAGCAGGACCATTATATGTGATTTGTTCATACTGATGAACAACTTGAGGGTAAGAAGCTGTTAGTAGACAAAGATTTCCTGAAATCCCAACAAACTTTATATTGTGCCAGAGGAAAAGCTGGTAACATGGCTTTTACAGGTTGGCCATATGAGGCATGAGTTCTTACATTTGCAGAACTACATTAATGTGAGTGCATGACTTGTCCAGTTTCCTCTTGGGGGGCTTAATTATGGTTAGCATTTCTATCCGGGGAACAAGTCATGTACATTATGTGGCGGAGAGTTGCTGAGATGCCCTGTACCGTTACTGAACAGTTTGGAACGTACAAATAATTGAGGCCAACCTGTGGAATTATATGTACTATTCAATAGAAAGTGGTCCAGGAAGGAAGAATAGCCATTTTTACCATCATAGAAGATAAAACACTTTCGCCACAACTATCACAAAATACTCCAAGCTGTCATAGATTTTGATGACTGAAGAAGGAAACTTCTAATCAGGTCGAAAGTTACATATTCTGGGAGAAATGGCGTCATACAACCACTAATAACGTGAAAAAGTGAGGAAAATGGTCCGCGTCACCATTTCTGACCCGGGTGTGTAAACTGTATATAGTGCTATCAGTTTTGTCTATTGTTTCGACCGGGGATTATAGAGTTGTATCTTGAGCACTTTATTGACAAATTGATGAGTTGTGATCATATCAAGCACGTAATATATCCTAATTGCACCTCACCTGCTTTTACTCCCATATTTATGCTCCGTGCTCATCGGGCATCTATCACCTTTGCTAGGTTTTATGTTGGCCTTGCCCAGTGTCTCTTCTGTGTCGCGTCCAAATGGGTGTCATCAGTCTTGTGAAGATGGGAAGCGAATGTAATTATTCACAACCAAGCAATTCACTGTGAGGAAAAAAAAAAGTAAAGAATACTCAACAGCCCAAGCTCAAATTTGGGATTGTTCGTTTACCACTGAATACCTGTCATGGTTCAACATCCTGAACAGGTTACTTCTATGGAAGGAACAAGATTTTAACAGGTTGGAGGAGTTAAAACCTCTTAAACTCCTACATCTTTTTGGCTCGTGCACAAAAGTTTGCATACCCTAATGTCTTTTGCTTATTAAAAAATAAACACGATCTTACATCTCACATGCTTGAGTGATGCATCATTGTAAAGCTAGGCCCTTCTAGTTTAGGTTAATATTACTCGGAAATATGTATGGCTTTCTTATTTCAGCTCTGCATCCTTTGGAAGGTTTGGAAAAAAACCTGTTTTTTTTAGCCTGCCTAAATAAATTCAATGGATTAATGCCTAAAAAAGCCTTTTTCCATTGAAGAATGAAAAGTTTAAACGCCAATTTGTTCATTGTGTGGTTGACATCAACGTGTAAATATCAGACTTCTAAGTTTTAGAGTTTTCATGCAGGCTCTTTTTTATCAGTAGTACCAATCGGAACCATTTTGGCAAAATTTGTGAGTCAGTGGAGAAGGTCCGTGATGGGCTCGAACCCACCAGCCTTCCAGGCCAAAGGCCAATGGTCTACCAACTGAGGCCACTTTCACCTCTCCTAATGGAAGAGATGACCACCCCCAATCAGATATCTTTTCTCATCTTGTCTTAGAGCAATAACTGTTTTAAATTACTTACACAACAGACATTTGTATTGAGCTGATTCATCCCAAACCCGACTGTTTCTTCATACTGGTGATAGGGTTTTCTTGTGCGTCTTGTTATAATTGGAAAATGTGCAACTACACTGTTAAAAATGTGATGATGTGAAAGACGGTGCTGATGACCTCCGTTTACTGGCTGCTGTCAAAATGGACAGCACTGTTAGCTGGACAACATCAAGCTGAGCGACAGACTGTGAGCAGAGGAAGAGCCGCTACCACACTCACACACACGCAAGAACCCACACACCCAAACACTCATTAAAAGACCTGATGAATCGGGGTTTTGTTTATTTAGAAAATACAGTTTTAATACCATTTTTATTTAGAAGAGAACTACGAAGGTTTCAATATCAGTTGTTGTTTTTTTTTGTACTGATCCCCCCAAATCGAAATAACCCCTTAGCAACGCCCTTAGGGAAACGGAAAAACTTTCACAGCCCTTGGTGACGTCAGTAACGGGTACGTTGTCAACGCTGTAACGTGTTTTACAATTGGATATGCGTTCTTTTTTCGCGATAAATCAAGAGGACAAGGCCTAGGTACAGCGAGTATGAATTAACACTATATGTGACAGTTCGCTGTCACTGAGATAGTATCAGTGGTTGTGTGAAGGATTGTCAATCTAGATTACTGGGTTCAATTCCCATCCTCGGACACTTTTTCACACTCAAAACGCAATTGGATGTGTATGACAATTGTCCACCTGAAGAGGGCAGTATTGTGTGGGCATCAGTGGAGAGAAAGAGACAAGGCATTCCTGTGGCTTAGGCTAGTATCCACACGAAACAAACCGCGTTATAATTTTCAGAAACTTTTTCTGTATCACGAGTTAGCTCAGTAAATGTGTGGCGTCCATATGAAAGGTAGTCAATACGCCTGAAAACGCTGTGAAACAATGACCAACTGTTGGTGCGATGTGACGCATGTCGGGATCAAGCCCAAACTTCAGTGGGCATGCCGAATTTTTTGTAAAACCAGACAACATGCGAGTGGGCGAGCTGGTACAACATTATATTGACGACGATGAGGTTGAACTGTTCGTCGGGTCTACAGCTGGATTACAAAACAAAAAAACATCAATCTACATGTTGTTGTCATTATTATTCTGAGTGCGGCGCATTCGTGCTGGATAACAAGAGGCGGGGCGATGACGCAAGCGTCTCAGATACTTCGCGGAGAGGCCATAACACGAGCGCATATACGGAGTTTTTAAATGCTTTCCACCTGGACCTAGTTTCAAAAATGTTCAGTGTACACCCCCCCAAACGCCGCGCTCTGTATGGACGATACACTGGTTTGATAAAGTATTTTTTGCGTTTAGGCCTGAGCTTGACTTCGTGTGGACAGGGCCATAATACCATGGTTTTCAATGCATGGGGCGGAACCCCTATGACGTCACACACAGGTAGAGCTTAGACAACTTAATTTCATGAAAAACACGTTCTTTTTTATAAAATAAGGATTTTTTTTGCCGGAATCTCTGTCAAATTGACATTGCATGCATGTTTGATATCCACGATTTTTTTAAAAAAAACCCGTCAGAAGGTCTTTAATTCTAAGTACAAACAGTAGACCTATTTTCTCAGTATTTCTGCAATCCAGAACCATATGAATATTGTCAGACTTAGGAAAAAAATATGCGCATTCCCTGGTATGAAACTTTCTTTACCAAAAGATATAATATTTTCTCGCTAGGAGTGGAAGAGACCGTAAGGAGGCCGACTGTATATCATAGGGCTGTAGATGACCATAGAAGATTCTTGACCACATTTCCCCACAGAGTGAGGTGAATCCGATTTGGTTACTAAAAAGGCGGCCGTGACAAAAGTAAATTAGTTGAATGGACCTAAGTACTACTCGAAGGCCCTGTTTATACTGAGACGCTGCGCAGACGTTCCAGGCTATTAACAGAAACAACCGGCTCACTAATGCAAATTTCTCAGTGTTTCACATGAGGTTGCAAACGATGTAGTTCTAGCGCCCGGCCAGTAATGGGCCAGAGAAACTTTACGAACACTCACACGACCCCAGCCCATGCCCAGCCCCGCTCTCGGTAGTTTACTCACTTCCGGGCCAGACCCCTCATAATGCACCAACATCATTCTCAGTTTAACAGCAGCCTGTGAAAAGAAAACTGAACCTAGAGCTTCGCGTGGTCTCGTTTGTACGAACGAGAGGTGTAGAATTATCCCTGTTGCCGCGCTGGAAGCCCACTTAGCTGGTTTGTGTGCGGCGGCCGCATTTTTGTTGTGGTTGTTCTCCCATACTGCGCATGTCCCAATTTTACGTGCGGGGAGCAGCGGGGAGGCGGGGTCAACAGAGGGGAATTTCACAGCCTATTCCCCTCTCGCGGTGTGAAAGAGCTCCCCGCTGTGCAGTCCTCGTTTCTGAGTTTCCCACTCAGCAGGCTGGATCCTGAACACGTTACATGTCACCCCCCTGAAACACAGTCTTCGTGTGAACGGTGGTAGAAAAACCGACATCCAACTATACCGGTTTTTACTGCCACATGCTCCGTGTAAACTCAGCTAAGCTATCCAAAACTACTAAAGCATGATGATAGCAAGGTTCGCTTAAAAAATTGTGATAATGTTTTGTTTGCCTTATAGTATGATGGTGATTCCGCCCTCTCGAGTTTCATGAACAAACTCACTGGTCTTATTGCATCACCTGAATGCTTGAACAATGGAAGAAATATTGTCCTTGATTATCCACCCGGAAATGTAAGAAAATCCTATATAATTTTCTTACTTCCGGAAATAACATTTTCAGTATGCTAGAAAACTTCAAGTTTAAAGGTATACAATCCTTTAAAATGATATATTCTGAAAATGTCCTATATATCGATTCTCATCTTTTATATTGTCCTTTTTTATTGATTACAAAAGGCAACAACACAGGATATGACAACTTAGGATGCCATTGTGCAAATAATAGACAACTATTACCGACACAAAACCAGCATAGTTCATAAAAGACTACACTGAAAGCCTGGACTATCAAAAACTGTTTATGTTTGACCTAAGATTTTGACCAACCGATCACACGAAGACTGTGTTTTCAGGTTGGGTGAAAATGTAAGTGTTCAGATCCAGCCTGCAGAGTGGGACAAACTCAGAAACGCTGCTCAGCGGGAGCTCTTTCACACACGCGGAGGGGAATAGGTTGTGAAATCCCCCTCTGCTCTGACCCCCGAGCCTCCCCGCTGCTCCCCGCACGTTAATTTGGACAGCGCAGTAGGCCGGAGAGCAAACATCTACAAACAATAGCGCCGCCACCACAAACTACTACTTGGATTCCAGCGCGGCAACATAGGATAATGCTACTACACCTTCGTTCGTGCCAAACAGACCACGCGAAGCTCTTGGTTCCTGTTTTCATTGTCACAATAGCGCTGTTAAAATGCAGAATGATGTTGGAGGCATTCGAGGGTCTGGCAACAAGGAAGTGAGTTTACTACTCAACCGAGAGGGGGGCTGGGCAGGGGCGAGGGGTCGTGGGTAGAGGTGTGTAAAGTTTCTCTGCCCCGCAAAACTACTGCCGATGCTGCGCGAGAAGCTACATCTATTTTCCCAACCTCAGTTGAACACTGAGATATTTGCCCATTAGGAGCCAGGGAAGGTTTTTCTGTTAATAGCCTGGAAACGTCTGCGCAGCCGTCTCACTAGAAACTGTGCCTTCGAGTAGTACTTCAGGTCCATTCAACTGAATTTCTTTTGTCACGCCCCGCTTTTAGTCTCCAAAAAGTTTCGATCATCCTCACTCTGTGGTGGACATTGGTCAAGATTTCTAAGGTCTTCTACAGCCCTAATGTAAACAGTAAGCATAATACGCTCTTCCACTCCTAGAAGAAAAATATTTTTAACTTTTGGTAAAGAAAGTTTCATACAGGAATCGCAAGCATATTTGTTTCCTAAGTATGACATTATTCATTGGTTCCTGGATTGAGAAACTACTTGAGAAAGATAGTCCTCACCTGTTTTGTACTTAGACATTAAAGACCTAGACGGTTTTTTTTTAAAAAAATAGTGGATATCAAAATGCATGACATTGTCAATTTGAAAGCGATTTCCGGCAAAAAAAATCACCTATATTTTATAAAAAGATACGTGTGGTTCATGAATTTAATTTTGTCTATGCCTTACCTGTGTGTGACGTCATAAGCGGGTGTTAAGCCCTGCATTGAAAACCATGGATCTATGGCCACTGTCCACACGAAGTCATGCTCAGCCTCAATAAACGCAAAATACTTTATCAATCCAGTGTATCGTCCATGACAGGCCGGAAGGCCGCGTTTTGGGGGGTGTAAACAACATTTTTGAAACTATGTCCCGAAGAGGAAAGATTTGCCAGAAACTAAGTGAAACTCCGTATATCCGCTGCCGTGTTACTCTGCCTCTCCGCATGTATCTGAGACGCTGCGTCATCGCCCCGCCTCTTGTTAAAGCACGCATGCGCCGCACTCAGAAAAATAATGACAACAACAATGTAGCTGTGTTGGTTTTGTAATCCAGTGTGACCCGAAGCAACAGTTCAACCTCATCGTCCGTCCATACTAATGTTGTACCATCTCGCCCACTCGCCAGGGTTCTGTTACAAATTCCGCGCATCGCACACGAAGTTTGGGCTTGATCCCGTCATTGCGTCCACAGCGCCAACCAACAGGTCTGCATAGTTTCACAAGCGTTTTCCAGGCGTATTGACTACAATCATATGGACGCACACATTTACGGAGCTAACTCCGTGTTTACAGAATAAGTTTCTGAAATGATAAGCGTTTGTCTTCGTGTGGATAATAGCCATGGCCACAGGAAATGCCTTTGCTCTCTTCTCAAGCAAACTGAAGCTCCCAACACAATACGCCCTCAACAGTGACAATGCTCACGGTACACATACAGTTCCGTTTTGAGTGTGAAAATGTGATGGTCCGAGGTGGGGAATTGAACCCAAGTATCTAGATTGAGCATCCAACAACACACCACTGAAGCTATCTCAGTGACAGCGAAATGTCACATTCTAGTAGTTTATTCCTACTCACGCGGACACGGACGGCCTTGTCATCTTGAATAACCGCGAAAAATGAACGAATTTCAAATTGTTAACAATTGTACAAACAGCGTTGAAACTACCCTTTCCTGACGTCACCAGAGGGCTGTGAAGTTTTATTTCGTTTCTAAGGCGTTGCTATGGGGTTATTCGATTTTGGGGATCAGAACAAAAAAAACAACAACGATTTTGAAATCATTTAGTAGTTCTCTTCTAAATAAAATGGATAAATACTGGTTTTCTAAATAAATCAAACCCGTCATAAGGTCTTTTTAATGTTGTTTGGGTGTGTGCGTTCGTGCGTGTGTGTGTGGTGTTGCGGCTCTTCCTCCTGCACACTGTCCTGTCAGCTCAGATTGATGTTTGTCAGGCCTAACATTGCATGTCCATAACTTGACAGCAGCCAGTAAACGGCAGGGCATCATCCCAGTCTGTCCACATTTCATCACATGTGTAACATGTATTGCACATTTTCAATTTAGCAGAACGCACAAGAAACCCATCGCAAGTATGAAGAATCAGTACGGGTTTGAGGATGTATCAGCTCTATACAACTGTCTGTTGAGTGCCTAAGTAAATGTAACTGTTATTGCTCATAAAGACAAATGAAGAAAAGATATCTTATTGAGGGTGGTCAATCCTTCTTAGAAGGTGAAAGTGGCTCATTGGTAGACCATTTGCGGCTTTTGAGCCTGAAGGTGTGGGTTCGAGCCCCAGCACGACCTTCTCCACTGACTCTTCACATATTTTGCCAAATTTGGTGTCCGAAGGGTCGCAGACTTGATAAAAGAGATAACTGCATGAAAACTATAAAACTAGAAGTCTGAGAACTTTACACCGTTTTTGTCGAACAACACAATGAACAAATTGGGCGTTAAAAATGTTCTTCTTCCAATGAAAAAGGCTTTTTTTAGGGCATATTATACATTGAATTTTTTAGCAAGTCTAAAAATACAGTTTTTTTCCAAACATCAGATGCGATTGAAATTAGAATGAACATACTGTATTTCAGTGTATATTTACATAAACGAGATGGGCCTAGCCTGAAAAAGATGCATCACACAAGCATTGAGATTTAAGATTTGTTTTTAATATAAGCAAAGACATTTAGGGGTATGCCAAACTTTTGTGCACGAGCCGAAAACAGATGTAGGTTCAGAGGTTTTAACGTCTCCAAACTGTTAATCCTTTGTTCTGTCTATAGAAGTCCACCGGTGTTCTGGATGTTGAACCTTGCCTGTATTCAGTGGTAAACCCGCAAACAATCCAATTTGAGCTTGGCTTTTGTGTTGTCCTTACTTTTTTTTTTCTCACAGTGATTGGCTTTGTGTTGTGTATATACATTAGCTTCACTTCTTCCAAACTGATGACAAAACACCATTGACGCAGACACAGAAGAGACACCATGGGAAGGACAAACAATTAAAACCTAGCAAAGGTGATGATGTCATATGATGCAAGGAGAAGAAATATGGGATAAAAGCGTGAAGGTGCAAATATAGGATATTATAGCGATCTTGAAACTAAGACTCTACTCTTCAATTTGTCAATAAAGTGCTCTCAAGGATTAAACTATATTGTCCATGTAGAAACAAGAGCTCAAATGATAGCATATATACAGTTTTACACACCCGGCTAGAAATGGGGAAGCGGACATTTTCACGTCACTTTTTCAATTCTAGTGGTTGAATGAAGCCATTTACACATAACTATGTAACTTTCTGACCCTGATTTGAAGTTTTCCTTCATTCAGTCATCTAAAATCTATGACGAGCTTGGAGTATTTTGTGATAGTTGTGGAGAATGTGTTTTATCTTCTATGATGGTAAAACTTGGCTATTCTTGTTCCTCCTGGACCACTTTCTATGAATAGGTTACATTTAATCTCCACAGAGGGCTCTATTATCTTTTACGTTAAAACTGTTCTTAGACAGTACAGGGCATCGCGCAACTCTCACTCTCCGCCACCTAAGTACATGACTGTGTTTCCCAGGATTGAAATGCTAACGCATAAGTATCTGACAAAAGGAAACTGAAAAGTCATTCCACTCACTTTAATGTAGTTCTGCAAATTGTAAGAACTCATTGACTCTTCTGGCCAACCTGTATAAGCCATGTTCCAGCTTTCTTCCCTCTGCACAATATATGTGTTTGTTGGATTTCATGAAATCTTGTTTGCTGAACGCTTCTGTTCCACAAGTTGTTATCAGGTTGGAACAAATCAACATTTTAAATTATGTGTCCTGCACTTGTAATGAAACTCTTGTTTGAATTGATTTCAACAGGTTTTTCTTGTGACTTTTTCTTTTTTTCCGGGTGGCAACACAGGAACTTTTGCATCTTGTTCAGATTGGATTTACTTGCAAATGACAGATACAATTATTCGAAATCTGAATCTACATTAAAGTGAGTGAATACAGCTGAATCTGAGGGGCATTATAGCAGGTACTTGTTGGCCGGTCCCGCTCTGTGATCTTTCCAATGGCAACTGGAGCTAGGTAGAAGTAGTGTATCACCTTTGCATAGGAGTGAATTATATAAGTGCCATGTGAAGTGTCCTTGAAGAGTCCAAAAAGCACTATATTAAACCGATGCAATTTTTTAGTAGTATTATTTCCAAGTGTGACCATCAAATTACACCCAGCGATCTCGTAACGTAAAGTCGGCCTAATGTCGGTAGAAAAAGCTTTAGGCGCCTCATTCTACTCCTTGTTTCCTGTCTAGCCCCATATTGCACAACGTATGACCGGAAAAATAAGCGCATTCATAGTCAGCAGGTAGTGTGCTGGTGTACATTTTCCAAGGATTTTTGCATTAGACAGCAGGTGTAAAGTCTACATCTTTTTGCACAAAGGGATCCGGGCTTATAAATGTCAACGAAGAGAAAACTCCAACAATATTTAAAAACTCCAAGTGCTTGTTTCTTGCATGATCCCTGGAATCCCGTTGTTCTTCTTCTTATATGTTTCTGTTTATATTTTTCGTCTAAGTGATCAGAATAAATGTGTAACTCATGTTGATTGCATATCTTTAGAAATGAATGTGGTAATGGCAGGCCTTAAACCACAAACTGTAAACACAATCCTGATAACAAATACATCAAAACAACATGGATCTCTGCAACTATAATTCATTCTTCTTTCAGAGAAGACTGCTTCCTCCACAGGTACTGAGTTCGTTTGTGCTAAGACTCCAGGGCTTTAGTTTAAGGACCAGGTTTATTTTCATTTCATTTTTTAAAGTAACTGGTCTCCAAGTTTTGAATACTGCATGTTAAAAATGTTTAGTATCAAATGTTGCTATGTAGAATATGTCATAATCATTGCAGACTTTATTGTTTTTCTAAACATGTTTCTGTTTCTCCTCTTTGTCTTTCTACTGCCTACTTCTGACGTTTTCCATGTGATTCTCCTTTTAAGGGTGAAAACTGATATCCATCTTTTTTCATATAAACGGCCATAAGCATTTTTTGGATTACTGTAGTAATCAAAACAATGTTGGTCACTGATGTAGCATTATTTGGCCGTTGTATACAGAACATGACCTCATCGGATATTTGCTATGACGTGTAACGCTGGACCAAACACCTCTCACTCTCTTTCATAAGAGCGTAAGAAACATAGAGTTTTCTTACGCTCTTATGTTTTCTACCGCGTGTCTCATAGTGAACTACACGTTTAAACTAGTCATATACTTTCATGGTTACCTTTTGTTACATAAGTGTAGACCAGAGTTCCAGTTAGAAATAGGAAGACTGTGTGTTGGGGAAAGAATACATATTGGCTCATCGCTGCCAGATTTATTTTTAACGAACTTTTCATCCATATATGAAAATCACTTTGGTCACTTAACTTTATCTACTTGCTTATTATCCGGCACTATTTAACTGTACAAGCTACTACAGGACTACACTACATATTATATATTGTTGACTGGGATTGAAGCATTTTCAGCTGCTACAGTATTTATGTTAGCTAAGAAACATAGCTGCTACATATTTGTATACTTTTGTGTTTGCTCCCTGTGTGCGCTTACTACTGTACTATATGCTGCAAACATCCGAAATTTCCCACTGTGGGGACGAATAAAGGAGATTTCTTAGCTTTTCTTATCCTTATAAGATTTTTTTTTCTGTTGATGCAACTGCTGAAAACATCTGAAACATAACATATAACATGGCCCTTTATCTTAATCACAAAAGAAGGAAAAGATAGATAATTTAATGTGACAGGAATGTGGTTTGGGGTGGACTAACAAGTCCTCCTGGGAAGAACAAGAGAACACGCTGAAGTCTGGTTTTTTATAAGGATTTTCAGAGGGCAGACATAAATAAGGCACGCAGCTTACCCAATCTATAGTCTGTGTGAATGTAATACTAGATTACAGTATAGGGAAAACAACTGCAGAAGACACATATATATGTCATTTATCTTAAGCTTTATGTACCCAGGAACTTACATATTCTCACATATGGTTAATAAATCAGTTTAAGTGTTGGGTTGAAATGGATAACATAGCAGTAATTTCAGATAGCCCTTAAGACTATCAATCATATAACTGATATCCTGCTAACAAAGTCCATTTGTCTGCATAAACTATACAGGGTGTGGTGTGGGCTATCTATCTACAAATTTATTAGTAAATGAGGGAGTAATTCATTTGACGAACATTTGCATTTGTTTCTGTCATCTCCTCATTTGCTCAAATCTATGGGAAGGTGGACAGGCCCGATGTGAACAAATTGGCTTTCACATTGAGATATGGCAGATGCGCACTCTTTCTCCTATTACAAATAGTTGTGTGTTTATGTTCTTTTTGTATGTGGTTGTGATGTTACATACCAAAAACTGACAGATCAATCCGCAATGTTACATAATTGTGATCCACGACTTTACAACGAGTTGAATCTGACTGGGATGCTATAACTGCCTTCCACATAAAGGCAAAGCCAGTATTTTCTAACAGAAGAAATATCAATACAATGCCGCTGATAAAGCCTCTTTCATTCGTGCAATGGGAGAGTTGTTATCGAAAGAATGTTTTTTCTTACATTAGGCTCCTTTACATTTGCATTGTGTCATACGGTTGGTCCCGATCATACAAAATGTCTGTTAAACAATATTGCAACCACTGTCACTGTCGTTGCTGGGTAACACCACTGTGAACAGTATTGTTGGTTTAATTGTTATAATCAACAATGACCTTTTCTCAGTATCTGCCAAAATAGACCAATGTGTTCATCCAGTCATGTTACCTCAGGCTATCTCCCTCAGACTTTACTACAAACCTCATGACCATAAGTGAGGGGTGGAAACGTAGATTATCGGTGAAAGATCTTTCTTCACCAGCCTGGATGCCAGGCCTGGAGTTGGTGCTTGGTTGTGAGTGCCTGTTGCTGGGCTTTGCCCACTTGGTCCTGGTCCCGAGCTAGACCAGGAAGACATGACTGAGTTCGCCAGTCCCCCTGCCCTCTTTTGTCACTCTTTAAAAAAATATATATACAAAAAATATATAGCTCACACACTACAATTGTATCAATAAACGTTGGTCCTCTCTGCCATGCAAAGCATCATCAAGGATTGGTGGGCCACTGAGCCCTCAGAATGAGGGCTGATTAAGGCTCATTAACATTTTCAGCCACTATAAGCTCTAAGTTTGGTTAGTGGATACTCACATGTTACTTATAAATCCTTTAAACGTATAAAGGAAAATATGTTTGCTAATTCTTTCAAAATTAACGATTTCTATTATACTGTCTAGTCAGAACTTAATTAATTCCCTTTCAGTTCATGCATTGTAAATATACTTTATTCTTGTTCGTATATTTTTACAAGCTTGGAACTGAAAGGGAATGAAATAATGTTTCTGCCTCAGGGCAGTATAAAGATACGTTAATTTTGGAAAGAATTAGCTTACATAAATTCTTTATCCGGGATAAAGGATAGTATAACGTATACATGTGAGTTTCACTACCCAAACCTGAGAAGCTTATCAGTGGCTGAAAATGTAATGAGGCCTTAATCAGCCCTTTCTGTGGCTCAGTGGCCCACGCAACTTGATGATGCGTTGCATGGCAGAGAGACCATCGTTACTTGTACAAGTGTTTGTGTGTGTATTTATTTTTGTATAATATTTTTTTTTAAAGATGCAAAGAGGGCAGCAGTGAGGGCGAACTAAGTCCATGTCTTCTGGACTCAGCTCGGACAGGCCAGTGGCATAGACCCGCAACCAGCACTCACACACAAGCACCAACTCCAGGCCTGCATCCCGCTGGTGAAGAAGCTTCTTTACCGTTACATCTACGTTCCCACCCTCACTTTTGGTCTTGAGGTTTGTGTAAAAGCTGAGAGATACTGAGGTAACTTGACTGGATGAACACATGGTCTAATGTGCAGATACTGATAAAAGGTCATTGTTGATAAACAAAGTAACAACAATACTGTTACAACAGTGTGTACCTAGCAACGACTGTGACAGTGTGCAATTTTGTTTAACTGACATTTAGTATGATGGGACCAACCGAAGTGACACAATGCAAATGTTAAAGGAGCCATGTAAGAAACATACTTTCGATAACAACTTCATAGCACGAATGAAAGATGCATATCCAGATTGCATTGTATTGAATTTCTTTCGTTGGAGGAGGGGGGGGGGGGGGTGGGGAGAAAGGGGGGAGAGAAAATAATTGCTTTGCCTATGATGTGGAAGCAGCTATAGCGATCCATATCAGATGCCACGTGTAAAGTGTGGATCAAATTATGTATCCATGTGCTGATCTGATCTGTCCATTTTTTGGTAAGTTACATCAACACACATACAAAAGAGACATAACAACAAATATGGTAATATGGAAAGGAATGCCGCATCGCCTATATCTAAATGTGAAAAGCAATTTGTCACTCGGGCTGTCCACCTCCCATTGATTTGAGCAAATGATCTGAGACAGAAACAAATTGCAAATGTTCGTCAATGAATCAATCCCCCATATTCTTATAGATTTGTTGATAGATAGACCACACACACCCTGATTGTTTATTGCAGACAAATGGACTTGTCTAGCATGTATATCAGTTATATATTGGTTAGCTCTTTAAAAGGGGCTCATCTATACTGCTATGTTGCCATTTCAACCAAACATTAACCTGATTTATTAACAATATGTGAGAATATGTATGTACCTGGTTAGGAATAAACTTAATTAAAATAGAAATATAAATGTGTTCAGTCAGTCTGTTCCCTAGTACTGAATCTAGTAATTTTCATTCCACACAGACTTAGATTGGGTAAGCCTGAGGCTCGTTATGTCTGCACTCTGAAACCTTAATAAAACACCAGACTTCAGCCAGTGTTCTCAGTTCTTTCCCAGGAGACTTGTTAGTCACCCCAAAACCCACACTCCTGTTCACATTTAATTATCTAGCGTTCCTTCCTTGTTGGTGATTAAGATCAAGGGCCATGTTATATGTCAAGTTCAGATGTTCGAGGCATTCTGCATCAACAGAAAAAAATATATAAGATAAGATAAGATTAATAATTCCTTTATTCTCCCACAGTGGTGAAATTTCGAAGTTGCAGAATATAGGACAGTATAAAGAGCACACATTGAGCACACACAATTATATACAAATGAAGTAGTACTATGTTTCATACTAACATAAACTAGCTTAGATGCTGATAATGCTTCAAACCAGTCAAAATATTATATATGTATTGTAAGTACTGTAGTTCTGTACAGTTAAATTGTGCAGGATAATAAGTGTATAAAGTTAAGTGACAAAGTGACTTTTCATCTATTTGGGATGAAAAAGTTGTTTAAAAAATAAATCCTGGCAGAGTTGACCAATATTGTATTTCTCCCCAACACACAGACTTTCCATATTTCTAACTGACACTCTCCATACAGATATGTAAACACAAGTAACAAAAACGTAAAGACGAGTTTAAACGGGTCGTCTTCTTGAGACACTGAAGAACATAAGAGCGTAAGAACATCCTATGTTCTTACGCTCTTATGAAGTGAGAGATGAGAGGTTTGTCCAACGTCACCAGTCATAGCAAATATCCCGATGCAGGTCTTGTTTGTATTAAAGGCCAAATACTGCTACATCAGTGACCAGCATTGCTTTGATTAGCAACAGTAATCCAAAAAAGCGTATGGCCGTTTATATTACAAATATGGATAATCAGTTTTCCTTAAAAGAGAAATCCACATGGAACGTCAGAAGAAGGCAGAAGAAAGAAAAGAGGAGAAACATGAACATGTTAAGAAAAATAAGACAAGCAAGTATGACATATGCTTCCATAGCAAACATTGGAGAAAACTTTTAAACCAGCAGTATACAAACTTGGAGACAGTAACTTTAAAAATGAAATGAAATTTTAACCCCTGGTCCTTAAACTATATCCCTTGTGTCCTAACACGTACTCAGTACCTGTGGTAGGACACAGTCCTTCTCTGAAGAAAATGAAATTATAGTGTGCAGAGCTCCATGTTGTTTTGATGTATTTTTTTATCAGATTGGTTGACAGTTTGTGGGTTAAGGCTGCCATTCTCATTCATTCGAAAGATATGCCAATCAAATGAGTTACACATTATTCTGATCACTTAGAGACAAAT
Organism: Knipowitschia caucasica; assembly: GCA_964034765.1. Taxonomy (NCBI): domain Eukaryota; kingdom Metazoa; phylum Chordata; class Actinopteri; order Gobiiformes; family Gobiidae; genus Knipowitschia; species Knipowitschia caucasica. The sequence goes on along the minus strand of OZ035828.1, from coordinate 30,126,701 downwards.
AAAACAGAACAAATAATAAGAAAACAGAGTCCAGATCATGCAAGATACCAAAGCACTTGAGTTTCTATATTTGTTGGAGTTTTCTTATCGTGACATTTATAAGCCCTGATCCCTTTGTGCACTAAAGCATGTTAGACTTTACACCTGCTGCTATGCAAACAATCCTGAAATGTACACCAGCACATTACATGCTGCTTATGAATGCCGCTATTTTTCCGGTCGAAAAAAAACGTTGTGCACTATGGCTAGACAGAAAAAGAGTAGAATGAGCGCCCTAAAAGCTTTGCTTCCGACATTAGAGCCGATCATAACGTTACGTGCATCGCTGGGTGTAATTGAGGTCACACTTGTGAATAATACGTAAAAAATAATGCATCGGATTTATTATAGTTGCTTTTTGGACTCTCAATGACACTTCACATGGCCTTGATTAATATTCAACTCCATATTAAAAGTGGATACACTACTAAACTAGCTCCTTTGCCCTTGGAAAGACTCACAGAAGCAGGCAACAGTACATATATCACCCCGCTCCGATTCCCGCCTGTCTTCACTCACTTTAATGTAGATTCAGATTCCGAATATTGTATCTGTTCATTTGCAGTAAAACCAATCTGAAAAAGATGCTAAAGTTCCCCAGTGTGCACCAAAAAAGAAAAAGAAAAAGTACAAAAAAAAACACTGAAATACAATCACCAAAGAGGTTTCGATTACAAGTCCAGGACCGATTAAAGTGATTTGTTCAAACTGATAACAACTTGTGGAAAGAACTGTTAGCAAAACAAGATTTCCAGAATCCCAACAGAACAATAGTATTTGTGCACATAGGGAAGAAAGCAGGAACATGGCTTTACAGTTGGCCAGAAGAGTCATGAGTTCTACATTTTGCAGAACTACATAGAATTGAGTGGAATGACTTTTCAGTTTCCGCTTGTCTGTAATTATGGTGAGCATTTCTATCCGGGAACAAGTCTGTACATTAGTGGAGGGAGTTGTCGAGTATGCCCTAACGTTACTGAACAGTTTTTAACGTACAAGAATAATTGAGTCCAATTCTGGGGAGATTAAATGTAACAATTCATCAAAGAGGGTCATGAGGAAGAATAGCCAGTTTACCATCAGAGAAAGTAAAACACATTCACCACAACTATCACAAATACTCCTAGGCTGTCATAGATTTTGATGACTTGAATGAAGGAAACTTCTAATCAGGGTCAGAAATTACCATAGTTCTGTGTAAATGGCTTCATACTACCACGTAAGAAAGTGAAAAATTGATGAAAAAATGTCCCGCGTCTCATTTCTACCCGGTGGGTGTAACTGTATAAAAAAATGCTATCATTTTGTTCTATTGTTTCTACCTGGAAAATAAGTTTTATCTTGACACTTAATTGACAAATTGATTGAAGTTTGATCATAGTCAAGCACGTTAATAAGTATCCTATATTGGCCCTTCACCTCTTTACTCCCTTTTTTTCTTCTCCTGCATCAGCTGGCAATCAATCACCTTTGCTAGGTTTTATTGTTTTGTCCTTCCATTGTCTCTTCTTGTCGCGTCATTGGGTGTACATCATCTTTGAAGATGTGAAGCTAATGTAAATTTTACACAACACAATGCAATCACTGTGAGAAAAAAAAAAGGTAAAGAAAACTCAAAAGCCCAAGCTCAAATGTAATTGTTTGCGTTTACCACTGAATACCTGCGAAGTTCAACATCAGAACAGGTGACTTCTATAGAAGGAACAAGATTAACAGTTTTGGAGAGTTAAAACCTCTTAAACTCCTACATCGTTTTGGCTCGTGCACAAAAGTTTGGCATACCCTAATTTCTTTGCTTATATAAAAACACATCTTACATCTCACATGCTTGTGTGCATGCATCTTTTAAAGCTAGGCCCTCTATGTTTATGGAAATATACACCTGAAATAATGTATGTCATCTTATTACACTCTGCATCCTTTGAATGTTTGGAAAAAAAACCTGTTTTTTTTAGCCTGCCTAAAAAATTCAATGTATAAAATGCCTAAAAAGCCGTTTTTCATTGGGAAGAAGAACATTTTAAACGTCCAATTTGTCATTGTGTTGTTGACAACAACTGTGTAAAGTTTCAACTCTAAGTTTTATAGTTTCATGCAGTTTTTCTCTTTTTGATCAGTAGTAACCATTCGGAACCAATTTGGCTAAATTTGTGAGTCAGTGGAGAAGGTCCCCGTGCTGGGCTCGAAGCCCTCAACCTTCAGGCTCAAAGGGCCAATGGTCTTCGCAACTGACCACTGTCTCCTCTCCTAAGAAGAGATGAACCACCCTCAAAATAAATATCTTTTCTCATCTGTCCCTTTAGAGCATAACAGTTACATTTACTTAGCATCAACAGACATTTGTATGGAGCTGATACATCCCAACCCGTACTGTTTCTTCTACTGGTGATTGGTTTCTTGTGCGTTCTTGTTAGATGAAAATGTGCAACTACACTGTTAAAAATGTGATGATGTGGAAGACTTGATGATGGCCCTCCGTTTACTGCTGCTTCAAATGGACATGCACTGTTAGGCTGACAACATCAAATCTGAGCTACTGGACAGTGATCTTGAGGAAGAGGCCGCTACACACACACACACCACGCACGAACGCACACACCAAACAAAACATTAAAGACCTTATGACGGGTTTGATTTATTTAGAAATACAGTTTTAATACCATTTTATATTAGAAGAGAACTACTAAAGGTTTTCAAAAATCAGTTTTGTTTTTTTTTGTCTGATCCCCCCAAATCGAAATAACCCCATAGAAACAACGCCCATCAGAAACGGAAATACTTAACACCCTTGGTGACCGTCAGAACGGTACGTTTCAACGCTGTAACTTGTTACAATTTGATATTCCCGATCTTTTCGCGATATCAAGATGACAGGCCTGTACAGCTAGTATGAATAACTACTAGAAATGTGACATTTCGCTGTCACTGAGATAGTTCATTGGTTGTTGATGGATTTTTGTCAATCAGAATTACTTGGTTTCAATTCCCACCTCGGACACTTTTCACACTCTAAACGGCAATGTATTTGTAGTGAGCTTGTGTCACCAGGAGATGGCAGTATTGTGTGGCATCATGGGAGAGAAGAGAGAATAGGCATTCCTGTGCTTAGGCTCATATCCACACGGTAGACTAAACGCTTATAATATTCAGAAACTTTTCTGTAAACGACGGGAGTTACTCAGTAAATGTGTGCTTCCATATTGAATGTAGTCAATACGCTGAAAACGCTGTGAAACTTGCCAGACCTGTTGGTGGCGCTGTGACGCAATACGGGAACAGCACAAACTTCCGTGGCATGCCGAAGTTTGTAATACAGACAACTTGGCTATGGGGACTGGTACAAACATTATATGGACGGACATGGAGGTTGAACGGTTGCTTCGGTCACACTGGATTACAAAACCAACAAGCTTAACATTGTTGTGTCCTAATTTTCTGATTGCGTCGCATTCGTGCTTTATCAAAGGCTTGGCGTTGACGCAAGAGTCTCAGATACTTGCGGAAGGCAGTAACACGGAGCGCATATACGGAGTTTTTGAAATCTTTCCACTCTGGACCTAGTTTCAAAATGTTCGGTTACACCCCCCCAAAACGCCGGCCTCGTATGACGATACACTGGTGGGATATAAGTATTTTTGCGGTTTAGGCCTAGCTTGACGCGTGGTGGACAGGGCCATAAGATCCATGTTTTCAATGCATGGGCGTAACCCTCTATGACGTCATACACAGGTTTAGAGCCAAAGCTTCTTGAAATTCATGAAAAACACGTTCGTTTTATAAAAATAGATTTTATTGCCGAATCTCTTCAAATTGACATTGTCTTGCAATTTTGAGATCCACTATTTTTTTAAAAAAAAACCCGTCATAAGGTCTTAATGTCTAAGTACATACAAGACCTATGTATCTCAATAGTATTTCTCGATCCAGGAAACCAATGAATAATGTCATACTTAGAATAAAAATTATCTGCATTCCCTGTATGAAACTTTCTTTACCAAAAGTAAATATTTTTTCTTCCTAGTAGTGGGAAGAGCCGTAATATGGCTACTGTTTACATTAGGGCTGTAGATGACCATAGAAAGCTTACCACATGTCCACCACAGAGTGAGGTGGATCGATTTGGAGACTAAAAAGCGTGCGTGACCAAAAGAAATTAGTTGAATGGACCTGAAGTACTACTCGAAGGCCCTGTTTATAACTGAGACGCGCGTCTGACGTTTCCAGGCTATTAACAGATACAACCTGGCTCCTAATGCATATTTCCGCAGTGGTTCACATGGAGGTTGAAAAACGATGTAATTTCTAGCGCCCGGCCAGTAGGGCAGAGAAACTTTACAACACTCCACCGACCCCCTCAGCCCCATGCCAGCCCACCCCTCTCGGTTGTATACTCCACTTCCTGTGCCAGAACCTCAGAATGCACCAACATCATTCTGCATTTTAACAGCATCTGTGAAAATGAAAACTGAACCTAGAGCTTCGCGTGGTCTCGTTTGGACGAACGAAGGTTGTAGAATTACCTCTGTGTCCGCGCTGGAAGCCCACGTAGCTAGTTGGTGAGTCGCGGCGCCATTGTTGTTGATGTTTTTCTCCGCGACTGCGCAGGACAAATTTACGTGGCGGGGAGAAAGCGGGGAGCGTGGTCAGCGCAGAAGGGGGATTTCCACACCTATTCCCCTCTTCAGCGGGTGTGAAAGACTCCCCGCTGTGGCAGCTTTCTGAGTTGTCCCACTCTGCAGGCTGGATCTGAACACTTACATTTTCACCCCCTGAACACAGTCTTCGTGTGAACGGTTTTGGGTAGAAACCGACATCCAACTATAGTACGTATTTACTGCCACATTTGCCTCCGTTAACTCAGCCTAATGATATCCAAAAACTACTATAGCCATGAAGATAGCAATGTTGCTCTTAAAAATGTGAGAGTATTGTTTTGTTTGCCTTAAAGGTATGAAGGGGGGCAGTTCCGCCCTCTCTATTTTTGAACAAAACTCTCTGTCCCTTATTTGCATCACATAATGATTTGACTATTGGTAAGGACAAATTGTCTTGGATGATCCACCCGAAAGTAGAAAATCCTATATTTTTCTACTTCCGGGATATAGACATTTTCAGAAAACTTCTGTTTAAAGGTATACATCCGTTTAAAACTGAAATATTCTGAAAAGTCTATTATAATCGATTCTCTCTTTTAGGATTTTCTTTTTTTATAGAAACAAATTTGGTCGAACAAGCACATGATTATGGACAACGAGATGCCATTGAGCAATAAGTAGACAACATGACCGACACAAAACAGCAGAGTTCATAAAAGACTACACTGGAAAGCCTGACTATCACAACTGTTTATGATTGACCAGTAGAATTTACCAACCGTTCGACCACGATGACTGTGTGTCAGGGGGTGAAAATGTAAGAGTTTCAATCCCCTGCAAGTGGGTCAACTCAGAAAACGCTGCACAGCGGGAGCTTCTTTCACACCCGCGAGAGGGGTAATAGGTGTGAAATCCCCTCTGCTCTGACCCCCTCCCCCCGCTGCTCCCCGTACGTAATTTTGGTACATTCGCAGTAGCGGAGAACAAACATCAACTACAATGGCGCCACGTCGCACACAAACTTAGCTAACGTGGGCTTCCAAGCCGATCGGCAACAGAGGAATAATTCTACACCTTCGCTTCGTCCCAAACGAGACCACGCGAAAAGCTCTATTTCAGTTTTCATTTTCCACAGGCTGCTGTTAAAATGCAGAATGATGTTGGTGCATCTGAGTTCTGGCACAGGAAAGTGAGTATACTAACCGTGGAGGGGGGCTTGGGCATGGGGCTGCGGGGTCGTGTGAGTGTTTGTAAAAGTTTCTCTGCCCACAACTGCCGGGGCTCTAGGAAATAAATTCCCGTTTTTTCAACCTCGATTTTGAATACACTGAGAAATTTTGCATTAGGAGCCCAGGTGTGTTTCTTTCTGTAATAGCCTGGAAACGTCTGCGCAGCTTCTGCATGTATAGAACAGGCCTTCGAGTATACTTTTCATGTCCATTCAACTAATTTCTTTGTCACGCCCTCTTTTTAGTCTCCCAATCGATCAACCTCACTCTGTGGTGACATTGGTCAAGGCCATTTCTATGGTCATTCTACACGCCCTAATGTAAACATTATCATATTACGGGTCTCGTTACCACTCCTCGAATAAAAGATAGTTTTACTTTGGTAAAGAAAGTTTCTCATGTAATGGCAGCTATTTTTTTCCTAATATACATTATTCTTTGGTTTCCTGGATTGAATAAACTACTTGAAAAACATAGGTCACCTGTTTGACTTAGACATTAAAGACCTAATGAACGGGTTTTTTTTGTTAAAAAAATAGTGGATATCAAAATTGCATGACACTGTTCTAATTTGAAAGAAGATTCCTGCAAAAAAAATCCTATATTTATTAAAAGAACGTGGTATTTTCATGAATTTAAGTTGTCTGTGCTCTAACCTGAGTGTGACGTCATAGCGGGTTACGACGGCCCTATGCGAAGCATTGAAAAAACCAATGGATCTATGGCCCTGTCCACACGAAGTCATGCCAGCCTAAACGCAAAAATACGTTATCAATCCTTTGGTCTCGTCCATACGAGGCCGGCGTTTTGGGGGGTGTAAACGAACATTTTTGAAACTGATCCCCAATGAAAGATTTCAAAACTCCGTATATGCCGCTCCGTGGTTACGTATACTGCCTCATCCTTCTCCGCAATGTTTCTAGACCTGCGTCATCGCCCCGCCTCTTGTTAAAGCTCCTGCGCCGCACTATGAAATGAATGACAACAACAATGAGCTTGTGGTTTTTTTGTAAATCCAGTGTGCACCCGAAGCAACAGTTCAACCATCGTCGGCCTCCCATACTAATGTGTAACACTCGCCCCGCCCACCCTTCAACTAGTCGCCATGTTGTCTGTTACAAAATTCCGCGCATGCCCACGGAAGATTGGGCTTGATCCCGTCATTGCGTCAGAGCGCCACCAACAGTTCTGGCATAGTTTCACAGCTGTTTTTCAGGGCGTATGACTACATTTCCATATGGAACGCACACATTTACTGAGCTAACTCCGTGTTTACAGAAAAAGTTTTCTGAAATTATAAGCGTTTTGTACTCGAAGTGGATAATGCCTAATGCACAAGGAATGCCTTTTCTCTCTTTCTTCTCCCAATGATGCCCAACACAATACTAGCCTCTACAAGGTGACAATTGCCACTGTACACATACTTCATTGCCGTTTTGAGTGTAAAAAGTGTCCGAGTGGTAATTGAACCCAAGTAATCCCCTAGATTGAACAAGCCCATCAACACAACCCTGAACTTCTCAGTGTCCAGTAGCGAAATGTCACATTCTAGAAGTATACATACTCGCTGTAACTCATGTGGTGGGCCTTGCATCTGAATATCGCGAAAAAAGAACGATATATCATATTGTAAACAAGTTACAAGCGATGAAACGGCCCGTGTCTGAGTCACCAAGGGCTGTGAAGTTTTTTTTCGTTTCGTAGGGCGTTGCTATGGGGGTTATTTCGAGTTGGTGGGATCAGACATGAAAAATACAAATTCCTAAATATAATCGATAGCTCAATAGGTACATATGCTGAAATTAAATGTGTTGATACAAATGTTATATTATCTTTTTGGAGCCACACTTGGAAACACCAACATTGTGGATTCTAGGCGTTGTGTGATGGTGTGGAAGCCAGTCTCTGCTGTACGCTCCAACGGACAGCTAAGATTACTGCATTTAGATTCTGAAAGCTACATTCTCGCAGTGCCCCATCTAATGTCTGTGCAACTTCATCCGTTCTCTCTGAGAAGCAATGGTTGTCTGGGAATTTCTGTTGAATCATTTGAAAACTTAATTCAGATTTCAGGTTTTTTTCTCTTTACTTATGCAGCTTCTACACACACCTAATCTAATATATTGCACTAGAATATTTTTTTACTTTCTTCTTTATTATGCTAAAGTTTGAGATTTAGAGACAAGACTTATCTTCTGCTGTGTGCTTCTCATTCCTACTGTAACTGGTGATGCAACACTGACATTTCCCCACTGTGAGACAAATAAAGGATCTCTTAATTTCAATCTTAAACATTCCCTCACAGACCCATAGCAGTGTGGGTGAAGACACTGTGGCACCTGGTATTCCCAGAGGCCTCCCATCACAGTACTAACCAGGTTCTACTCTGCTTGGCTCCTAAGGTCTGCCAGGATCAAGCTTTCAATTCAATTCAATGTATTCTTGTATAGCCGTGAATCACAACAGTAGAAATCTTGGCGGACTAGTTAACAAATTGTTGAATTTGCCAACCCAGATCAGAGAATCAAACAGTTTAAGCACAGGAAATGCGATGATAAAAAACAAATAGAGCCATTGGTCCATAATCGGCAGAGACCCGTCATTATGGTTCTGTGGTGGCATCTCTAACATGGAATTATTCACCTCAATGATAGAGCTGTAATTGTATCAAGCCTGGACAAACAGTATAATCTTATTATCTGCAGTTAACGGAGGAGGTGTTGCTGGACAGTGATGTGAATCTCCTGGGAGCAGATTAGCTCTGCATTATCCACTCAAAATACAACATTATCACCCATCACAACCCGGAGGTGTCAATTGATCCAATCATATGGCGCCTCTGATGTCAATGTTTCTCATCACAGTTAATAAAAGCTTAGAAAAAAACATCCAACCTCTTTAAGTGTAGAACGTTTAGTTTGATATAAGTTCAAACTGAAATTGGTTGCATCCGAACCCTGCCAAGTCTCTCATCATTGTTTTACTGTTTTACTTGTGTGTGTGTGTGTGTGTGTCAGAGAGTGTGAATGGGAGCGTGTGTGTGTTTGTCTGTGGTTTGGGATGGGTCTGTTGGGTGGTCGGGGGGAGGGGACATGGGCCGGCGGGATTGTTTTTAACCAAACTGTAAAGCACTTTGTGTTGCATCTTTTGTATGAAAAGCGCTTCATAAATAAAATTTGATTTGATTTGAAATTCCTCTTATTGGACAATCCCACAAAAAAACGTTATAATGACATACAAGTTAAAGTACCATCAATAGATTAAAATGTGACAAATAAATTACATGTCTATTTTATAAGTCCGCCTACTTTCCACCAACTTTGGGGTACCTAATTTTGATGCCATGTGAAACAACTCGAACTCTGAGGAGCACAGGGACTGGCCTCCTGATGGGACTCTGAGGTGCCCAGAGCTAGAACTAAACATGGTGAGGCAGCATTTCATATTCATGCAGCTAAAATCTGGAAAAAGTCTTCCTCAAAATGTGAAAGGCTTCTTCTCTGACAATGTTCAAATCCAGTTTAAAAACAGTTCTGTTGAACTGTGCATACAACTGATGGATTTTATCTTTACTCTTTTTAATGTACAGTGATTATCTATGATTTAATTCCTTAATTCCACTTTGAGTTGCCTTGTGCATGAACTTGCTATACAAATAAACTTGCCTTGCCATGATGGAGTGAAGCATGGAACAATAGAGTCAAGTTATACACAACTTAAATCAGACTTTGTCCACACATTTTTTGCACAAAATGAATGAACAATAACTATATACTAAATAAAATTAAATCTGTAACTTTAGCATAATAAAGAAGCAACTGCACACGTTAGCAGCATGAGGGTCCGACTCTGATACAAAGTGACTAAGTAAAGTGACAGTGGACACATTTGGTTCTATAGTGACCTGTTTGGCTCCTGTGCATTCGTACGGACATAAACAATGGCATTTGAAGCTCGTTGGATCAGTTCAATCACATTCTCTGCTCTGTGTGAGAAACGGTGCATAAAACAGACTCAGTGCACCTGGCTCGATATTGTCTTATGTAATACAGTTTAAAATTGTGCCATTTGATTTTTTTTCCTCTTTTATGCCCATAGTTTGGTGAATAGAGTGAGGAATTCAATAACAATCAAAATTCAATAACAATCAAAATTCAATATCAATTTATGGACTTTTTAAACATTTATTTGGTCATCTGCCCTTTATGAACCAATACCAATCTGTTTTGTATCAGTGCATTTCTTGTGTTTCAACTGTCTGATTCTCTGATCTGTCTTGGCGAATCGACAACTTTATAAAGTCTTCTGAGATAACCACTGTTGTGATTTAGGGCGATACTAAAGCAAATTTAATTGAATTATAGAAGACAGCAGTGCTCACTCTGAAACATAAAAATCATGGTGAACTTTTAATCCACTCTGTTTTAACAAAAAACAAATTAGGTTTTAACAATGAAATACAGTATAGTTTTTTATGTCTCATGTATGATCATATTAATAGTTTTTGCCTGCTTAAAGTACATTTAGACAAATCTATCTTATTTGTTTCATGCAAATGTAATATGCATTTTTTTCTTTTCCCTACATATCAGACTTATATCTAATATTCTGCAGCCCAGAAATAAGGTCACATGACCTGGGTTGTGCTTTCACCAAATCCATCCAAAAGCCCAGTTCCTTCTACATATAATCTCCATGATATAACTGGACAGTGGTGTGTATTACACTGGATGAATCTGATTTTATTATTACATTTTTCTGCTCTTCACTGTGCCAGAGGGACATGGCTAAAAGCAGCTTAAAGTCGGTAGAAAGGTCGAAATGTGTTACTGATGAAAATGAAATATCTCATCTCCTTGTTTCTGTCCAAACCACAGGGTTTTAGAAAGGGCTAGAACACATGTGAGGATTCAATAGTAATGGGATATTTGGGTCAGAATTCAATGTTATTTGTGATACCGCAAGTATTAAGACTTGATTCTGTAATATATTGTGATTCATGCCCTTCATATTATTCAAAGGCATTTCACAAAAATGGAGGAAAAGAAGGCTCAACTGAAATGTGACATTTATTATGGGTTAGGGTTACAAAAAGGTCCTTCCCTGATCAGCCTCAGAGGTCCGAAAGGATCTGGCTTTCACACAAATTTGGCCACAACAAACCTTGTCACAAAAAGCAAACATAATAAAGTAATGTAAAGCTCAGATGTAAATTACCAGAATAAAGGGAAAACATAAGTGAAACAGGTAATTATTTAATGAAATATCGCTATATACTTTGCTCTACTCTATCATTAAATTGCGTGAATAAAATGTAAGGATACTGAACAGAATCTATTAATTTCCTCATCTCTCGTTTTAAAGCAAGCATCATGCATATTTTTTACTTTAAAGCCTAATGTTAAATGCAGATTTCAGCGTGTTCTTAGATACGGCAAAAGTCAAACACTTACACTTTACTTCTTAGAGCTATCTTTGACTGAAGTGAAATCAGAGCCAGTATGTAGGACCATGCATATGAGCTCTCATTATGTCCTGCTCCCCTCTTTTGTCTTCGCTTTATTTCACTGTGTTTTTTCTCTATTTTGTTGCAACCATGTCTTGTCTTCAGAGGAAATGGAACTAGGTCATCATATCTTGTCTCCACTGAGGTTTTAATTGAAAAAAATGGAAGGAGACAGTATAGCACGGAGATAGAAATAAAGCACGATATAAGTGGTCACTTCCTGTATTGTTCTGACACAGCTTAAGCCAGATGCACTCGAAACATATCTCTCACCCTCTCAGAGTGTGATCCACTGTTGTGAGTTTTTGTCTCGCAATAGGTGCATCTCAGAGAAGCTTTTCCCCAGCTGCTACGTCTTTATCTCAGATTCCAGGGCTTTGAGCTGGTGCTACCTGCTGCCATGGCTCAACGGTTCTGTTACTTTCAGTAAAAGCACACACTCCCCAGCTCTCCTCATCTTGAGAACATTTCACAAAAACATTTTTTTTTCAATGTGTTTTTTTTTTTCAATTTAAAAATAGAAGTGTTGGAGTGATATATTAAATTAAATTCAATTCAATCTTTAGGTTGATACTCTTAGAACTAGAAGTTGATACCTTAGATCTAAAACTTGATGCTAAAGGCCTCCTGTCAGTCGAATAAAAAAAAATCTGCAAATGTTGGCAATATCTCACAGTTTAAGTGTTGTGATTGATGATTAAACTGACAGAAGAACAGATGCTATTCTGTCAAAGTAAACAAATGTGTTTTAGCGTAGTCCATGGACGTCCGTGTATGTGCGCGTGTCTGACAGCTGTGTTTCTCAGGCCGTGAGGGGATTAGACGTTCGGAAAGCGATGGGAGGACAGGCCAGATCTGATAAAACATGTTTAGAGCAAACAAAAGCCTTTTGCTGAGTGTCAGAACATGCTCAGACCACTTTGATCCATTCACACTTCCTCTGAGCCAACAAGGATTTCTCCTGATCCTGAGCATTTCCTCTGCCCTGGCTCTGACAGATGTGCGTGTGTGTGTGTGTGCACGTGCGTTTGCATGTGTGTGTGTGTGTGTTTTAAATATGGCAGCTCAGGCTATTCTTACTGTCATTATCTGATCATTCTCCGTCTTTCCCTCTCTCCATTCAGTGTGTGCTCGTCCTGCATGTTTGTTTGGAAAGCATGTTACTGTTTGGAAATGTTTTAATATTCAAAATTTTAGATTACATTATTCTCATTCACATTTTCACATAAAGCAACAGATATACAGATAAACAAGGACATGGTTTGAAAAGGTTTTAAATGAGCAGATCATGACTGTATGTACTGTACTGTACAGTATTATATGTTTAATCGTTTGTTTTATGCTGAAGGAATCCGATTTCATTTAGTTTTCAGTAGTAGTAGTAGTAGTACAGTAGTAAAAGTAGTAATAATGAAAAAAAGCAAAAACCTTTTTTCTTCTAATTCTGTCTTAATTTAGTTGTATTCAAATGTCTTGTTAAAACAAATTGGATTCATATTTTTGCGTTTAACCCCAGCCACGTTTGGTCTTGCTCTTTTGACATTTTCCATACATGTTTGCTTTGTAGTATGGAAGTATTATGAGGTATTTTGAACATGGTTTTTGATCAGTTTTTGATTGTTCTGAACAAAATGTACAGATGTGCTTGTATTGAAATATATCTTTAAACAAGGACAGCATATTGTTCACTTATTTACTGATCACCAATTAAATTAGGTTTTGTTTTATTTACCAAACTTCAAGTTGTACACCTATCTACCTGTTTTCCTGAGGGAATAATCTTTAAAATGAGGTACAGTGAGTGCAATGGTAACTTATACTGAGTTGCAAGACATTGGTTATTGAGAAGGACCGATCAGTGGGCGTTTATTGACATATTTATTGATTATCAGTAATCAACACCTATATTGTTGATAGAGACTTCCCCCACATCCTTCTGCATGCAGGGTTTTGGTCTCTCCTCTGCTGCCTGACATTGTTGCACACTCTCTATGCCCTTGTCGGTGTATGGGCCGGTTGCTTAGACAGGCCATAATGATCTGGCTCTGGTCCAAGTCTTTCTCCACACAGGAGGCAGGTCCAGCTGCTGGTGCCAAAAGTAAAAAGTGGTTGTCCTCTCGCCTTCATTGCATCTTTTATCAACTAAAACGGTTGGGCGTCTCAGTGTTGAGCACATGAAATTCTGGTTGCCCAGTTTCCTGCTGATTCTCAACTTTCATGACCCGTGGTGCAAATAAAAAAGCATCAATGTGGAGAAAAAGCCGCTCCTTGATTCCTCCCATTGTACAGGACAAAAGTTACACTTCTTAAATTAGGCACTTTTCCATTAAAGACAAATTTGCAGGAACATAATTGATTACAAATAGTCAGTGAAAATTTGCTCAAATTTGGCAAAATGTGTCTTAACTTGAGCCATTTTGATTCTGAACTTGGAGAGGTGGCAAAACAGAATAATGACGTTATCCTCAAAAAAGAAATGTTTAAAGATAAAAGCAGAAAAACATACAGGTCATGTAAGTGCATTGCTTTATAGTTATGGACCACTGTATTCAGTGAGTCTGATTCAGAATCACTGAATGTTCAGCCTGAAAGAATCTTCAGGTTGAACCCACAGTGAGTGTGTTTTACTTATTTAAACAATGCATAATGAGAACAACAAACATATGAACACACAGGGACCAGGGACAACCCAGGTCCACTGAGGCCGCATAGAAACCGCCAGAATCCAAATACTTATGATGACACACCACGGTCAAAGGAAATTCAATTATGTTGGAGTGCGGGCATATCTGACCTCCAGTGACTGTAGGAGAGAGGAGGGGGCAGGGAGGCCGCAGACACGGGGGTAATGATAGGTGGTGGCCCCGCAAGGACCCTGGACATAGAGGGATGTGAGATGTAACCTATGAAGTAATGTCGAGGGAATTAAGGCTTCAAGTGATAAACTGCTCCACATCACTGACCACTAGGCCTGTCACAATAACAAATTTTGCTGGACGATAAATTGTCTCAGAAAGGATTGCAATAAGCGATTATATTGTCGTTCTGAGATCACTATCATCTAATACAATGATAATGATGCAGGTACACCTTTTCAAAGAGAAATAAACTTTTATTTTTGAAGAATATTTAACACTAGAACACAATAAATGAACAAACAACCAAAAACAATAAATAAAACAGACTTTCAGTTTCTGTTTACAAAAAATGTATCGAAATAAAGCTGCCAGGACCTTTGTAAACAAAGTTATAAAACAGATGCCTCAATAGGCCATATGCCAAAATCGTTTTAGAAATAATTTACAGCAGTAGTCCCGCCTCCCCACACACCATGAGACTGAGAAGTGACTGACATGAGGGTTCACTCATCTTTGGCCAGAAGTCCTGGCCGGCGGTGGCACCCGCCGGAAGTAGCGGAAGTAGCGGGCAGGCTTTGATGCTAACGGAGTTAAGATAGCGGCTTTTTGTGTAAAGGTCTTCCCCAAGAATGCAGCTCTGCAGCGTCTCTGTGTCCAGAGACCTTCCAGAGACTTTATATAACAACAGTATGTGTTCAAGGAGGTGCGCAATGATTTTTATTTTATCATTAAACGGTAGTTCCGCATCGAACACGCTAGCTGCACTAGTTTAGTCACTTCTAGAGAATGAGAACTCAGGCTGGCATATGTTCAGAGGCATTGTTTCCCCCATTGTCAATCCTGGTTTAGTCCTGGTTTAGCTCCTGTTTGGCTGTATTTTGTTTTGAGTAGTTTTAGTCTGCTCGCTAGACCGCTAATGTCTAGGTGACCACTTTGCGGCTCTCTCACCCGAGAGAGAGAGGGAGAGAGAGAGACGAGGAAAACAAACAAGCATGCAAATGGCATTTATCGCTGGCAGAAAAATTATTGAGCTAATTTTAATTATCATGTGATTGATTGATTTATTGAATATCGCGACAGGCCTACTGACCACACTATGATGCATATAGTGTGCTAATGCTAATGCTAGTAATGAAAGTCAACACAAACGGCCATTTACAGTACCTCCAAATCAGTATGAACTTATTTTGTTCTAACTTTATGATTGAGCATGGTTATTTTGTACTTTCTCTGGCCACCTCCAACTGGTGCCAGAGTGAGAACTAAGCAGCGTTACAGATATATGCAGTGAAAATCTGGAAGTCTTCCTGAAAATGTGGGACAGGCTTCTTCTCTGACAATGTTCAAGTCCAGGTTAAAAATAGTACTGCTTAGCTGTGCATATACAACTGAGGGATTTTATCTTTATTCTGTTCAATGTATTATGATTATTTTCAAATCAATGTATTCTTGTATACAGCGCCTTGCGAAAGTATTTCAATGAACCTTTCAACATTTTGCCACATTTCAGGCTTCAAACATAAAGATATAAAAATGTATTTTTTGTCAAGAATCAACAACAAGTGGGACACAATCGTGAAGTGGAACAACATTTATTGGATTATTTAAACTTGTTTAACAAATAAAAAACTGAAAAGTGGGGCGTGCAATATTATTCGGCCCCCTTGCGCTAATACTTTGTAGCGCTACCTTTTGCCGCAATTGCAGCTGCAAGTCGCTTGGGGTATGTCTCGATCAGTTTTGCACATCGAGAGACTGGAATTCTTGCCCATTCTTCCTTGCAAAACAGCTCGAGCTCAGTGAGGTTGGATGGAGAGCGTTTGTGAACAGCAGTCTTCAGCTCTTTCCACAGATTCTCGATTGGATTCAGGTCTGGACTTTGACTTGGCCATTCTAACACCTGGATACGTCTATTTGTGAACCATTCCATTGTAGATTTGGCTTTATGTTTTGGATCATTGTCCTGTTGGAAGATAAATCTCCGTCCCAGTCTCAGGTCTTTTGCAGACTCCAACAGGTTTTCTTCCAGAATGGTCCTGTATTTGGCTCCATCCATCTTCCCATCAATTTTAGCCATCTTCCCTGTCCCTGCTGAAGAAAAGCAGGCCCAAAGCATGATGCTGCCACCACCATGTTTGACAGTGGGGATGGTGTGTTCAGGGCGATGAGCTGTGTTGCTTTTACACCAAACATATTGTTTTGCATTGTGGCCAAAAAGTTCGATTTTGGTTTCATCTGACCAGAGCACCTTCTTCCACATGTTTGGTGTGTCTCCCAGGTGGCTTGTGGCAAACTTTAAACAGGACTTTTTATGGATATCTTTGAGAAATGGCTTTCTTCTTGCCACTCTTCCATAAAGGCCAGATTTGTGCAGTGCACGACTGATTGTTGTCCTATGGACAGACTCTCACACCTCAGCTGTAGTTATCTGCAGTTCATCCAGAGCGATCATGGGCCTCCTTCTCCTTGTTTGAGATGAAAGTTTGGAGGGACGGCCAGGTCTTGGTAGATTTGTAGTGGTCTGATACTCCTTCCATTTCAATATAATTGCTTGCACAGTGCTCCTTGAGATGTTTAAAGCCTGGGAAATCTTTTTGTATCCAAATCCGGCTTTAAACTTCTCCACAACAGTATCTCGGACCTGCCTGGTGTGTTCCTTTGTCTTCATGGTTCTCTCTGCGCTTTAAACAGAACCCTGAGACTATCAAAGAGCAGGTGCATTTATACGGAGACTTGATTACACACAGGTGCATTCTATTTATCATCATCAGTCATTTAGGACAACATTGGATCATTCAAAGATCCTCACTGAACTTCTGGAGTGAGTGTGCTGCACTGAAAGTAAAGGGGCCGAATAATATTGCACGCCCCACTTTTCAGTTTTTCATTTGTTAAAAAAGTTTAAATTATCCAATAAATTTCGTTCCCCTTCACGATTGTGTCCCACTTGTTGTTGATTCATGACAAAAAATTAAAATTGTATATCTTTATGTTTGAAGCCTGAAATGTGGCGAAATGTTGAAAGGTTCAAGGGGGCCGAATACTTTCGCCCATGCACTGTAGCCCTAAATCACAACATAACTTATCTCAGAGGACAAAACCGTTGAAATCACCAACACAGATCAGAGAATCAAACGTTTCCAAGGGAAACCATATAGAACGCATGTGTGTCGGCCGATACCGATGCTCAGCCAATGCCATCGGTGCATCTCTATTTTTAATGCCTTGAGTGTATGTTCTGTTTGACACTTTGAGTTTCCTTGTATATGGACTGTGTGACTGTGTTCGAGCCAACCGCGAGACCTTCTCCTCCGACTCCCATTGAATTCTGCTGTTGTTGTGTCCTTGGGCAAGACACCACTGTATGCTGCATGCCTTGTTGTGTTGTATATTCATCAAACTGAAATTTCCCCACTGTTGGACGAAAAAGGACCTTCTAAACGACTAAACTTGCTTTGCATTGCGTTATTATAATTATTATCTAGTTTCAACAGTATCCTTAACACTTAGTGAGACACTATCTGAAGAACAAGCCCAAAACATGTGGATGTTTTTGGCATAAATTAAGAATCTCCTTTTACTCAACTTCATTAAGTGAATCATTTTCTATCCTGGTCTCTGTCCAAGTGACAGCAGTTACAACAAATCAATGATGAGCAAATGATCCTTTGTTAACCATGGTATCCGCTTTTGGTGACTGCATGCACAAAATCTCACATTTTTGCTGCAGCTCAGCTGCAAAAAAAAGCTGTTTACCTCATTGTTAAAAATAAAGTCAGACTTTGTTGCTGTGTGGATCGAGTTTCCCCATCATTTTACGTATATTTATATAGATGGTATCTGGTATCTGATGAATTCATAATAATAATCGTAATGATAATAATGAATCAGTTTATACAGGGCTTAAAGATGCTTCACATTTCATTATTCTTTCACTCCATACACAGGTGATAAACTACTACTGTAGCCATAGCTGCCCTGGGCCACACTGGCAGAAGCGAGGCAACCCGTCTGTGCCATCGGCCCCTCCTACCTCCACCAATCATTCACACACATACCAGACTCAAGTGTCTTGCCTAAAGACACAAACCCGAACCCTATCCCATGAAAAGGGAAAATGACACCGTACAAAAAACACTAATTTTCTTCTCATTAAGCCTATCCACAGATCTGGCAAGGCAAGTTTATTTGTATAGCACAGTTCATAGAGACTGAACTTCACAAAGACTGTTCTATATTTTTGCTGCATACATCTGCAATGCTGCCTCCCCATGTTTAATTCTGACTCTGGACTACAGCAGGAGGCCTCCTCAGAGTCCCAACAGGAGGCCAGTCCCTGTGCTCCTAGCATCTTATATGAGATGTAATATAGTATACATCTCATATAAATTATAGATTCAGCACAATCCCGCACAATGTTTACTTGCTAGTGTGTGTTAGATTTGCTTGCTTGAGACCCTTTGATGTCGATGGACCAGCCCATTCTTGATTACATTTACTAATCTAGAGCTGGTCAGCAAAATTTTAATCTCCTCTTTGTTTTGTGCACATCTATTCCGTGCATCACCATGACTAAAACAAGATTAATTGCTTTCATATCAGGCGCAGAACGGTGATCACGGCACACACACACACACACGCACATACACAGGCAGACCCCATTTTGCACACGGTCCGCAACAGTCCAAATCGAAATGAAGGCGCACAGATCAAACAAGACCTAATTGACAGTGAGGCAGCAGTGCGCTACACCATACAGGTTTACACAGATGTGAATTTTAACTAAAAAGCGCTTTTAGAGAATAAAAGTTAAAAGAATGCAGGCTGCAATACTTAGAATAATTGTATTGTGTGTGATGTTCCGAGTACAATGTCAAGTTTCTGGATCTGATGAACCATTTGCATTTGACATCAATGGCTGACTTCCATTTTAATAATTGCATAATTGGAATTGCTGTTTAAATTTGAGCTTTCTTTAATGCAAGGAGTGAAGAGTGAGGAGAGCTGAGGGGGTAATTTAATTTAGTAAGGCGTCACACTGTTTGAATGCAATTGAGTCAGCGACAGAACTGGCTGGACATCATCTCTTCATCTCATTGTGTAGCAGTGTGTTCTTGCTGTAAATCGACAAAAAACAACATCAACGCAACACTGATGTATGAAACCGCGCCGCTTTTAAGGCGTTCCATCATCTCCCAAAGTCCTGCAGCTTTCTCCTCCTCCTGCTGAAGCGAGGCAGCAACAGAGCGGCAGAGAAGAGAGAGAGAGAGTCACGCTTACAAGAGACGTCAAGAGGAGGATCTACTCCGGAGAGAGAAAAAAACCCCTTCTCCTCTCTTCTTTTTCTCCCGCCTGGCTCCGCATCCGACCAGCGGAGGAGAGCGAAGAGGCGCGAGAGGAGGTTCTAGGCTGGCGTTTGTAGCTCCAGCCTTGCCTTGGTCTGGCGTTCCGTCGACGGTTCTCTCACTGTGCGTGCATCCAAAAAGAAAAAAAACCCCAGAGAGAGCTCGCACACAGTGACATCGCTTCGCAGCAGCAGCAGCCGCCAGAAGAGGAAGCAAGAGGAGCCTCAGACCGCGGCAGGGAGAGCGGAGAGGCAGAATGCTGAACAACCTGACCGACACGGAGGAGGGGGACGGGGGAGCGCAAAGCCAGGGTAAGTGATGAGATGTGTCAGGCATACACACACACACACACACACACAAGCACACACACGCACACAAGCACACACAGGCGCATATGGAGATTCACATGGTTATGCAAGACAAGCTGGTCATTTAAATCTGCTCGGCCAGACATACAAAGGTGTAATGAGTATTTTCAGGGCATGGTTTTAAATTGCCTGCGCGTGTGATTGGAGGAGGTTCTGCAGTCATGTAGGTGTTCGTATCTGCCTGCTGCCTCCGCTGCTGCTGCTGCTGCTCTTACTGCAAGGCTGTTGTGACAGGAATAGTAATAGGTTCACCAGCCTTTCACCCAATACATATGATAGACAGGAGAGCGTATGGGCAGATCGGTGTATTGAGCTGGCCACATTCTACGCATTTGAAAAAACCAACCAAAAACATTTTGATTTGCTTGTCTCGTCTCTTGTGTCATATTTTTTGAGACCCTGTTCTCTTCGGCGCATCACCTATTGTTCAGCAGATCGTTAAGCCCACCTTTGGGATTCCATTGACATGACGAACGGCCGTACATGAACACACACACACGAAACCACTTTCACAATTACAGATGCCAGCTCAACCAGCACCGCTAATCCTTTCACCCCCAGCTGTCAAAATGTGCCCTCTGCTCAATCCCCGGAGTTGAGCCCATGCAGAACCCAGTCCCATCTGACTGTACTTCTGGGCAAAAAGGACGACTACTGTGTGGTAATCAGTATGTTCTCTCCTGTGCAAAAGGCAAATACACTGAATCGTGAATCTTGACTCTTGGAATGCAGTTGGTTCATAAGAGAATGGAATGTTTATTTTTGGTGGATCTACACAGAGATTTGTTCACACATAGATAGTTTTAAATTGAACTTATTTCAACTGTCTTAGTCTAATTCCTTGGTGTAATACCTGGAGTTGGGGTCACCTTCACAGGTTTGACCTGCACCTTGGTATATTCACTTCCTAATCTTCCGGAGAGGGTCAATGTCATACACTGGAGAACCTTCTAGGCAATGCCATCTCCTCACTACAGAGAGGAAGGAGACCAGCTCCAAGATTTTAGATTCAAGATTAATTCATTATGTCCTGTCTTAGACTCACAGGTTGTGAGTAACAGGTTGCTACATTGAAAATACATAAGACACACATAAAACACAACACAGTAACACAGACATAAAACATCACCGCTCTGCTCCATGGCCTGCATTCAGGAGGTTCACAGATACGGGTAGGAACGAGAGCTTAACCCGGTTGGAGTGTCTTTTCTTACTTTTAGTTGTTACTTTGTTACGAAGACCTGATGGGAGGAGCTCATACTGACAGTAAAGAACATGACAAGGGTCTGAGGTTATTTTCTTTGCCCGTCTAATGAAAGTCTCCTCTGTATACTATACAGTCAGATAGTGTACATCACTATAGTGATTGAAATGCAGTTTTCTGATAATAGAAATGAGTTTGTAGATGTTTGTAGATGGATCTACATTGCTTCCTACTCTTCCTGAGAAGGTCATTGTCATTGGCAAAGCCACTGCCTCACGACTGAGAGGAAGCAGACCCTCCACCAGACAAGTCACACCTCATCTCTTTTTAAATGCTCTTGTGCCTTTTTGTATCAAAAACAGAAATGCAACAGTTCTTTTACATTTCATCCTGTTGAACTCGATTATGCTTTTTTCTATTTTCCTTGTGGTAAGGCAACATTTCTAAGGGTGACTTCAGTACCTACGTAACTGTCTCCTCGTTCTAATCAGCTGTTCGTTTCTACGCGGTTATTCAAACACTTTGTTCTTGACACTTACAATCCCCAGAGGTGAAGGCATTGGGCTCCGGATGGAGACGGGATGCGGATGAGAGAGCAGTCACTATGCTTCTACCTATGATGTGCTTAATGATAAAAATAGACCAGCGCTGGGAACATGAATATTTAACTTAATGCGGGCATCCTCTTTCTTTTTTTTCTCTTTTTTGTGTGGATGGGGTTACAATTGTCTGCTTGATGCGAAGACACTTGCTTGAGCTCGACAGTGGGGTTAAAACAAGGCCCATTTGTACATGGTGTGATTTGAAACTCTCTCAGACAGGTCAGTGCCAATGTATGACATAAAGCCAGGAAACAGGAGCCAGAGGTCTGAGGGGATTTGCTTGTCAAATGTATCTTGTGATTTGCATGGACATCAGTAACGTGTTTTCCAAGCCTCATGCAGGTTGCCTCTTTTTTTGAGTGCTCTATTTTTGCAATGCATGCTTATATATGCTTATATATATACTGTAAGTAGTTTGTCGGGCTGGTGCATTCGATCCGTTTGAGTGAACGTAGCTCAAATATAGGATGTAATGTGCTGTGCAGTAATGGGGCTTACTGAGAGGCAGAAAGTGGAATAAGTGCCCTATTTCTACACGTCACAATTTCAGTCACCGATCTCCTGCACTGTGCTGTATTATGTATGACCATGATTTAGAATGGATTGAGATAGTATTGTAGTAGTTTGAGTGCAGATTATTTGGCCACGATTTTGGTTAAATACCTAATTTGCATGTTAGTATGAATCAGCCCATACTCTGAGGAGCACAGGGACTGAGTCAGAACTGGACATGGGGTGGCTGTTTTTCAGATTTTTTCAGCTAAGGTCTGGAACAGTCTTCCTGAGGATGTGAGACTGGCTTCCTCTCTGGCGATGTTCAAATCCAGGTTAAAGACGGCCCTTTTGGCATGTTCATAAAATTGAAGGATTTTTACTCTTTTTAATGCACTGTGGTTATTATATTATAATCTGTGATTTTAATTAATGGGGATTTTGGTGTTTGTTTTATGTGAGGACCAATGTCCATAAATGTGAATAAATGCCCTGGATCATCACCACTGTCCTTAGACCCTCCTGCATTGGCGAGTCCCGACCTCCACAGTCCACATATGCAGATGAAAGAACTAGTATTCAGGGGTCATCAGGCCAAGAAATAGACAATGGGACAGCGGGTGAATAGCAATGAACAGACTACAGCTCGAGTCGTAATAATGATAGATAAAGTAGAAGAGGAGAGGACAGTGCTCATGTTTCCATACTTTGCCAGCAAATTGTCCCCATATGCAGTTGACTGAAAATCTGTGTTTTTAGACTAAAAGTTGTATTCCTGAATTTAACCTGAGTCTTACATCCCTTACCATACAATACAAAGTTTAAGCAAAACGCTCCTAAAGCACTGACGTTACTGAAAATGCTTGCATGATATTTTAATAATCTTTCGTTTTATAAGCCAGATTCAATGTTGTAGAGGGAATTCAAATATCCAAAAAGATTTTGATTATTCACATATTTCTTAATATCTTTTGTTTTTGTTGTAGCAGCATAAACTTGGAGTGCTGCTTTTGGCTGGCACTTTTGCTTTTGGTGTGTCATCCAGTAACTAGGATTGGGCCTTATAATTGCACACACACACTCACACAACCCCTTTCATCTGAATCACAGCTCTGCTAGCTAGCGGTGCAACAACCTGAATAACTCTGTTTAGTCATCAGACCAAGGCCGCTCCAGAGAGGAAGGGTGATCCGGCTCATTCAGGCAGGAATGTCAGAGGCTGTCGCTGTCCACTCTCTTTTGGTGCTGAAAGCGGCATTCCTCCTTCCTCCGTCTTCAGCCAGAACCCAGTGGTGTGTGCGTGTATCTGGTGGCTCGAGGCGTTGTCCGAGGTGCTGATTTATAGCCTTCATTACTCGGCTGGGTTAAGGCCAGGAGGAGAGAAGCATCCACTGCATCCAACTCCAGGCTCTAGCTGTGTCACTGTGGAGACATCATCCTCATTCTTTGCATGCAATTTTAGAGAGAGTACAAGTTTAAAGAAGGGCTAGAAGCATTCCCGTTTTCTGTTTGCATATTCATAAGTTGTCATGTTGCCTTCACACCACATCGTAAATTATCCCCAGATCTTTTCTTTGAAGTGGTGGTTCAGAGAATGAGGAGGCGGGAGGCTCAAGACATGTTGATTTTTGTTGTATTTCAGATTTAAAAAGGTCTTTCATAATACCACAAAGCGACAAGCTCCTGTTTAGACTTTTTAGAAGATATTTTTATCAACCTTTTTGGCAAATGAATAAAGCAGGTGAGATGTTGTTGTGTGAACTCATGGTTATATTTGTATGACGTGGTTTAAGAACCCAAAGGGGTCTAATGCCGCTTTTCCATAGTCACGGTACGGCATAGCGCAGCCCGGCCGTGTGCGGGTGCTTTTCCATTAAAAATAGTACCTCTTCAGCGTGGGAGGGGTTGTCAGACCACGTCATTTACGCGCGACTTGTAACCAGTAACATTGGTGATAGCTGGTTATTACCTCCTAGGGGACTCTGCTTACCTGCAGAGTCCCCTCTGCAATGTAAATAGAAGTAAGAGTATATGGTAGGAAATCCAAACTTTTGCTTTTGAACCCCCTTTCTGCATGTGTACAGACATATGAATGGAACAAAGTCTTGATACGATCACACATTTATTAAAAATAAAAGTAAAGTGCCAAACCAACAATTTACAAAGATCAAAGTACGTATGTCTCTTGAGACCGGGGAACGAGTGGTCATTCATTGCTCATTGGTAATCTCCTCACTTGTGGGAAGGGATTCTCAAACAAATAAATATACACACGACAACTGAAGTACAAGCACAAAACAGGTCAACACGTGAAAGAGCAAAATACGGCACAGTAGAACAGGAAGGACGTTATAGCTTGCTATCAGTGGCTAAATGTTGCTAGCTCACTGTGTACAACAGACAATCAAACTTTTACACATTATACATTTCAGTGAGAGCTTTGGGCCATGGGGATAGCTAACCCGTTATTTTCAGGATTACCACAGACTAGTCACACATAAAGAGCTAGGCGATCTCCCTGTAAACCTCGTTCCGTGGTGTGCGTTCGTGCTGCCTTTGAATTCTTTATTCGGCCTAAAGAGAGTAACGTCTGGACCTCATCGACTGACCAGGACGCTGATTTTTGGGGCTTTCTGTGCGATTCCATTTCTCTGGAAATTAGTTAGGAGGACGTTATCATAATAGATCCATGGAAGGACGAATTGAAGCATAGCGGCTGGTTTTAAAGATGGCGGGATGAGTTCTTTTTACCATAGGGTCGGACATGGCTTCCAGTGACGACACTCCTTGACCAATCAGTGTAAGGCAGTCGGCTGACGTCAAGTCATGGTGTAGCTTCGGCACACATGGAACCACAGTCGAGGTGGTACGAAAAAGTACTTTTATCTCAAGCCCAATAGCGGAAATGCAAAATAACCGTGCCGTGCCATACCGTACCTTTACTGTGGAAAACCGGCATAATGCAGAAATCTCATCGTTTTTTTAATATTAAGATTAAGAGATCCTTTATTCGTCCCATAATGGGGAAATGTCAGTCTGGGACAAAGTCTCAGTTATTGAAGTGACAGTGGACACATTCTATATTGCAGATTGTTATAATGTCTTTTCAGCAGCATCTCCTCATTAGCCTCCA
Source organism: Knipowitschia caucasica (assembly GCA_964034765.1). Taxonomy (NCBI): domain Eukaryota; kingdom Metazoa; phylum Chordata; class Actinopteri; order Gobiiformes; family Gobiidae; genus Knipowitschia; species Knipowitschia caucasica. The sequence goes on along the minus strand of OZ035828.1, from coordinate 30,101,330 downwards.
ATTACAATACATTGGTGATATGTATTGAATTATTTCAGTGCATGTAATTTAGGATTAAATATAGGATTAAAGTTTTGCTTTAAGAAAGTTGTCCTCTAGGCTGGTCAGTTACACTGCTCCCTGCTCTGGTTCAGAGTGAAATTCTGAATGCTTTATTAGCATTTTTCAAAAATAAGTGTCAAACTATGAACACTGTACTGCAGTAACATTTACAACTAGAAAAAGGTAAGAAAGATTGTAAAACTCAATTGTTTCAGAACATTTTAGGACTTGCTGCTTTTTCTGGTGCATTCCAAAGTAAAATAAATAACATCCAATAATTTCAAACAACTGCAGGAAACATAGCTGCTTGTTTTCTGAATGTAAGAAAATCAAATAACTCACATTACTCATTATCTATCTTTCCTTTGGTCCGTGTGGGACAGAGCTGTAACAATCTTGTAATGATGCTTTAGTTACAGCTCACTGCACAATATTGTAGAATGCTCTTGAGGGTTTTCTCCTCGGGACGAAGTTGTTGCTGTACGTCTGATTACTCTGCGTACTCTCTGCAGCCATTACTGTGAATGAGCCAATGGGCTTTGCAAACACAGTCAGTGAAACAGATTAATGATCAAAATGATTCCCTGGCAACAATTTTGCATCACATTCATCAATCCACCATCAATCATCTAATTCATGACATGGGTCTAGTTTTCTATTCATAGTTTTTGATTAGCACCATAGGCCAAACATAAAACTAGGCTTGAGGTAAGTAATACGCATTCACACTTGTTGTTTTTATTTTATTTGGTAAGGCCAGGTCTATACAATCGACATGCGCCACTACAACATTTATAGTCTAGGACAGGGGTGTCGGGCTCATTTTGGTCAGGGGTGAGATTTCCTTTTATTGTAATGTTTTTTTTACATTATGAAGGTATTTTGACAGGACTTTTATGTGACATTTATTATTTTCTGGTTGATTTTTCTGAAAATAAAATGTGTTTGTTTAGATTTAACTAAAACTGGACCAAATATAAAGTAAAACACACTTTTTTATATTGAACTATTTAACTTCTATTGGTGTGTTGGATTAGAATGTTAAAATAAATTATGTTTGGTTGTTTTCCTGGGAAAATAGATTATGTATGTAAAACATGGGGGTGACAGTAGCTCAGTTGGTAGAGCATTGGCCTTTGGGCCTGAAGGTCGTAGTTTCAAATCCACCACAAGACCTACTTCACGACTCCCACTGATGTCTGCTGTTTTTGTGTCTTTGGGCAAGACACTTAACCCCACTATGCCCAAAGCCCCCACTGGACGAGCAAGGCTCCTGTGGACTCACCACCTGCAGGAGGATCAGTGAGGGGCTGGTGCTAAGTGTACTGGGTGCAGCTCTGACTGCCACCCCCCTGACCCAGAAATGGATTAAGGGGAAGAAAATGGATGGATGGCTGTATAACATGCCTTGGTAAACCCATAATCATCGATGCTGCAAAATAAATAATAACAATAATTGAAAATCATTTCAGGGGGCACTAAAAATGTTCTTGCGAGCTGGATTTGACCCACGAGCCTGACTTTGACATGCCTGGTCTAGGCTAATTTGGTGGTTTTACATCCACAAATGGCAAACAAGTAAACATGTGTCATTTAAAACAAGTGAATCCGACTGGATCCGGTTAAAGTGAAGCAGACTGAAACTGGGAGGATATGTGAATGGGTAAATTGTTTAGAAATTGGTTAAAGAACAAATGAGTATTAAGGTATACTATGACATTTATTTACATGTGTTGTTTCAGGGCCTCGCCTATAAGCTCATGCAGCTTCCGGGGAGTTCCCTTTAACAAAGCGCTCACAAACTTTAGAAATTAGAGCATGACTTGTTGAAGTTTTGCAAATAATCAGAGAATGAAACATTAATGAGCAAAAATATGGTGACTAAACATGCTTTGAATTTCATGATTTGATTTCACCAAGGACCAGTATAGATTTCTTGCTGGTTCCAGGGTCAGACCTGCAGATGGATTTATAGATTTCTGCTAATTAGACTGTGCTTAGGATCCCTGTATGCTTAATAGATGGATATTTGTCAGTGTTTTTTTTTGTTAATGAGCAATATAATATAATCAGTAGCAACACGTTCTCTTGATGCTGTGAAGATAAAAATGTCAAGACAGTATGCCACAGACCAGCCATGCACCTTTTATTTCTTTCCTCTCTAATTTCCGAATGTAATAAAGCACTGGACCAGATAGAGGATAGAAGGACAGTGGGGATGGTCCAGGTCGTTCGACATTCAATGACATTTATGGACATATGGGTCATCTGCCCCTTACACTAAAAAAAAGTGATAAAATATGAGGTACTAATTTCTCAGCGGTTTTTATCTTAATTTGAGAAAATTTTTCTCATTCCAAGGAAGACATTTCTCTTTTTTTTTTAAAAAAACAATACCCTTTTGCTTTGTCTTCAGGCACTCAAATTTTGCTAAAATTAACATACATTTGGTCAAATTTGAGCAATTTTTCACTTCTATTCACTCACTTTTTGCAGTTTATGGACCAATGGCTTTATGTGTTTTATATAGTTGCATTTCTTGTGTTTCAACTATTTGAGTTTCTGATCCATCTTGGCTAATCGACAGCTTTGTAAATATATGTGTGTGCACTTTATTTATCCCCTTAGGGAATTTTGTCTTCTGCATTTGACCCATCCTGCAAATGCCACTTGGGTCTCTATCAGGAACAGTGGTCGCCATAGTACAGTGCCCGGGAACCTATCTCCAGATGTCGATGCTCGGCTTGGTCAGGACTACCAGAGCTGGAGGTTTTACCAATATACTGTATATCCTGTACTATAGTTTTGCCCGAAATCACAACAACAGTCGTCTCGAGGGGCGTCACAGAACCGACAACTCCCAATAGTAGGCTGGGGACCAGTCCTCAGGTCCAGGGAGTCTAGGGTTTTGAGTACCACCATTCATGGAACAGACAGAGGGACAACAGGTGAACAGCACAAACCATATTTAGGCATTAAGCATTAAGTTGCAAAAATGAAATAGTAATAGTCAGGAATCTGGTGCATCAGGTCATTTAACGCATTCACAACAGATGTGGATTAAAATGACAGATGTGTTTGTATGAGGCATTAAAAACATGCAACTATTGTGCATGATATAACTAATGCTGTAATTTAGAGTTTTACAAAAATACATTGAATTGAATTAAACTGAAGGAGGATTATGGGCGTGCGAGAGAGATGGGATTCCCCAGTGTACCCATTTTTGTCTCTTACTAACAATACTGCAGCCCATGATGAGTCTCTCCATTTCCAACCTCTCTGACATGACTGTGAACTGACTTGTGTGAGGAGTTGGCCTGTAATGAAAAGCTCTGTATTGATTTGCTCTCACTCATATACCTATTTGTGGTGATATAGCTCAAAGCGGAGGCAGGAGTTCCACTGTCCACCGCAATCTGCCTGGTTACAGCAAATTAATTTTTCAAAACGTTTTACACAAAAACTCCTTGGAGAATATGAGCACACATTTTAGCCTGTGTCAGATTTAGTCTTCAACATAATTTATCAAGCTGTTTTGTTTTTTTTCACGTCTTTTTTGCTCCAAAGATAAAAATAAGCAAGTTCATGATGAGGATTGCCATGGTTACAGTCCTCTGTGTTAGAGAAGTTAGATAGAAAGATCACAGAGAGAGACCAGAGAGAGATACCAGAGAGAAAAAGACCAGAGAGAGATACAGTCCCAGGCCAGTCCCTGTGGTCCTTGGAGTCCCAGCAGGAGACCAGTCCCTGTGCTCCTCAGAGTTGGTTAATATGGCACTAACATGTCACAGAGACTTGAGAACTGGACTGATGTGACTGAATGAATGCTACTTTTATTGATCCCACAGTGGGGAATTACATGGCATTATTTGATGACGCTCCTAGGATTCTCATAAGGGGAGAATTGGGGGAAAAATTGACTCCATTATCCAGCATCTTGTTTTTGTTGGCTTCATAAATAGAGAATATACATTAAAAAAACACCTACACAGGACCAGGACAATGATCGGCACTCTACGAGGGTTTTCTAGTTCATGTCCGTTTTTTCCAGTGTGTGTCATCTATCGGCTGAATAGCAAGTGTCATTTAGTGCAACTGCCACTGAAACATTTATCCATTTGAGAGATGGACCATATTGATCAATGAGCCTGAGCAATTTTAGCTTGATTAAACACTCGTCATTGGTGGATGTTTCATAAAATTCAATTGAGGAGCTGGCCAACACTTCTTACTCAGCCTCTCTGTGTAAATGTAACTAGATAACATTATTTTCTTCCCAAATATGAATCAATATTTGGATCGAATATTATTTTGTATTAGCTAATGGTCCCTTTTGCCTTCCATAAATAGGGATCTATTATGACCAACACTGTAATGTTTATGGTGTTTTCTTCATATCAATGATAAGCTGTTTGGGGTCATTTTCCAATACTGTTGCATCAAAGTGTAGTTTGTGATGGAGCGGCCCTAGTTGTTAAAGTATTTTTTTACTTATCTTTGAATGAGATGTTGTTTTATCGTGTGGTGTTGTTGACAGAGACCGTCTGTGACGAGGATCAGACACATGACGATTAGAATAAACACTGGATCAAAGTAATTCACTTTTAGCCACTTTGATTGACAGATGAATAAGCATGAATAGGCATTACATTTTGACCTATAGGTTCTATGTTTTGTGTCGTAGTGATATTTATATCACTCCTCGCCACTTTCAAAGCACTTCACAACCTGGCCCCTTCGTACTTATCTGACCTCCTCCACCCTGCCACTCCTGTCCGCACACTCCGCTCCTCCTCCACTCTCACACTCTCCGTTCCCCCAGCCAGACTCATCACCGTGGGCCAGAGAGCCTTCAGCCGTTCTGCCCCCCAGCTCTGGAACTCTCTCCCCCCTGACCTCCGTACCATCGTCTCTCTTGCACTCTTTAAATCCAGACTTAAAACCCATTTGTTCAGACTGTCCTACCCCACCTAACACACACGCACCCACCATTCCTGTTGCTTCTGTTTTAATGTTTTTATTTTGCTCTGTACAGTGTCCTTGGGTGTTTAGAAAGGCACATTTAAATAAAATGTATTATTGTTATTATTTAAAACAGGAAATTACTCTATACTTATATTGGGATGAATTAAAGGATCTCTTAACTATTTAATGGTTTCATCAACAATTTGGTAGATCACTTTTTAAGTCACTCCTTCCTTCCTTCCCTATTTTATTTTATTCCTTATCTTTATGAATCTCATGTAAATATTGATTGTTTATGTATAATGCAATTACTTTACTTAATCTCAGTCGTAGTCGATCCAATTATCCACTAAGATTTCAGGTGTTCTTCATTCAACATAATATCATCACATGTCTTTTCATCTTTGCATTTGCTGCTCTGTCTGAAGAGCCCTATGCTAAGTGTATGTATAGTGAATGTATGTTTGAAGTGTAATTTCACCATCAAATATTGATGTTACATCGGATGAATTTCATGCAGCGTTCCCCTGGGTTTAGTACCGCCTTTGGCACGCTGACCACTTTGCCTCGCACCGTACCACACTTCTCCCTCAGTGTCTCCTCCCTCAGTTTGTCCCTCAGTGTCTCTCTGTTTTACACTTGTTTTTTGAGGGCTTAGTTGACATGTCCTGCCTGATGTCATAGCCTGATATGAGGAGCGTTTAGAGTTGCAGAGAGGTGGGAAACTCGGGGAAGTTAAGCTGGAATTCTTTACCTATTGCATTGCATATTGAAAACAAAATGTAAAATCCCATCTTCCTCCAAAACTTCACACATTGTGCATATAGCTTATTTAGTATCTTGCCATCAGCTTGCATTCTACTCGATAGTTTACATTAGTTTGATGTGCAATTTAGACCTTTCATCCAGCCAGGTCAAATTCTGGATCGTGGGCCAAGTCCGGCCTGAATGACCATTTTAGTGGGCTCTAAAATAATGATCAATTATTATTTTTATTAACTTGCAGCGTTGATGGTCATGGGCGACATGTTATACACTATTATGTTCTCAGGAAAACAAACACATTTAATTTATTCTACAAATGTTAACCCAAACACATAATTAGAAGTTAAATAGGGGTTTTAACTTGTTTCGGTCAAATCCAAACATTAAACACAGCCCCTGTTCTAAAATGAGTTTGACACTTCTGTCCTACATAGAGTTACACATACTGAGAATAGGTTATATGACAAATATAGTATAAAAAAGGAAATCCCTTCTATTCTTTTGACCCCCTACCGAAATGAGTTTGACCCCTGCTTTAATCCATTTCCCCATGTTATCATCAAAACTATGTGTAGTCCACGGGCTTGAGTGTGCCTCAATGGTCATTGAGCTCAAAAGTGTGGTCTAGTCTTCTACAAATCTTCTGTACATGTAATGTAGCCACTGGGCCAGTAGGGGGCGTGATCTCAGTGGCAGAATGGTGTGAGACTGAGATCAAGGAGTGACATGAATATTTAAGTGTAATCTTTTTGAACACTATGCTGAAATATATATAAAATATTCAAGTTCCCAATGAAAAGCCAACCTTCAAATATGAAAATTCCCCGTTTATTCCCATAAAATCCCATGGAAAGTTTCCATATTTGAACATTCCAGGCATATTGCAACCCTAGGAGTGTTCCCCTTCACCACAGTTGCTGGCTGCCTCTGCAAAATGGAAATAAAGCGTCTGTCAATTGGCGCTGTGTCCCCACTTGCCCTGCACTTCGTCTCGGGCTCAATAGGAACCATTCAGCCATTGTCGCCCAGAAAATGGAACAACTTAACTGTAGAGCCCTGGAAACGCTGTGTTGGGGTTTAATGTGCATCGCTATACGCTTGATGAGTCCAAAACATTCGCCGTCAATGGAAAATCTAGTACATTTTGCACATTTTGTACTTCATTCTTGTTTCGTCATTCTGCTAAAGTTGGAGATTTTAGATTTCCTTTCTTTTAGGCTTAAGCCTGAGATTTTATACTTTCTTTTTGTTTTATGCTAAAGCTAGAGGTTATTGTTCACTTATCTTGTGCTGTGTGCTCCTTATTCCTACTGTTCTGTAACTGGTAATGCAACACTGACATTTCTTCACTGTGGCACAAAGTATCTCTTTATAAAAAATCTTATTCAGTCAATTTGACAACTTTTTGTGTTTGGAAGTGCAATGACTTTTTCTGTTTCCATGTGTAGTTTCTTTGTAATTATGTTTATGAAATTGTCTCGATCCTGGACTGAGCTAAAGTGCTAGTTACCATAGCAACGCACTGTTGACCTGCAGCAGTTAACATTTAGTTTTGCCGTATTTCAGTCGTATTCACAGTTTTATCATGCATTAGAGATACCAATTGTTATATTTTTTGTTGTAAAAAGCCCCTAAAACTAATTGTTTTTGGGGCTTTTTTCAAAATTCCATTGATTTGAATGGAGCCGTCAAAATGACTTGAAGTTCTAACAGTTTGAGAATTGTGGCCCTAAAGTTGTAAATTGTTTTCACCTCCAGGCCTTTCTGTGTGGAGTTTGCATGTTCTCCCTGTGTCCATTTACAATAGGTCTGAATGTAATGAGAGTCATGGTGTGTGGTGGAAAAAAACAAATCTGGGGTCTGAAACTTTGTAAAGCTCTGAGTGACCTTGGTCTGTAAAATGTGCTCTATAGATAAAGACTACTTACTTATTTACTATACGTTTTTACAAATACAATATTAAATGTCCTACGCTTTTCTTTTACATGACCTCCTCAGCAACGCAACATGACTCAGAGCTGTACATTTAATTTAGAATCAGTTATGCATTTATGTGTCTCTGCAAAACATACAATTTTCCATAATATTTTTTATTCATTGAAATGCATCTATAGTTCTGGTCCCCATAGTGCTTGGATGCTATTAAATGTGCTTTTTCTGCTCTTGTAGTCTTCATTATTCAATAACGTGTTTCGAGCCTTTTGCCAAGGGACGTAAAAGCTTGGGTTCCTGAAATAGAAGTCCCACAATTCATCATTCATCAGCTGGAGATCTACATTCTATAGAACTGTAATCGTTTTTAAAAGAACTGTCAAGTTTTTGCCCTGGGACCTGAGTCCATTTGCGCTCTGCCAGCTCTGTCGGTAAGAGGGAGATTTGTGCTCAGTGTGAGAGCCAGGGCTTGGTCTGACCCCCGTCTCATAATCCCTGGACCTCTACTTACAACTGCTGATCCTTCCTCATTTGCTATCTATGGTCTTCTCCCTTTCCTGCCCGGCCGTCTTCGTCCAGCATGTCTCGATTATTAAACCCAACACATTCTAATCCCCTCCTATCCCGCTGCTGACTCTGTCCCACACTGGTCATTGGGACAGTGCTTTGGGAATGGAGAGCACCCCCTTTACCACAGTGTCAACCTCCACTTCAATCTTTCCACTGCTCACTGAATAAAAAGAAATTGGCGTTAGGTATAGATTATGATATACACCTTTACTTTTCCCTCAGTGATTATAGTAATAATGATAATAATGTAATATCGGTTTTAAATATAACGCTTTTTTGGACACTCAAAGACGCTTCACATGTCTTTCTTTCATTCTTTCACCCTATACACACAGGTAATAAACTACAATTGTAGCCACAGCTGCCCTGGGACACACTGACAGAACCAAGGAAACCACTCTATGCCATCGGCCACTCTCCCCACCACCAACCATTCCCACACACGCCAGATTAATTCTGATGTGGGTGAAGTGTCTTGCCTAAGGACACAACCACAGTTTGGCACTTTACAGCCGCAGCGATATTGTATTTGTGATGCTACTTATGACGATCAAGTTCCTCAATAACTGCATATGTGCCCCTCATACATATTCATAAGTCTTTGGATGTTATAGTTTATTTATGGGCAGAGCATAGAAAAGCTTTTATATGAAGAGACTGCTGCAGATCCAGGAAGAAATGTCACTCTCTCCAAAGACACAGGGAAGGATTTTTTTTTTTAGCAATGATTCAAAACAAGATGGCTGCCATGAAGGCGTCATCATGTGGGCATTATTTTCTTATATACATTTTTTAACACTAATCCATTCAGAATTGTATTAAATTTGTATTTGATACATATAAGATATTTAATTAAATTATCTTTATTTAGAAAACGTATATCACCCACATTGAGTCTAGTGTGTGTGTGTGTGTGTGTGAATGGTTGGTGGTGGTGGGAGGGGCCGATGCCTCAGACTGGTTGCCTCGCCTCTTTTAGTGTGCCCAAGGGCAGCTTTGGCTACAGTAGTACTTTATCACCATTGTGTTTGGAGTGAATACAATTCATTCATTCTAAATCAATGTCTAAACCTTTACCCATTTACTCTTTTTGTTAAAGGTTATACAGTTCAGAGTTTGCGCTCATTTAACAAAGTTATTAAAGGGCGATTTGTTTTCTCAATTGGTAAGAATAAGATTTAGTTTAGTGTCTCTTCTGAATACAGTGCAGAGCTTGGGGAATTGTTGCATTACTTCATTGTTACTTAAAAAATAAGTTGTTGCTTAGAGGTAACTCTCCTGCACTGTTGGGATCCCAGCTCAGCTTTGTACAATTCTCTGGGAATATTTTGGCCCTTTGCTGTAAAGATTGGGGAAAACCGTGAGGAAAGCAACCCAGAAATGGGGAGAAACATGAAAACTAGCCACAGCTTGACACTTTTCTGACATTTGACAGGTCGCCCTGGAGCCTGGAATAGACCGAAATTTTGCAATAATTTATTGATTTGTCAAAAATGATTAGTCCCCACAGGAATGATCCAGATTCTTATCTCTGCTAAATGCTTTTTTTAATATCTTTGATTCATTATTAAATTCAATCCATTTGTGGTGAAGAAGGTTGAGGGTTCAGTACTGCTACCGTATTGTTACAGCTTGTATACTGAGTGTGTGTGTGTGTTGTGTCCACACACTGACAGAGCTTGGCTAAAGAACCCTGTGGCCTGTGGCCCTATGTTTCCTCTATGGCAGCTGTCATCGTGTGTTTTGGGAGAGAGGACACCATAATGTGTTGTATGTTTTGGGCCTGAAGGCTTGACAGCCTTAATGGTACATGAGAGGCCAAAGCACATCTGACGGAATGAGGCCAGTAGTTTCATATTTGGGATTTTAAAACAGTGGGGTATACATTATCTAAATTTGCTAAGGTGATGGTCAGATAATCCCATAACCATAATGCTTTTACAGACATGAATATAGCCACAAATGGCATCAAACAAACAATGCACTCCTCCCTATCCTTTCAAAACAAATACAATCAGTGGGATAATATGTCTTGTCTCCTGCAAGAATCTGTATTATGACCATTTTATTGGCGTTTTTATCGCTGCTGATATGATCTGGTTTGCACATTTGTCCAACATCCCCATCGTCTTTAGTCTTATTTTTCCATTATCCAACATGGCAGAGTGCAGACTGTTTCCCTGTAGAAATGACACAAGAGGCAGTGGTCTTGTCCCATGCATAACAATGAGAGGGTTAGCATGTAATCCATCCTCAGATGAAGCCACACTGTGGGTTTGGCTACAGCACAGATCAGTGTGGCAGAATGAACTGCACTTGGCTTGTTAGAGATGTTAGAGATGCCGAACGCCACGGTCAGATGGACGGTATAGTTGAGCATATGGAAACTGCTCACATGGTCAATGGCGCTCTGCATATTTGTGAGAAGAAGAAAAGACTGCATTCAACTCCGTCCTGAATCCACTGCCTCATGGCTAGTTGCTATAGCAACGTGACTTCACATTCCTTTTCACCTGCCGTGTTTGATCAATTTTCAGTCTTGCTTCTCTTTGCCAACGCTCCTTTGTCCTAAAATGCCATTGCGGCTACATTCCCTTTGGTCTCTCACAGAGGATAGCTGCCTTTGGACTCTGTTTAATTTGGGCTTAACCTGAGACCTTCATAATGTTTGCAGCAGCTGATACAGATGGATACACAGGTGTACAGGCTCCATGGTGGTTTTGGGACCAAAATCATAAAGATGCCAAAGAAAACTCTTAACTTGGAGCTTTGAGAGATCCCGGACATGAACATTTTCTGTAAATATAAACTTACTTTGCAGCTAATCATCATTATCATTTTTCTGAGGTAATCTGACAGGACTCATTTATGTGAGTGCATCCACTCACCATCAGTTTACAGTATGGTCTGTGCTACAGCTTTCAATATGTCACAATGCTTTGGATTTGTTCCAATATCCCCAAAACAAATCTGCTTCTAATGATTGTGTTTTAATGAAATGTTAGAGGAGGATCCGTGTACAAGCTCCTGCATAATGGCTGTGGAGATGAATAGTGACAGTTGGCTGTGCGTGAGGAAACCAGGCATGAACTGAGTAACTCCTACAGAAGGCAGCGAGCCATGAGGACTTCACTCACGAACAAAAGAATTTCCCGTTGACTTCTATCAGAGTTATTCATGATTATGGGAAATACCCGAGCAGTGTGGCTAATGCTGCTCATGCATGTACACTTCAGGCGTGTGCTGGAGCAGCGTGTCCCCAAAGATGTGATTACTCATGTAACATACTGCTGTTTATTTACAATATACTGAGTCATAGACAAATGCTGAATGTGCATTGACATGTGTGATTTCCATGCATACAGTGTGTGCATTTATGTCATGTTCATCTTTCCATCAAAGTGGAGGGAGGATTTTAGTGGGTTGTCCACACTAATACTGCACGATATCGAAAACATATTGTTTTTGCGATATTGGTGCGTGCAATATCCATATCAAAAAGATTTTAAAAAATATAATTAGTATTGCAATACTAAACACTCTTATCGAATATCGCTCTAATTTCCCATATCGTGCAGCCCTACAACTATGGCGTCAAAATAGGGTCTGCTTAAACGTAACCGTAAAGCAGGAATTGTAAACGTAGGTTGTAAGTATTGTAAACATAAAAAAAATATTGTAAACGAAAAAACTGTAGCGTAACCGTAAAGCAGGAATTGTAATCGTAGGTTGTAGTATTGTAAACATTAAAAATATATTGTAAATGAAAAAAATTAAAACTTACATTTACGGTTCTGATTTTTCATGTTTCGCTTCAAAAGTTACGTTTACGATTCACAAGTTACGTTTACGATTCACAAGTTACGTTTACGATTCACAAGCTACGCTTACGAGTCAAAACTTACGGTTACGATACATTTTTCATCTGACCCCTTTTTGGAGGGGCGGGCTCAGCGCGCCCATTGGCTGGAGACACCGGATGTTACGTCATCACAAAACCAAAACACACACCATTCAAAATTCAAGTCTCGTTCGAACTCTCTACATCGTATGATTGATCACATTTTTTCAACTGGGCTGGCTATTATAGGCTTTCACGTGGTATGTGCACTCTTGTGGACACCCTAATTACACCAGGTCATGTTTAGATCGTGTGAAACATGCTCTCGTAATAACGTCATATGCCTATGTTGCCCCCAGGCTAGCCAGCTAAGCTACACCTCGGGACCTTCACCACCACTGTACGTTGTTCACACTGAATGCTTTGTCATGTCATGATTATCTACTGCTATCAAAGGTGAATAAAACTATGTCTTTGATTTTTTGTTTGCTTATTATTTACATAATTATAGCGGCTTACCTAATGAGCCCATGCTAGCTAGTGTAGCGTACCAAACGGGAGAAGGATGAGAGACACAGAAAGAGGCAAATTGTAGTTGGAGACTCCCAAAAAGTGAGGTCCCCATTTATTTATAGAGGACCAAAACCCGCGAAACATAGGTCACAAGGTAACACACATGCGCACAAGCATAATACTAAAAAGTCGTTTACATACTTCCCCCCTTTAACAAGACATGTCCTCATGTCCAACTGAAAAAAAATAAATAAATGCACCACACACACAAAAAAAAATGTACAAAACAGCATCAAAGTCCCAGCGTCCTCCAAGAACCAAACACTGGCGATCCTGCAACAACCTGGACTCCCCGCAGCAGGTAGACGACTGGCGCAGAACCGGAGCACGAATTCCCCTGACCGGAGCAAAGGAAATCAACAGAACGTCCAGAACACGGGACCGTAGGACGCGCTGGGAACATCAGAATTACGGACTCTTGAACACACACGTCAGCAGGCACCCCAACAGGCATAACCACATTCCTGTGGCTCCCGAGGGAAGGCGCTGGATTTGGGCACCAATGCGCACATGTCACGGTCTGATCCTGGACATCAGCGGCCCCGAGCCACATGCTCAGTCCGGTACTGGAACGTCTCCCCCGGCGGCAGCACTCCGTCACACCAGTCCTTTACAGTCACCCCAGCCGAGAAGAGCCCAGGCCACACCATCACTCCAGTCCCACATCAACACAAAAATATGGCGACACCATAATGGCGACTGGCACCGTCAGGTCAGACTCACCCACCAAAAAAGTACAAAAAGCAAGGCACAAATGTTCGTCACCGCCGCCACCACCTACATCGACTCAGGTGGCGACGGCGGCACCGCTGCCACCAATGTAGCGTACCAAACGGGAGAAGGATGAGAGACACAGAAAGAGGCAAATTGTAGTTGGAGACTCCCAAAAAGTGAGGTCCCCATTTATTTATAGAGGACCAAAACCCGCGAAACATAGGTCACAAGGTAACACACATGCGCACAAGCATAATACTAAAAAGTCGTTTACACTAGCAATGAATTTTGTCAGTCCATAACCTGTACATAAAGTTTTGAAACAAATGAGGTAACTAGCTGAATGATTAAACAAATCAGTGAAACTTGCTAAATAGTACGTTCCATTGGCTTCATGATATCTTATCAAAATTAACTTAAAGTTAAGTAGCTCAAATCGGGGCTAACCTGTTAAGGCCATTAATTTTACGATATTTGGCTACTGTACCTGTACTGTGTTTGCTAATTTAGGATGGTTAAGATTCCTAAAATCACACAGAAACTCTGTTTAGTTCTGATCTTGCAGGTTATCTCTGCGATGGGCACCAGCACCACACATTGCAGACCAGCAAGATGTAAAACTGTGGTTTTATAATAATCTATATAAATGTGATGTGTTTTCATGTCTTAGGGACCAGGTCTGCAAATTAAGTGCTAGCTATACAGCCTATGAACATGGTATCGGCCACCTGTATCAATACTTTTAGTTCTGTGCCTATCAAATAAACATATAATAGCACTTATTCTCACAGAACAGTGGGTTGTAGATAGGAGTAAATGGCTGTCTGTTACCTGGCCTAATATCTATAACTTCCTCATCCAGACATACAGTGTTTATACATGACTGACCTCCTCCAGATCTCCACACCTGCCCGCTCCCTCCGCTCCTCCTATCCTCTCCAGCTCTTGGTCCCTCCTGCCCGCCTTTTCACCATGTGGAAGAGAGCTTCTCCAAATCCACCCTCAAAACTCATCTGTTCTGACAAGCCCACTCACTAACATCATAACCACACTCTCCTCTCTCCATGATGCTTTTAACTGTTTTTAAAATACACTTTTTTTACTTGGTTGTAAGGCAAAAACGAATTATTAAAAACAAAAAAAACATAGCATATAGATCTATAAATACATACAATTATGTGGACATGTGAAATACTTCCACTCTGGGACTGAGTTCTTTGTTTTGAGGCTGATGTGCTCTACAGTCAGAGAGTGGGCATTAAGTCAGTACGTCTACAAAGACTCGGTACATCCTTACTCTGAACTGTTCCTGTATGGCAGGGTATGGACATGTAACTTGCTTTTAATGTTCAATTACAGTCTTAACCTGGTGCACACCCATTAACCCCTTTATTAGTGTAATCTGCGTTATGTTTTATGTTCTGCGCTGTCTGAAGAAGGAGCAGGACACAAGGAGGACCACTGAATGACATTTACTAGTAGCTCTGCACAAAATAAAGCACAAATCCACTTCACGTCTATCCATGCATTCAGCTCAGCAGTCCCCTCCTCAGATGCAAGGCGCAGTTCTCCTGATAAAGGGAAAAAGCCACATTAATAAGTAGTTACTACATTTTGAGTGGTATACAGGTTGAAAACTTTTGTTCTCCAGTTGTCTTTGTATTAATGGTAAAAAGACAAGTTTGTGATTTTAGCTCTAAAATATTGGTGTGCTCTTCATCCACTCACAGTATCAGTATTGTTGTGACTAGAAGGCTACACAGGCTCACTTATGAACAACTGTTTAGTTAGTTATTTGAAGACTGTTTCTCCTCAGACTAAAACGAAGGAGCCTCCCTAGCTACTTATTTAGCAAAACAGCTAATGTTAGCATTTTAGCAACGTCAGCTGTTTGTTATAGCGGCGCTATAAGTGAGCTGGCTTTAACTTAACTGATCATGATTAAATCAGGTAGCAGCGGGTTCTCTTCTTATAGCGACATGATGTAACCAAGTGATCACTTATGGGTTGGAGTTGGACTTTTTCATTATTAGCTTCTGTAGGACACAGACACTTACCAGCTATGAAGTTTGCTCTTAGCATTTATGTACGCAGGTCTCCGTAGATGGCCTGAAGCCTGTTCTTCGTCTTCTGTAGTAACCAGACTGTAAAGATTGTAGCAACGTGCGTATGTTTTGCTTTTGTGACATCCGGTGTCTCCAGCCAATGGGCGCGCTGAGCCCGCCCCTCCAAAAAGGGGTCAGATGAAAAATGTATCGTAACCGTAAGTTTTGACTCGTAAGCGTAGCTTGTGAATCGTAAACGTAACTTGTGAATCGTAAACGTAACTTTTGAAGCGAAACATGAAAAATCAGAACCGTAAATGTAAGTTTTAATTTTTTTCATTTACAATATATTTTTAATGTTTACAATACTACAACCTACGATTACAATTCCTGCTTTACGGTTACGCTACAGTTTTTTCGTTTACAATATTTTTTTATGTTTACAATACTTACAACCTACGTTTACAATTCCTGCTTTACGGTTACGTTTAAGCAGACCCTATTTTGACGCCATATACAACCCACTATGTTGCAGGGCTGGGAACTGGCAAAAATGTAACGATTCGATAGTATAGTGATATTTTGGCTACAATTCCGGGGCCGCGGCTCAGTTGGAAGAGCATTGGCTTTTGAGCCTGAAGGTCATGGGTTCGATCCCTCTTTGAACCTTCTCCACCGACTCCAACTGATGTCTGCAGTCCCCACTTTACCTGAAGCCCCCGCTGAAAGATCAAGCCTATGCTCTCCAGTGTTGTGCGTGAACGAGTTCAAAAGAACGCGTTCATTGAACACGCTCATTTTTTCGTGAACGTTGAACTGAACTGCGACACATTTTTTAAAAAAGAACTTGAACGTGAATTAGTTCATTTTATGTGTCATGAACGGCAGACATCACTATGAACGTTGGAATCTGTTTTCTCTTTTGAAAGGAGAGAAAGTTCCTCCCTCCTGTATTCTCACACTTTTTCCGCCGAAATCTAAAAATTCCTACGGTTTCCACCGTCTGTGAACGCACCCAGACTCCGTGTTGTGGTGCGGCGCTGTGAGCTGGTGCTTTTCACATGTGCCCGAGTCGTGATGAAAACACAGGGTGAGTTAGCGACAAAGTTTACACCGTTTATATTTGACATAAAATATAGACACACGCACTGCAGCGCATTACTGTGGAGCAGCAGAGATGGAGCAACTCCGTTTGGCTCCCATTGAAAACCATGTAAATCTGGTCTGTTTTGTGGTCAAAAGGCTCTCCTCCTGTGGGTGTACAGGAGATATATATATATATATACATATATATATCGTAGTGTGAAAAAAATATTTATTTAAGTATCTCACGAAAAAAGTAAAATGAACTGAACTTTGAACTAGTTCAGAATTAAAAATGTGAACTTTGAACGTGAACTGGCACAACACTGATGCTCTCACAGACAGAGCGGCCGTCCACCTGCAGGAGAATCAGTTTGGGGCTGGTGCTCTGTGAATTGGGTGCAGCTCTGACTGCCACCCATGGATCTAGTATAATAACTGGATAGGGAATTATAGCTTGCAGCTGAAGGACCCATGTGCTCGCAGGATTCTTGCGGTACTGCAGAGTAAACCAGACTAAATTCACGTGGGCTACCCAGAAATGTTCCTCAAAGAACTCAATGTAAACCAAAACAGCTCCACCTCAGCTGATAGAGAACAGCTTTCACAAAGGTTGGATTTTGTGGGGATTTTAGTATCCCCTGTCATCCTGAACTTGTTTTCTTCTTAAATCCTTCAGTTTTCTTCAACTCCACACTTTAGTGCCACAAACTCTGCTTGTGTGACACCCGCTCTAACCCGCTCTGCTCTGATCAGCAGCTCTGATTGGTCAGAGTGCGGCCGAGCCCGTCTGTGCACTGCGCAGAACCAGGAGGACCAGACGATGCCTATATATGGGCAAGTTCCGCTAATCTCTCTGCGCCCATGCCGGCACATGCGCCACTGAGCACAAACCATTCATTTGAATGCGACGCCATCTTGGATCGCCAGGGCTTGCTGCCACCCCACCCAGAAATTAATTAAAGGGAAGAAAATGCCACGCTTCTTATTCTATAACCAAAATATATGAAAAATAAAATAAAGATATGAAAGTCACTCGATTGAGAAGGTGAAGTTTAACATTTAAAACAAGAGAGAGAAAAAATGAGACCATTGTAGCTTTGTTGTTCAGTGAACGTTGTAAAAGAGGTGGCACTAATATCCACAACATCTGGAGTAGGTCACAGAGTACTGCCAGAAAACAAACAGAGGAAATGCAATGCCATCTAATCACAGGGGATCTGCTGGTATCATTGTAACTACAATAGCATTTAACAGTTTATTAAATCTTTGGATTGCAGTTTACATATGATCATCATTTAGTACTATACGTACAATGACATTGAAGACAATACATGTTTTAAAAAGACCATAAAAAGGCTGTCCATGACTAAGAGAAGATAAGATAAACTTTATTGATCTCAAAGTGGAGAGATTTACATGTCCCATTTGGCATAGTATCACTCAGGTTGTGCAAAAATAGATCTGTAACTCCAGCTTGGACCAAATTTAGTCAATAAATATAAACAAAATTCCTCAATACTTCTACCTCAGCCCTTGTTCTTCAGCCTGAGTCCTGGATCTACAGCCCTTCTGTCCATGGGAGCGGATCCCTCTCTAAATGTGGGCCTCCCAGAGGTTTCTCACTTTTATGAAAAAATGTTTTGGTAGTTGTTAATGCCGACACAGGGTCTAAGGACAATCAACATATTTCATCATCTGTCCCTTATGGACCAATGACTCTGTGTTTTTTTATGTTTGAACTGCTTGATTGTTTTGATTTAGGGATATACAAGAATACATTGAATTTAATTGTTATGAATGCCATTTCACCTGGGAGAATAATTTGTAGGCAATCCTTCAAAAGGATTCCCCTGGAATACTCACTTACTTACTCACATACTTATCCTTCATAGAATACAATAGAAACAGATCAGGGAGGGGTCCCCAACCAGAATCTCGTCAGACCCTTTCAGGTCGCTCCCAAAGGAATCTAGAATATACACATGAACATGACTTATTACTAGGGGTGGGCGATATGGACAAAAATAAATATCTCAATATTTTTTTTCCAACTGCCAATAACAATATTGTCACGATAGATTTTTTACACAAAATGATCTGCGTTTTGCTGCCAGGGCCTCTATAGATACAGACAGTGTAGATCTAAATATAAGCTTTTTATTTGTAAAGTGCTTCACACATCTTTGCAAAACATCTACTAACATATATTAACATTAAAAATCAAATTCAAGTATCACAGAAAGAACACATCCAACAAAAAGGCTAGCTCAATATTTACTGAAATGTACAAATAAAGCAGTGATTGGCTTTTTAGGCACACATTAGACCAATGGGCATCTTTCCTTCTCTAACTGTAATATGTATTGAAAAATAAAAAGGACGATAATACGAAAAAGCATATCTTCAAATTGACTTTCACGATATTATTGTCTACGATATATTTTGCCCACCCCTACTTATTACATTTATATAGATATATATGTTAAGTACAAATGTAGGGTTCAAAATTAAGTATTATGCTAAATTGTATATGTGTGCTCTAGTTATTAAATAGACTTTTATTGTGGCTGCAAAAATGAGTATCTCTGCCTCTGCTAAGGTATAAAAATATCTCTATGATTGGAAAAAGGCTGGAGACCCCTGGAATAGATTAATAGACTAGTGCAGTACTAGATCACGAAGGTGTATGTGGGTTGTGAGCGATTGTAGCAGTACCCAGAGAAGTATGCACTCCTGTGTCATTAGTGCCACACCTGGCCTCTCAACTGGGCCTAAAGTAGAGCACAGATATGAGAAGCCACGGTCCTCATCTGTTATGGGCTATGGGACAAAAATAATC
Organism: Knipowitschia caucasica; assembly: GCA_964034765.1. Taxonomy (NCBI): domain Eukaryota; kingdom Metazoa; phylum Chordata; class Actinopteri; order Gobiiformes; family Gobiidae; genus Knipowitschia; species Knipowitschia caucasica. Next base: position 30,081,955 of record OZ035828.1, on the reverse strand, counting down.
CAGGAAAAGGGGTTACATTTTCTACTGTTGTTGAGCAAAGTAGGAAAGCTGCTACAGAGGCGTGTCACTGACTGGTCACATATGTTTGGTTTTTTATTATTCTGAACCCTCAGGGAATGAATTTTGGTTATTGTAGTTGTCTATATAGTGGATGCAGGAGGGTCTAAGGACAGTGGTGATGATTCAGGACACTTGACTGGACTTTATCAACATACATGGACATCGGGCCATCTGCGCCTTATGGACCAATTTATCTACATTACAAGACACAACAATTGATTTGCCATTTGCAAACTATGCAAGACTACCCCAGTGTGTACCGGAATGCTACTGAATGCTCTACTGAATAAACATTGAAAATAATATGCAAAAAATTTAGAATGACTGAATTTGCTGAAAATAATCACTATACGGCTCAATTTCATTCAGTTTATTTTTGTATTGCTCTAAATCATTTCATGAGTTATCTCGAAGGGCTTTGCAAGGTTGTTGATTCGCCAACACAGATCAGAGAATTAACCCGCTCAAACCCAGTTTATGCAATGATTTAAAATACATAGAGCCATTGGTCCATAAGAGGCAGATGACCGTTGTCCATAAATGTTGAGAAAGTCCATACGATCAACAGTTTTGATATAGTTTGATGTCATTGCAATTAATTATAAGAACTTGTTTTCAGAAAAAGACTATGGTACTACTCAAACATGTTTTTGTCATCTTGATTTTTTATTGATTTGCGCCTGGACAATTGAAATTAATAAAGCATACTTGTAAAAGTGCCAGTTTTAGCTATATATATTTTTTTATGAACAGATGTATGTTTGACATCAGATCATCTTCTTGTGGGGTTACTTAGATTTAAGCCAGATATTGTAAGCCCCAAATCACCAGGACATGAACACTAGGGGTGGGAACCTAAGGGTACCTGACGATACGATACAATACAAAGCTCACATTAAGGATACTATCACGATAACGATATTACGATGACGATTTTATCATGATATGACGATTATCGATATATTTGTCAGAAATATACAATATGCCAATTTATGGCATAAATAAAAGAAAAAATACACTTTGTTTCATGATAAATGGAATGGAGATGCGTAATGTAGCCATATATTAAGTATTAATACCAATTTTAAAAATAAATAAATAAATCGATATCGATACTTGGCAAATGCATATCAATAATCGAATCACGGGAGAATGTATCGCGATATATCGATATATCGTCACACCCCTAATGAACACTATCTTGGTCATCTTCTGCTGGCATTAAGAATACAGATAAAAAGTCTTGATCCAATCACCTCAAAGTTTTTGGTTTTATTGAATTCATTTAGAGGGTCTAGTGGGAGTGTCTCAATTATAGCAGAAGAAAGATTAATCAAAACTCCCCCCTTGGACTGCCACCTTAACGTGGTGGGGGAGTTTGAGCACTCGGATGATCCTGGGAGCTATGCTGTCTGGGGCTTCATGCCCCTGGTAGGGTCTCCCATGGCAGACAGGTCTCAAGTGACGAGTCAGACGAAGCGCAGTCCGAAGCCAACCATGGACAGCACGACAACAAAAACCGTGACGTCGCCCGGCATGGCGCAGCCGGGGCCCCACCCTGGAGCCAGGCCTGGGGTCGGGGCTCGCAAGCGAGCGCCTGGTGGCCGGGCCTTAGCCCACGGGGCCCGGCCGGGCTCAGCCCGAAGGGATGACGTGGGCAGTCCCTCCTGTGGGCTCACCACCTGCAGAGGGGTCCGTGGTGGCGAGGTGCAGAGAGGACTGGGCAGCAGTCGAAGGCGGAGACCTCGACGACCCAGTCCACACACCCAACATCTGGCTCTTGGGACGTGGAACGTCACCTCACTGGGGGGGAAGGAGCCCGAGCTTGTGGGGGAGGTTCAGCGATACCGACTAGAGATAGTCGGCCTCACCTCCACACACAGCTTGGGCTCTGGAACCCAACTCCTTGAGAGGGGTTGGACGCTCCACTTTTCTGGTGTTTCCCGCGGGGAGAGGCGGCGAGCTGGGGTGGCCATACTCATTGCCCCCCATCTCAGCCGCCACGTGTTGGAGTTCTCCCCGGTGAATGAGAGGGTCGCGTCCCTCCGCCTCCGGGTGGGGGACAAGTCTCTCACTGTTGTGACGGCCTACGGGCCTAACGGTAGTGCAGAGTACCCGGCCTTCTTGGAGTCCTTGGGAGGGGTACTGGACAGTGCACCGCCCGGGGACTCCGTTATTCTCCTGGGGGACTTCAACGCCCATGTGGGAAATGCCAGTGACACTTGGAGAGGGGTGATCGGGAAGAGCGGCCCCCCTGATCTGAACCCGAGCGGTGTTCAGTTGTTGGACTTCTGTGCCAGTCACGGCCTGTCCATCACGAACACCATGTTCGAGCACAAGGGTGTCCATCAGTGCACGTGGCACCAGGACACCCTAGGCCGGAGGTCGATGATTGACTTTGTAGTCGTATCATCTGACCTTCGACCGCGTGTCTCGGACACTCGGGTGAAGAGAGGGGCGGAGCTGTCAACCGATCATCACCTGGTCGTGAGTTGGATCCGCTGGCAGGGCAGGAGGCCGGTCAGACCTGGCAGGCCCAAGCGTGTAGTGAGGGTTTGCTGGGAACGTCTCGCTGAGCCCCCTGTCAGACGGACTTTCAACTCACACCTCCGGGAGAGCTTCTCCCAGGTCCCGGCAGAGGAGGGGGACATCGAGTCCGAGTGGACCATGTTCTCTTCCTCTATCGCCAATGCGGCGGCTCGTAGCTGTGGTCGCAAGGTCTCTGGTGCTGGTCCCGGCGGCAATCCCCGAACCCGGTGGTGGACACCGGCAGTAAGGGATGCCGTCAGGCTGAAGAAGGAGTCCTATCGAGCAATGATGGTTCGTGGGACTCCTGAGGCAGCTGTCCAGTACCGGCAGGCCAAACGTGCCGCGGCCCGGGCTGTTGCAGAGGCAAAAACCCGGGACTGGGAGGAGTTCGGAGAGTCCATGGAGCATGACTATCGGTCGGCCTCGAAGAGGTTCTGGCAAACCGTCCGGCGCCTCAGGAGGGGGAAGCAGTTCTTTGCCAACACCGTGTATGGTGCGGGTGGAGGGCTGCTGACCTCGACTGGGGATATTGTCGGGCGGTGGAAGGAATACTTCGAGGTTCTCCTCAATCCCCCCGTCACGTCCCCCGTCCAGGAGGCAGAGGCTGAGGATGTTGGGGCGGATACTTCCATCTCCCTGGCCGAGGTCACCAAGGTGGTTGGCAGCCTCCATGGTGGCAAGGCGCCGGGAGTGGATGAGATCCGTCCTGACTATCTAAAGTCTCTGGATGTTGTAGGACTGTCTTGGCTGACACGTCTCTGCAACATCGCGTGGCGATCGGGGGCGGTGCCAATGGAGTGGCAGACCGGGGTGGTGGTCCCTCTCTACAAGAAGGGGGACCGGAGGGTGTGTTCCAATTATCGTGGGATCACACTCCTCAGCCTCCCCGGTAAGGTCTACTCCAAGGTACTGGAGAGGAGGCTTCGTCCGATGGTCGAATCTCGGATTCAGGAGGAGCAGTGTGGTTTTCGTCCCGGTCGCGGAACACTGGACCAGCTCTATACTCTCCATCGGATACTCGAGGGTTCATGGGAGTTCGCCCAACCTGTCCACATGTGCTTTGTGGATTTGGAGAAGGCGTTCGACCGCGTTCCCCGGGGTGTCCTTTGGGGGGTCCTCCGGGAGTACGGGGTCCGGGGTCCTCTGCTGAGGGCTGTTCGGTCCCTGTATGACCGGAGCCAGAGCTGTGTTCGCATTGCTGGCAGTAAGTCAGACCTGTTCCCGGTGCATGTTGGCCTCCGCCAAGGCTGCCCTTTGTCACCGGTTCTGTTCACTGTATTTATGGACAGAATCTCTAGGCGCAGCCAGGGGCCGGAGGGGGTCCGGTTCGGGAACCACAGGATTTCATCTCTACTTTTTGCGGATGATGTCGTCCTGCTGGCTCCAACGAACCAGGACCTGCAACATGCACTAGGACGGTTTGCAGCCGAGTGTGAAGCGGCTGGGATGAGAATCAGCACCTCCAAATCCGAGGCCATGGTGCTCGACCGGAAAAAGGTGCCTTGCCCTCTCCAGGTGGGTGGAGAGGTCCTTCCTCAAGTGGAGGAGTTCAAGTATCTCGGGGTCTTGTTCACGAGTGAGGGGAGGATGGAGCGTGAGATTGACAGGCGGATCGGTGCAGCGTGCGCAGTGATGCGGTCTCTGTATCGGACCGTTGTGGTAAAGAGGGAGCTGAGCCGAAAGGCAAAGCTCTCAATTTACCGGTCAATCTTCGTTCCCTCCCTCACCTATGGTCATGAGCTGTGGGTAATGACCGAAAGAACGAGATCGCGGATACAAGCGGTCGAAATGAGCTTCCTCCGCAGAGTGGCTGGGCGCTCCCTTAGAGATAGGGTGAGGAGCTCGGTCACACGGGAGGAGCTCGGAGTAGAGCCGCTGCTTCTCCACGTCGAGAGGAACCAGTTGAGGTGGCTCGGGCATCTGTTCAGGATGCCTCCTGGACGCCTTCCTGGGGAGGTGTTCCGGGCACGTCCCATCGGGAGGAGGCCCCGGGAAAGACCCAGGACACGCTGGAGAGACTATGTCTCTCAGCTGGCCTGGGAACGCCTAGGGGTCCCCCCGGACGAGCTTGAGGAGGTGTGTGTGGATAGGGAAGTCTGGGCGTCTCTGCTTAGACTGCTGCCCCCGCGACCCGGCAACGGATAAAGCGGAAGAAAATGGATGGATGGATGGAAAGATTAATCAACAACAAACGATCACTACACTAAAAAAGGGAAAAGCTTTTGTAAATAAATTAATTTTTGAATTTCAAGGTTGGCCACAATTAAATGACTATGCTTCCTGGTATAATTCAATCAATTCAATTTTTTTTTTTTTTTTTTTTTTTTACGGCCCACTTGTTATCTCTTACTTTACAAAGCTGTCGATTCGTCCACATAGATCAAAGAATCAAACAGTTCTAACTCAAGAAATGCAATGATGAAAAAACACAGCCGTTTGTCCGTAAAGGGCAGATGACCAATGTCCATAAATATTGACATAGTCCATTAATGTTGTTGAACGTGGAGTGTTCTGGGTCATCACCACTGTTCTTACACCCTCCTGCATCAAGGACAAACCCAGTGATAGAAAACGAGGTGTGGTAGAGAAAACAACAGCTGTATTCTAACGGCTGCACTAACAGACTTGGAAGTTGCAAGGTCATTTTCCTTGACGCTCTGACTGTTGCATTCTCAAAAGGAACAAAACGTGACTCCTTGAGAAGGCACGGAGTCTTTTCATGTTCAGGGATTAAACACAACACACTCGCCATAATTGAAAACATGCACATTCACAGAACAAAATGGAGGCCACACTATTTTTTGAGGGGTTAGCGTGATCGCATATAATCGCTTTCTTTTGATGCCAGGCTTAAGAATGTGTTGGCGCCTGATCCAAAGTCAGCCTATTTGCTCGCCACAACGCTGCCAACTTTCAGCCGTGCCAGTCAGTCAGAGCAAGCAACACGGCTAAGTAGGTCACACCGCAGTCGCACCGGCAGAGAGAGGGAAGAGGCGGAGCACGGGAGGCATCGAAATCACACCAGATATTCCTTTAATAGATACGATTCTAAAAAGTGTTGAAATGAAAGAAGACAGAGAGATGTATAGATGGTGAGGATTGGGGAGAGGGATTTTTTCTTTTTGCCGCAAAGATGCTGCATTGAGGAAGACAAGGGCATCGCACATGAGCGAGTGATAAAAGAATGATGTCAAGCTGTGTCATTATGCGGATTCTATTTAAACAACAAACACTGGCGCCTGCGTTTCCATCTGCGAGAATGTACATCTGAAGAGACTTTATAGCACAGTCCCATCACTCAAAGTCAATGGGTTTTTTCCCTGCAATAACTGAATTGCAAATGTGTCTATGTATACAGTAATTGCAGCTTGGGTTTTGTGTGAGAGAGGCTTGCAAATAAACTGCAGATTAGATATTAGATCATGGTTGATACACTAATGAGGGAAGAGCAGAGAGACTAAAGAGAGTGACAAGTGAGAGAGAGCGATCAGAGAGAGAGAAAAGAGAGAGACCAGAGAGAGAGACCAGAGAGAGACCAATGAGAAACCAGAGAGAGACGAGAAAGACCAGAGAGAAAGACCAGAGATAGAGACAAGAGAACAAGAGAGAGAGAGAGACCAGTGAGAGACTAGAGAGAGAGACAAGAGAGAGACCAGTGAGAGACTAGAGAGAGAGACCAGTGAGAGACTAGAGAGAGAGAGAGACAAGAGAGAGACAAGAGAGAGACAAGAGAGAGACAAGAGAGAGACCAGAGAGAGACCAGTGAGAGACCAGTGAGAGACTAGAGAGAGACTAGTGAGAGAGACCAGTGAGAGACTAGAGAGAGACTAGAGAGAGAGACCAGTGAGAGACTAGAGAGAGAGAGACAAGAGAGAGACAAGAGAGAGACAAGAGAGAGACAAGAGAGAGACCAGAGAGAGACCAGAGAGAGACCAGAGAGAGACCAGAGAGAGACCAGAGAGAATGTTGATCTGAAGTGACTTTATGGCCATCACTCAAAGTCAATGTTTTTTTCCCCTGCAATAACTGAAATGCAAATTTGTCTGTACATACAGTAATTGCAGCTTGTTTTGTGTGTGAGAGACTTGCAAATAAACTGCAGATTAGATATTAGGATTATTGTGAATTTTCATGCCAGTTCCTACTGCGTCATTCCTCTAATCCCACGTCTTTAGCAAGGAGTATTTATATAGCCTGATATATCCGTCATCTGGTATCACTCCAGGGCCAATTGTGCATAAATCTAAACAAGCTGCATACATTTTTGCCCATGCATGTGTTCGAAGCTGAATTATTCCTCTGATCAGCCTATAGGTGGAGGATCTGCCACAGATTCTATCTCCATGGAAACAGGCTGAGCACCCACATGGTCAAGTTTATTGGTGTACTGGTAATTGAAAAATACCTGTTTTTTTGTGTGGTGGCTCATGAAAATCATCCTTTCAATTAATCGATTTCACACATTATGTTTTGTCTAAAAATAGCAATGCTTTACTAAAGAGTAAAGCATAGAGAGTCCCATTGGCAAATCTATTTCAAGGCATTTAACTTATTTTCATTACTTTTTGCAGTGTTTGCAATATGAGTGCAAAACAAGCCATGACAAGAGAAATCTGCATAGTGGTAGCTTTATGTTTTAAGGCTGTAAAACCCCTCACTCAAACTTTAAACACTTTTCTAACCACCTGGAGTTAGTGAAACCAGAGAGAGAGACCAGAGAGAGAATCGAGAGAAAGACCAGAGAGAGACACACAGAGGGAGAGAACAGAGAGAGAGAACAGACAGTAAGACCAGAGAAAGAGAGACCAGACAGACCATAGAGCATATCAATATAGAATCTCTTCCAGTCTATTGCTACACACAATAAATGACTCCACATTAAGGAAATTTCATTAATAAGCTGTTTACAAACTCAGTCTATCAATTGACAAACACATTTTCAACAAGCAGGACGTGTTGCTGCTATTAATCAAACAAACAGAAAAGGATTAGCATTAACAGTGCAATATAAGAAAGAGCCAACGCTGATATACACCGTGCTCCCCTGAACATAGCACTGCACTGTGAGGGTCCCTCCAGTTAAATGGCTTAATGGAACTGTGAGCATAAGCTGTCCCTGTCAACAAAGGCAGTGTTAGGAGTTTGAACTTCAAGTAAAGTGGCAGGCCCTGACAGATGGCCTAGTGCCCCTTGTGACCACAAAAGACATGCAGTGGGCAGACTGAGAGGCTGCGACGGCGATTGAGACTGAAATCAGCGTTCTCTAACCAAGACCAACCAAGAGTCTAACCCAATGTTTTTTCTTCTTTGTTTTATACTTTATTTTTAGAGTTTGATTGGTCAAGATTGTATAATTCAAATTCATAACAAGGCAACAATTATAATCCAAAGGAATAGATTAAATCTGTATAGAAAATGTGTATAATAATAATAATAAAACAAAACAATTCTTGACATATAATTGCTGTATCATGGATTTATTACAGCACGGGTCCCCAAACTTTTTCCTGTGAGGGCCACATAACTTTTTCCTTCTTCAATGGGGGCCGGGTCAGTTTGTAACAGAAAAAGTGTGATGATTGCAGCGTTGAAATAGTTACTAATAGTTGTAAGGTAATAAAATGCACCCCCCCCCCCCCGCGATGACCCAGGCCGGTTGTGTGTGAGATAACAAAAACACACGGCTCGGAACATCTAAGGCAATGGAGGTCGGATAGAGCACCACAATGGCTCACATAGATACAGCAGTCATCTCAAAGACAGTGATCGTCCCCAGAGCACACCTCTGGCCCCCACCCCCGGCAAGTTCAAAGGGGGGCAGTGGGTCTGCATCGCCTCAAACAAAGCCATAGACATCACCCATGGGCCGGCAACGGCGTTCCACCCCCCCCCCCCCCCCCAGTGGACACGGGACGCCAATACACCGGAGACGGACAACTGAAACCACGGATGAATATGTTGTTTTGCTAACATCTTAAATCAGAAAACGTGTGTACCATTGTCTGTGAACAAGGTGTGTTGTGTGTCTATGTCTAAGTAACGTGTATGTGGTTAAAACTATGATTTTCATGAAAGGAGTTCTGGAGGCGCGGAAAGTCGACGTCATAAGACACGCCCCCAGAGCCGGAACAAAAACAGAGACACAATAACTTTTGTGTGAACTTTTGCGTGTGAACCTTTTGGGAGCTCTCTTTGAAACTTTCTCTGGGCCAGTGGGCCGCGTCTTGGAGCACGGCCCACTCCCCTGCGCGATCCAGGGGCCCACAACTTCAACCCAGGCGCAGGTTGGAGCTCGCTGCCCGATCCTTTTCCCTATCGAGCTGAACTCGACTTGCCTGTCCCGCAGCGGCGCAACTGCGCTCCAACTCCCACCAAAAAGGAGCACCGTGGACCATCGCGCCTCAAGCCACCTCTGGGCTTCCCGGGACCGATCCCCGCTCCCTGCTCCCGTGTGTGGGAAAGACTGGAGTGTGTGCGTGCCCGCTCTCCGTGCGTGAGGAAGACCGAAGTGATTGACCGCCTGACCCAAACGGGTAGAAAGCCTCTTCACCTCTGGGACTTGGCAGTAAAAGTAAGACTTGCTGGAGTTGTATTGTGTGTGATGGTGATGTGTTTCTGACATTCCTGTTCATGTGACTTATCATACTTGTGTGATCCCTCCCGGTTACCGTTCACGTTTCTATATGTAGTTAATAAACCCACGCTAACTTCTAAGAGTTGTCAGTGTATACTTTGTATAATTCATGATATCCCTGGCCGATATAGAGCTCAAGACCTATCAGATTATGAGACTGATCGAGGCAGAATGGATCTGTGCAGAATTTTCGAACTCTGCTGGTGCCCCTCTTACTTAAAATTTAGATCCATTCAACCCGGAGTAGGCGAGGCTTAGGACTACGTTTGCGACGTTTAATTCCGACACAAACTGATACAAAGCCTCCCCTCTCCACATACAATTTTCATACCCTACATAGTTAATAATGAAAAAAGTTCATAACTAAGGAACTTTTTATAGCAAAAGTCCAACTTTATTATCAAATACACATATGAGTGTGTTCACAGTAAAGTGTAAATCAAAGTATCTGGACTTTAAAAGGTTATACTGTAACTCTAAAACTAATATTACTATCATAGATTGGAAAAAAAGATTTCAAACACAGACAGATCAAAGAGATAGTGTGGATCAAATCAAAAGGAAAGATTGACAAATATATTTTAAACGACAAAATCAGCCTCAGATTGGACAATTCTACTGTGATGACGGTTACATAGAACATATAATGTCCTCAGCCTGAAAAAGCAGCAGATGAAATCCCCCAAGATTTACATGGTTAATTCACCTTGGAGAGACCCATGAGGAAAAATGGCGTTAGACTTATTAGATTTAAGCATGTTTATTGATTGAGCATGTTTGGCGCCCTAGGCCCGGGAGGGATGCTGTTGAGCACGGCGCTTGCTCGCGTGCATAATCCCCCCCGGGGCCTAGGCACTGGTGGCGGCAGAGGCAGTAGGCAAGCACGCTTTGGTGAGAAAAGGAGGAGGTGGGGCGGCGGAGGCTTGCAGACTTCAGAAGGCCGGGAAGTGGGAGTCTCCGGCTTTTAACTTGCTGTCCTGGTGGTTATTGGTTGGCTGGATGTGGGCGTTGCTGGTCTGATGAGCCGAGGAAGAGCAGCCTGTAGATCTGGGCAAGCAGCAGCCGGGTCTACCACAGTGAACTCTCGCGAAAGCTCCATTTCACCTTGGAGAGACCCATGAGGAAAAATGCCGTTAGACTTATTAGATTTAAGCATGTTTATTGATTGAGCATGTTTGGCGCCCTAGGCCCGGGAGGGATGCTGTTGAGCACGGCGCTTGCTCGCGTGCACAATCCCCAAAAAGCGGGCCTGCGATTGGGATAGCAGGACGTACTGCGCGGGCCTGAGAGCATGAGTGAGAGGCTTCTCGCACGGTCGCTCAGCCAGGCTGCGTCCGCTGGGGCCCGTGTTTGTTTAGGCAGGGCGAGCTGAGAATATGAGCATGCGCATGTTCAGCCAGACGCTGCAGCAGGGGAGTCTTTGAGCGAGCTGAGAATATGAGATGCATGCTCATATTCGCCAGACGCTGAAGCAGAGGAATCTTTGAGCGAGCTGAGAACATGCGCGCACGCGCATGTTCAGCCAGACGCTGCAGCAGGGCAATCTTTAAGCGAGCTGAGAATATGAGCGCATGCTCATATTCAGCCAGACGCTGAAGCAGAGGAATCTTTGAGCGAGCTGAGAACATGCGCGGACGCGCATGTTCAGCCAGACGCTGAAGCAGAGGAATCTTTAAGCGAGCTGAGAAAATGCGCGCACGCGCATGTTCAGCCAGACGCTGAAGCAGAGGAATCTTTAAGCGAGCTGAGAATATGAGCGCATGCTCATATTCAGCCAGACGCTGAAGCAGAGGAATCTTTGAGCGAGCTGAGAACATGCGCGTATGCGCATGTTCAGCCAGACGCTGCAGCAGGGCAATCTTTAAGCGAGCTGAGAATATGAGCGCATGCTCGTATTCAGCCAGACGCTGAAGCAGGGGAATCTTTGAGCAAGCTGAGAACATGCGCGCACGCGCATGTTCAGCCAGACGCTGAAGCAGAGGAATCTTTAAGCGAGCTGAGAACATGCGCGCACGCTCATGTTCAGCCAGACGCTGAAGCAGAGGAATCTTTGAGCGAGCTGAGAATATGAGATGCATGCTCATATTCGCCAGACGCTGAAGCAGAGGAATCTGAGCGAGCTGAGAACATGCGCGCATGCGCATGTTCAGCCAGACGCTGCAGCAGGGCAATCTTTAAGCGAGCTGAGAATATGAGCGCATGCTCGTATTCAGCCAGACGCTGAAGCAGGGGAATCTTTGAGCGAGCTGAGAATATGAGCGCATGCTCGTATTCAGCCAGACGCTGCAGCAGGGCAATCTTTAAGCGAGCTGAGAATATGAGCGCATGCTCGTATTCAGCCAGACGCTGAAGCAGGGGAATCTTTGAGCGAGCTGAGAATATGAGCGCATGCTCGTATTCAGCCAGACGCTGCAGCAGGGCAATCTTTAAGCGAGCTGAGAATATGAGCGCATGCTCGTATTCAGCCAGACGCTGAAGCAAGGGAATCTTTGAGCAAGCTGAGAACATGCGCGCACGCGCATGTTCAGCCAGACGCTGAAGCAGAGGAATCTTTAAGCGAGCTGAGAACATGCGCGCACGCTCATGTTCAGCCAGACGCTGAAGCAGAGGAATCTTTGAGCGAGCTGAGAATATGAGATGCATGCTCATATTCGCCAGACGCTGAAGCAGAGGAATCTGAGCGAGCTGAGAACATGCGCGCATGCGCATGTTCAGCCAGACGCTGCAGCAGGGCAATCTTTAAGCGAGCTGAGAATATGAGCGCATGCTCGTATTCAGCCAGACGCTGAAGCAGGGGAATCTTTGAGCGAGCTGAGAACATGCGCGCATGCGCATGTTCAGCCAGACGCTGCAGCAGGGCAATCTTTAAGCGAGCTGAGAATATGAGCGCATGCTCGTATTCAGCCAGACGCTGAAGCAGGGGAATCTTTGAGCGAGCTGAGAACATGCGCGCACGCGCATGTTCAGCCAGATACTGCAACAGGGGAATCTTTGAGCGTTTGAGGAAAGTGCGTGCCGCCCCCAGAATCTTATTGCTTACTTGCTTTGCAGGGAGCTTACGAGGAAGCCGGTAGACGTTGTGCTGCCATGATAGCGGTCGCATCTGGCCTGATGTAGGTGGAGAAAGCCGAAGAGGACCAGCGCCCCAGCTGTTGCAGAGAAGAGTGGGGGAGCCCCAGCGAGGTCGCGCGCGTGGCAGCGCCTATCCTGAAGGAGTGGGCTGTATAGAGCTGGGGAGACAAATTGCAGAGGAGCAGTAGGGATCTTAGCTGAGCTCTGAACCAGGTTGCTGTTATGGGAAGGTTGTCTGGAGCGGGAATTAGAGGTCCGTTAAAATCTTTTTGCGGCGGAGGCGAGTGTAATGCATCATGGACCTGTAGGGGCAGAGAGATGTGTCGGAGCGAGCTATTATTGTGTTGCAGGCGCCTTTGATCTTTAAATGTTTGAGATGAAGGTTATGAAGGACATTATGTTGGGTGAGAAGAGCGACCTTTGTTTAATGCTTCCACTACGTCGAGATTATCACGCATGACAGAGATCCTCTTTCTCTGCCACGTGTGATTCCACGCGCACAGGCCACGACCACTGGGAATATCTCGTGTAGGGCAGAGGAGATGCTCCGGTGGAAAGTAGCGGCCACGCTCGGCAAACCAATGGTCCTGGAAGAATCCCCCAAAACCCACGGAAGGGGCAGCGTCCGTGTAGAAGCGGAGACCTGTAGGGGCAGAGACATATCGGAGAGGGCCATTGATGTTGCAGGCGCCCTTACGCTCAGAATCTTGGGTTGGAGAGTAGATAATCAGGATAGTAGGATGGTCGGGAAAGCCGTGTCTCGGACCGCATGAAGGTTGAGTGAGCAGTAGTGAACGCTTATGCAGAGAAGCCATAGAAGGAGAGCAGGAAGATGCTGCGAGGAGGGCAGACATGTACTTGGAAGATGAGCCGGAGTTCAGTGCCGCTCAGAGCTGCTGCAGGATGGGCAGCATGATGGGGAGCCTGCGATCAGAAGAGTGAAGAATACAGGTATGGATGCCTTTGATTAGGAGTCCGATTGACGGCTCAGCGCAGCTACTTGGCCAGCTGCATCTGATAGATTAGAAGATTAAGTAGAGAGATGAAGCACGACCGCCGAAGCGACCCTGGGAGCATAGGTGCGAGTCCAGCGCAGCGCGGCATGCTCAGCCGGGCTGCATCCATTAGAAGCAGGATAAGCTTCTGAGAGAGTGGGTTGCAGCAGTAGCAGTAGCAGCAGCGGCAGCAGCAGTAACCTCAGATAATAACAGCAATAGTCCTGTATCAAGCCACGGCAGCAGCAGTAGCAGCAGCAGCGTCCTTAGAAAATAACAGTAATAATTCTGTATAAAAGCCACAGCAGTAGAATGTTGTTGTAGCTGTTCAGTGTTTCAGTAAAAGAGATGCAAGTGAAGAGAGATGGCAAAGTAAAAGCAGCAGCAGCAGTAGTAGCAGCAGTAGCCGTATGAAGCAGCAGCAGTAGCAGTATGAAGCAGCAGTAGCAGCAGCAGCAGCTGCAGCATCCGTAGATAATAACAGCAATAATCCTGTATCAAAGCCAGAGCAGTAGAATATTGTTGTAGCTGTTTAGTGTTTCAGTAAAAGAGATGCGAAGTGAAGAGAGATGTCAAAGTACATGAAGCCGCAGCAGCACGGCAGCAGTAGCAGTATGAAGCAACAGCGGCAGCAGCAGCACAGCAGCAGTAGCAGTATGAAGCAGCAGCGGCAGCAGTAGCAGCAGTAACGGTAGCAGTATGAAGCAGCAGAAGCAGCATTAGCAGGAGCAGCAGTAGCAGTATGAAGCAGCAGCAGTAGCAGCAGTAGCAGTATGAACCAGCAGCAGTAGCAGCAGTAGCAGTATGAAGCAGCAGCAGCAGCAGCGGTTGCAGCATCCGTAGATAATGACAGCAATAATCCTGTATCAAAGCCGCAGCAGTAGAATATTGTTGAAGCTGTTTAGTGTTTCAGTAAAAGAGATGCGAAGTGAAGAGAGGTGTCAAAGTAAAGAAGCAGCACGGCAGCAGATGCAGTATGAAGCAGCAGCGGCAGCAATAGCAGCATTAGCGGCAGCAGTAGCAGCAGTAGCAGTATGAAGCAGCAGAAGCAGCATTAGCAGGAGCAGTAGCACCACAATGCGATTCATACGAACAACAGACGTGTCACGCCAGCGTGCGCCGCTTGTCTCCGTGAGCCAGGTTACATACGTGTAACCTGGCAGGGACAGGCAGCAGCAGGAGCGGCAGCAGGAACAGGCAGCAGCAGGAGCGGCAGCAGGGGCAGGCAGCAGCAGGAGCGGCAGGCAGCAGCAGGAGCGGCAGCAGGAACAGGCAGCAGCGGGAACAGGCAGCAGCGGGATCAGGCATCAGTAGGAACGGCAGCAGAGACCGCAGCAGCGGCGGTCAGAGAACCATGCCCATGGTTGTTTAAGAGCCTGAGGAAATAAATCAACCCGAATCCGAAACATTCCCATGCGAATAACAGATGTCCCCTGGACCCATCTTGCTGCTTTGGTTATGGCAGATACGCATGAACGATCACTTTTCCATGCGTTCATTAGCTCCAACTCCACTTCAAACCCATTGCAGATTCACATTGGGCCCTTTTTCTTTCTGCTGCACTTTCAAAATGCAACAACTGCAGTTTAGTTACCTAATTTAATACTAGTGACCTAGCTATTTAAATGCATGGCCCCTCCTTCCTCCTGCAGATAGACGAATTTAAATACATTCATTTAACAATAGTGACCTGCGAGTAATGAGATTAATGCTGTAAAGATGGCGCCGTGGCAAGAGCTCTGGTGTGTGCCGTCCGGAGCACGATGGGGTAGTCTTTGCACATTTTTCCAACGTGGTTTTACTGCAAGTGGCAGAACATGAATCCGAATTAATGCACATTGCTCCTCTTATATCCCTCAGACAATAGAGATTGATGCCATTTAATATGCATTGCCCCTCAGTTAGCTCAAACACGTGTGAAAACGGAGCCTGCAGACCAAGCACGGGGCAAAAACTGACGCCTGCAGTCAAGTGCGCGGGGCAAAAACCAGCCGCCTGCAGCCTAGACTCTGGGATTAATCCGTCCGCGGTCGGCACACTCACTGTACTCACATGCCAGGAGACTTGGGAAAAGCAACGGGACACCGCGGCACCGCCAATTGGAGGCAGGGACATGCACGGCACCGCCAGACCGTCTGCGCGCGGCAGCAGACCACGAGGAACGAGCAGCACAGAACCTGCGGAGGGGCCCCGCGGAGCAGCCCGCAGAAGAGCCCGCAGAGGAGGAGAGCAGTGGAGACACGCGAACCACAGCAGGTGCAGGGACGCGGAGGAGGAGCAGACCACGAGCAGCCAGACTGAGGACAGCCGGGCCACGCGCACGAGCAACACGTGAGCAGAAGCGACCCCTCCAGAACAACGCATGCATTTGCGAACAGGTGCGTTAGCGACATGCACCTTGCAGACTTCAGAAGGCCGGGAAGTGGGAGTCTCCGGCTTTTAACTTGCTGTCCTGGTGGTTATTGGTTGGCTGGATGTGGGCGTTGCTGGTCTGATGAGCCGAGGAAGAGCAGCCTGTAGATCTGGGCAAGCAGCAGCCGGGTCTACCACAGTGAACTTTCGCGAAAGCTCCATCACAACATAAGTTAATCACTTGATATTAAAAGGAATCGTAAGAAAAATAAATGACCCTTGAAAAATGGGTCCGGCCCGCGGGCCACAGTTTGGGGACCACTGTATTACAGCGATCTCTCTTTCTAGTCTCTTTGGTCTCTCTCTGGTCTCTCGCTAGTCTCTCTCCGGTCTCTCTCTGGTCTCTCTCTGGTCTCTCCCAGCAATAATAATCACAAACACAAACAAAGATATACAAGTCTTCGAAGTCTTTTTTTTCCTCCTTTCTTTTTTTTTTTATCGTCTCATTGTTACGACCGCTTTTGGTGAATCAAGGGCACTTGAGGCTAGGACACAGTATGGTGTTGAGATGAAATGACATGGAGGCTCTCAGTCAGTGAAGCCATGCAGACACACATCACCACTCACTCTGACCTTTCCATCGCTTCAGCGCAACAGCTGCAAAAGCACGATAAGAACAAAGACATTTCTCTGGAACAATGGCCTTCTACCTGCTGCATTTAAGACACTAAATCAACAACAGATCTCCTCTCCGCACTTTGATTGTGTGAAAGCCCTGATCTCATCCCTGTCTTGAAATGAGCCCACAGAGAGATCTTGTTTTACTGGTCCCCACTGTGACTGTTTGACATTCTCATTATGGTATTAATACCTGTGGCCACATCAATAGCCCCTTAATGCCCGAGTCAACGGCCTCTAATAGAATTGCTTACATCATCACCTGTTCTCATGTGGTTGTCACGCATGATCTGATAACCGCAGGGGGGAAGAGTACTGCCAGGGAGAAGGAGAAGGACACCAAGTCCAAGTATCATATATAAATTCAATTCAAATCACAACAGTCCCGCTCGCCTCATTCTCCGTCATCGGGCCTAATACTGTCGTCATATATTTACACCAAGAAAACATTTTGTCCAAGTTGACATGATGCTAACACAAAGAAGCACAGAAGCGTATTTACTGTCCATGGACCACACGCTGCCAGACTCGGAGAGAGGCTGCATGGGCTGACCATAGACGGCGCTGATTTGTTTGTTTGCTGTCAATCACCTCTTGGAGGCGGGCTTTGAATTTGAAACAAGCCGTTTCTGTGACTCTTGAAAATGAAAGAGAAAGACTGAAAAACATAATATGGGTCCTTTTAAAAGAATACTGATATGAAATACTTGAGTTTCATAGCTGGCCATGTCTTGTTATGCATGACACGATGCTTATCGAAATACAAAGTAAAAAATCTCTAGCTTTAGTATAATGAAGAAGCAAGAATTAAGTAATAATAATGATAATAATAATGCATCGGTTTTATCTAGCGCATTTTGGACTCCTCACAAGACGCTTTACATGTCATCTTTTAACACTCCATGCATGGTGGTGATAGACTACTATTTCAGCCACAGCTGCCCTGGGGCACACTGACAGAAGCAAGGCAACCAATATGTACAATTGGCCCTTCCAACCACCACCAACCATTCACGCACACGCCAGATTAATTCTAGGCAATGTTGGTTAAGTGTCTTGCATCAGGACACCACCACAGCTTGGCTCTTTACAGCTGGTGCCGCCCCACTGTGACACATGGTATCCCTGAGGTCTCCCATCACAGTACTAACCAAATCTTTGACTTTAGTATAGGTTTCCGCCATCACTAGAAACATATACAATCCGGTCCTGACCAACTTGAGAAATCCATTCTCTGAGCCACAGGAAGCCAGTGCAGAGACCTGAGAACTGAACTGTTTTAGTCAGGACTCAAGCTGCAGCAATTTGAAAATAGAATATAACCGCATTAATTTATTTTGTTTATCGTTAACCCCTAAGCAAAATAACAGGGCCACAGGATTCTCCATCACGCTTTAGCCTTTATCTGCCGTGTCATCTGCTGGGGTTGCATAAGATCTCTGTAACTAGGTGAGACATCATGGCAACTGCCTCTCCCTCACTCCCCCTCACTCCTCCTCACTCCCCTTTTATCTGGAACGCATCAGATTGGAGCCTGGCCCGGTGCCACCTTGAATCAGGGCCAACGGCGAAGGTGACAAATGAAGAACTACAGCACTGATTACAAAGCCGAGAAATGCAGCCCCGTCTTTTGTTTTTTACGACCTTAATTATTGGACAGCAAACGGGTGTGGTGAGTTATTTTGAACCTGGGTAATTATTGTTAGATGAATAGCTAAGAAAGGGTTGGCATAAAAGAGAGAGCTGAATAAAACGGGTCGTAGAATTCAATCAATCAATCAAAGTTTATTTGTAGAGCGCCTTTCATACACATGGCAACACAAAGCGCTTCACAGTCCACATCACAAATCATCACATAAAACAAACACCAGAATCACAATTAAAACATTAAAATCACACAAAAGATTAAAACACAATTAAAACATTAAAATCACACAAAAGAATAAAACCATTAAAACTTTCAAAATTACACAAGAAATTTAAATAAATAAATAAATGACAGCAGTGCATTAAAAATGGAGATAAAATCCTTCAGTTGTATGCACAGGCAAACAGAACAGTCTTTAACCTGGATTTGAACATTGACAGAGTAGACGCCTCCCTCACATTTTCAGGGAGATTGTTCCAGATCTTAGCTGCATGGATCTGAAACGCAGCCTCCCCATGTTTGGTTCTCACTCTGGGCACCATCAGGAGGCCAGTCCCTGTGCTCCTCAGAGTCCGGGCTGGTTCATATGACACCAACATGTCACTAATGTATTCTGGTGCAAGGCCATGGAGAGACTTGTACACAAGCAGAGCCGTTTTAAAATCTATTCTTTGAGCCACAGGAAGCCAGTGCAGAGACCTGAGGACCGGACTAATATGGTCATACTTCCTGGTTCCTGTCAGGACTCTAGCTGCTGCATTTTGGATGTACTGCAGCTGCTTACAGGTCTGTTTGGACAGACCTGTAAGCAGGCCATTGCAGTAGTCTAGCCTGCTGGAGACAAATGCATGGACAAGAATCTCCAAGTCTGCCCTGGACACTATATTTCTAACTTTGGCAATGTTCTTCAGATGGTAAAAAGCTGTTGATGTTATTGATTTTATGTGGCTATTGAAATTTAGGTCTGAGTCCAGTATTACCCCCAAATTTCTGACCTTGTCTGAAGGAAGTAGAGAGAGAGACTGAAGTTGACAAATGACGCCCTCTCTTTGTTTCTGGGGACCAAAGACAATGATTTCGGTTTTGTCTGTATTTAGCTGGAGGAAATTATTTTGCATCCAGTCACTGATCTGTTGGATACAGTGAAGGAGCAAATCCAGTGGTCCATGTTCTCCTGCAGTCAGTGAGACATAGATCTGAGTGTCGTCAGCGTAATTGTGGTAGGACACTTTGTTTCTTTGTATTAACTGACCTAACGGCAGCATGTAGAGATTAAATAGGAGAGGTCCCAGGATCGACCCCTGTGGTACACCACAGGTCAGGGCCACATCATCTGAGACGCAGTCTCCAATCTCCATTTCTTAATTTGAAAGGGACCATATGTAATTACATCTGTGTGGTCTGAATGTGTCCCCAGATACCAGGTTATTGTGTGCAGAGGTTTAAAGTGGATTTATTTTCAATTGAACATCAAGGTTTTTGCACAGATCGTCCAATCAGAGAGGACAATGAGACAAGTTTTTTTGTGAAATCGAGCTGGTCTTATATATATACCCTGCAAAAAACAAGGTGAAAAACAAGCCCACATTTTGGACAAAGTAAAATGATCTTGTTTTAAAGATAAAATAAATGTCTCCCTAGGAATGAGAAAATAAAGCAACAGTTCTTGAAACAAGAATAATGGGCTTTGTCCTATTAGAAAATCTTGTTTTAGACAGAATGCGCTCAATAGTTGTGAGTTCGATCCTTCCGCGACCCATGACACCTGCTCCCACTGATGTCTGCTGTCGTTGTGTCCCTGGGCAAGATTCTTAACCCCACATTGCCTGAAGCCCCTGCTGAAACACCAAGGCCTGTCTGCGTTTGACAGAGTAGCAGCCATCTTCCCCTGGATCCACCGCCTGCAGCAGGATCAGCGAGGGACTGGTGCTGTGAGCAGTTGGGTGGCAGCTCTGACTACCACCTCCCCGACCCAGAATAGAATTAATAAAGGGGAAGGAAATTATTGGATGAATGAAAGAATGTGCTCAGATTAAGATAAAAAAAAAAAAATACTTGATTTGATCAATTATCATCTCATATTTTATACATTTTTGCAGAGTATGTGGCAAAAGTCACCCAAAAACATTTTAATGAAAGCAACTACGTGTACGTACCACGGTTTGTACCATTTCTAAACATCAGCGGGTGGTTTGCATCTGTACTCAGAACTCAGGAACTAGAGCGTCATAAACACAGTAAGACTTCTCACTTCATACAGTCCTTTTGAGTTAATAAAAAAAAAAAAATCCTAACTGTCGGATGGATAAAAGATCATCCTGTTGCATTCCCAGTTACAGAACAGTAGGAATGAAGAGCACACAGCACAAGATAAGTAAACAATACCGCAATCATAAAATGAAATAAAATCTCTAAGAAGATATGGTTTGGATTTACATGCTGAACACGGTCTAATGTAGCAGGTAAAGTAGCTGTGTTTCCGTACATATGTCCCAATTTGAAATGCTATGAAATGATGAGAAAAAACAGCTTTCTTGTCACAATACGTCATTGTGCAGGTGCAAAGTGAGTTTTTTGAAGGTGAACTGTTCTGTGTCAAAGTCTCCCCTCTACATGTTTCCATTGGAGGGGCAGACACGACTAATTTGCTTGTCTTGAAGTGGCAGGCGTCTGACTTACTCCAAGCTAGCCAACTGTGAAGGAGAAGCCGTCGTGTGTAGAGAGAGCATGGTCTGAGGTAGTTGCGGTGTTCCTTTTCTCTGGCACAGCTGTTGCTAAGCCCTTCGCCTCGCCCACATCGCACACACCCTGCATCCTGGGTTACACCGTGCATGCATTTCTTTTTAATTAGATGCTGACACTTACACAGGTATCTAAAATATGCAGAACAATGAAATATTTATTTGGAGCATTTCAGAGAACAGAGAGTCTCTTGATGGAGGCCGAGTCTCTTCTTCTCACTGTCACTTATTGCTTTAGTCGCAGTAACAGAGCTACTCCAAAAATAGTTCAGTCTGCCTCACTTGTTTCTATAATAAAAGGATCATTGGTTGTGCGAAACTGTTTCAGGACCACTGTTTTAGTGAGGGAAAACATAGATTCTATTCAGTAACGCAATATTTTACACACATAAATCGATACAGTAGAGCAAAGTATGATAATATTGAATTTAATAATTATCTTATTTACATTTTTTTTTTTTATCCGAGTAATTTCCATCTGAGGTGTGTGTTCCTCTAAGATGTCTGCTTGTTGTGACTCTTGTCTGTTGTATGTGAATGATGTAATTGATGTGCTGTGAGATCACCAGAGAATTACAATGTATGTTCAAGGACACATTTTTGCTTCAGTTAATGAGCAATCCATAATGAATTTCACATTTGAGCTGAGTCTAAGATTCCTCCATTTTTATAATGCTTTTGAATGAAATGAGGGACAAGAATTGCAATGCATCACAGAATCAAATGGCAATACTTGCTGTATCGCAGTAAAATAAGAAACGCAATAATATTGAATTGTGGTCCAAATTCTGCAATACTTCAAAGTTTTTCCAGTTCCCAGCCCTAAACTTTTTCCAGCCTCAACACATTCCCAATATCCAAATGTGAAGTCACTTTGTTTTTGCGTGTTTGCCCTTTTGACTTTAGCCGTATGCAACAATGTGTGTGCGCCCATACAACAGTGACTTTGCTAAACGGGCAGAGACTGTGGAGCGTCAGTAGAATTAAACTGGTGCAATTACTCTCGGGCTCTGATTGATGACTCAGTGAGGTTCGTCTAATGTTGAGAGTCCGCCCGAACCAGATGCCCTTATGTTATGCCATAAACACAGCGTCAGGAGAGGAGAGAACGCACCCAGCACAAACTTGTTGGAACTGAGCATTCCACAGCAATACATCAAAATCAACATCTCAAATGCAAACACTTGCAAAGCAGACACAATCCATAAATCACCGGGGGCCGGGGCTTTGTATGGAGGTGTGTGTGTGTGTGTGTGTGTGTACAGTATGCTCCAGAGAATCTATGTCTATGTCGCCCTCCTTCAGGAAGTGACCTCTATTTACCTGTCATACATTGTTAACCTGACCTCCACCCCTCACACTCACACATACACGAACAGACACATGCGCACAGACACACACACACACACACACACACACACACACACACACACACACACACACACACATACACACACAGAGCCGAGCACTGCAGCATCAGATCATGGCTGTTCTTTCCACTTATGTCCCCACCCACACCTAATAACTAATGCACAATTGAAGCGACTGCTACAATTGGTGGGTTTTGGGCCTAAAATGGTATCTTAAAATGTTTTCATTTTAATTTGGTTTTAAATGAATGGATTTTTATTAGACTTGGTACCAACTAGCCTTGAATATTATGAAGTAAGAGGCCTTTAAGGTCATGGCGACTTCCGTCATGTCTATCTTGTTTGGACTAACAAGCACCTGTGGGTTGGCGTCTTTGTTTCATTCTATTAAGAAAAACTGCTCTGCCAAAAATGATTTAAAAAAATGAGGTAATAAATTTGCTTGACTCAAGTGTTTTTTTCTCTTAATCTGAGTACATTCTGACTGTTTATATACAGTATATACCCATTTATATACTCATTCATAACATTTATATACTAAATGTACAGTAGCTTTTGACACTATTGTTGCTTTAAGTTTATGGAGCTTTTGGTTAAAGAGCAATTAACTGTTTTGTTCCACATCTTTGTCTGCAAACAAACTCTAAATAATGTTAAAAAAAGTTTTTCCATCTGTAAAATGTACTATTATCCGACATATTGCTTCTGCTTCAGCTTCAGCCATCTTCTACCGCAGGGGTCACCAACCTTTTTAAATCCGAGGACGACCTCAAGATAAACCAGTGTTATTTACTCTTATACTTATACTTATCACTTTTGCTGAGTCTTGTTAAACTTGGGATCAACTGGTTAATCTTGGTTCAGGTTCAGTCCTGATTCAGTGCTGGCTCACTCCTGGTTAAGTCCTGGCTAAGTCAGAAAATGCAATGTAACTCACGTTACTGACCTTTGTATTGAGTAAATATTACCCAGTTTTTGATTTGGAATGCCTTACATTACTGTGTTACAGCAACAAGTAATATATTACATTACTTTTGTAATACATTACTCCCAACACTGTCTGTAACTGGTGATGCAACGCTGAAATTTCTTCACTGTGGGATGGATAAAGGATAACTTAATCTTAATTAATCTTAAATCCTAGTTCATAGCATGGAGCTTTCAGATATTTTGTGTTTAAAATAGTTTAAACTGAATTATCCCATTTCTAGAACACATACATCTACACAACAAAAAGTGAGGAAAAATATATCAAAAAAGCTCACATTTGGTAAAATTTATATTTATTTGAGCACATACTGACTGCCTTAAAAAAAGATTTGCCAATGGAAAAAAGTAAACTTCTTTTAAAAAGATACAAGATATGTCTCCCTTGGAATGAGAAAATAAATCAAATAAATCAACAGTTCTTGAAATGAGAGTAAATGGCTTTGTCCCTTTGGCAAATAATGTTTTAACGCAGTCAGAATTTCCTTGAAAACATCTTGATCTAAGCATTTATTACCTCAATGTTGATCACCTTTTGCTGCGTATACGCCACATCACATGCACAGAAGAGGCGGATTTGTAACGCTTGCATGAAGAGCGACGGCAGAAGTTGTCTCTGTCCTTTGGTAGTTTTCCGGAGCCTTGTAGCAGAACAGATTTAGCCTGGTGCTTTGAGGTTGATGCTGTAGCCGCTTCAGCCTTTGAACTGAGCACGCGTCCAGCCTCGTGGCCCGGACTAATTAGCATTTCACCGGCATCCATCTTCAAAGGCAGCAGCAGCAGGAGGGGAAGGGGGGGGGGGCAAGCTGCAAGCACACAGGCACAGTTGTGTCAAACGCACCTCTGTCCTGGACGGGGCGGGGGCTTAGTGTCACAGTTTAAACAGGGATGGGGTTTAAGAGTGTGCCATGCTCTATTTACTTGTGTGTGCGGGCCGGACGAGGCTCATGGAGCAGCCGCAAGGACAAAACGTTTCCGATATAAGGAGGGGAATGGAGAGGATGTTTAGATTGTTGCTATTGTTAATGCTGGGAGAAAACAAGTGGTCTTGCTTTTAGTTTCTATTAATATTGGGGGTGGGGCATCTTTCAAAGCCCGCTGATACGATATCTCAATACGATTAAGATGAAATATACGATATTAAAAAAATATTGTTATCGTGATATTGGTGTGCAAAATCCATATAAAAAAGATGTGCAATATAAATATATATATTTTTTACCTTTATTAAAAACAATAAAACAGACAGACACATCAACATTCAACAAGAACAACAATCAAACGAACAAACTAAAAATTAAATAAATATATGCGTTTCAATGCAGATTGCAATTTTAGGTGAAATAAAAATATCGCAATAATATTGTTATCAAAATACTAAACACTCATATCGAATATCGCTCTAATTTCCAATATCGTGCAGCCCTAATGAAATATCAGTGTTGCATCACAAGTCTTAGAACAGTAGGAATGAGTAGCACACAGCGCAAGACAAATGTACACAATATAGAAATAGAATACAATCTCAAAATGTAGCATAAAACAGCAACAATTAAGTATAAAATCTCTGACTTTAGCATATTAAAAAGTAAGTATAACATCTCTAACCTCAGTGTACAAAAAAATCTGTATATTCTAGTGCAAGAAATATGTTTATGTATGCATACATCTGTTCATCTTGGCAGTATAAGGATCTGGGACAAAGCGGACACATGTGGTTCTTTATTGCACTTTCTGAAATTAGTTCAAATTATTGCACATATGCACAACATGTGAGGTCAGGTCGGCAGTGTTCGTTAGCCTTCATTGTTCGTTTGTGCTTTTATTTTTGCTTCTTATGTTAATTATTGATTGTATCAGAAGTCCTACATATAAAAAATATAAGAAGTCCTGCTCTATGACTACAATTTAGAGACTAGACATGGGAAGCACGAATTGTCGGGGTATTATCCTATTTTGTGATGGTACTTGACTGAGGCATTAACGCAGACCTTTGTAATCAAAACAATTATCTGAATTATCTCCAATGATGAGATGAGTATGGTGTTTGCTGGTTGTCGGGAGGTTGTACATATGGAGGCAGACAGAACAATGTGTACCCTTCATTAGTCGGGACGTACATTTCTGGATGATGTGAAGGGGGCTGTCTCTGTCTATAAGCCCTACTCCTGTTATTTGTCCACATACATCCACAGTACTTTGCTTGATTGCAGGCTTGGTCGTGTGAATCACCATTTGCAACCGGCATAAAAGTGTAGGGAAAACATCAGCGCTAACAATACTCATTTGGGTTTGATTTCCGATACTGTTTCCCCACTGTTTCACACAATGTCACCCCTGCTATTCGTAACACGGTCTGTAATAATAATCCATTGTAAACCAACCTGCAGTGTTGTGTTTTGATTGATGAAGCATAACTGTTCTATTATCAATAATCTAATATGAGATTTTGGCCCTAAGTTTGGCACCATTATTGATATTTCTTCATGTAGAAATTTCAAAGTCTGGTTTTAACCCCTTTTAGTCATGTGGATGCCACCTCCAGAAAGGAAACCAGTGTTGCCCAATGTTGGATCAAGATATGACATTGACTTGTACTATTGCTTTGTTTTTTTTATGGGCGCAAACCGAACCAAACTTAGGGCACATTCACAATTCTTGATTTGATGAACCGGACCAAGTCTGGAGAGACCTGTTTTATTTATTTATGGTGGTTTTTCATCCACAAATAAAGTACTTTAGCCACAAGTGAACCAGACCTAGAATTAATGTGCCCTTAGTTTGATTAGGTTAGCATTCATAAACCATCAAAGCACTGGTACAAGTCAATGTCTGATCTATCTAATCTTTATGCAACACTGGGCAATAATGTTTTCCAATCTGGATGTGCCAATACTTTTGAACAGTCTACATGGAGAAAGATCACTTTAGTACCAAACTTAGGCTCAAAATGTCATTATCGTGATCATTCATAAAAGAACATTAGTGCTTATCATTAACCAACCAAATCACCTCAAGTTGGTGATCTATGTTGGTCGACAGTACAGTACTTTACAAAATCGTTGATTTGCCAACACGGTCCATAAGGGGCAGATGACTAATGTCCAGGAATGTTGATAAAGTCCATAAATGTCGTTGTGTCCAATAATCACCACTGTTCGTAGACCCAGCTGCATTGACAAGAAACAACTCTAAGTCTCTTTCCAACCTGGTAATCCCGATCGCTGCAAATGTAAAGATGACTGTGTTACTGTATTGACTCACTCTCGCTCATATCTGTCACCTCACTGGTGTCTGCTGACAGCGAGTCTGGTTCTTCATGTTTTATTCAACAGCTCTGCGTCTGCCTCCCGTCACTCAGAGCAGCCCAGAAGATGTGCGGAGGATACCAAAGTACGCCATCAGTCAGCTACTAACTTAATCTGCACCGAATTATAGTGAAGGACCTACCGCTTGGCTCTCTCTTGCCACGCATAACGGGCCACAATTTAGCACAGTCGGGAGAAGAAGCAGCACTAGCAATATATTAAATCATGCGCCCAGTCTGAGTCTTAAGACGGCGAAGAGTTCGCCGATACAACATCCAAAGTGCAGTTACAGACAATCAGAGACAAGTGCATTCATCAAGCGAGCCGGCCCTGTGTGATGGAGAGTGTGATGGAGAGATGGGACGGAGGAGTTTTAGATGACTGAGCACAAATATCATTGTTTGTATTTATTTAGGAGAGGTGGATGACAAAAGTGGGGGTGCAGTGAAACGGAAAACTGAGTGCTGTGTTTCGAAGGTGGAAACGGCGATCTCGATTGTATGGGTCATAATTAAAATGTTGATTGCAAAAAACAAGGGTTAATCTGGCTCTTGAGTTGATAAAACTAATCAAATTCAATTTTCAATCAGATTTAGGGTTTGCTCTGTTTTAAAAATTCTATTAATTTTGGATAGCCCTAAAATCATAACAACTGTCGATTATCCAACACAGATCAGAGAATCAAACAGTTCAAACTCTATCATTCAAAATACATAATTTATGGACATTGGTCATCTGCACGGTATGGATAAATGGCTTTTTTACATTTCTTCTGTTGTTTGCATGTTAGTATGAATGTTATTTAAAAACATAAAACCTGAAAACCATTTGTATGACTCAATAATGAATAGAATTGTCTATTGTTACATGCCTACATTGATGAATCTATCTTTTTCCCCCTGGCTCCTTCATTTCTGTTATAACAATGGTTTTAATAATGTTCATCGTTGCTGGAGTAACTGGCCTGTTTGCTAATACTGCCAAAACCGCACAGGCAGAAGGCTGTGTTCTGAATCAGCGGTGTGGAAGCGAGGGTGCGGTCGCAGCGGTCAGAGCGGTCTGTGTACCGGTCCAGAGGCTCAGGTCAACAGGCTCTGGTCAACAGGCTGTAGACTGCAGATTGGGGAATGAATTGGGAGCCCAGGCCCAGATAAGCAGCTGCTACAAGCTTCAACTACCAAAAATACTTATATTTGATGACCCCACCACATACGCTAAGACTCTACCCTGGGAGATTTTTAAGATTTTTTAAGATTTTTAGAGAAAGATTTGTGTTTTGTTTTGCCTCGGATATAGAAGATAAGTTAAACTTATCTCAGGGATCAAGCTACAGTATATCTATAACAAGGGTGGGCGATTGTTTTCCTCCGGGGCCCACATTGGGATATTAACTTAGTGTGGAGGTCCAAACCCGATTTCTTGATTATTTTTTTTAATATTACAAAAACCTACTTCAGTATTCGATTTGTTTTGTATAAAATACATGAAAATATGCTGTGTTTTGTTAGTGGACATTTTGCTTATTGGAAATGATTACCTATAACTGTTTGGGTAATTTATTGAAAACAGCATAACTCTACCTGGTGGTGTAAAGCTTGAAGCACAACTGTATTTCTGCATGTGTTTTCTTGGCCATTGCTCATACTTGTACTCTTGCTTCATACTTACAACATCGAATCAAAGTCCTGATACTCCCTGTGGTCTCTCTGCGCATTGACTCGAACACCTGCAGGCTCCGACAGGCTCTATCCCAGCGGACAATCCATAAGAGCAAGTTCCCAGTCACAATCTAAAGGTCAGCGTGATGAGTAAGATGCTAAGTGGAGATAGGATGACACACTGGATGCTACACATAGAGTAGGGCTCACTCAAACGCTGTACGAAGAGGATGTGGCAGCACCAAACATTCTATTCTCTGCCGAATGAACCAACTAGGACTCTGAGGAGCACAGGGACCGACTTACTGCTGGGACTCTGAGAAGCACAGGGACCAACCTACTGCTGGGACTCTGAGAAGCACAGGGACCAACCTACTGCTGGGACTCTGAGGAGCACAGGGACCGGCCTACTGCTAGGACTCTGAGGAGCACAAGGACTAACAATGTTCCAATCTATATTAAAATCAATTATGTTTAGCTATGCAAACAACTGAGGGATAAAAACAAAATCCCTCAGTTGTATTTTCAGCTCAAATAAATCTATAAAATAAACTCTGTATCAGTGTCAGGGTCTGGGACAAAGTGACAGTGACACATAAGTGGTCACTTATTGTACATTCTTACATTAGATGCAAACATGTGAGGTCAGCTCGGCAGTGTTCATTTCGTTGGACAGCAGCAGGAGGGAAAAACCTGTGGAATCTCCTTCACACAGCGACGGTCTGTCACTGAACGACTCTCCAGGGCGGACAGTGTCATGCAGGGGGTGACAGAACAACCCCAAAACTGTTGATGAAAAGTTTCCCCTTTTAAAGAATGCTGAGATAACTAGATTAATATACAGTACTGATTGTATTTTCACAGTGTGTCCAAAATATAGACTGTAAATATCAACGGGTGTACTGACGTCTATTTCCACCGTTTAAATGTATGTGTGATCATTGTGGACCTTTTCAAAATGGCCGTTAGCAGCCCCTCCCGCAGGAAAGTGTTGAAAAACCATGAAGCGGAAGGTGATTAATTTGTGAAAAAACAAGTTTATTTAACAGTCCACAGCAGCTAAACGAGGCTGGTCCCAAAAAAAAAAACATCTGGAACTTTGCGTTGAACCAAGAGCCGACTCTTTTGGACTAGGCTGTAAAGCTGTTTTTGAGAGGATGAAAAGGCGCTAATAAGAATGCATTGATTCAAAACTCAAGAATTTATTTGCCATTTGCTGTAAAACCTCATTGGAAAAACTGTGCAAGACTACCCCAGTGTGCACCAGATTGGATAATTCTGTTACAAGTATGTCAGCGCACGTGCTCATAGACCTTTTTTGAGCCGGGACCTGCCCCCACTGGGTCCAAAACCAGCCTTGGTTTGTTGCAGATGAGACACTGTTTTGTTTGCCGTGAGGTTCAGTGCATCTTTTGCCTCAGTGGTAATGACAGGTCCACATGTGGTCCTTGTTCTTCGCCATATGCTCCAGTCTGACTTTTTGTGAATACCACTCAGTGTTCTTTATTACCTCTGCCATATGGGACTTGGGGATTAGAATACCAATGGAATCCCTTAAACTGCAGGTTTAATTGGTCTAATTTATAATGTAGAAACATTTGCAGACAGGCAGCAGTTTCACTAATGTGCAATTCTGTGGAAAGGTCAACTGAATCCAAAAGCTTAAGTTTCTCCAGTGCTGGTTATGGCTGGATTAGCATGTAGCCAATAGCTACAAGTGCTACTGGCATTGATGGTAAGGCAAGTTTATTTGTATAGCACAGTTCATGCATAATCACAGTACATTTCAAAGAGGGTAGATAACATTCCTCAATTGTTTGCTAAACAGAACTGTTTTAAACCAGGATTTGAACTTGTCAGAGAAGAAGCCTGTCTCACATTTTCAATAAGACGTTTCCAGTTTTAGGCTGCAGAAATCTGAAATGCCGACTCCCCATTATTACTTCTGACTCTGAGCGCCAGTCCCTGTGCTCCTCAGAGTCTGAGTTGGTGAATATGGAAAATAAAGCAACTGTTCTTGAAATAAGACTAAATGGCTTTGTCCCCTTGGCAAATCTTATTTAAAAGCCCAGTGGGAGAAATTCACACACTTTTTTTAGATTTAAAGAACTAATCGATTACCCCAAAAGACAATCGGCCATCTATTTAAAAAAAAAAAAAGGTAAATGGAGCCCTAATCGCTGCATTGAAGTCTGAATCTTGAACTTTCTCTAATCTTTGGTCGTCTTTTGTCTGTTGTCGTGATGAGAGCAGCAGGAGAAAGTCCTGTGTATTGTGTGTCCTGTCTCCTTATATCTCACAGCGCTGGTCTCATTTACTGTTTAAGGGGCATCTCAATAGCCCCACGTCACTGTGAAAGACACTCAATGGGGTCCTTTTGTGAGTCTATATCCGTCCCCCTGTTCTCTTGTGGCTGAATCACGACGTCTATCTCTCTCCACCGTGGTCTGTTTTATTCATAGACTTGTCTATCTCATTCAACAGTGTCTTTGTGGAATAATAATGAAATACATCATTACGTTTTCTTTTTTTCTTTTAGAGCTGTGTGAGGGCTCTATTACTCATGATATTGGTGTAGTAAAAATAATTTTTAAGTGATGCAACTATCAACAACATTTATGGACACTTTAATCAACATGTATGGACTTATGGTCATGTGCCCTTATGGACCAATGTGTTTTTACAATTGCATTTCCTGTTTGAATTGATTTGGCGAATTGACAGCTTTGTAAATTACTCAGAGACAACGATGTGATTTAGGGCTATACAAAAATAAATATAATTTTATAGCAATTCACAGACCAAGGTCACGCAAAGCGCTTTCCATTACCAGAAAACACCCCCTTTTTGTGTGTTTTTTGTACAAAATGTTTTTTTCACAATTAACCAATGCAAATGGATTAAAGTTTATGTTGTATAAATTCCTCATGACCTGCTGTTTTATTTTTATTTGACTTTACTTTATTGTCCCATTGTTACCAAGAGTACACACTTTTTCCTTTTACTTGAGTATTCAGAACTAATCTTCTGCCAGCACCAGAGGGAAGAAATGAGTGTTCAATTGAAGGTTAGCTTTTTTTTGTTAGAATTCACCATTTGCCAAACTATTTAAGACAGCAGCTATGGGTGTTTCTTTCTTTTATAGAGAAAATTCTTCCTTAAAAACTAAACTTGTTGTGTGTGGGAGGGTGAGAAGCCAAATTTGAGTGGACGGCTTCCAGAAATGGATCACTTTGATTTTCTTGAGTGCGCTAAAGTACAAGGATAGAGCATTAAGCCTGGGATTCCTCTCTGCAGCCAGCAAACACGTCATCCATCAATGTGTTTCTGTACGGCAAAGGTTTAGCAGCTCAAGCAAACCATTAAAACGTCCTGAATGTTTGTGTTGAGCTAATCTTTCTCCAATGCTGCTGATTTATGAAAGAAGTGTGGATCTGGATTAAAACTCAATCAGGTTTTAATTGTAGAACAAATGAAAATCTTCAGTATGCTTTTTATTTTTTCAGCTATTTCAAACACAACTTTGAGTCTAAAGAATAGACTTAATTTCAATGCCACTAGGATTATTTCAAAATGCTCTTTTTAGACAATAAGATTTAATTTTTGAACATTCAAAGACGCTTCAAATACACAGTGGTGAAAAACTACCCCTGTAGCTACAGCTGCCCTGGGGCACACTGACAGAAGCAAGGCAACGAGTATGTGCCATCAACCC
This sequence comes from Knipowitschia caucasica, assembly GCA_964034765.1. NCBI lineage: Eukaryota > Metazoa > Chordata > Actinopteri > Gobiiformes > Gobiidae > Knipowitschia > Knipowitschia caucasica. The sequence continues at coordinate 30,050,208 of OZ035828.1, read as the reverse complement.
CTCCAACCACCACAGCCATTCATACACACCAGACTCATTTTAATGTGGTTCTTACTTAAGGACACAGCCACAGTTTGGCACTTAAAGGCCACAGGAGCCCCACTGTGGCACCTGGTGTATACCAGAGGTCTCCCATCACAGTACCTTTGACCTGCAGCTACGGCCACCAATGATTGCAGCGCTTGCCAAATGAAGCCACTAAAATTGCAATTCATCTTGCTCTAATCAAATGCATTTTGTGTGTATCTGGTGTAAATTCAAAACGCGAGTCTGTCCCTAAACTTTTACATCACGTTCTCCTTAAACAAAAAAGTCATTTAACAGAACGACAGGCAGAGTTTGACCTTGGCAACATGTTGAACGCACTGAAAATGGAGGGAGGGGCGCACAAGGACACGTATCTGTCTTTGTGACTGAGTTGTACATAATGTGTGTGTGTGCATTTAGAGGGTGTGCAACTTGTATGCGTGTGTGTGTGTGTGTTTTTGTGTGATAGAGAAAGAGAGACAGGCCGAGAAGGACACAGCAGCATCAGTCACTGTCACTAAGACCGCAGTCCCTGGCTCACTCCCAATCCCCTCGTACAAATACTGCGTATATACATCCACCACACGTCCAAACACAAACAAAAGCGCCACTAGATGCATAATTCATAATAGTAATCAGAGAAAATACACCTTTCTCTTACACAGGCCAAAACAGCCAGCTAAAACAGTGAAAAGGCAAAGAAGATTTTTCAATAGTTGCTCCCTCATCTTCATCCTGCGCCCTGAGCCTCCCATTGTAACTTCTCCCTTTCTGTTTATGGAAGGAAAGCAATGGGGTGCAGAAAGAATTCAAAACAGCTATTGTCTGCTGAAAGCTTTCTACAAAGAAAAATGTATTTGGAGCATGGGGATTTTTTTTTTTAACAAGTTCTTAGAAATTGTAGTGTGTTCTCAAAGACAGAAAATAACACTTGTCAAGATGCGACAATACGCAAAGCCAGTGCAGAAGGATCCATATTTAGAGCAAAATGTATGTCATCTCCCACACACGCACGCACGCACACGCACACGCACAAAAGCTCAATGGGAAATGAAATACAAACTTTATTAAAATGATTAACAAAGTACCCTACAAAAATAAATATATACGTACCAATTTGTACAGTATAGGAAATAATCAAAATGTGTTGTCTTTGTGGAAAAGGTACAGAATGTTCTCCAATGGCCTCTAAGATATATAGATAGAAAAAAATAGACAAGATAAAGTTGACAAAATGCTTTATTCTGTGTGTGTATAGAATACTTTTTTTCTGGGTTCGAATGAGTTCCTAAACTGCCTTTTGCCCCTGCCTTTTGAGCCTGTTTTAAAGCTTATTGTAAAGCAGTAGACAAAGTGCCTATAATAATTTAATAAACCATATTTGGCGCCATCGTTACACCCTGCATTAGTCTGAAGAACATGTTAAACCATCTGTATCTTTCTAAAGTTGATGAAGTGTGCCTCGATCGTGCTCTCGGCGACCGCAGCCGTAAAAATCTTCGCAGATGCCGTCCAAATCATTATCTATTTATTGGACGGAGGCTAGAAATACCCTTTTATGAGCTTTACTCTGGCGGGTGGATCTCAGAGCGGAGTCTCAAATGGAGCACAATAAATGCCTGCAATGCACCTGTGTGGTGTCACCTGATATTTCCCAGAATGCCACTGTGTTATCTGCCAGACACAGACACTGGTGCATGTGTCCGTTCAGCTGTCTCTCAATTCTCTTCTTGTCTGGCTAGATAAAAATAGCAATTATTTCATGTATTTCTGCTGTAGTCCTGTCTAAATGTGCAGTAAGTTGTGTGAAATAGAAGGAATAGAATGAGCTTAGTTTTAGAATGAGTTTTTTGAGCAATTTTTGACTTCTTTTTCATACTTGTGTATGCAGTGTATAGATTTTATTTAATTTGTTATTTGAGTTATTATTTATTTATCGTGTGCTGTGTGCTCCTCATTCCTACTGTTCTGTAGCTGTTGATGCAACACTGACTTTTCCTAATCATACAACATTGCTTGAACCTGGAGATGACTAAACCTCCAAAGCTCGTGGCATTTCTATCACTTTGTTTAGCGCGTGTCTAACTGCGTCTGAAGTGAACATAATATTCATCTACACTTGTTTCCCTCTGATTTCTGCCTCTGCCTTTGATTTAGGAAAGTGCATTATTCTAACGACCCTATCCTCGTGTCGAAGGTGGTGCATTGTAAATCATTACAATTTATGCGGCTGGTTCTCAAGAAATCAAGTGTGATTTGGATTTATGAAGTGTACACCATTCTGTGGCAGTGCGCCTCGACTTCTGAAGAGTTATGGAAGGACGAAAGGAAGTTGTTCTGCAGGTCTGTTGGGAACGCCTTGGAAAGGGACATTTGGAAATTCAGAAAAATGAATAATATGTGTTTCCAGATTAAGGTTAAGCCTTCTATTATTTGTACCACAATGGGGGAGTTTAAGTGTTGTCAGATACAAAACACATAGAGTCATTGGTCCATAAGAGGACCAATGTCATGAATGTGGAGTGTCCTGGATCATCACCACTGTCCTAGACCCTCTTGCATCAGCAGCTCTACTAATCTACTCTTATCCTCATACCCACCCTCAAATTCTATCATCTATGGTCATTATCACAAAAAGATACAAAATTACATTTAGAGCATCATTGTAATAATAGAGTGTATAAAGTACAGAAGTTTGAAGGATTTAAACAGCACAGGGCTATAAGAGGTAGATTATCAGAACAGTAACAGGATGTAAGTGAGTATGTTAGCTGCAACAATGCACGGCCAGTTCACAGTTGTGGCAGGTATGATAAAGTGGAGGATGATGGGGGTCCGTGGGGGTAAGGAGGGGGCAGTGTTCAGGAGATGGCAGTATTCATAGCACATACACATTCTGACTGCCTTAAAACAAGATTTTAAAAACAAGATCATTTCAAGAAAGACAAGAAATGTCTCCCTTGAAATGAGGAAATAAAGCAACAGTTCTTTTGATTAAACTAAAGGGCTTGGTCCATTCAAGCAATTATTACTCATATTTTGTTGCAGTGTATATTCTGTGTTCAGAACATGGTCGGGGTCAGAGCGTTGTTGTGATGGCGGCCTCAACAAGTCCAGAGTCTGAACAACCATCTTAGAGCATATTTTTAAATGCTGAACCAGATATATCAGTTTAGCCTTTACCTTTTGACTCTTTTAACTTGATTGCAGCTTAAGCAAAAGCAAAGTTTATGAACTCCTGTTACTTTCAATGCCGATAAAAACAATTGTGGGTATAGAATGTTTTGGTTTTAGATTTTGTGTTTGTGTTTAATTCAAGAACATCATACACCTGATATTTCCCAGAATGCCTCTGTGTTATCTGCCAGACACAGACACTGGTGCACGGGTCTTCCCAGCTGTCTCTCAATTTTTTTCTCGTTTGGCAGGATATTAATTGCATTTTTTGCTATTATACAAACGTCATGTAACTTTACTGTTCAGGGATGCAAATTGAAGAGAAAAAAATTAAATTACAAAGAAATTATTAATATTGCATCTAAAAATGCCTTTTTTGTCAACCTGAAACTCTCACTTATACACTCCAGAATATTCTTGTGTCATATTACCACACCTTGCATTTTGCCCCAAGGCTGGAGTTTTCACCTTGCAGTTATGAAGACATAGACTCTTGAGGTGGAAGAAAGGGGAGAAGGGAGGGTGAGAGAGGGGAATAGACGGTGAAAGAGGGAAGTATAGGCCTGAGGGCGGAGAATCACACCTGAGAGAGAGGTGAGGCGTTCATGTGCTCCTTCGGGCTTCGCTTTGATTGCTTTTGGTTCAGACTGACCATGTGCTGATCAGGAGGAAAGAAAAAAATAATGTGTTCAAAGTCGACTATGAGTTCATTCACCATGCGTCAAAGTGGGAGAAAATCTTGTTCAGATGTTTACATACAACTATAGACTGTTTGCACTAGAACATACCTTTTATATTATATCTAAAGTGACTATAGCTTTATGATGCTAAAGTCAGAGATATTTTAGTTAATTCTTGTTTCTTTATTATGCTTAAGTTAGTTTTTTATTTTATTTTTCCCATTCATTCATTTCCCCAGCGTGGGACAAATAAAGGATCTCTTCATCTTAATTTGCGATTAATACAAATAAAAAACAGCTTATGGGTCAAGAACCTTGGGTCAAACTGAGAGAAAAGCCACTTGAACTGGCAGGTCCCAGCGACAGCATCCATCAGACAGCTCCAGAGAATGTGGCGCTGCCCAAATCATGGTCCTGTCACTTTGGATCAGAACCCCATGTCCCACAATGCATCACTTCCATCTGGAAGATTAGCTGCAGGCAGAATCCTCCCCAGAATATTGTGAGTCAGAGGAGAATCACAGCCTCTGCGTCGTCACAGGCCGCCGACTCCTCTCAGTGAAACTCCCTTAATGTGTCCGTAATAAAAGCTTACTAAAGTACTGTACGTCTTTAGACCTGGCTATAAACCTCCCAGACTGTTGCTAAAGTAAATTGATTTTTTAAGCGAGACATATTTTCATAGTTTTTCCTCTAATGGTGTCTGCGCTGTGTGTAATCTAAGAATATGTACTTAAACTTGGCAGAAATATCGTTGTTTTGGCCTTATTTTGCAAGTCCTTAATAATAACACACACAGAATAGCACTTAATGTTGATGGTTGTGTGTAGCCATTATTCTTTGAAAGTGCTTGCTAATAATTGCTTGAATCAAATGGTTTTAATCTTAATTGGAGTACATTCTGACTCGCTGAAAAACAATTTTTTTTTGCAAAGGAACAAACCATTTAGTCTTATTTCTAGAACTAATTCCAATGGAGACATTTAAGATTGTTTTGCTTAACTCCATTGTAAAATCTCCTTTCAAGGCAGTCAGAATGCAGTACTGGAAGTGTGCAAACAGGTTAAAGTCTGTAACTCTAAATGAATTACAAATTTTAGGAAATTTGTAATTAATTACAAATTTAAATGCCTTAAATGTTGATATAAAATAAGTCATTTTATTAATTCTAATATTACGGGCAAGTCCCGCCTTCCCTGCTCTTAGCTATAGTTCAGAATCCACGGTGCCGTCGAGGTTAACCAATCGAGTCATGCCAAGGGCTGTCAATCATCGGCGCTGATGCTCGCAGCTACGCGCAAAAAGTAATTTGAGCACATTCTGATTGATTTAAACCAAGATTTGCCAATGGTACAAAGCAAAATGAACTTGCTTTAAAAAGATGCAAGAAATGTCTCCCTTGGAATGAGAAAATAAAGCAACATTTCTTAAGATAAGACTAAATACCTTTGTTCCGTTGGCATTTTGTTTGAATAAAGTCAGAATGTACTCAAATTAAGATAAAAAAACCCTTGATTCGAGCATTTATTACCTCATATTTGATCACTTTTTGCAGTGACAAGTTGTTGCAGTATAAAATAGAGAGCACTAATTGGAAAGTTGTATGTTGTCCTCCTCCTCCTCTTTCCCCGTGTTCTTTATAAAGCCACAGATAGCAGGTGTGGGGCACCTTTGCACCTCCGCCAATTACCTCAGCAGTGTGTAATCCAAACTGGCCTCTTCCCACTCCTTCTCTCCCTTACCTCCACCTACTGCTTTTTATTTATTTCATTTTTTATCTCTTTCGCCCTCATACCAGCTTCATGGCTCACCAATTACAGCCCAGCCAAAGTCCCTCCCACGGGCTTGCACTGAATCCTGGGATGTTCCTCCAGCTCCCGTCACTACTTGCATTGTATAAATAAAGTGTGCCGTATTATTTTTAAAAGATACAATAAAATTAAGCTACAGATATTGAAATAACACTAAATTGACCCATTGGTAAATGTTGTTTGTAGACTGTACTCGTATTAAGATAAAAAAAATTAAGCATGCATTTATTACCTAATATTTTATCATTTTTTGCTGTGTAATTCTTTGATCTGTGTTGTAGCGATAACTACTGTTGTGATTCAGGGCTATACAACCATTGACTGAATTGAATTGAATTGAATATGCAATATATATATAGAGCTATAGCTAAAATGCTAAAATATTGAGTAAAAACAGAATCCCAGCCTTTCAAACCACATGCAGTTCAATCAGATTCCTCTTGCAGCTTATTGCATTGGGCAGCAATCGTTTTTAGTCGTCAGTTTGGATCCTGCCCAGAGATACAAGGGAGACACACTCCGGTGGTCCACCCAGCAAGGTGAATTAGCATTCTCTGCAACCGTCCACGTCGCGCATTCTGAATACAGATGAGCGCCTCTGCTGCTGTAGGAACGACCAGGCGCCTCTCACACATCGTCTGTATGTTTTGGTCATAAATATAACTCGTGTGTGTAATGGAAGCGGCTGTAAAATAAAGCTTGTTTAAAAGGAGAGAGTGGGAGAGGGAGAAGAGAACCCAGATCCTGTTATACAAGACTGTTGTGTCTCTGATGTGGTATGGAGCCGTGATCAGAGTGGGAAGGAGGGAGAGCCGCTATTTCTGACGCTGCATGGGCGGACGTGGGCACCGTACAATATGCTGCTTCTATTTTTTCACCTTTTCGAACATTGTGTGTTTGCTCGTCTAAAAACAAACTTGTTGTAAATGTGAAGTTGGGGGGAAAATATTGTGGATCAGGTTTAACAGGGGTGATGCCAACGTCCTTTGGTCGGGCCTGAATGGAGAAAATATGAGCTGGTTGTGGGCTGAAGTAATAGAAGGGATTTCCTTTTCTTATAATTGATTTTGACATTGTTATGTCTGTGAATGTTAGATTCTTTTATGTGTTTGACCAAAACAAAGTTCGAAAAGGTCTGTTTAGCGTTGCATACAACTGAAGGATTATGTCTTTTTTTATGTACTTTGACCATTTCAATGCTTTGTGCGACTGTTTCTATGTGGTTTCGTTAAGCACTTCGAGGTGCTTTGCGTATGAACTGTGCTATAGAAATAAACATGTCTTGCCTTATTGAAATGGCCATAACTGAATGTGAAAACACCAGGTGCCGCAGTGGGGCGTCTGCGGCTCTAAAGTGCCAAACTATGGCTATATCCACACGAAGACAAAACGCTTATAATTTCAGAAACTTTTTCTGTAAACACGGAGTTAGCTCAGTAAATGTGTGCGTCCATATGAATGTAGTCAATACGCCTGAAAACGCTGTGAAACTATGCCAGACCTGTTGGTGGCGCTGTGACGCAATGACGGGATCAAGCCCAAACTTCCGTGGGCATGCGCGGAATTTTGTAAACAGACAACATGGCGAGTGGGCGAGCTGGTACTACATTAGTATGGACGGACGATGAGGTTGAACTGTTGCTTCGGGTCACACTGGATTACAAAACCAACAAGCTACATTGTTGTTGTCATTATTTTCTGAGTGCGGCGCATGCGTGCTTTAACAAGAGGCGGGGCGATGACGCAAGCGTCTCAGATACATTGCGGAGAGGCAGTAACCACGGAGCGGCATATACGGAGTTTTGAAATCTTTCCACTCTGGGACCTAGTTTCAAAAATGTTCGTTTACACCCCCCCAAAACGCCGGCCTCGTATGGACGATACACTGGATTGACAAAGTATTTTTGCGTTTAGGCCTGAGCTTGACTTCGTGTGGACAGGGCCTATGTTTGTGTTATTAGACAAGACACTTGTGTGTGTGTGTGTGTGAATGGTTGGTGGTGGTGGGTGGGGCTGATGGCACATACTATTTGACGCAGTTCTGTCAGTGTGCCCCAGGGCAGTGGTGGCTACTGTAGTAGTTTATAACCACTGAGTTTGGAGTGAAGGAATGACATATGGAGCGTCTTTGAGTGTCCACAAGAGCTCTATATAAAACTCATGCATTATTTAAATGTACCATTAGTAGTATTAATGCACTTTTCCTACTACTTAGTGCCATGAGATGAGACTTGCATATTTACTCTTCTACACGATGCTCATTTCACTGCCCACTGTTAGATACCAGAAAGAATGTGTCCCTGCTTTCTCCTAAAATGGCCGGATTCCAGCCCACTCTGCCCAGACTGAGACGAATTGGCCACAGCCGTTGCACAACACTTTTCTGGGTCTCTTGCCAAGAAAGTGCCTGACATATGCATATGTATTTTTGCTCTCATTTCTCACCCATCTCTATGTACACACATGTCGACTCGTGTGTCCCCAGGCCGGGCGCCGACTCAGCTTCTCTGTGGCGTTTCCCCTTGAAGCTTCTCCTTAGAGAGAGATTACAGCAGCAGCGTGACACTGAGCAGGAGGAGGCAAAGAACAGTACGATACTGTTGCACGGTTAACGCCACAATCGATAAGTCAAATCGTCCTTGACATGTAAATCTGCCTTGGATATGTTTCAGGTCTGTCAGAACATCAAGAATTAGGGTATTTCATCAAGGCTCCTGAGAAAGAAGCTTGTGTGTGGCCAGATTGATGATATCGTTGCCTCTGCATGAATTTTTAACATTCAGATTTTAGAGATCGTTTATTTATCACCATTTACAGAACAGTAAGAATGAGGAGCACACAGATAAATGAACAATAACTAAAATACAATAAATCTCTTACTTTAGAAGAAAGTATAAAATTTTGTTTTTGGCGGCAGGTCATTAAGCAGCACTAGCTTCTTTACACTTTTATCTTGAAATGTTGTCTAGATTCAGGTTATTTGCAATTTGCAATAAAACCACAGTGGAGTAGCTGTACAAAAGTCCCCAGTGTGCACCAGACAAGTACAAAAGTATTAAATCTCTAACTTAAACATAATAAAGAAGCCTGTATATAATCTACTTGTCAGGTAATTAAGCAGTACTACCTTCTTCAATCAATCAATCAATCTTTATTTATAGGGCGCTTTTCCTGCACAGGGCAACACAAAGCGCCTCACAGTCCACACCACACAATGCACAAATCATCACCATTAAAATACAATTAAAAACACATATGTAATTAAAAAGCATTAAAATCACATAAGTAATTTAAAAACATAAGAATCACACAAGTAATTAAAAACAATAAAATAGTTAAAAACACAAAAAGTTACAACAATAAATAACAAGGTGTGTTAAAAAGATAAAATTCTCTAGTTGTATGCACAGGAAAAAAGAAAAGTCTTTAACATGGATTTGAACATTGACAGAGAGGCAGCCAGTCTCACATCCTCAGGAAGACTGTTCCAGACTTTAGCTGCATAAATCTGAAAAGCAGCCTTCCCCTGTCTAGTCCTGACTCTGGGCACTAACAGGAGTCCCGTCCCTGCGCTCCTCAGAGTCCGGGCTGGTTCATATGGGACTAGCATATCATGGATGTACTTTGGTGCAAGGCCATGGAGAGACTTGTACACCAGGAGAGCTGCTTTAAAGTCTATCCTCTGGGCCACGGGAAGCCAGTGCAGAGACCTGAGGACCGGACTAATGTGGTCGTACTTCCTGGTTCTAGTCAGGACTCGGGCTGCAGCATTTTGAATATACTGCAGCTGTTTTACTGCATGTTTGGAGATACCTGTGAGCAGGCCATTGCAGTAATCCAGCCTACTGGAAACAAAAGAATGGATAAGAATCTCCAAGTCTGCCCTGGACACAATATTTTTAATTTTGGCAATATTTTTCAGATGATAAAAAGCTGCTGATGTTACCGATCCAATGTGGCTATTGAAGTTTAAGTCAGAGTCCATTATTACTCCCAGATTTCTGACCTTATTTAAAGGCCTTAGGGAGAGAGACTGAAGGTGACAAATGACGGTCTCTCTTTGTTTCTCGGGACCAAAGACAATCATTTCGGTTTTGTCCGCATTTAGCTGGAGAAAATTGCATTGCATCCACTCACTGATCCGCTGGATACAGCGAAGGAGTGAGTCCACCGGTCCATGCTCTCCTGCAGTCAGTGAGACATAGATCTGAGTGTCATCAGCGTAATTGTGGTAGGACACTTTCATACTTTGAATTAACTGACCTAATGGCAGCATGTAAATATTGAACAGGAGAGGTCCCAGAATCGACCCCTGTGGCACTCCGCAGGTCAGGGCCATATTATCTGAGACATAGTCTCCAATCTCCACACAATACTTCCTTTCTTCTAGATAGGACCTAAACCAGCTTAGGGCAGTACCAGCAACACCAACCCAGTCCTCCAGTCTCTGCATGAGAATCTCATGGTCAACGGTGTCGAAAGCGGCACTCAGATCTAACATGACTAAAACAGAGACTTTTCCTGCATCAGTGTTAAGCCGAATATCATTTGTTACCTTGACTAGAGCGGTCTCAGTACTGTGGTGTGGTCTAAAGCCAGACTGAAACATGTCAAATGAGTCATTAGATATATTAAAAATTCAGTAAGTTGTTGGTAGGCAACTTTTTCAAGAATTTTTCCCATGAATGGCAGATTTGAGATGGGACGGTAATTTTCAAGTACCGCAGCATCCAAACTGCTCTTTTTTAGGAGGGGCCTGATGACTGCCTTTTTCAGGGCCATTGGAAATGTTCCAGATAAAAAAGACATGTTTACTATTTGTGTCAATGAGGGTAATAGACTACACATAACAGACTTCAGAAATCTAGGAGGTAGTACATCCAGACTGCAGGTAGAGGAACTAAGACCTGTGATTATCTTTTTAACAGTTTCATCATTGACAGGTGCAAATTGAGCTAGCTCACAAAGCCTCACTGGATGTTGCATTGTTACTTGTGTTGTAGAGGTGATGGTATTTCTGATACCCTGAACCTTGTCTCTGAAGAACTGTGCAAACTCATTACACCTGGATTTGGAGTAGTGTTCTAATGGCAACTCAACAGGGGGGTTCGTTAATCTATTGATTGTTGAAAATAGAACACGCAGATTATTGCTGCAGCCTTCAATAGTTTCAGAAAAGTATAATTCTCTTGTTCTACGTAGTACTCTGTTAAACTCACACAACTTCTCTTTTAAGAGTTTATAATCACCCTGGAGGTTGGACTTTCTCCACTTTCTCTCTGCTCTCCGGCACTCTTGCTTCTGTGCCCTGACCGGGCCTGCTTTTATCCATGGGGCTTTTTTTTTATTTGTGACCATTTTTACCTTCACAGGGGCAATGGCGTCCAGAACATTCAACACACTAGAGGTGACAGAGTTAAACAGTTCATCTACAGTAGAACATGATGTGTTCTCAAAATGGATCATTCCCATAAATAGTTCACCCGTGTTTTCATTTAAGTGTCTACTTCTAACAATTTCATATTTAGCGGGTGGTCTGGTAGCAAAATACATGTTAAAAAATACACAGAAATGATCCGACAGAGCAACATCAACTACATTAACTTTTGAAATATTCACCCCTTTCGTGATAAGCAGGTCCAGGGTGTGTCCTCTGCTATGGGTGGGGCCACTCACATGCTGAGTGAGGCCAAAGGATTCAAGTATGGAACTCAGCTCTTTTGCGTATCTGTCATTAACATTATCCACATGAATATTAAAATCGCCTATAATGACTAAACCATCAAAATCTGTGCACACAACTGAAAGCAACTCAGTGAAATGATCAGTGAAACTATGGCATGACTGTGGCGGCTTGTACACAACAATAATAAGAATGGAAGAAGATTTCTTTTGTTCTATTTTAAAAGAAACATACTCAAATGATGAAAATTTCCCAAGAGACACTCTATGGGAGACAATACGATCTTTAAAAACTGCTGCTATGCCCCCCCCCCCTTTTATTTTCTCGTGTTTCATATTCAAATTTGAAATTTGGTGGTGAGGCTTCTATTAAAACTGCATCTCCTGTATTATGGTCAAGCCATGTTTCAGTCATAAACATAAAATCAAGATCATACGAACAGATAAAATTATTAATTAAAAATGATTTGTTGCATAGTGATCTGACATTAAGTAGAGCAAGGTTAAAATTAATATCAGTGTCAGTGGGTTTAGTTGATTGATTACAAAGAACTGGAATTAGATTTCCAGAGTTGGACCGTCTAACTGCTGTCCTTCTTTTAAATTTGTGTTTATTCAAGTTAAAACACATTTCTGAGCTGGTGCGAGGAACACACACAGTCTCTATTGGTTTAAAAAGTGAACTCTGTTGTACTTTGTTAAGTTCCAGATGCATAACTGAGTCAGCACAGTTCAGTGGCAGGACTGTCGTTACACTGCCAGACGGACAGGGGTCAGTGTTTGCACCACAGTACTCACCCGGTGCTGGTAAGGAGGAGGAGGAGGGGGGTGGTGGGGGCCGAGAAGCCTCAGATGTAAACAGTCACGCCCCTCTCGGGGAGCACTGAACAACATGGCGTAGGAAGTCCGTCAACAAACTGGTGCCGTATTTGTTCGGGTGCAGACCATCTGGACGATAGGCCACGTGACGCTTCCAGAACAGGCCAAAGTTGTTCACAAAAATAAAGTTAAAAGTGCTGCATGTAGACTGGAGCCACATGTTGAGCGCCACAACGCGACTGTAGAGGCAGTCACCCCGGTTTACAGTCGGGACTGGACCAGAAATAAAAACGGATAACCCTGAGGACTGGAGAAGGCGGAACAGATCCATAAAGTGCTTCTTTGTGACCTCGGACTGCTGCAGCTTCATGTCGTTGATCCCCACATGCACGATTACCTTGGATATGGTATCGGGCAGGGAGTGAAGCAGAGGAGGGAGACGGATGAGCAGATCTGGGACAGTAGCTCCGGTAATGCAGTGAGTGACCGCGTTAAAAAAGCGGACGTGCCTCACGATGGAATCTCCAACAATCAGAGTAGTTGGGGCGAAGAGTGGACGCGGCCGCGGAGAGGGCGCTCGGTGTCCATGGCCAGAACCAGCGGGCTCATCCAGGGATGGGTCCGAACCAGGGCGCTGCTGAACACATGGAGAGTAGTGGGGGTGTTGATTCCCAGCTCCGGGCAACCCACGCTGTGTGCACGGAGACGCTGGAGCAGCGAGAGGAGCAGGCTCGGATCGCTGCTGCTGACCCGGTGAAGGTAAGTGGTGGTGATGCACTGGGGTCAGAGAAGGGGAATGATCACTCTTTCGTCTGAGGACAGCTTCCTTTAAGAGTGTCTTTCTCGCAGTGGACCTGGATCCACGGACAGCAGTAGAGTTTGCTGCAGAGTCCAGGGGTTCTGCTGAGGGGGCTGGGATGTCAGCGGAGAGGGCTGCATAGCGGTTTGAAAGGCTCAGGACATGGGCCACGGCGCTGGATGGCTCCTCGCAGTCCGCAGGCTCTTTATTCCGAACCGGGCACTTAGGTGTAGAACAAGAGGGCCCAGAGCTGACAGATCTCTCCCACACGACAGTGTCACAGTATGCAGCGCTCAGTGACATAAGCCGTGAGTGCTGCCCGCCAGCAACATCAAAAAGTTTGGACACAAGTGACTGTTTATCCTGCAGCTCTGCAGTGAGGCGAAGGACTTCTTTACGGAGGTCTGCAATAGTGGCACGGTCCCTCTCACGAAGCTCCAATGTGAGGCGACTAATGTCGTTCGTGGTCATTGCAGTGTCACTTTCCATGTCTGTGGTGCGCTCGTGGTAGCCTCCGAGCTAGCGCGTTTCGATTGGGTCTTTGTGTTAAAAGACGTGATGCTCTGGAACCATTGCATTTAAGATAATAAAACACTAGAGTGTACAAAAGACACTAATACACCGTAAAAACGTGTTTAAAAGGCTTTAAAAGGCTTAAAAGGGTAAACAGAGCAGAGACGTCAAAACGCGTGCTCACTCCACACGTGCCACAAATTAAGTGTGTCCACAAATTAAGTGTCTTCTTTCTTCTTTAACCTTCTAAAGCTAGATTGTAGATTAAAATTCAGATTATTTGCAATTTTAGGTGAAACTACATTGGACTAGCTGTATGAAAGTCCCCAGTGTGCGCCAGACAATCTCATACGATAAAACAAGCTAAAAGAGTACAGGGAACAATTTTAATAACATAAAGACAGAATGTTACTCAGCCTATCTCTATTGGGGCAAACCACATACGTATGAGACAAAAAGTGAAGTACCTCAGCTTTAAAACCATCATTTCCATTGTCCAACCCATCTCTCATATCTGTCACATTCTGAGTGGTGTTGATGTCAAGTGAGCGAGACACGATCACAGCGCCATGGATTTGACCAGAGATTGGACGAGGCTTTGATACCAGAGCTATTGATGGACGGATTGCATCAGATTGGAGCAGGATAAGCTGCTAGAGGGAGGGATGGGTGTGAGGGTGGGGGGTGGGGGGAGACTCTTCGGGCCACTGTCAGCCCTCGCCAACAGGCTGATCCATCACCCGTTTGAAGATGGTGTTTTAATTATTCGACAGGGAGGAGAAATGAGCCGTGGCGTTGTAAAGTGATAGACGAGGGGAAGACGTCTTTGGGGTATTAGCCATGTGTGTTATGTGTACTCCAGATTACTTTGATCATAAGGAGTGTTTGTGTGTCTGTGTATCTGTGTGTGTCCCTGGATCCACTTAAAGCAGTATTTTGTATTACGACACACAACCCAGTAATCTTTTGCACAGAACACAAATGAGATTTCAGACAATTGTGTAGGTGTGCGGTTACATAACTGTCATTTATTTGGCCAAGGTGAGGTATTACACTGGGTTTTACACCAGATAGAGCTTTTGTTCCTGCCACACTATGGATTTGAACATGCATTGGTAGATTAGTCACACCCTCTGTCAGTTGGCAGCTTGTGTTAGAGTCATTATGGCTGTTGCGTCACAACGAGGGACCAAGCAATTATCATTTTTTGGATGTATCATTTTACTTTTTTGTCACAAATGATCATGCATGTCATTCATATTTAAGGAAACAATATCCAATTCAAAGCATATACATTGCCTGTAAATCATGTTTAACATTGAAGAAGAATATAGTTGTTATTAATTATTATTACAGTGATTTTTAAGCTTTAAAATATGGTGTATAGCACTCTCTTTTCTCAGTAACATGGTCCTGGGTTTGAATCCAGATTCATATTTGCAGTAAAAACCCCTTTGGAAAACATGTCCAAACGTTCACATTGTGAACCAGACAAGTACAGAAATGAAACAAGCTAAAATAGTGCAGAAACAACTGTCAGTGTGAAATCGAAGAACAATTTAAGCGCTTTTCAGACTGATAACAGTTTGTGGACAAAGCAAAACGAGATGTCCTGGATCTCCAACAGGTCGAAATAAGGTCTTGTGTCAGCGTAGGTTTCCTCTACATGTACAAAAAGAAAAAATTCTTCAGCTCTGGTCCTGACCAAGAGCATCGACATCTGGAGACTGCTCCCAGACGCTGCACTGTGGCAACCACTGCTATTGAGAAGAGAGAGACATTTCAATCATAATGTTCTCCCCGTGTCTGCAGAGTTTTCTGGCATGCTTTGTACTGTATAGAGTGAGAGACAAATGCCCACAACAATTGTAAAATGTGACTGTGACTCTGGTTTATGAAAGGTGCAATGTACATGAAAATGACTTACTTAGTACTTACTCACGATCTTATGCAGTGCTTCTGAAGTCAGTGGAGATCAAACCAATATACAAAATCAATGGATTTAAAAAGGAAAAAAAAGACAGGGGGCGACAGCGGCTCACGTGGTAGAGAATTGGCCTTTGGGCCTGAAAGTCGTGGGTTCCAACCCACCACTAGACCTGATTCACAACTCCCACTGATGCCTGCTGTTGTTGTGTCCTTGGGCAAGACACTTAACCCCACTTTGTCTAAAGCCCCCGCTGAGAGATCAAGGCTCCTGGACTTGTGCACTTGCAGGAGGATCAGTGAGGGGCTGGTGCTGTATGTAGTGGGTGCAGCTGTGACTGCCCCCCCCCCCCCCCCCAACCTAGAAATGGATTAAGGGGCAGAACTAGGATGGAAAAAAGTTAACTTATTGGACCTATTGTTGGCTTTTTTATATTGCTTTATGAAATCACCTCTTTAGTTCCTACAATAAGACGTTTTTACCACATGATTGCTAACACATCTACATATTTTGAGACCTGCTTTGTAATTGAATATAATAAAACAGCATATTACAGTGTCCGCTGCAGTGTGCACTGTGCTGTTTCAATCGCGGACCCCGAATCACATCCCTGCCGTGTTATTTGCCATAATGGCCTCCAACCATTTGAAACAAAAAGCTTTCTATTTCCCACATTGGAGAATATTACACTGCAATGCAATCGTCTTTCTTTCTTTCTGTGAACGCTGTCTCCATAAATGGTTCAAATGGACAAGTAAAAAAAAAACAATGGGGGAATGGGTGGAGGATTCTGTATTGGAGAGATCATAAAAAACCTAAACAGGTCCTTGTTCTGGTCTGTTAGGTCTTTGAAGTGTGCATCCAGCCACTTAGGTAGCGAGAGGCCTTTCATCCTGCAGGTGTATCGTCTGTGTGGAAATAGAAGGAAACAAACATCTGAATAATGGTATAGTGCTGTGAAAATCCCTCTGCGGCTCGCTCTGCCTTTTAGCGGTTTCCCCTCTGGGTCCAACGCCGATTGAACCTTGAGCCCTGTGTTCCCCTTTGTCTCTTTTACCTTCAATTCAATGCATTTCTGTGTGTGGCCCTATTTCACTTTAGGGAACCATATGAACCAAGTCAAACTTTGAGGAGCACAGGGACTGACCTCCTGCTGATGCCCAGAATCAGAACAAAACATGGGGAGGCAGCATTTCAGATTTATGCAGCTCAAATTCTTAATGAATGTTCCTGAAAATGTGAGACAGGCTTCTTATCTGACAATGTTCAAATCCAGGTTGAAAATAGTTTAGCTATACATATAACTGAGGGAATTTTTCTTTATCATCTTTATGCCTTTTCAATCTTTTGTATAAACTGTGCAATACAAATAAACTTGCCTTGCCCTGTCAACAGACTATAGGCACCAATATCGACCAATATTTTGCTTCCAGTACCAGCAAAATAGCTCTTCTTTTTTTATGTTTTGCAGAAATAATTACCGGTGTCTTGTCCGGCCTACCGATGCAACAGCTGTGCCTCATGTTGCAAGACACTTCTATTGTGTTTTGTTTGGTTTATTTTGGTCAAAATCTGAATAACAACAGGACACTTCATTTGGATCAAATCACATAAAAACAAGTCGGCATCTGTTATCTGGGAGATCCATCCAGTTCTCCTGTTTAATCACCTCCAGTCTGTATGGTGGGAGATTGTTTAATACTAGTTTGTTTAATCAAATGTGCTTCAGTAAATTATGTGTTTGAGTTTTGTATTATTTATATCTATTGAATCAAGGTTGGTTTTTATCTTAATCTGAGCACATTCTGATAAACAATCAAAAGCTAATCTAAAAAGGTGTACAGTATCTAAGCCTGTATTTAAAAATATGAACGTCCTCTGCGGCCCTGAGCTGTTTCCAGTAAATGTTCCTAAATTGTATCTTGGCTTTCATCTTTCTCCTGTCAACATTCACACTAGTCTGTATTCAACAGTGCCTTTCAAAAGTGTCTGATCAACTTTAATTTTTCACATTGTGTCATATTGAGTCCACAATCGTCTGCCTCCTTGACTACGATTAAAGTGGGTGAAGTGTCTTGCCTAAGGACACGGCCGCCCCACTGTGGCACTGGCACTTGTTGTTTTGAGAAGTTTATGATCACAGAACTAACCATGCCTTGACCTGCTTAGCTTCATGTCTGACTGGAACAAAACCTACCTCCAGGTTTGCAGCCTCTCTATGTAAAAGTGATTACCAATGTGATGAGATAGATAGCATTTTAGATGCCTTGATTTTATGTTCCTGTTTGTTAATGTCTTGCCCCATTTTGGTTCAGCCCCTCGACATTCTGTCTGAGGAGCTGCCGGTCCGGACGTCATGGCACGTGGCTAAAAATATCTGTCTCGCGGAGCTCTGCCCAAGACGGACCCGAGAGCCAAAGAGAAAGCAATGTGCCATCTCCCCAATGAGACACTTGGAGAAGGCGCAAATCAGACAAATTTACACCGAGCCATCAAGACCTCTGTTGTACTCGCTGATGGGTGGGCGGCAAAGTGATTCTAAATTCAATTACATTCCCAGACAAGAGCACACGTCTGGCCAGGAAGCTCTATATGTGACAATCACTAAGGAGAATAGGTGATGAAAATGGAATTGTGATCATCTCATCTTTGTGTTGAGGTGCTTCAGTGAGAATATATTATCCAGGAGTGCACTGCAAAAAGTGATGAAACAGGATTTGCCAATGGGACAAATTGTTTTCAAAATATACAAGAAATTTCTCCCTTGCACTGCAAAATAATATCAAATATAAAGTAAAAATTGCTTCCATCAAGTGGTTTTATAGTGAATTCTGATTTACCAATGGTACAAATCCATGAAGGGCATTTACATGACCACAAATACAGTCAGATTAAGACAATAACCACTCCATCCATCCATCCATCCATTTTCTTCTGCTTAATTCATTTCTGGGTCAGGGGGGTGACAGTCAGAGCTGCACTCAATCCACAGAGGACCAGCCCCTCACTGATCCTCCTGCAGGTGGTGGGTCCACAGGAGGATGGCTGCTCTGATTTGAGCTGCGTTGATTTTTCAGTGGGGGCTTCAGACATAGTGGGGTTAAGTTAAGGTCGGGCGACAGTAGCTCAGTTGGTAGAGGGTCGTGGGTTCGAGCCCGACCTTCACCATCGACTCCTGCTGTCGTTGGGTCCTTGGCAAGACACTTAACCTCTGGGAACACCAGCCACAGTGGGGCGGCTGCGGCTGTAAAGTGCCAAACTGCTGTTGTGTCCTTAGGCAAGACACTTTACCCCCATTGCCTAGAATGAGTCTGGTGTGTGTGTGAATGGTTGGTGGTGGTCGGAGGGGCCAATGGCACATTCTGGTTGCCTCGCTTCTGTCAGTGTGCCCCAGGGCAGCTGTGGCTACAGTAGTAGTTTATCACCACCGTGTATGGAGTGAAAGAATAATGTGTCCAAAAAAAGCGCTATATAAAAGCAATGCTTTTATATAGCGCAAGTGTCTTGCCCAAGGACAAAATGACAGCAGTCATCAGTGGGAGTCGTGAAATAGGTCTTGTGGTGGGCTCGAACCCACGACCTTCAAGCCTAAAGGCAATGCTCTACCAACTGAGCCACTGTCGCCCCACTGTTGAACAATAACCACTCGTTTCAACCAATTGTTACCTCATATTTGTTGTCATTTTTTGTAGTGTGTGTACTTTACTGTATATTACTTATTTTCCTATATGGCCATTTTTTGTGTGTTCGAACTGTAACACACCAACTGAATAATACATTGTGTATATTCTGACTTAAAACAGGTCTGTCTTAAAACGGGTAGTCTGTCTTTAAATATGACATTTTTGCTTTTTCCCTTGGCAAATCTTGTTGTTAGACAGTCAAAATGTGCTCAATTAATATAAAAACACTGAATTCAAGGATTTATCGCCTTATTTTCTGTTATTTTCTGCAGTGTATGTTTGTACATCGACTTAGAGTTGGACAGTTGTCGATGATTGAAGCGGTAAATTCCTTTGAGCGTTGGTCTTTGAGGCTATTTGAAGCGTCCTCATTAGCATTGGCCATATGTACTCTTTAGGATTGGACATCTTGTGAATGTGCACTCCATTAGCCTTGCTTCGATTCTCTAACTCCAGGCTTCTTCTTTTCCTTGGCTTTGTTTCTTTGTCTGTGTGAGTCATTTGTTTATAATAGAACATGCATTTGAGACACACTCCTCAAAGCACAGTTTTAAAAAAAAGCAAACGGATTAAAGGTGTCTTTGTTGGTGTGTGTTTTTCAGGTGAAAGTAATCCCAAGGAGAGCAGCCCCTTCATCAACAGCAGCGATGCAACTGCAGAGAAGACTCAGCAGTACGACGGCAAGAACATGGCCCTGTTTGAGGTACACACACACACACACACACACACACACACACACACACACACACACAGAGAGAGACACACATATGCAACAAAAGGCAATAAGAGAAATCACATTCATAGGCTACTACACAGCAAAATAATAATAATGCATCGGTTTTATATAGCGCTTTTTTGGACACTCAAAGACGCTTCACATGTGTCATTATTCATTCACTCCATACACGGTGGTGATAAACTACTACTGTAGCCACAGCTGCCCTGGGGCACACTGACAGAAGCGAGGCAACCAGTATGCGCCATCGGCCCCTCCGACCACCACCAACCATTCATACACACACCAGACTCATTCTAGGCAATGGGGGTGAAGTGTCTTGCCTAAGGACACAACGGCAGTTTGGCACTTTACAGCCGCAGCCGCAATATAAAGTATGAGGTAATAAATGCTTGAATGAAGTGGTTTTATCTTAACATGAGTACATTCTGAATGTCTGAAAACAAGGTTTTTCAAGAATTGTAGCTTTATTTTCTCATTCCAAGTGGAAAATGTCATGTGTCTTTTTAAAACAAGATCATTTTGCAAATGTTGTGAAATGTCTTTCAGAATGTGTTCAAAATAAGATACATTTTGCCAAATTTGAGCACTTTCTAGTCCTCCTCTCACATAATTTACTAGCTTTTCTAGTTATCCCTAATGTGTAATAAAATGTGTGACTCCTGGAACAGTTAGTGTTTTTTCAGATCACTAACTAAAACCCACTCTGGTTACATAAACTCAAATGTGGTTTCTGGCTTTCCAGAATTAATTATTGATTTTCTTTTTCTTTTTAATGCTTTTGAAATCCTCTGAAATGGTTGTGGTTGTTGGTGTAGGAGGAGATGGACACCAGCCCAATGGTATCGTCTCTGCTCAGCAGCTTGGCCAACTACTCCAACCTGCCCCAGGGCAGCAAGGAGCACGAGGAGGCCGAGAACAACGAGGCGACAGAGACACGCAAGAAGCCTATTAAGGTACTATACAAACTGCTTTCAGCTCTTACCTACTACAAACAAACCTACTACATGTGTGTCCATTCTTTGCTCTGGGATCAAAACACATCAACTTCACCCTTGTTGTAGAATTATATACCCCAATGAAGGAGAAAGCTCAGAGGTCTTTGTCTTAAATCAGGAGCGTAAGTTTATTGTACACACGTGCGGAGAGCTCATCATACACACAGGCAGCATGCATCAGCTCTGGTGCGCAGAGCTCAACTTCCTGTTTACATAGACACACATGAAAGACAGTCACGCCCACAACAGATGGGAGGGGGCCACCGGTGCAGGAGGCGCATAGGGAGGCGCCATCCCCGTGGTGAGGCAATCAGACACAGTGGCATGGGGGTGTGAACAGACAGACAATGGTAGAAATGCAGGCATACAGATGCAAGATGCGAAAGACACAAGGGTGTGACAGACAGCAGAGACCTTCACAAAGCTCAGCATGGCGTCAGAAGGTCGTCTCTGCATTGATAAAAGGCCTTTTACGTCCGTGTATTTGCTGCGGCTTTTGATAATTCAAAACCATTTTTGCATTAATCAGTTAAATACCAGAGGCATCGTAATCACATCACCTTCAAGCTTGAAACACTTAAATTATTGCTGTCCAAAGTGGACAAGAAAAGAAACATGCTTGTCAATAAAAGAAAGAGCACATTATAATAACACAATGGATCCGGACAGCGATAAGAGTGCGGACAGTGTGTCCGACATCAATAGGGCTAAACCAAGATTAATGAGCACACTCCGCCAGGAGGACAGGAGCCAGTCCAGACCGTGAGGAGTGTCCGTGACATTGTCCACTTGCATGACGTCCCGGAGTCTAGTCAGATTGGCTATGCCCTGTTGGATAAGACCTCCGTCCTCATCATTAGCCGGAATATATGTACAGCAGGACGACCCGATGATCGTGCATACGCCTCCCACAGAACATAATAAACACGGTCAGCACGGAAAGTAGTGTCAGTGTGGCCAGCATAACAGTCCAAGGGCCCATGCCGGTCTTAGCCGGGCTACATTCGGTAGTCTTTTCCGCGGGAATACTCACGAACAGTGCCGTCTCGCAGTCAGTGGCACCGCTCCCTATGAGCGTGTGTGGAGCGTTAGTGGTCATGGCGATGTTTGGTCTTGGAGCGGCAAGACTCTAATTGCGTTGAAGCCTTGGCCTCAGCACTCGGTTGGGCAGAGTGCTCGGGGTTTGGGGTGTGGAGACCATGGCTTGAGCACGCTCCAGATCGGCCAGGCCCAAAGCTCGTTTGATGGGAGACCTCATGACAGCACGCTTCACCATGTGCCTCATCAGGAACTGTAGAGCAGCCCTCATCTCCACCTCCTCCGGACACACGGGGGACGAGACACCAGGGGGCACTCCAGCAGAGCTCAAATCTGCATTATGGCCAGAGGGAGCAGGCTCTGGAGAAATCTTTGGAATGAGCAGCAGCTCTGCATACTTGCTGCAGCTGAGCAGAGCACTCAGGGCCTTCATGGCTCCCAGGCCTTGGGGTCCGGGGGCTGGGGAGTTGGGCAAAGGGGGGTCGCCTCGGGAACGCTGGGAATCTCTGGGTGTTGTTGTTGGCCTGCTTCACCGATGGTGGTCGCACGCCGGCCGACCTCTTCAGCGTAGGGAGCCGCGGATGGGCCTGGTCCGTCCGCGCCCTCGGTGTCCTCGTCTATGGCCCTCAGTGGCAGCACCGCACGACAGTGGTTGGCGTGGATCCAAGTTGTCCTCTCCGCGACCTTAACGGCAGTGTCCGTCACCAGGAGGGCGAGGAATGGGCCGAGCCAGCGCTTGGACCGCCAATGCTTTCGTCTCGTTTCCTTCACCAGGACCCAGTCGCCTGGCTTGATCCTGTGCAGAGCCGCCTGCGCAGCCTGTGGCAGGGCGCTCCTGACCTGGGCAGAAATAGAGGACAGAAGTGCATTAATTTCCTTACAATAGGACAGCATGTCGTCATCACACAAAGAGGTGCTTGGCAGATCTCTGTTCGGGGGTCCCGCGCCCAAGTTGGGTGGTCTGGCACAGAGGATTTCGAATGGGACTCTCATGCGCATGTACATGAGGGCTAGCGGCAGAGCTTTGAGTGCCATTCTCTCGCTCGCACGCGCCTCCGGACCAGGGGGCGTAACTGCAGTGTTTACGTATATCAATGCCCAGAAATTCACCCACTTCCTCAATGACTTTTGCTACAAAGTGACTGCCATTGTCACTAGAGATTTTCCCTCGGGACACCCCATCGTGGCACAATTTCTGTGAGCAGAGCTTTCACCACCGCGTTGCTCGTGGCGTGTTTGCATGCAAATATTCAGTCCATTTGGACCAGAGATCCGCCAGACCCAGACAGTATTACTTACCTTGGCATGGTGTGAGTTCAACAAAGTCCCTTTGGACATGTTGAAATGGGCGCAGGGGCGGAGGATGAGCAGCCTGTTGGATAATTTGGGACTTACCTGGGTTGTGCGCGAGGCATATAGCGCATGTTTGGCAGAATCTCTGTGCAAATGCCGTAAACCCCTTTGTATACCAATTTAGTGTGATTAAATTACACATCCCTCCTTTTGAGGCATGGTCTCGACCATGTGCTAAAATTGCAAACTGTCTGAAGAAATGCCGTGGTAGGCACGGTTTGCTGTCTGGTCCCAGCCACACACACCATGCCGTCGTTGAGCCCCATTCCCCTCCCACAGCAGCGTCTCTGCTGGAGTAGCCAGTGCCTGCATCGCTGACAGAGAGGAGAAAATATCAACGTCTTGAGTGAGGTAGTGTGTGTGTGTGTGTCCGCCTGTGCGTTCTCCGCTTCGGTGAAAAGCGGAGGAGCTATTGTTTTTACATATTTCTTTCTCTAACGTCTTTTGCCGTGATATTCTTAAAACCAAGTATATTTTTTCTTCCCTTCTTCTTCTAAATTATCACGCAAGATGCGTAATTGATTCGGAGACATATAGCCTCCATCGGAATGAACTGCACCATAGGCAAGCACTCCATAGCTTGCATCTCTAGATTGATTTTTCCCCATTTTCTCGTACGAACAATGGACCTAACCCGCTTAGTCTCTTCCCTGCTCTTTACCCGCTTTGGAGCGCTCCGTTCCCCCCCCCGCTGGTTCAACCAACGAGCGCGCGTTCTTGAAACGGAGCGGGTCTGGCTGAAGACACTTAGAGAAATTATCAGGGTCGCTTACAGAGCGATTACTAACGCGCAGCCGCTAGCTTCAATCTAGAACAAAAGACCCCAAAAAATCCCGCACACAGTCTATGCTGTGGCAATGCATGAAATACCCCAAAAATACATAAATAAACAAATCCCCGTGTACACTTATGCGCTGCCCTGGGCTCGTTACGCAGATGAAAAGACAAAACTCACCAAATTAGGTTCTTTTTGGTCTTGTGTGGCAAAAGATTCCTTCCATGCGCGGGACGAGCGCGCCCTCCTTTGTCTCCAAATAGAGCAGAGGCTGGTGTTGTTTCCAGGTCGGCCAAACGCGGCCGCTCGTCCCCGCCGAAAAAATCCCATGCCAAGACATGCCAGCAACGCCAAATTGTTGTAGAATTATATACCCCAATGAAGGAGAAAGCTCAGAGGTCTTTGTCTTAAATCAGGAGCGTAAGTTTATTGTACACACGTGCGGAGAGCTAGCATATACAAAAGGCAGCATACCCAGCTCTGGGGCGCAGAGCTCAACTTCCTGTTTACATAGACACACATGAAAGACAGTCACGCCCACAACAGATGGGAGGGGGCCACCGGTGCAGGAGGCGCATAGGGAGCGCAGGCGCCATCCCCGTGGTGAGGCAATCAGACACAGTGGCATGGGGGTGTGAACAGACAGACAATGGTAGAAATGCAGGCATACAGATGCAAGATGCGAAAGACACAAGGGTGTGACAGACAGCAGAGACCTTCACAAAGCTCAGCATGGCGTCAGAAGGTCGTCTCTGCATTGATAAAAGGCCTTTTACGTCCGTGTATTTGCTGCGGCTGGTTTTAATGTAATTACTCTAAAAACTGTCATTACACCCTACAATAATAATAATAATAATAATAATAATGTATCGGTTTTATATAGCGCTTTTTTGGACACTCAAAGACGCTTCACATGTGTCATTATTCATTCACTGGTGATAAACTACTACTGTAGCCACAGCTGCCCTGGGGCAAACTGACAGAAGCGAGGCAACTGACAGAAGCGAGGCAACCAGTATGCGCCATCGGCCCCTCCGACCACCACCAACCATTCATACACACACCAGACTCATTCTAGGCAATGGGGGTGAAGTGTCTTGCCTAAGGACACAACAGCAGTTTGGCACTTTACAGCCGCAGCCGCCCCACTGTGGCTGGTGTTCCCAGAGGTTAAGTGTCTTGCCAAGGACACAACGACAGTAGTCAGTGGGAGTCGATGGTGAAAGTCTTGAGCGGGGCTTGAACCTACGACCTTCTGGCCCACAATAAAACAGAACATCCCATAACTGGACTAAAACATATGTTCTTCTTATTACAACAGAAATCATAGTCGTTCTGGGTCTGAGTCTGTAACAAAGTTTGATGATGATGATCATGAACCAATGGAAATATTAAGACCTAGTCCAGGTATGAATCCAAACTTGTGTGATTTAATATGAATAGTTTTTTTGAGGGCGACAGAGTGGTTGATTGGATGGCGCACTCACTTCTGAGCAAGAAGGTCCTGGGTTGGATTCCCGGTCTGAACACGGCCTTTCTGAGTGGAGTTTGTATGTTCTCCCTGTGTCTGCGTAGATTGCCTCCAGGTGCTCCGGTTTCCTCTACCACAAAAAAAAATGAACAATAGGAATGAATGAGTGAGCGCAGTTGAGCGCATCAATGGTGTTGGGTCAAAGGCTTTGATGTTCCAGTCAGCGGCGTCTCGCTTCTTGTGGAAAGAATGAAACAATAATCGCTTTGGGTGGCCTTGGTCTGTAAAAATGCACTATATAAATAAAAAATACTTCCTTACTTACTTATACCTAAACCAAACCTAACTAATCAGTTAAGTTTAAGCAGCAGGTTCCTTTGTATTGGGCCAAGGTTTTGATTGGCTTCTCAATCACAAACCCATGGTCCTGAACTTAAACTAATGACCATAATGACATAATCAGGGATAAAAGTCTCCAGTGAGACCCAAGACAGACTAAAGGGTCTGTCTCTCTGTTGGCCTGAAAACGGCTCAGGATTACCCCTGATTATTTGGCAAAAGTGTGTGTGGATAAAAGTCTGGGCTCAGACAATGATAGGACTTCACATGGCTCTATAATCACAAACGGGAGGCTTAGGTTTACTGGATGGCCTTGATCATTCACTTCTGATAGTTTATTTGTGATTTTTCTCACTTAAGTTCACATTATAAAGCATTACCATTTTTAGTCAAAATATTTCAGTCATTTGGGTTCATATTGCATTGCTTTGTGGGTAAAAATAACAGTTAAAGAAAAGTTATAGCTCATTACATTATAAGGTTTGGTCTGCAAGATGTCGTCAACTCCAATAAACTGACACTTCTAGATGAACGCAGTCACAAGAGAGCTCCGAAGCACTGTGCTGGTTTTTGTCTGTCAATCACTTTCTGTTGGTTTTGTGAGTCTCTGGTTAAAACCCTTGGCTCGGTTGTAAATGCCAGTCGCTAATGAGCACCTTCTACAACGTCGTCCTGTTTTTCACCTGGAAGCTGTTGAAATGATTGCAAGACGCAGTTTACACATATTCTGTCCACAAATAGACGGTCAGGTGGCTCAAATCCTGTAGGGAGTTGATAGCAAAATGTGACACAGCAAAGAGGCGCTAATGATAGTCTGGAAAGTAATGTTAAATGAATTTCTACAATTGTGGATTGGAATGTCGTAGAGTGCTTTATGTAAATACTTATAGCAGCAATCAAGCCATGTATATGATAAAGTAATCGTCTAATTATACATAAGATAAAAAGATAAACTTTACTGATCTCACAATGGATACATTTACATTACAATGTTTCCCCATAAATACTATTTTGGTAAGTTATTAACTAAACCTCAACTATTGATTCAAATACCTTGAGCATCAATGAGGAGGACTTGATTTCTTTACTATCTGAGGGAGGTACATCCTTTGTTATTTTTTGTCTTTTTATTCAATTCAATTCATTCTTGTATAGCCCTCAATCAGTACAGTAGTTATCAACCATTGTATTCACCAAGATCAGAGAATCAAACAGTTTAAACACAGGAAAGGAAATGAGTGAAAACACATTGGTATTGGACCATAAGCGGCAGATGACCCATGTCCATAAATGTTGTTGAATGTCAAGTGTCCTTGATCATCACCACTGTTCTTATGTTAGACACTTCTGCACCAGCAAGGAAAAACTGGGAAAAGGTGAGAAACCTCGGGTAGAGGGAAACATTGAGAAAGGGACTGGAGAAGATCAATCCCAATCACATCAAGCTAACAATCTTGACAATGGTGACATGGAACATTTGAGGTAACAGCGTCAGTGACAGAATGACAGCGTGAGCGTCTGAGCTACTGGTGCCTTTCTCTGCGGAGTGTATCCAATCAGGTCTGCTCTTTCACCTGGGTGAGAGAGGAGGCTCGGCCATGGCACCGAGTCCAGTGTAGGGGATCCAGATAAGGACGCACACATGCCCTCTGCCACGGTAAGACGAGACCACAAGGAGGTCACTCTCGTAAGGATAATGATATAGCTATGTTTCATTATCTGTGCGCTGGTATAGAGCGAGGCGCTTCAGGAGCAGGGAGCAGGAGAGAATTTATGTAACCATAACCATTTTTTATTGGAATAAGCAGTAATGTGAGAAAACAATAAAAAAAATACATTGCTAATATATGAACAGAGTACCACACAACTCACACAGAATTAAAAGCTAGGGAATAATTGAAACTTAAACCGTATCAAGCACATTTGAATTTAGAATTAAAGGGGACATATCATGAAAAATCCACTTTTTGTGTCTTAAATGCCTTATGTTGTGTAGTTGGAGCCTCTAGAAGTGCAAAAAAGTTGAAATCAGTCTCTTCATGGGTTGCAGAGAACACTTCATATTCTGTTTAGGTAAGATTTTTCAACCCGTTCTGGTTTTGCCATTCTCTATTACGTGTTAAGAATTATTACGTCACAGTATTTGCAGCGGGACTGCTATATAAGGGCATGGGCGTCTAACAAAACACTTCGGCCCAGCCCTCCTCTACTGTGCATCACTTCGAATTTGTAGTCCAAGCTCAAGGATGCCAGCGCACAGGGCTGGACTGGCCATCAGCCGTACCGGGCAATGCCCAAAGGGCCAATGCCCATATTTGGGCCGGTCTGTCTGCCTCATACAAAACACATGTTTATGAGAAGTGTAAATCCGTTGAGAATTGTTCGAGGGGGCGCGCGTATCCGCGGGGCACCTGCTGTATGTACTCGAACGGGATTCCGCCACCTCAGCGGCCGCAGTGTTCTGAATCCGTGTATCATTCGTTCTTTTGATTTTCTAAATAAAACCAACATTGAAAAAACGAAAAACGAGGGATGTTTTTGATTCTGAATATTTGAATTTAATGCTAAATTGAAATATTGTTTTGTTTTTTTGTTTTCTGTGGATCCAATTAAAACGAAAAGGCAGTAAACCAATAATGACCGTCTAAATTACATTTTGCGATTTTCCTTTGAAACACAAACGTCCCCCGGAAGTGATTCGAAAGTGCGCATTTGTCACTAGAACAGGAAGTGTCGCCTCCAGGTACTTGGATCGCACCTTGTTAGCGCTGGTTGTAGGAGAAATGTCTCTTAAAACTCTCCTCAACATCAGTCAGATTACCAGCTTTTTTGTTCGCTGCTGCAGAGACCATCGCAGAGAAGGGGTTCTTCGATGAAAAATATATACACAAGTGTCAAGGTAAGACATAACTTAGCAACTAGCGCTAACAGCTAAGTTGGCATTAGCTCCGACACATTTAGCTTAAGCACATACATGAAACACTTACACATGTAACAAATGCACCTAATTTGGGTGCTTTATTATTATAAATGTATGTTATAGACTTTCATATTATATAAGAACATGATATGTTTGTGTATTGGTGAAAGTAATCATGCTAAATTTTAGTAAATAAAAGATAATGCTAGATGTACCTTAACCATTCAATTGTGCTTTGTTTCTGCTTCATTCTCAATTATTGTCGAGGGACAGTAGTTAGAGCTAGATGCTTCAGGCTTATGAAGAAAAACGAGGAGCCCTCAGACTGCAGGTTTGAAACAGTCAGAAAGACTGCAGCTTTGAAACAGTCAAAGCCGCTGGGCTCATGTTCAGCTTGAGTTCCTGTCCTGATAGAAGACTAGCATAGCATCTTTCTGTTTGGTGGTTACTATTTCTCTTCTGCTGACTTTATAAGATAGTTAAGTTATAACAAGTAATAATTATGTCTGTTCTAAACCCACTTTTCTGTTTTAGATCTCACTGGGTGTGCAGCAGGTAAAGGTTTCAGACTTCACACTACTCCCAGCCTTGGTCTGTACCAGTGATCTAGCTCTCCAGCTGGTCCTGGCCTGTACCAGTGATCTGCAAAGATGGATGTGTTTATGTCAATGCAATAAAATTAATAACTGATCTACAAATCTCCTTTTTGTTCCTTTACATTTTAAACTTTCAACTTGTGTTTATCATTGTAAATTTATGTTACAAAATTAAAATCATTGCATGAAAAAGCACATACTCATCAGTGTACATTATGTTCTGTCACATTTGAAAGTGTAAAAACTGTTCTTAAATCCAGTTGTCCTGGTCTTAATGGGCATTACACACGCAGTGACCTCAGATACTGTAGATGTAAACTGTAGATGTAAACTGTATGGTCAATCTAACATGCTGGTTAGGAAGTCTAACATGTGTTCTGTGAATGTAAAAACCTCCTTGTTCCAGTCTTTTTGGGCTCCTTTATTCACAAACCAACTGTGGCGGAGCTACAAGCAGGTCAGTCTGCAGAGGTTAACAGTTTCCTATGACTCAATGAGGATGCTAATGAAGATCCCAGACACAGTCGTCCAGTCAGATGTTTGCTGAGTGCAGTGTGCGCTCCTTTCCTACGTCACTGCTACTATCGGTTCATGTGTAGAGTCATGATGTTACCTAATAGTATAGTACAGTCCCTGGTTTGCCCTTACATCAGCTCAGTCAGGTTCACTTCTAAACTTTGGAGTCACTGGCTTCTTTGTATGTGTGACTTGCTGTAAATATGTGATTATGTGTCTTTTTAACACAGCTTTTTTTTTTTAAATTGTTCTTTCATTCTTAGCTCTGGATCCTGTGCTTGCATGTAAGTCCTTAGTAAAGTCTACATAAAATTGGACCCATGTTGCTGCTGAAAGGAAGTCTGAGGTGTAAGTTGTTCTGTAAAGGTACATTCAAATACACAACTTGTCATTTTACAGTCTTGTTTAGTTAATGTCATTTCCTAATTCATAAATCTATTGATACATAATCCACTAATAGTTTAGTATTTGTTTTAACGGGTTTTCCATTGCGATTGAACACAATTTAGAAAAAAAATGTGCAGAATTGTGTCCAAGTGTGTTTTAATTTGGGAACAAACTAATCAAAAATATTTACACTGGAACAGACACACAGAAGATTTACATACATGATGAATTTAGTCTTTGGCCTTCATAATTTGCCAAAACACAACAAGCTGTGATTCCTGAGCCTCGGGAGACAGAATCCCTCTTGAATGTTGCAATAAAATTATTCCAGGAAAAAGAGATAGAGCAGCAATAGTTTTAAGGCGGCTAATATGTAAAAAAAAAAAAAATGTATGTATATATTGGACAGGAACATGATCCATGTTTAATGAATACATTTACTCAGAATACCTTTCTGTGAGCCACTTCAAAAAGTTTGCTTTCGTGATTAACCAC
Source organism: Knipowitschia caucasica (assembly GCA_964034765.1). Classification (NCBI taxonomy): domain Eukaryota; kingdom Metazoa; phylum Chordata; class Actinopteri; order Gobiiformes; family Gobiidae; genus Knipowitschia; species Knipowitschia caucasica. Next base: position 30,019,466 of record OZ035828.1, on the reverse strand, counting down.
TGTATCAAAAAGAAGGGACATGACTCAGCTGATGACTTGACATTTGGACAAACCTAGTCGGTGTAACGTGGTTGATATTTTTGCATATGTTTGAATGTTTTAGAAACATTCTATCGCTGTATCTGCAAAGTCTTCCAACGCACCCATCATTTAGTTCATCTCCACCGCTACTCCGCTGTTTACCTGCGGGGGGCGCACTTGCGAATCACTTCCGGGGGATTCTTGTGTTTCAAATGGAATTTGCAAACAGTAATTTAGACGATCATTATTGGTTTACTGCATTTTCGTTTTAATTGGATCCACAGAAAACCAAAAACAAACCGATATTTCAATATTGCATTAAATTCAAATATTGAGAATCAAAAACATCCCTCGTTATTCGTTTTTTCAATGTTGGTTTTATTTAGAAAAGCAAAAGAACGAATGATACACGGATTGTTCTGGGGTATCTGCGGGCGCTTTGTAATGCGGCTGCGAGAGGCTGTGAGCGTCCAGCCGCTCGCAGCCGCTCCACCGTATTGTGGCTGAGCGCGCAGCCTCAACGTGGCCATGTACCCAACCCCATAAACGCGCACAGGACCATGCGTGTCTTTGAGTAATCTGTGCACCCAATAAATACACTGCTGCAGGAAACAGTCCGCGTCTCCCCTCTCCTCTCGAAGCGCGATTAAACGCCCTAAATAAAGCTCTGATACCTACATTTTGCATTGCATTAAAAACTCATGTTTGAGCCCAAAAGTAATATGTTGTGAACAAATTAAATAGATTTAGAGCCAGCAAATAGCTGACAATATGCATTTCAGTCTTTTTTGACCAATTCTCATCCCTGTAACAAACAATAGTGTTGTCTGTGTCCACCTCCTTCACTCTGAGACATGTTTATTACTCTCTTGTAATGTAGACTATTGCATTTTATTTTATTGTTGAAACTGCATATCCTGATCCTCTACAGTATTTGCTTCCACATACTGTATAAACTAGGAGTCGGCAACCTGCGGCTCCAGTGGTGCATGCGTCCTTTTCCTTCTGTAGAAGGAAAAATGTTCTTAACGTTTTTAAATGCTGTAAAATTGTGCATAAGTAATATTCAATTTAAACATTTCTGTCAACGTAGTGCGTCTTATCCTGCGACGTAGGCCAGCGCCAGGCGGCCGCTGTTGTAAACAAACCGGCATGTGAGCTCTGCTTGTGTACAAGTCTCTCCATGGCCTCGCTCCAAAATATATTAGTGACATGTTAGTACCGTATACGAACCAGCCCGGACTCTGAGGAGCACAGGGACTGGACTCCTGTTAGTGCCCAGAGTCAGAACTAAACATGGGGAGGCTGCTTTTCAGATTCATGCTGCTAAAATCTGGAACAGTCTTCCTGAAGATGTGAGACAGGCCTCCTCTCTGACAATGTTTAAAACCAGGTTAAAAACAGTTCTGTTTAGCTGTGCATACAACTGAGGGATTTTATATTTTTATCTTTCTTTTTAATGTTCTGTGATTATTTATGATTTTAATGCTTTCATATTTTGTTCAGCACTTTGAATTGCCTTGTGTATGAATTGTGCTATATAAATAAACTTGCCTTTCCTTGCCTTGACTGTGCGCATGGATCCCAAAGCTAAAAAGAGAAGAGTCGATAATAAGACTGGACTAAGAATGAAAATTAACATTTGCTTTCAGTCAATGAGGAAGGCCTGCTTCATGTTTGCGATGTAATGAGAAGTTTCTATGAGATAATTGTATCTGTGCTTAGAAACTACAAAAATGGCCGCTCGGGGTGGAGATGAACCTGTGTCACCTGGATGGGGGGGGGGGGGGTGGTCAAAAGCGCCTCATTTGCATTTAAAGAGACAGCACCAAAACAGGTTGCTCTCAGACGCACCTCAGAACAGGTGTAGAAGAAAGGCCCGTGGAGCTACAGATAATGAGACTCAGACCCAGGCATTGCAGTTACGCTTTATATAGGCCACAAATTAATGATTGAGATGTAAAAATCAATTATTTGAAAACACGATATGTCCACTTTAAGACTACGGGCTATTTTCCCAAAAAAAAAAAACAAGCGATTACACTGCAAAAAGAGATTCAAAATAGATTTTTGACTGACTTAACCCTCTATGCACATGGTTCATTTTGGGGAACTTTCCTCGCCTGGTTTTCTTTGTGTATAATTGTTCATAAAACAGTCATCGTTTGATGCAGAGTCAAGCAGTATACTTTGTTTTTTTCAGTACAACCTGGGGTTTTAGAATATTCATATTGTAAAGCTGTCATATGAATTATATACAAATTGTGGAATCATGAAGACAAAGAAAAAAATCAAACGGAAAATCAATTTAACAAAAATGTATTGAAAAAACACAATGAAATGCTATAAACAACTTTTTACACTGCATAGAAATGTTATTTATGGTCTTGGGAATAATGGGGAAAAAAATTGAATCTCTAACTATTATACTTTTTACAAAATTCCACTATAAAAGCAAAAAACTCTGTACTCCTGATGCCCTTCCTGAAGCAGTTTGTCTATAATGCTGGGGTTGCTTCTGTTGTACAGCTGTAAAAAACGTAAAACATAAGAAACTGAGCCAAAAAAAAAAAAAAACATCAATTATTTATATAATACATATATTTATATACATCATATACACATAATGTAATTTTACTGTATTTATTATCGTCTTTATCAATAATGCGCACTCTTCAGCCGGTAATTGCAATCGCAGCTGTAGTTTCAACTGTGGGACAACAAGTACAGGCCAAGCCCCGGCGATCCAAGATGGCGCCCTATTCAAATGAATGGTTGTGCTCAGTGGCGCTTTGTGACGGCATGGGGGCTGAAAGATTAGCGGAAGTTGCCTGAAACTCGCAAAGATCTATGGGAAACTCGCCTGTATTTGGGCATCGTCTGGTCCTCCCGGTTCTGCGCAGTGGATGATCTCCCATAATGCGTTGCGCCAAACACGCGTGTGTGGGTCTCACACCGGGTCTCACGCACGTGCACCGAGGGGCTCGGCCGCGCTCTGACCAATCAGAGCAGTTCATCAGAGCGGGAGTTAGAGCGAGAGCCAGAGGAGCAGAGTTTGTGGCACTAAAGTGTGGATTTAAACAAAACCGAAGGATTTAAGAAGAAAAAAAGTTCAGGATGACAAGGGACACTAAAATCCCCACAAAATCTGATCTTTATTAAAGCTGTAGGTTCTCTGTCAGCTGAGGTTGAGCTGTTTTAATATGCATTGAGTTCTATGGGGAAAATTTCTGGGTGGCCCACGTGAATTTAGTCTGGTTCAGTCTGCAGTACCGCGAGAATCCCCTGAGCACGTGAGTTATTCAGCTACAAGCTAGTAATACCCTATCCAGTTAATATAATACATCCATGGTACAGACAGAGGAGTGAGAGATCTCACTCTCTGACGATCTTTGGCAGTCCCCGTGTGTTTGTATCTCACAGCTGTTTGTATCTCACGGGTCACGCTTTGGACACGGACTTTCAGACAAACGTAGTTTATCCTCTGTGCATCGCACAGACAAATAAAAAACTAGTTTCGGAAAGCCCTGAATACGTACTTCACAGAGGAAAAAAAAGTAAGTTGCTACGTTTTACCGTTCGCGAGTAAATTGATCATTTGTAAAACATGTGCGCGTGCATCGGTGCCGATGCACACGGGCATATAGGGTTAAAAGAAGATTTGCCAATAGGACAAAGTAAACTGATCTTATTTTAAATAGATACAAGAAATGTCTCCCTTGGAATGAGAAAGCAACAGTTCTTGAGACTAAATGGCTTCTTCCCATTGTTTTTATTATCCATATATTTTCTGGCCACACATGACTCATCATCAAGAGCTAATCGCTCCAAATGGGCTGGTGTCCAATGGAAATGTTTACTTTAATGTAAGCTTTTTGCATTCGGATCCTGAAGAGTACCTGACCCGCACCAACCCACAGCAGTTCACTCTCCCTCTTACCGAAGATTGAAAAAACACAATTATCACCTCATATGTTACCAGTTTTTGTAGTGCGATGACGATAGAATACTTTATGTGAATATTTGTATAATTATTTGCCGTGATAGAGCAGAATAACCTTCAGAAGCAGGAAGCTGACTGGATCCCCTGCTGGAGAGAAGTTACGTAACGATAACCATATTTATTTAGGCAGTTTTTGACATTTAGTTGAGTTTGCTGCTCTTGCCATCTTAGTATTTTTAGATTTCTTAGTTAGTTTAGCCAATTTGAATACATTTTACAAACAAAAAACAAAAAACCTTTTTTTACTCGTATAAATTGTTTGCACCTTGAGCCAAAGCAAATTCTTAGTTTGTGACTGCTATCTACTTACAATTAGCCTGCCTCCAGACCAAACTTTAGCCCCGCCTACATGTGAATTCAGCAGGCCGGTTTGGTCTGGCATCGCTCAAGGGTTTTGCTATAAAACAAACAAATGACAAAATTGCATTAAGTTACAATAAACCATGAATACCCTTTTGCTTTAGACGGTGTGAAGTTAAGTCAAAAGTATTGCTTGCTTGCAATCACGTGACGCAAACTTCCGGTTGACGAAGTGGTGGTCAGGCCAGCAAGAGTTGCTGCTGATATATGAAGAAAATGCGACTCTTCCCAGTATTTTTTGCTTTTTTGGATATTTCATGACACTTTGAAGCTACTGTGGTGAACGTTCTAACTCATCATTCTAACAATATGCACAAGGCAGAATTTTTCCACTACATGTTTTGGTAATATCAAGGTTGAAGCTACTGGCACAGCGGTAAATGCTAACATGCTAATAATGCTAATAAGTCTCCATTCCTCCGCTGTATGTCACTTACATTCTGTAACGTCTTTGTTTATGCTGCCTCTACCATCGACAATAAAACATGTCTTCTGTCTGAATTAAAGACAAGATCCTAGACTGTCATTTTCTTCACTTTAGATTCTAACCCACAGCTAGTGTTACAATCAAGCTTTTGCACTGCTAAACAAATGAAGGTTTGGATAAACACGGATACTGCAACTTTTCCGTCTGTCTGTGGGTTAAGGAACTCATAGTTAAGGTCCTGAAGGACACATCCTGCATGGTACAGAGCCGTGTAAGTAACGATTGGTATGAACTTGTCATTCTCAACAAAACAATGCGTCTGTGGCTGTGTTCTTTTCAGGTCAAACATTCACAGTGTTTATTTAAAATGCCAACTCATACCTGACAATGAATGAAATAAAGATGGGGAGGTAATAACTGAGCATTGTGACTCCATGGCTGGGTAAATACATAATCCTTAGAGGTAAAAGCGTTTGCTAGTGAAATGTTAGCGAGCCACTTTTCCTGCGTCTTTTCGTAAAGTCCTGAGTGCGAGGCTCTTTATTAATCTCTTCACCGGGAATCCTAAAGTATCCATTAAAGGTTTCACGATTCGATCGGTTAGAAAACTTAAAACAACACATGCAAAAGGCAGATTCAGACACGCTGCTCTAGTGAACAACTAGCTCGGCTGACCACCAGTCCGTGATACGCATATGTAATGAGGCGGACGTGACGTCAATTGCAAGCAAGCAATTGTGACAACTGTAAAGTCTGGATATGAAGTGGTCAATGGTAGATTTCTAAAATAGTTGATTATTGAATTTAATTGGTGTTCCATTTTCTAAATAGTTGAAATAAAGTACTAATTGACAAATGGTTTGTTAAATCTTCCACAGACTTAAACATATGAGAAAATGCGTATGACTCAGATAGCTCTATAACAGGAGTCTGTTATACTTTTATACAACAGAAGAGGCAGAGAGCTACTCTTTTTTTTCTAGTCGTAATAAAAATCTATGCAATAATTAAGACAAAAAAGAACACATGCAAATATACTATAATACTGTATAACCTAATAGTTTTAACTTATAATAGACAAGTAATTACTCTATTCATTCAGGATCATGTATTCAATTGTAAATCCTTTGGGGAGATACCTGAAAGGGGATGGTGAGCTCCCAGCTATAGGTTGGAGACCCTTGCTCTAAAATAACTGCACAATGCAAGGTCTAAGGCTGTCCTTACCTAGGACATGTCTGAGGCTCCAGTTGCATGATAGTAGCTGACATGCTAGCCAAGTGCTCTTTTAGGGTGGCACGTGGCTGAGTGGATAGCACTCTCACTTCCCAGCAAGAAGGTCCTGGGTTTGAATCTGGGTTGGAACAGGGTCTTTCTGAGTGGAGTTTGCATGTTCTCCCCGTGCCTACGTAGGTTTCCTCCGGGTGCACACTAGGTAAATCCTCCAGCTGTGGTCGCCCTGACCAAGCCAAGCATCAACATCTGGAGATGGGTCCCTGGGTGCTGTACTATAGCGACCACTGCTCCTGACGTAAGCCTTAGTGGCATCAGGATTGGTCAAATGCAGAGGATGAATTGCCCTACTGAGATTAATAAAGTGCACCTTTACCTTTACAGTATTATCTACTACTAAGATATTATTTAACATTCTAAAACATGAACTAACAAAGTAAACAGTGTTGTTATAATTTTTTATGCACCAAAACAACGCATACAACATCCCCTTTAAGAAAAACATCACATTCATTAACTCCCTCTGTTCCCCTGTCTGCATCAACTGACCGGGGGAGTGACGTGTTTTTAAAAGTCTTATTTCGCTCGAGGAAATGATCCTGATCCGTTGAACCATGAGGCCTTTTGTGAAGTTTCTCTCCGCCGCCGTAACCTCTGGAGCAGCTAATCTTGGCCCTGTCACCTTGATGCCTTCAATACTTTAATTAGTCCATGCGATACAGCCGGCCACCGCTTGTCCAATCAGTAGTCCTCTCCACCGGCAATCTTTCCATCGCCATGAGAGGCTTTTCATTAGGCTAGCCTGTGGCGCTCTATCACTCACACCGTACCTCTCTCTCCCCCTCCTCCTCCTCCTCCCCCTATCACCTTGCCTCTCCATTTCGCTGCTCTCCCTCGCCTTCATCAGGGGTCCCTGGAGTGAGCGGTGAGTGAGTTGTCAGTGCGGTTTCGGGGCCTTTTCCAGCGGGTTGTGTGAAAGCCAAGATTAGAGATGGGCTTGATGTGCAGCACAAGAGAGCAACCAGACAGCAACGGGTCACTGCGGATGCTAGGTGTTAGTGAGACGCAGAGATATGGAATAAGAGATACTTTTTTGGCCCCACAGTAGGAACATTTCATTGTTGCATCACAAGTTACAGACAATAGGAATGAGCAGCACACAACACAAGATGAATTGATAATAACTCTACACTAAAAATAAATTTTAAAAAAGTGCAAAATACTGTATGATCTAGTACAAGTAATATATAGTGTGCATATCTGTACATGTTAGAAGCTAGGGGTCTGGGACAACGTGACAATAACCCATGTGGTTCTATATTGCACATTCTGACATTAGTTCAGTTTATTGCACAGATGCAAGACATGTGAGGTCAGGTCAGAAGTGTTTGTTAGTCCTCATTGTTTGTTATACAGTCAGACAGCAGCAGGAAGAAAAGACCTGCGAAACCTCTCCTTCACACTGTCACTGAAGCTGCTCTTTGGACTTCAGTGTAAAATCTGAAAAACTAAAATGTGATTGTAGTAACATTGTCAGGTTCATTTTTGCACTTAGCTTGATCTTGAACCTGTTATCTCACAAATCTCTTTGTCCAAACTAAATTATCTTCATTGCATCTCATTGAAATATCTATCGTTTGTACTTAGAGCACATTTTTTTGTTATGCCTTTTTCTATTATTCACTCTTATTACACCTTGAGTAAATGCAAATTGTGCATAAAATCCTTTTTTGCAGTTCATGGCTGTATAAAATCTAATGGGCTCATTGAAACGCACAATAGAGTCTCTTTTCCTTGTACAAAGCCGTCTATTCACTGGGCAGTTCTATTGAAGGCATACTGTATTCCACTATAATAGCCAAAGTAATTGTAGGCATCAAAGAAACACATCAAAATAGTTCTGTCTGTCTGTCACTGCGGTAGGGCCACACCTCTGGATAAAAGGCTCGGTGTGTGTTTGCACGGCGGCCACACGTTAGAGGGGTGACACTAACGAGAGAGGGGTGACACATTATTGCGCTTCTTTTGCACAACTTAGAATATTCTACTAACACATGTAGACGCCCTTTTGAAAGTAGTGCATCTCGGGGAAACCCCAGAGGATCTATAATGGTGCTTGTTCTATACTGTATATTCTGCTGCTTTCAGACCCGCATGCATGAGGACACAGACAAAGTGACCACAGAGAGACAAGTGCAGCGTGAGCCGGCGATGAGCCATATGTGTGCAGACCTCTCTTCTCTCGCAACTCATGAATATTTCAGTACACCTGAGCGGAATCACATTAACCATATGGGCTGCGTTTGCCCGTCAGAGCGGAAAGATGGTGCTACAAGTACTCTCCCAATCAAGCATTCACACGTCTCTTTAACTCGCCCAGATTGGGACGGTAAGAAAAGGAAATACAGGGCAAGTCACATTTTCAAGTATTTGGCCCCCTTGAACCTTTCAACATTTTGCCACATTTCAGTCTTCAAACATAAAGATATAAATTTTTTGTCATGAATCAACAACAAGTGGGACACAATCGTGAAGTGGAACGAAATTTATTGGATAATTTAAACTTTAAAAACAAATAAACAACTGAAAAGTGGGGCGTGCAATATTATTCGGCCCCTTTACTTTCAGTGCAGCAAACTCAGTCCAGAAGTTCAGTGAGGATCTTTGAATGATCCAATGTTGTCCTAAATGACTGATGATGATAAATAGAATGCACCTGTGTGTAATCAAGTCTCTGTATAAAAGCACCTGCTCTTTGATAGTCTCAGGGTTCTGTTTAAAGTGCAGAGAGAACCATGAAGACAAAGGAACACACCAGGCAGGTCCGAGATACTGTTGTGGAGAAGTTTAAAGCCGGATTTGGATACAAAAAGATTTCCCAAGCTTTAAACATCTCAAGGAGCACTGTGCAAGCAGTTATATTGAAATGGAAGGAGTATCAGACCACTGCAAATCTACCAAGACCCGGCCGTCCCTCCAAACTTTCATCTCAAACAAGGAGAAGACTGATCAGAGATGCAGCCAAGAGGCCCATGATCGCTCTGGATGAACTGCAAGTCACATTTTCAAGTATTGAATCAACAACAAGTCCCACTTGTTGTTGATTCATGACAAAAAATTTAAATTTTATATCTTCATGTTTGAAGCCTGAAATGTGGCGAAATGTTGAAAGGTTCAAATACTTCGAATACTTTCGCAAGGCACTGTATCCACCTCCGGGCTTCTCTTTGTGGAGTTGGCATGTTCTCCCGTGTCTGCGTAGGTTTCCTCCAGGTGTTCCGGTTGCCCCTACCGCTAAAAACATGTACACTAGTTCTGGCATGCACCTCCAGTGTTCAGGCGACCTCGCACCCATCGCTGTGTGGAGTGAGAGACAAATGCCCACATGAAAATAATAATTGTAAAGTGTTTTGTGACTTGGATTTCTGAAAGGCGCTTTACAAAAAAGGTTACTTACTTAAATGTGAAAACTATCTCTAGAACCAACCTGTAGAAGTAGTAGCATTTTGTCACACAGAACCCAGAGATAGAAATACAGTTTATTGAGTCTATATTGACCTCATTTGTTCTAAAACACACATCACTGTATCTTTAACTACACAAAGTACAAGCGCAAAGTCAATAGCAATGTCAATTCCAATGTTTTACAATCGTTGGTGCTGTCAGGGTCTCTGTCGTGGCCGGGACAGAGGGAGCCCCCACGGGACACCGGTAAAGTCGGTTCTTTCTGGTGAAGGACCCAAAAACCTGAAGTGTGTGCAGCTGCGTGCGTCTGTGTGCCTCTTGTTGTGGGTCGACACACACCTGAGCCTGAGAGTGCGACTGCAGCTCTGTTCCCTGGGGGGCGACATGGCCAGCTGTTCCTATGCCTCCATTTCGGCTCTGGCCTGTGGACCTGTTGGCTGTGCATGGCTCTCTCTCCCCCCCTCTCTCTCTCAGGGGAAATTTTCAGAGCTGCTGGCACTGGTCCCATTAAACAAATAACAGCGAGGCAGAGAAATCACAAATGTGCATCTATTAGGAGCGGGAAGAAGGCGAGATCCCATTCCGGCAAATGAACCAATGTAAATGGTAAATTGAGTGAAAAGGAAGACTGCTGTATTTCCAATCAGACTGTTCCCAAAAAAGACACAGGATGCATGCGTTAGTGTACCCTCTGCTTAGGCACTGTTCACATGTACGAAACTTTAGTTAGCTTTAAGATGAAGATGAAGATTAAGAGATCCTTTATATGTCCCACAGCAGGGAAATATCAGTGTTGCATCACACCATAATAAAGACGATAGATTTTGCAAGAACACCAACTAGGAGTGTAATACCGTATTTTCCGAACTATAAGCCACACCTGATTATAAGCAGCAGGCTCCAAGAAAAAGAACCAAAGAACTAAAACACATTTTATTATATGATATATTTATACAAAGATAATATAAGCGAAGATATTTAAACCTAATTTATTCTCCCTTATGAAACAAAAGTATGTTGCAATATACTAGATTTTATATTGCAATACATTGGGAATATATTTAAATATTTGAAAATATATAGCAATACTTGGATGGACAACATATTGCTATGTATTTATTAACATATTTTAGAATGTATTGCTGTGCAAACAAACCTGTATCACATTAATGTAGGTATGTTTATTGTAACAAAGTATTTATTTTATGAGTTAAGCAAGCTCCAGGCTCCAGATCACATGTAGCATGAAATTCATAATATTTTACATCATAAAGCCAAATGGATAAACATGATATGGCTATGTATAGATTCATATATAGATTCATATGGCTATGTATAGATTCATATAATATGTATGTGGCAGAGTATTTTAAAAGAAATCCTTACAGTAAAAAGTACAAAAGTTTATTTCTCCACATGGCATTTTTTTACACAAACTTATGGCATTTTATGTTAAACATTTTTCATGTAGTTCATATAAGGTAAGACCAAAACACACTTTTAAATGTGCTTTTTACTTTGGCGTTTTGTTTTGAGAAAACAATGCGGACCATGTGTGAATAATCCTCTGTATGTCGTGTTGATATGTAGCGTTATTGTGATGACGTCCGTGCCTCAGTCACCAACCGTACGTCACTGACACACTTTTTACTCCAACGCAATGTTTTTATTGGAACAACTAACTTAGGTGAAAATGACAAGAACAGACAAACACGTTATTGATTTCCCCGTTTTGAACTGCATCGTCACAAATGCTAGCTTGCTAACCAATGCTGCTGTCCTTTTTTTGATAGGTTTAGAGTTTCTTTTCCTTGATGGCAAATTACGGCCGGTATTTTAAAAAAAAATAGACATCTTTGTCTTGCTCTGAGCGTTTGCCACACTTAAAGACGCAGCAAAACTTTCCCATCAGTCTAAGTAAAGGTGCGCTCTCGGCCACTGTGTTGAATCTGACTGTATAGAGTTTCATACCTACCATCCAACATGGCGGCTTAGTGACGGTTGCTAAGTAGGTCACATGGTGGTGCAAAACCTCTATTGTGGCATCAAGAGAAGTCCAGACAGTTGAAGCACAGGCAGTGGACTTTAGCATGTGCACTTTTGTTTGTTGTCCTGTGATTGTCAGGACTATTCTGTTGTTGTACTTATTCTTTTTTTATTGAAGGATGGGTAAATGAAATGAAATGTATTTGCAGTTTTTGTTCATTTATTTGTTTAAAAATAAATGAACTAAATGAAGTACTGTATATTGATGTATTATTCAATAATATTTTTTCAACATAGTTAAGATATGTTCCTGTATATATCTCAATATATAGGTATATATATTTATTTATTTATTTATTTATTTAAGGATAGCCCCATTGAGATAAACTATCTCTTTTTCGAGGGGGTCCTTTATCAAAGAAAATTAACAAATAAGATGGCTTACATCAGTAATACAAAACAAAGAAATATGTCTATAGGTATATAATAATATATCAAATAGTAAAAGGATATATAATCTAATATATATCAATATATGAAAACGGCAATAATTGCAGTATTTTAATATACTGTGTAATATATCACTTGCATATATAATATATAATATAATATAACTTAAGATAATATATGAATGCAATATATGAATAGGCAATAAATATATTGTTACATAATATATTGAAAAATATATTTTTGTTGTGTAAGGGCTGCTTGATTGACAAATCTTACATTTAACTGGACCTCTGTGAAACACTCATCAATTCTGTTGGTACTGTTACTTGGCAAAATGTTTTTGGCCACACAGGGAAACAAAAACATAAGTTCCGCTCCTTACTATGAGCCAAAACTTTCAAAATATACAAAAAAGCCACGGCTTATAATCTGAAAAATATGGCTCTTGCTTCTTTATTATGCTAAAGTTAGAGATTTTTTATTTGCTTCTTTATTATGCTAAAGAGATTTTATTTGATTTTAGTATAGAGTTATTGCTTATTAATCTTGTGCCGCGTGTTTTTCATTCCAACACTGACATTTCCCCACTGTGAGACCAATATATTTGAATTGCAATATTTAATTTTTTTCATTGCAATGGGGACTTATCAAAATGCATTGAGAACGGTGTATTTTGTGAAATGATTCTCTGATTATATGCATAAAGATGTACTTTGGGATATGGGAGATTTTGTCGGAAGCTCAACATCAGTGCAACCCTCCAAAAAAACTCTTATGTAATACAAAGGATTTTTGTGTTGCGTCCGGATTATCACAGTGTCGGATGCGAACACCAAGCACTATACAAGGCCTGGTAATTACACTGTCATTGTGCAGGAGCTGGAGGGAAATGTCATTTTTGCCTGGAGAAGGTTACTCTGCTTCTGTTTCCTTCTCTACTGTGGAGAGAAGTACTATTGTGTTGTTCCACTTAATAACACACGTCATACACTGCAAAAAGTGATGAAAAAACTCAAAAAATGCTAAAATTCGGCTAAATGCATGTTAATTTGAGCACATTTTGACTGCCTTTAAACATGATTTGCCAATGGGACAAAAGCAAAACGAATACAATACAATATTGTATTGTAAATTTGTGAGAGATCAATAAAGTCTATCTTAAATGTTCTTATCTTAATATACAAGAAATGTCTTTCTTGAAATGAAAAAGGAATAAAAGCAGTCAAAATGTGTTCAAATTAAGATACATTCTCTGTACAAAAGGCCTTATAATCGGTAAGACCTTTTGTTTGGTGCGTATTAAGGAATTCAAAAGATGCTCAAATTAACATAAATGATGCCAAATGTTATCAATGTTTGACTAATTTTTCATCATCTTTTGCAGTGTTCTCGACCAATGTAATAGATTTCAACACAGAAAGTGGCAACCAGCATTGGACTTTGGACTGAAACTCAAGCACAATCATTAATATGATAATCTGAACACACTATTCATGAATAATCAAGACAGACAACATTTCTGATTATTATACCTCAGAGTAACTAATTGAGTTTGCACATTAGACTCTAGCATCAACACTGGAGAGAGGTACTGTAGTAATCACTGCTCCTGACAGAGTCCCAAGATCAGATGCAGAGGACACATTTTCCCTACGAGCATAAATCAATTCAATGCAATGTGTTTTTGTAAAGCCCTAAATTACGACAGTGTTTATCTCAGAGGACTTTACAAAACCGTTAATTTGCCAACACAGATCAGAGAATCAAACTGTTTGATGACAAGAAATGCAATGATAAAAAACACTTAGAACCATTGGTGCAGATGACCAATGTCCATAAATGATGTTGAATGTCGTATGTCTTAGACCCTCTGCAACCTTAGCCTTGTCCCAGCCCGTCCAGTTTTGAAAAATAGGCACAACATTTCCCAAATTTGGCCAATTTTATCATAATTTGAGCACATTTTGTCTGCCTTAAAACAAAATTTGCCAACGGGACCAGAAAAAAAAAAATCTTGTTTTAAAAAGATGTCTCACTTGAAATGAGAAGATAAGATAAGATAGACTTTATTGATCTCACGCAGGAGAAAAATATAGCAAGTTCTTTAAGTAACACTAAACGGCTTTTTCCCAGTGGCAAATCTGGTCAGAATGTTCTCAGATTAAGATAAAAATAAAAATAAACCCACTCGATTCAAGCTATCATTACCTCATAATTATTTATTTTTTGCAGTGAGTGCATTTAAATGATTGTAAAGTCAACACAAACATATCAACTAAGATTAAGTAATGTCTGCTGAAGTCCAGCTTTAGTAAATGAGCATGAGTTTCCCCAGCCTATTACACACTGACCTCGTCTTTCTGCAGCCACAGCGTTATTATGGTCGACTACAAAGTGCTGATGGCAGATAGACCTTATTGACTCCAGCACCTGACTGTTAGTCCACAATGTACCACTCACCCGGTCCCTGAAGGAGCTCCACAGGCACTTGTCGCCATTTAATTACACACTCCTCTGCTACAGTTAGGGAGGTGGTCGATAGTGATGTGTTCGTTTAAAACAAAGCAATAATGTCCAATTTAGGCAAGTATCATATTGACATTTATGAGTCGTTTGTTGCAGGAAGAGAGGCTCATGTATCCGACATGTTTAGTTGTTTCCATAGGTGCAGTTGACTGGAAAAAAATATCAAACAATCTGACTCAAACAGCAGTTACAAATGTATAAGCAAGGCAAGTTTATATGTATACAGCACAGTTCATACACAAGGCAACTGATGTTATGTCATTTAATATAGACAAACAAGCAAACCTTTTTTTGGAAGAATTTTTGAAATAGAAAATTGTCCAAATGCATTCCCCAGATTATTATTTGACATTGATTTAGAAGTTCAGCGGAAAGGTTGAGAACATAGTTTATCACATACTGACAAAGAATATGTGGTTACCAGGGAAGATTTTTCAGCTTCCCTCCTCCACAATGTTAAACTATAGGGTCTTTGGAATGTTGTGATGTCACATAAAGGCAACCTATTCAATGTAATTTACATAATTGTTCAGGAATATCTTAGGATTTTAGAGAAAAAAACACTAGTTTAAACCAACAACACAGCCCAAGCTTCCTTCTCCCCTTGATTTCGGAAGCCATTTTAGGATTTCTATTCCTCAAAAATTAAATCTGTTTCAAGGCAGAGCTGACAGCAGATGATGAAAAACCCTCTGAAGGGCAGATCCGCAGCGAGACCCGGTGCAATTTGCATGATTAGACGGAGACACACTGGGAGAATGCTTCCCGAACAGGACAGTGTGTTTGTGTGTGTCTGTGTGTGTCTTTGTGTGTTTGTGTGTGTATCAGCGAGAGGGATCCGACAGAGATGGACTCGCCGCGCTCTCTCCCGGGCCCCGGCAGCCGCCTGCGGAGGCCCGGACGTGATCTTTGATTAAACACAGCGCAGCTTCGGCTTGAGAGACACCCCCCCTCCCCCCACTATCCCCCACACCCCCTGCCGATATGAGGGACTGGTAAAGCGCTATACTGCCATGTAGAGCACCGACAAGCTCCATGTGACCAAATGTATCAAAGGCTCGTTCATGTGTATTCGTTTCTTCTTCCTCCCACTACTTTTCGAGTTCAAATTAAGTACAATATTATAATAAGGCATTGTTAATGAATGGTATGAGCTTTTGTTTCACATCAAGAAGGTCCTAGATTTGTTTCTACCTCCAGGCCTGTGTCGAGTTTGCATGTTTACCCCGTGTCTGCTTAGGTTTCCTCCAGGTTTAAATGTAATGAGTGAGCGAATGGATGGTGTTGATTGGGGTGTGTGGAGAATGGAACAATATCCGAACTTTGAACAAAGTAAAGCGCTTGGTCTGTAAAATGCACTATATAGTTAAACATTACTTACAAAAATGCGCTATAAACATTACATACATCGACAACATAGCTACTATTTCCCATTGGAGTTGAATGCAGTAAAGTTGTCAAGCTGTGGTCTATCTGGGAAACATGCAAGACATTTTGCAAGACTTTTGCACTTGAACGGTAGCAAGTCCTAATCTGCTTTGAGACAGTTGTTTTTACAATCGTTACTATTCTAGATTGCTTATATCTTTAAATGATGCTGCAGTACAGTGTTGATGGTTTTACACTGATCCAGACCTGAGCAGAGAGGATGGTCAACCAAGCAGATCAAGAAGAAATCCACTGAAGGAACGCACTTTCTTTATTTTTTTGATGCTTCTGAAGCAGGGGTGCCCAAACCTTTTGCTTCCAAGGGCCAAAGTAAAAATTTGCCGGTCGGCCGCGGGCCAAATACACCGATATTACGCATGAAACACAAATAAATGTAGATTTGATCAAGTTCAATTAAATGCATTAATTATTGTCTATCAGTGCAAATCACAGCTGAATGAATGAAATCAACACAGTCTTAGTGAAATGGAGGCTCCTGGGAAATATGCAGGTTTGAGGAGACTACAGTACGGAAAGATTAAATTAAATAATCTATATTTTAACCTGCTCATGTCAGTAAACTGTTTGTTGAAGACCTTTTTCTAAACAGTTTTGCATTACTATAGTACAGTGATTTATAATGTATAGGTTTATTGTACTAGCAAAGGACATTTACTTTACAAAAGTAAAGTCTATTTTCATATATTTATTTTGAACAAAAGTTTTTAACTACATTTGAATCATATTACTTTATCTTAGCTTTTATCAAAAAGGGGAGACATCACTGATCAATAGATCTGGTTTTAGCATACTTTTAAACAATACATTTAAACATTAAGTAATGAATTTGGGAACATAATTGCTAACTGCATTTTCTAAACATGATCAGGTTTTAACTCTGTTTTAACTTAATATTTTTAACATAGGGCAAGTATTCTCAATTAGTAGTGAACTGAATATTAAACTAACGAAATCAGACTAGTTAACCCTGATTTGTTCCTAGAGTTTGTTTTGTTTTGCCTAAACACAGTACAACATTTATAAACAATCAAAACAAAGTAACTGTTAAAGAGTCCGTGTTTCCGCTCCTCCAAAGGGCTCTTGAACGCATCATAAAACTCCGCGTAAGTTCTGACACTCAATGATCGCGAGTGAGGACGACGCTTACCGGCTTCTTTCATGGGGTTGTAGAAGGGTTTGTTTTGCACAGTATTTGTTGCTTCTACTTGCGTGGATCGTGCGCTGCGATCCCTGCTTGTCCTGCTTGAACTCACTCTGAAGTGTGTGTGTCCGTCTTTTTTAACACACCGGGTGGGTGCGGATTGCGCAGGTGAATAGTTCCACTCGCCATTTCCCTCCGGTGAGGAGGGGGAGTGGCAGTTCGCCAGCACAATCCTCTCAATTTGATAAAACATTAAATTGCTCAAAAAAATTATAATAGTAGGCTGAAAAAAAAGAACATAAAGGGGCCTTGCACCCAATTGTTTTGAAAGATGTGTTTGATTTTAAAAAACATTTTAGTGCAAGTAGATGTGAACCATGAGTGAGGAGTGTATCTCGATACAACATTGAAGTACTGGACAGTCTCTGTTCAGAGAGTGTTTGTGCGCACGCGCAATCTCAGACATGTCACTGTTTGTTCAGCGAGGTTGAGGGACGCAGACAGAATCTTACAGCGGAGGTGGGCAATGTTTTGCGGGCCAACTGAAATGGTCCAGCGGGCCAACTTTGGCCCGCGGGCCCCACTTTGGGCACCCCTGTTCTAAAGTATTCAGAATTTCAAAAAATGGTTTGAACAAAGCAGTCTCTGCAGACATTATTCAGAGGAAGCAGCTAATCCCCAGTGGCTACACCACCTAGAACTACATATTGATTTGTTTGTATGTATGGATGTGTTTCTGCTGGACACCTGCTTATCTGTCTATCCATATAATAATAATAATAATAATAATGATGCACTGGGTTATATAGCGCTTTTCAGGACACTCAAAGACTCTTCACATGTGTATAGCGTCTTTGAGTGTCCTGGATTCATTCCACACACGGTGGTGATAAATTACTACTGTAGCCACATCTGCCCTGGGGCACACTGACAGAAGCGAGGCAACCAGTATGTGCCATCGGCCCCTCGAGTATCAAACCACTGGCCTGAGTTTTTTTCAATGGACTAAAATAAAGTCAGACCCCTGCTGTGGCAAAAAAAAAACTGGGTCAAAAGTGGGCTAGGTTTGGTGATGGATGAAACGGATGTCCAACAGAAGTGGGTCACATTCAGCATCTGGTGAACCTCTGGAACATGTTCAGGTCACATGATGAGGTTGGAATGTGGCACATGTAACATACGTCTATATGGGCCAAATCTACCCATTTTTCTATTTTGGAATATAAGACATTTTACCTGATCGTTACGAGGTACAAATCTATTTAAGGTATTCTTTTGTTGACTTTCTTGAATGATAGTAGCAAGGCAAGTGTATTTTTGTATCACAGTTCATACACAAGGCAACTCAAGATAAATAATCTTAAAAATGTGTACATGCAGATAAACAGATCTGTTTTTAACCTGGGTTTGAATTTGTCAGAGAAGACGTTTGTCTCAAATTTTCAGGATGATTGTTCCAGATTAAATTCTGCATAAAGCTGAAATGCTGCCTTCCCATGTTTAGTTTTGACTGAGTCCCAGCAGGAGGTCTGTCCCTGTGCTCCTGAGTCAGAATTTGAGTTTGTGATTGTATGCATGTATACTGTAGATATATTAGTGTGTAGAATGTGACCCCGCTACCCACACTGCAAAGCATTTCGTAAGTAGCTAATGCTATTGCTACTTTTTTTTTTTTTTTTTTTTACTTTGTGACAACTATATGCTGTGTTTAAGTGGTTGATGCGTGATTGGATTATAAAGTAACATGTATGTCTATGCGTATTGCATGTTCGACCTTATTTTTAGAGTGTGTTTGAAGGACATCTTAAATGTGCTACTTAGACTGGGAAGGCGTGAGAAGAGGTATAATTTATTGTTTGTTGGAAGCAAACAAAAGCGTGTAGGCCCTTATGTAAGCGTGCTAAATAAAGATAAGTCCGCACATGTTGTAAAGCCTTCGCAGCGTTTTCCAGAAGCCGCCCAGGTCCCCACGTGATAATAATACTAATTACAGTTTGGCGAGAGCAGCTTCTTTGTTTATCTGTTGGAAATTAGAATATAATTATATTTGTGAGGCCTGCTCGGGCTTGCTCCCCCTCTCTCTCTCACTCAAGCAGTTTATTAGTGCTGTACGGAGCCCCTTCAAACAAATCACATCTTGTGGCTTCACATGCATTTCATGTCAGCCACTTATGTCACGAAGATCTCATTATATGATTGCAACAAGATGATTATTTTGCTTTAGCCTTCATTGTATTGTTTGTTTGTTGTTTTCATCTACTGTGAAATATGTTTAACATTTGAAAAATTACTGCTGAGTAGTATATGAGTAAGTAAGTAATCTTCCTTTATATATTGGATTTTGCAGACCAAGGTCACCAACGCGCTTTACAATGTTTTGGAGTACAGATATTGGTCCATTCTCTCCACATGGTGATGACGGAGGCGAGACGCCAAACATACTGGTGCATCAAAGCCCCCAACCAACACCATTCATTCATTCTCTCCGGACATTCAAGATGTTGTACATGGTTTTACTGGTAGGGGAAAACCGAGCACCTGGGGGAACTTCACGCAGACACAGAGAGAACATGCTGGGGTGGGATTAAAGAAAAATTCCCTGCTTCCCACTCCCTTTCATGCCATGTCAAGCACTAGTTAGTTTTTAATTTATTTATTCATTTATTTATTCTTCGGCTATCAGCAGAAAATAAGAAAACATTTGACATTCACAGATTGTCAATTATTTACTGACTGATTGATTTGTGGTCCTCGTTTTTATTTTTATGTATATTAAGGTTATCAGCACAGTTGTGAACAATGTTTTTGTGTAGAAAGGAGTGTTTGTGGGCCAGTGTGTCCTGACAGAGGAGATACGGCAAACAGAACAGACTATCAGCTTCAGAACACCTCATCTCGCCTGCCCATAAACTATCAGAGACAATCCCATTGAAGCTTTTACAATGAATGTTAACTGCAACACCTCACTATCAGGAGGAGAACCGCCACCATGAACATAGATGTACTCACAGAATGTTTTTGCTACAGGCAGAAGGCTGCTATACTGTAGGCAAAAGTCAGATCAATGTGGAGGCGACCGTGCAGTTGTCAGAGTTAGCATACATAGTTAGCGACATTGCAGCATAAATGACCACTGCTATTGCCGCAGGGAGAGGGGACAAAAATGTGCCGGTAATAGTCCCAGGCAAGGCCATTTAAATTCAGTCACTTATTACCAGAGGGAACATTTAAACAAACAAGCCAGCTCGCCGGAATGGGAGCCAGGGATGCCTTCGTCAACCGAGGCAATACGGAAACACATTATTCAAATAGAGTAAACTTCTACTGCAATTGGCAGCATGTAGTGGAAATGTATTACAGTAGAAACTGAGAAATCTCATACTGGGAGTGGAGTTTGAGCAAAAGCGATCTGGGGCCAATTTCCTTATATTGGCATTTGTTCTAACAGTGTTAGCTTTGTGATGTAACAGAGGAAGACGTGTCACTAACATGGTTGCTAAGGCAAGCTGGAGTTTTTCCCTTTCATGAAGACATCTAGTTGGTCAATTCAAATGACGTGTGTTTTGTAGAGGACGCAACACGCGAGAAGGGAAACAGGAAGGTGATTATATGACTCAAACTGTGCAGGCTCTCAAGGAATCAATCACTACTCTACACTGCCCCCTGGTGGTCAGGAGGAGGTCTGGAGACAGAAGGTGGTCATGAGGAGGTGGTCAGGAGGAGGATTGGAGGGATGCAGGAGGTGGTCAGGTCAGGAGGCGGTCAGGAGGTGGTCATTCGGGGGAATTTAAAACAAAGTTCTTTGGTGACACACATGTCCTTGTGTGAGGGATAGAATGCTCTTTTATGTGTCCTTCAGTTATAATTCAGTCATTACTGCCGCATACACAAGACTCTATACATTGATACTGGGTAAAGACAGAATTGAAGGATTCTCATTATTCATATGTAAATCTCAAGGGCATTGGCTACTTCAGACTGTTGAGGTCATGAGTGAGACTGTATCATCCTCGTTCATTCACACACGACCACTGAACCAGAGCACTGCATCAAAGAGGCTCAAACAGCAGAACTAGAACATTACTCCAGTAGCTGCCTCCAATTCTCTCTTCAATTATTTACAGACTTTCTTTTCATGAAAGTTCTAAATAAAAATAGATCTAAAGCAGAACTATATATTGCTGATGAGGCGGACGAGATTCATAGAACCCTGGGAGCTGCCAGTCCTGCATAGAGTGGCCTCGTAACCCTAACCCTCAATCCTGGATCTACAGCCTCAGTCCTGGATCTACTAGCCTTACTCTTGAATGATTCTTGATGATTTCTCAATATGAGATGTATTTCAGAAGTTGGGGCCTTGTAAAAAAAAAAAAATCAGTGTACATGATTGGATAAATTTATTTTGAATGACGTGCAACTTCAACCACTCACATCGAAGCACACGACTGACAGGAGCAGTTAACTTCTTAAACCAAAGTTTACACAAATAATGTGCTTATAAAATCCACATATCACAACATGGAACCATTAACATCTATTCTTAAATTGTATGAAAAGTGACATCCATGTGTTAATTCTTTGCATTTAAACTTTATAAACAATTCACAGACTTTATGTCCTCCATCTTGTTTTGCTTGGGCTGCCGTGAGAAGTGCATGCGAAGGATTGCTTTACATCATAAACAACAGAGGCAGCGGCTTTTGTGAAGGTGGTGCAAACCGACGATGGCGGTGCAAAACAAAAAAGTTTGCATTGGCCTCGATCCCAGACCCTTGTGAGAGCTAAACGAAAAGCCTCTGGTGGAGCATAACAGAACTACAAGGGTCTGACGAGAGTCAAGCTAGGATATACAGCCTCAGTCTTGCATCTACAGCCTTTATTCAAGATCATTTACGGTTGTGATTCAAATTGAAATAGCTTTTTGTTTCTTTTGAACATATTTTTTTGTACATTCATTTCTGGTATAATACAAAATGCAATTTGCCCCAAAAATTGAAGCTCATATATAAATGCATGTTGTTTTTTTCCTGCAGGCGCCACAGCTGGGTACTCTGATGGGTGTGTACATGCCCTGTATCCAGAACATCTTTGGAGTCATCCTCTTCCTCAGGATGACCTGGCTGGTGGGAATTGGAGGAGTCATTGGGACCTTCATTATCGTTACCATGTGCTGCACAACAGTAAGTACTCCTAATTCATAACCTTGTCCAGGCGGGCATTGCAGATTTGCAACAACTTACCTAACTAACTCACTGATCCAACAGGAGGGATTTCCCTTTTCTTCTAATGGTTTTCTACAACAAAATGAGTTTTATTGTTTTGAATTAACCAAAACTGGATCAAATATAAAGTTAAACACATTGATTTATATATAAATATTTATCTCCGAATAATATGTTAAATTTGGTTGTTTTCCAGAGAAACTAATGATGTAAAATATTCCATGGTTGTCCAATACTATCAACACTTCCAGTTAATAATAATGGTAATAATAACTTAAAATGGACTTGTGGGCCGGATTTGACCCACGAGCCTGAGTTTGCCAGGCCTGCTCTCATGCACACGGCTGTCCTTCCTATGTCCTCTGCCGATACAGCTATAACTCAAAGGCTATTTATGTTTGACTGTCTGATACATTGTCGGTCCATACAGAAAATTGCAAGAACACTGCAAAAAGTGAAAGTCAAATTTTGCAAAATATATATTAATCTGAGTGTATTCTGACTGCCTTAAAACAAATCTTGTTTTAGGACAGTCAGAATGTTCTCAAATTAAGATAAAACCACCCGATTTAGCATTTAGTGTCGTGTATTTTATAATTTTCTTGCTTCTGTTATGATAGCAGGACAGTGGCCGATAAAAAAAAAAATTCTATCTGGAGAAGGCGCACATGGCTCCTTATTGAAGTTGAGTCGAGAATTTGAGGAAAAGGTACAACTATGTTCTATTGAATTCTCAGTTTGAGTCATCTCCTCATATATCAGTGTATGAGTGAGTGTTTGTGCGGCCTAGATTCTCCTCCAGCTCAGAGTATTTATAGAACAGCCCTCTCCAAATCCAAGCTCTAACACAGTTTGCTGAGCGCTGTGGGCTTCAGGATCCAAAAAAAACCCATAGGATAATAAAAATATCTGTACATTCTGATTAGTAATAGATGGATGTCTTCTTGTAGTGAATCTCAGAGTTTAAAGATGTGCTGTTTGGTACAATTATAAAAGAAGCCAAAAATGATAGACATGAAACCAACCAGGACACCATTGAAAATATTGTGATTAATTAAATAGATAGATAGATAGATAGATACATACAGTAGAGATAGATGTAGATACAGTAGATTTGTTAAAATAGGGCTGGGCGATATGGCAAACAAGTAAAATCTCTATTTTATTTTCTGCTTTGCACGATTGATTTTAAATCGATTTTCATTAAAGTTTGCCCTTAAAAATATTGTTTGATCTTTCCGCTCAATAATCAAGTTTCAAAACTTTTTTATTTGTTTCTCCCAATACGTTTTTAAAAAGTCTTGTACAGACTGTGCTGATATTGCAAGTATATTTCATGTGCTGCTGGAACTCGCACAATATCCTTCATTCAATTTCACGATTTTCAAATTTTTCACAAATTCGATTTTTTCAAAAGCCGATTAATTGCCTAAATTTGATTTATTGCCCAGCCCTAGGTTAAAATAGAGATAGAAAAATAGATATATAGAGTAGATAGGTTAAAATAGTGATAGATAGATAGATGATAGATGACAGATAGATAGATAGATGACAGATAGATAGATAGATAGAATTTCTGTAGAAGAAATTATAATGTCTAGCAGCAGAAACACATCCATCCACACAAACAAATACATTATTGTAAAAGTTACTAACAATAGTAAAAATGCCCTTTAGGTCAAAGCAGCAGAGGGGTGTAGCCACTGGGTAAATATACAAAGATCAAAGCTGAAGTCTCTTACTTTGAAACCAGACAAAAATAACAAATACAATCCATGTATCCCATTCTTACTTTGTCTCAGTTCTTACACATATGTTCTCATGTTTGTACCTGGGGCCTCTGTCACATCATTAGATCAACTTTTTCAGTAAAAACAGAGGGACAAAAAGAGAGACCACTTTCAATTATAAAATATTTTCTAAAAAGATTCAAATCCATCCTCAATAATGTCTAGAGAAGCCTATTCACGTACACCACACCTGTTCGTGCTGCTTTAAACTTTGTATTTCAACTTTGTATTTCTACTGTCTTTAAATATATTTTAAGGCAACCTTGAGTATCTAGAAAGTCGCCTCTCAGTATGTATTATTTTTATTATTATTATTATTATTAAGTAAGCATGTGGTGGTATATTATCCAAATGTAAGACTCTAATGGTGTCTATGAAACAAAATATTGGTTTATTTACTCCACCAACCAATTTACCTGATTCAAATGTGTCTCTTCAGTCTGAATGGAGAAAACCCCTTCATTTTCTTAAGCGTGTTTTTGAAAAGCTGTAGAAAAAGTGACAGAAAGGTGCAGTGCGTTGAGGCAGTGGCATGTGAACAGGTTGACGTGGAATTGGAAGCACACAAACGCACACCAACGCACACACACACTGACACTGCTACACATGTTCAAACATACATACACGCTCCCCTCCCCGTTTCGCATGCTCCATTTTGTCACTCTATTTCAGTCTGGCTGGGACGCGCAAATGCACACACAGATACACACAGACACATACACAGGCACTCACACACAGATAGACACACTGCCACACCCACACACACACAGACACACTGGCACACAGGCACACACACACACACACAGGCACACACAGACCCTCACAGGAACACACAGACACGTACACACACACATACACACACAGACACACACAGGCACACACACACTCTTATCAGTGGCAGAGAGCTCATAGCTGGGCCCTGGGGCGATAAGCCTGAGCGTGAAACCCCCACCCCTCTCCTCCTGAGCTTCTTACGTAACTGCACACACCTCAGGGCCCTCAGGACACTCACAGTGTGCCTCATGCTCGCACACACATACCTCAGGACCCTCAGGACACACACACACACACACACGCACACACCTCACTACATGCATGTGCACAGGGATGCAGCTTCAGTCGCATCATCGCGGAGCCACAAGCGAGAGAGTCAATGCAACATAAGCACATTGGAGCTACTCTGGCCCTGAGTCTGGATTAAGGGAGAGAAGAAGAGAAGGAGAGAGGGAGAAAAGAAGAGGAGAAAAGGAGAGAGGGAGAGAAGGAGAGAGGGAGAACAAAACAGAGATAGAAAAGGAGAGAGGGAGAAATGAGGAGTGAGAGAGAGAGACGGAGATGGATAAAAGGAGGGAAGGAGAAAAAGAGAGGGAGAGAAGGAGAAAATGAGATAATAAGAGGAGGAGAAAAGGAGAGAGGGAGAGAAGTAAAGAAGGAGATAGGGAGAAAAGAAGAGAAGGAGAAAAGGAGATGGAGAGAAAAGTAGAAAGGGAGAACAGAACAGAGGGAGAAAAGGAGAGGGAGAAAAGAAGAGAGAGAGACAGATAAAGGGAGAGAAGGATAAAAGGAGAGAAGGAGACAATGAGAGAGAAGTATTAAAGGAGAGAGGGGGGAAAGGAGAGAAAGAGAAGGAGAGGAGACAGGGGGAAAGGAGAGAGGGGGGAATGAGAGAGGCATTTTGTAGCTGCAGAAAGAGAATTATTATATTAAATTTGTCAGAATATATCTTATTTTGAGCACATTAACACTGCCTTAAAACAAGACTAAACAGACCTTGTTTTAAAATGATACAATAATGTCTCCCTTGGAATGAGAAAATAAGACTTTAGGCTTTTGACGAGCTTAGTCCCATTGGGAAATCTGGTTTTTACGACAGTCAGAATGTACTTTAAAAAAAAAACTCAATTCAAGCAATTCTAATATTTCACAGTGTTCTTACATTACACAGACTTATTGAGATGAAGAGATCCTTTATCCGTCCCACAGTGGGGAAATTTCAGTGTTGCATCACTAGTTACAGAACAGAAGGATCGAGGAGCACACGGCATACTTTACACACGTAATATAGAAGCAAGTATATACCTTAGCATATTAAAGAAGCAAAAAATAAGTGTAAAATCTCGAAATATTTTATGATAACGGAGCAAATGTAAAATACTGTACAAATACAGTGGACACGTGTGGTTCTATTTTGCACATTCTGACGGTAGATGGGTAGAATCCGGTCTCCCGTCCCTGGTGTGAGCTCGGCTGAATGGCATAAGTCTTGCTGTTCCTTCTCTGTTTCGCATGAGTCACTTTTGTACGAGGCTCTCCTTCACAGCGGACACTTGACACCGTTATTACTCTTTTGTGGAGAATTTTGACAGAATATTATAAGAGGCCTCGCTCTTTTCTTCAGACAATTACCACGTGAATAATGTGTGTGTTTCGGCTCTGACAAATTAGTAAATTAACCACGATGCGATGTGCGGCGGCTGGAGTGCGACATATTCCGCAGCGCTTCGTACGCACCGATGTATTTTTAGAACAGATTATAAATGCAGTCTTGTCACAGAGATGAAATGAGCTTTAATATTCAACATGGGGCATCTGTTGTTTAATCTTGGTGCTGAGAACAACCGCCCGTAAAGAAGGACTAAACTACGTGGGCATTCATTGGCTTTATTGCATAGATTTAAGTAGTTGTAGTAAGTAAGTAATCTTTTTTTATATTGCGCCTTTCACAGACCAGAATCACAAAGCGGGGGTCTGTTTTTTTTTTTTTTTTTAGGCATTTTGTCTCTTGCTCCACACAGAGATGGGTCTGAGGTCACCAGTACAGGAGGCACATAGTAGATCTACTGTACATGTTTTCTAGTGGTTTAGGAAACCGGAGCACCCGGAGGATCTTCTTGTTGAGAAGCCAGAGTGCTATCCACTCAGCCACCATGTCGCGATTCAAAATAACAGGTCTGTTTTTTGAAGAGGGATAAGTGTTGTGACATGTCTTCTGTATCAATCAAGCTTTTCATACAATAAAATGCAACAAAAAGTGCTTTACAGCCTAGTCAAAATCAATACAAACTGCCCAATATACCCCACCGCCACACAGACCCACCCACAAACCCCCCTAATTATTAGATATACATCCAGATATACCTGTACACACACGCGCACACACACACACACAGACATGTAACATCACATCAGATAGGTAAAATAGGTAAAACTATGAAAAGATTCTGTAAATCCACTCCCCAGTTTTTCGGTCCCATTTCCTCTTTCCCTCCTTTTTTTTATTAAAATTGCACTGCTCTCCTTAACCTGACACTTCTGTTGTACTACAATCCTCCTTGGAGGTTTCTGAGTGTTTAAACTGGGACTAAACCAGGAAGTTCACTTGTTCTGTTTCTCTGCTCTGTCATCTCTCGTCCTTTTTGTCCTCTTTTTTTAAACGATTTTCCACCGTCGCCGTCAGTTCAAAAGCTCAGAACTAAAAATTGCTCTCCTTCACCTGACACTTCTGCCATTCACTACACTCCTCCCTGGGGTTTTCTAAGTGACCAAACCAGGACTTAACCTGGACTTAACCTGAACTAAACCTGGACTAAACTTGGACTAAACCTGGACTAAACCTGGACTAAACCTGGACTAAACCTGGACTAAACCTGGACTAAACCAGGACTTAACCAGGACTAAACCTGGACTAAACCAGGACTAAACATGGACTAAACCAGGGCTACACCTGGACTAAACCAGGATCAAACCAGTTGTCCTTCACCTGACACTTCTACCTTTTGCTACACTCCTTCCTGGGGTTTTCTAAGTGACTAAACCAGGACTAAACCTGGACTAAACCAGAACTAAACCAGAACTAAACCTGGACTAAACCTGGACTAAACCTGGACTAAACCAGGACTAAACCAGGACTAAACCAGGACTAAACCAGGACTAAGCCAGGACTAACCCAGGACTAAACCTGGACTAAACCAGCTCTCCTTCACCTGTCACATCTGTCGTTCTCAACACTCCTCCCTGGGGTTTCCTAACTGACTTAACCAGGACTAAACCAAGACTGAACCTGGACTAAACCATTACTAAACCAGGACTGAACCTGGACTAAACCATTACTAAACCAGTACTGAACCAGGACTTAAGTAGAACTAAACCAGTGATAAACAGTTTTTCTAACAGATAAACAGCGTTGCGTTGCATTACTACATTGTGCGTAAATTGATGAAGTTGTTCTTGACAAAAGTGTTGTGCGTCTGTGTAATGAAGCGTGCTAATGAAACGCGCTCTCAGGGCTTCTGCAAAACTCGGGGTCTGTCAAAAGCAATTCCCACTCAGCACCAAGGTCAAACAGAGGCCAAGAGACACTTTATGGATTTGAGACCAAAAGTGTTCCTTGAAGTCGGTCATGCGGCAAAAGCAAAACTCAATTTTATGTGTTTTAGTCTTTTCCCCGTTGGTGTAAGATAACCGCAAAACCTCAGTGACTTTTGAAGGACCTGATGATAAATAAAACACATTTAGGTCGAGCAGATTATATCACAAAACAAGGAAGGCATTCAAAAGGGAGGCAAAACCAGTTTAAGATTAGGATTAAGATTAAGAGACACTTTGTTTGTATACCACAGTGGAGAAATGTCAGTTTTGCATCAGCAGTTACGGAATAGTGGGAGTGAGATGAACACTGCACAAAATATGTGAACAATGACTATAAAATCTCTAACTTTAGCATAATAAAGCACTAGAGGAAATTACATTCTAGTGCTTAAATCTATAGTTGTACGTTTACATCTGTACGTGTTTGCAGCATGAGGCCCTGGGACACAGTGACGGTAAAGTGACAGTGACTATTGGTTCAAATGATAAATATTAATCTGCTCAGTTGTGTGCTGATTGCTGTGCATCAACAAAAGTAAATTGGGTCAACAGAAAATAATCGTGACCAACAGTTATTGTGCACTTTTACTATCCAACTCCACCATATGTTAAAGGCCTACGATTATTACACTAGAGGTAAAAAAAAACCTTTAAAAAAGTGCTCCTACATATATAAAAACTGACTGCTTTTTTTGAGGAGTGAACATTTAAGTCACCAAAGAAATGTGACTCAAGTCAAGTTTTTTTCAAGAAGAAAAAGTGCTTACGACAGTAGACTGTTAAAATAAAGGTAGAGGCTGAATACAGTGTGCAGCTCAGGTCTCAATGATAGTCAGGACCAGGATCAGGATCAGGATCGGGATCAGACCTAGTTTCTCCCTCAGAGGCTTCACCTACAGTTGAACGTCCGCTCCTCTGTTTTGTCCTGGAGCCTGAGCGTCCAGATTCAGCAGCATCACGACATATTCCCAAAATACTGACCCATTTTTTAGAGGTTTTAACATTTGCCAGTAACAAATGAAAGTGCCTCGAGCTTGTGCACCTGTGACACTGGGTTCTATTTAAACACTATAATAAACGTTTGACTTGTTTATAGTACAAGTGAAACCTGCTAGTTAGAAATGAGAGTTTTGTACCAATAGCAGCCTGATGTGGGTCTATAAATGTCTGGTGCAGAGGACTGGGAGGTGGAAGGATAATACAGCTTCCAGCACCAGTTCCAGAAGTAGATGAATAGAATAGCTCGATAGATAAATCTGTGACCAACAGTAGTTATCTCGGAGGACTTTACACAGCCGTTGATTCGCCAGCACAGATCAGAGAATTGAACAGTTCAAACTCAAGAAATGCAATAATAAAAAACACATAGAGCCATAGAATGTCCTGGATCATCACCACTGTCCTTGGACCCTCCTGCATCAGCAAGGAACCACTCTACAAACCCAGTGGGAGAAAAGTGAGAACCTTGGGGAGACCCACATTGAGGGAGGCATCTACTCCCACAGACGCACAGGCTGTAGATCCAGGACTGTAGAATGAGGACTGAGGCTGTAGATCCAGGACTGAGGCAGCTCCTGGGCAGGGGGGGGTGCAGCCCACTATTCCGGTCCAGAGAGTCCACAGGTGCAGATGGAGGAGGACGAGTTCAGGGGTTCCATCATAAAATATTGTTCAGTAAGTCAAACCTGCCAGATAGGAACATGAAAGACGCCATGAGAGCCTCAGAGAAGACAGTTAACCCAACCTTAAGCTCTGGGTCTGTGGAGGCACAATGCAGTCTACTGTCCTGCATCTCTTCATTACAACTGCACTGATTTAGTCCAAAGTGAGTAGAATGTTTGCTCGGAGGGCGACACTGTGTGGTCTGTGGCACCTGTGATGGATGATGATGGCCGCCGCCCCTGTCTGCGCTGACGGCTAGAGGTTGATGAGAGAAATAAAACTGGGGCAAAGTAAAAGTGGGAAAAAGAAATACAAGATTGCAAGTAGTGATGGGGGATAAAATCTGTTCAGTATCGAGATATTATCAAATCGAAACAGTAGAGAAAAGTATAGCGATATTTAATACAATAATTCCTGTATCTGTTCCACTTTAGTGTATTCTTTGAGTTTACTCTGGTCATTTACATCTGTGGTTTATGATCCTGTATGATGTCTGTTTGTTGTGACTCTAGTCTGTTTTAGGTGAAAAATGTAAGTGATGTGCTGGGAGCTCATTCATGTGAGAGCGAATAATGATGTCTTGTCTATAAGGCGTCCGTCTTATTGAGTTGAGTCTCATTCTCTTCAATGTTTGTAATGTCTTTGAATGATATGAGGGACATGAATTCTAACATATTTTAGAATTTAATCACAATACTGGCTGTATCGTAAGTGTTAAGAATCACAATAATATTGAATTGTGGCCCAAATATCGCAACACTATGAAATTGTCACATTTTTCCCAATTCTAACCCTAATTGCGAGACTAACTAACTTGGATTGCTTCTGGAACATCTCACTCTGACCACTGGCTGGTGGCGAGTGCCGGGCTTGCATCTGATAAAACACTTAAATAATTACAGTCTTATCAGCCGTTGGGAGGATCTCATTACGACCACATTAGAGAGAGGACTGTTGTTCTCACTCATCAGACTCTGATGTGTCCTCTGTCCCCCAAGGTGACATTTATGTCCAATTAACTTATAGCATTTTGAATTATAGACTCAATTTCTCGTTGCAATATTAACTTTTTGATAGCTTACCGTTTCTTTTGTTTTCTATGTGATTCCAGAGTAAAAGTACATTCTTCCAGATGTTTTTGCTTCAATAGCTTCTGAAACTGCTGCATTAAACAGTTGTGCTGCTGTAAGGTGCCCTAAAGTTGTGTCCTTTGGCAAGACACTTTACCCACATCCATCGTATGAGTCTGGTGTTACAAGTGTGACCGCTACCCCTGTCATCATAGTAGTAGTAGTAGTAGTAGTAGTAGTAGTGGTAGTAGTAGTGGTAGTAGTAGTAGTAGTAGTAGTAGATTCAAGATTCAACTATGCATTATTGTGATATTTAGATTTGGTTACAGTTTATTTGTGCCCTTCACTTTATCTAAGCAGGGTCAGTCAGGGTTAGTACTTGGATGGGAGGCAGCTGGGAAAATGCTATTAGAACATAGCATTTAAAACTTGCACAGCATGCATTTCCTTGGTTTATCAACAGGATTTGCCAAAAGAAGGCAAGAGCTGAAACACATTTTTAAAATTTCATAAGCCAAGAATAAGTAAAGGACTTTAACCTTCGTGCCTTGGAGTTTTTGTCAAAGCAGGAAAATGCAAGGATTAGCAGACTTGTTTGTTAAAGTTGCAAAGGGACTGGGCTCCTGCTGTTGCCCAGAGTCAGGACTGAACCAGGGGATGCAGCATTTCAGATTTATGCAGCTAAAATCTGGAACCGGCTTCCTGAAAATGTGAGACAGGCTTCTTCTCTGACAATGTTCAAATACAGGTTAAAATAGTTCTGTTTAACTGTGCATACAACTGAGGGATTTTATCTTTACTCTTTTTAATGTACTGTAATTATTTACTTCTTGAATACCTTGCGTGACTGTTTCTATCTTCTATCTTGTAAATAAACTTGCCTTGCTTTGCCATTGGAACAGCTGTACAAAATGGCGCCATGTTTTGCATTTACATGTAGTTTGATATAGATGTCAAGCAAAAAAGAAAAGGTTAGAGACCTATGCAAATAATAGTTCCCATTGGAGATGTTTTTGTATGAACCCAAAGGCATCTCTCTCGCTCTCTCTCTCTGGTCTCTCTCTTGTCTCTCTCTCTCTGGTCATTCTCTCTGGTCACTCTTTCTGGTCTCTCTCTCTGGTCTTTCTCTCTGGTCACTCTCTCTGGTCACTCTCTCTGGTCACTCTCTCTGGTCACTCTCTCTGGTCTCTCTCTGGTCTCTCTCTGGTCTCTCTCTCTGGTCACTCTCTCTGGTCTCTCTCTCTCTCTCTCTCTGATTCTTCTCTGTCTCTCGTTCTCTCTGGTCTCTCTGTCTCTCTCTGGTTGTTCTCCCTCTCTGGTCTTTCTCTCTGGTCCCCCCCCTCTCTCGCTCTCTCTCCTCAGCCTGTCTGCTCGTCACCCTGCCTTTTCCTGCCTCTTCCTGCCGTTTGGATCCGTGCTTCAGTTCTCCGTCTCCTCAGTTCTGCTCCGCGGCGCTGAGGCCTGTGTGTCAGCTCCACTCAGCCACGTCCTTATTTCTCAGTTTTTTATTTTATTGTTTGTCTGTATGTGAGAGGACTGTGTGGCTGTGTGTGAGAGGATTGTGTGTTTGTTATTCTCCCATGTCACTGAGAGAGAACCTTCCCAGCTTGTGTTTCTGGGGATGGTTGAGTAATAGTTTAAGCAATTAATTAATATTAAGTTATTTCACTTTTCTGACTGAAAAAGCTGATGTAAAGATGTCAATATCAATTTGTGATAGAAGCAAGAGCTAGGAACTATTTTCATACATTTAGTACATTAGAACACAGAACAGATTATAATACAGTTTTTATTATTGTATGCTTGATTGTATACTGTTTATATTTGCATGTGTAGTAGCCAATAACACAGTAGCCAATAACAATGTACAAAAGTATATCCATTACCTAAGGATTGTGAACATCAATCAATCAAATCAATCAATCAATTATTTGTCTTGTTTAGTTAGGCCGATCCCAGCTTTAAAATAGTGTCAGTCTCTTAAATTCATTAATTCATTACTTGAGCAGAGATTTCTTGTATATTTTTAAAACCAGATAATTTTTATTTGTTCCATCGTTAAATCTTGTTTTAAGGCAGTCAGAATGTCCTCAAGTTAAGATAAATTTTGCAGAATTTCAGAAATATTTGACTTATTTTTCATCACTTCAGTGCAGCATCCTTCTTAGACTGGTCTTATGAGATATTCACCATAAATGACACATTATCTGTAATACACAATCATCAAGGTTACATTAACATCCTGAAATCACTCACTGTCGGAAATTAAACATCTGACGTTGTGGAAAGTATTATTAAGTCGACAGAGATACTTTGACCTGATTTTATCTTATTTCGCTGTGTGCTTTTCATTCCGACTGTTCTGTAACTGGTGATGCAACACTTAAATCAGAACCAGAAATATTTGTATTGCCATTGTGAGTAACAGGAAGTCCAAACGAGCAAATTGCTTTCGCTCTCGCTGCAAACAAGTTATAAAAGTAGTACAAAATTGCATAAATAAAAAATATACATTACCGGTACATTTCTTAAAATTACTACTACTGTATGTACATGTGTAAACTTCCCAACTGTGGGACGAGTAAAGGATTTTTTAATCTAATCTTAAGGTATATGTACAGTATTCTTACCAAGGTACATTTCTGGTGTCTACTGCACATACAACAGTTTAAGGTTCTGAATATTTTCACATTTGTCTCTTTTCTAGGTGTCTAATGTTACAGTTCTAAAGCCAAAAATTCTCTTTAGGGATTATACATTTCTAGTGTTATGGTATTACAGTGTTGGGCTAATCCCTTGTTTCTGTGCCTCTCCAGACCATGCTGACTGCGATCTCCATGAGCGCCATTGCCACCAATGGTGTAGTTCCAGGTGAGTGAGCAGACGCTCACACTCAAGCTCTAAACCTGCACTTTCACTGCCTTTATGTGCCGACAAGTCCAATAGATTTAAGTCCAACGATTGTTAACGTGGCGTTCAGAAAAGTAAAGACGTAGTTCAATTCAATTGTATTCATTTATGTATTTGATTTGAATAACATTTCTATAACCTTAAATGACTACATTAATTACACCGCAAGAAAATTTCAAAATATGAGGTAATAATCGCTTGAATCAAGTGGTTTTTATCTTCATTTGAGTACATTCTGACTGTGTTAAGAAAAGATTTGGCTTGTGAAGCATCTTTGAGCATCGAAAAAAAAAACTACATTAAACCACTACATTATTACAAATATTATTCGTATTGTTATTGTAGTCTATTGTTCTGGGTTTCTCCTGCTTGTTCACACTCCTCAAGCGTTGACATTTCTCCGGTGATAAATGACTCCGTTGTGTTTTCTTTTTGCAGCTGGGGGCTCGTACTACATGATCTCCCGCTCGCTGGGCCCAGAGTTCGGAGGAGCAGTGGGGATCTGCTTCTACCTGGGGACAACCTACGCTGGTGCCATGTACATCCTGGGAGCCATCGAGCTGCTCCTGGTGAGAGGCCACTCTGATCTTTACAGGGCAAAAACCCTGCTTGGATTTAGATCGATAAAGATTAGTAGCCCCCAGGTCCCAAGCCCGTCTCTCTCTCTCTCCAAAGAAACCTATGTATTACAATGAACGTTAGTCATTTTATAGACCTCTCTCAGCGACAAGCTCTGAGACCATCTCATACTCCTAAGGATTTTACAGTATTGACATGCAAACCCCTCATGGATAAGGCTACATTCTGGTTCTTGGTACACCTACAGTAATTCAACCTGGAGAGACTGGAAAAGACACAACATGGGTATTATTTTAAGTGTATATTGGTTGGCAGTAATCTGAGGCTACATAAATTACACGTATGACTCTAAGGACAATATTTTCAAGATCACAATTATTGCTGCAGCACAGAATTGTGGGTAGATTTTGGTGCTTAGACCCCAGCAGAGCACGGCACGAGTGCAGAAGGGATTATGAGATAAAATCTCTTAGGGCCTAAACCCTGGCGGGGTAGCTAGGAGAAGGATAAAAGAGCTTGCTCGGAAACAAGGCGGAGACGAGGAGGAGGAGGGTTGCTGCATGATAGAAGCTGCTGCTTGGATGGAGCTTCCTCGCAATATGAAGCTTGATGATGAGCAGTGTGGCGCTCCAGCTTAGAAATAAATAAACTTGACCTTGACCTTAGTGTGATTGACCGCTAGCGACAGTGGGAGGACTTGGAACACTGTGTTTGAATTTCTGCTTTAGCGTCATCACAGCAATAGTTCTGTTAAAAGGTTAAGAGAAGGTAAAACTCTGCTCCACAGCTTACTTCCACACAAAAAATGGATGAATGAAAGTAAATGTAGGACCCTGATCATGAATGTCATTGTATCATTTCTCTTAAGGAAAAGACTATGCTTTCAAGACTAAACCTAGAGCTTTTTAGATCTGCTAATTTCTTTTTTAAGCAGATTGTTCCAACCATATTTTACTCTTGGCACTGTTGGATAGGCTTCAATTAAATGTGTTTTAAGGATCCACACAACTGAGGCGGACATCTGCTGAGAATAAGTCAGTGCTGTGTCTAAATGTGATTTTTTACTGACGGTTCTTTCCATAATTGCTCGTACTGAATCTACATTATGAAGAAGCACGTTTATTTGTATAGCACAGTTCAAATGCAAGGCCACTCGAAGTGCTGAACAAACAAGATCACGCAAGGCAATAAAATCATAAATAATCATGGTAGATTAGAAAGAGTAAGGAAATAATCCCTCAGTTGCATGCACAGCTAAACAGAAGAACAGAGAAGAAGCCTGTCTCACATTTTCAGGAAGGCTCAGATGTACTTCTACAGCTGCAGAATACGTTATCCAAAGGCTTTGCCTAAACGTCACCCCTTCATTATTAACATGGAGAACGGTCTCCCCTTGCAGTGAAGGAAACACACCGTCTTTTGCTGTCTGCACCTGTGCGTAATTAGTGTTTTCAAATGAGTAGACTCATTTGAAAACTTTTATTCCACAAACTGGGTTTTGGCATGTTCTCCTCTCACCTCTCACAGCAGAACACAATCAAGGAGCGAGTGAAAAATCTCTCACTTTAGAATAAAAAATAAGTAGTTGTAAAATACTGCATTTTCTAGAGCAAGAAATATATAGTTGTATGTATGCATCTGTACATGTTAGCAGCATGAGGGTATGGAACAAAGTGACAAAGTAAAGTAACAGTGGACAAATGTGGTTCTATATTGCACATTCTGAATTATTGCACAGATGCACAACATGTGAGGTCAGGCCGGCAGTGTTTGTTAGTCCTCCGTGTTCGCTGTACAGACTGACAGCAGCTGGAAGGAAAGACCTCAAGAACCTCTTCTTCCTCCTTTGTTTTTAGAGAACCAAGAGCAGATATTTCCGACTCAGATTTCCTTAGATGCTGTGATAAACATGGAGAAGATTGATTAGTAGATACAGATCAGTAGAAAACAAGATTAACTCAACCCTTCCCAGTTGGATAGACATTTGGATAAGTGCTGCTTTAGTGGAAGACTAAATCTCAGAGTAAAATGTTCCTCTACACACTGCCCTCTGCTACATAACCATCTCTGACTTCTTCCAATGGCTACCCTCGATTTAATTCCGTCTTCTGGGTCAACGCTAGCTTAGTCTTCCCATTGTAAAAAAAACAATCCTGGAAGAATAGTGAGGAGCGGATCTGGTGAAGGCTAATTTGAATACGTTTCATCTTTCTACCCAAGAACACAAGCTGCGGCTGCTATTTTAGGAAGCAAGAACTATTTGCAGTGATGTGTTTGCCTCATGATATGCCTCATTTTTAGCATCCCATTAGCCTAGCCAGCCACAACACAGACACCGCTGTCCACTTGTCAATAAGCGCTACTACCTAGTCATTATCTGCTGATCATTAAACAGCAGAACACCCCACAGTTATGTAAGAGGCAGGCGGTGAATCATCTGAAACGATGACAGACTCTGACGGGCTAATTAGGGCTTTCCCATTTTATATGTGCAAGGAACATTCTTAGCAGTAACCGTAGTAGAAGTGAGAGATTGGCACCTCATTAAAAATATTATTACCATGCTTGAGTTCTTTAATTAATGTGAATTTAAATAGCGTGCAGGAGGCTGCGCTGCTCCGCTGGAGAAATTCAAATGCAACTTTTCCATAATTCATTTGAAAAGACCTTGTGCTCGTTACCTGCAGGATTAAAACAGGATTTGACCATTGAAAGTTGGTCGCTGTAATAGTTTTTGCGAACAAATTGTAATCCCGTCTGGGAGACAGAGTTCTGTAAACAAAATTGAGGCGGTAGATTCAGGACTCAGGCTGTAGATCCCGGACTGAGGCTATAGATCCAGGACTGAGGCTGTAGATCCAAGACAGAGGCTGTAGATCCAGGGTTATTCTATTTCAGTATGTATTTATTGTTCTAATAATACTGTAGCTATCTCGTTCTAGTGCCACTTTCCTAATTTTTGTTCTTTTATGTGTTCTTTTTTAGCACTGACAACTGATAGAGCAATAAAGCTTTTATTTTATGCTCTCTATTATGTTTATACTGTCAAACTAAAGATGAGGATCGTTGCCTCTTTGTCCAGTCGATGCCCTCCATTTTATCTCCAAACAGTAATGAATAAAAGTGTTCAACTCCATACAGAAGAGTAGGTTTATGACCCGAAGATGACAGTTCTTATTCCCCTGGTACGATGGCGACCTGATGAGGAATGTGCAATCTCCACCTCACAGAACTGCCCTTGAATTGTAAAAACACTATGAAACTTTAATGAGAAACATGTAAACGTCACCTCACATACCAGCTCTGAGTCTGGAGAAAAGTGAAGGCCGGACTTTGAGCAAGTTTTTCACCTTATATTTCTTCAAGGTTAGATTACTGTAACTTGCTGGACTGTGGTTTTGACCCAAGATCACTTTATAGACAGATGTGTAGATAGATAGTGAGAGAGCACATCACCCCTGTGCTGGCCTCACTTCAGTGGCTCCCATTCAGGTTGATTTTAAGATTCTGATGCTTGTTTTTAAATGCTTAAACCGATTAGCCCCTGTATATCTGACAGAATGGTAATCTCTGTATGGTGGTCTCTTCCTTATCACTCTCTCAAGATTCAAGAATTTACCAATGTTCAGTGGAGGAAAAAAAATATATTCAGTTTTTAACACTAACTGAGTTCTACTGTTTCACATATTTGTATTTGTGTGAATTTAATTCTGTTTTTGTTAGATTTTCCTTGTGCCGGTGAAGAAATTTGGGCAGATGGTGTTGTTTCTATCGTGCTATAAAAATAAAGCTGACATTGACATTGGCATAACCTTTTTGTGCATTACAGATTTACATAGTGCCACAAGCCGCCATCTTCCCGCTGGAGGGTCTGGAGGGGGCAGAGGCGGAGGCAGCTCTGCTCAACAACATGCGGGTGTATGGGACCATCCTTCTGACCTCCATGGCCACCGTAGTATTTGTCGGAGTAAAGTATGTCAACAAACTCGCCCTGGTCTTCTTGGCCTGCGTCATCCTCTCCATCCTGGCCGTCTACGCTGGAGTCATCAAGACCGGCATTGACCCTCCAGATTTCCCGTAAGCTCCTCCACAGAACGCCAAAGTCACAAACAAGACGACTATGACCTGTCTATTCTGTGGGAAAAGTTTTATTGATGGAGTTAGTTGAAAAGAGGGTAGATTGGAAAGATTTGCTAAAGTTATTTACAGCCCACTGCAGAAAATTAT
The DNA here is from genome assembly GCA_964034765.1 of Knipowitschia caucasica. Taxonomy (NCBI): domain Eukaryota; kingdom Metazoa; phylum Chordata; class Actinopteri; order Gobiiformes; family Gobiidae; genus Knipowitschia; species Knipowitschia caucasica. Next base: position 29,980,577 of record OZ035828.1, on the reverse strand, counting down.
GAAACATGAGATAACAATTGCTTGAGAAGTGTCTCTCAAACTTTAGCATAATATAGAAGCAAGTATATGTAAAACAATGTGTTTATTGTTGAGATTGAACCAAAACTGCATCAAATATAAAGTAAAGCGTATTTTGTTTTAAGAAAAAATTCAAAATTCCATCATTATGTAAAAAAACTATTGTTAAAAAAGGAAATTGTTTCTTCATTCGTCCTCAACCAGTTCCTTGTCTTTTTTTTTGTTTTGGCTTCTGACCAAAATGAGTTTGACATCTGTGTTATAAACAAAACTTTGCTAACTGTATTGCTTCTCTGTAGTGTTCCTCAGAGAAGCCCAAGTGATAAAGCTTATATTATAGAGAGTGAGTACATGAACTTGTGAATGCAGGGTGTGTCTGCTGGGGAACCGCACTCTGGTGTCGAAAACCTTTGACGTTTGCGCCAAGACGGTGGAGACGGCTAACGGGACGGTGACCACGCAGCTGTGGCAGATGTTCTGCGACTCGCCTCTGCTCAACGCCACCTGCGACAAGTACTTTGCCGCCAACAATGTCACACGGATCCAGGGAATCCCAGGAGTCACCAGCGGCATCCTTTCAGGTCAGAGCACTTTCATACACAAGAGAGATCTTTTGTTCAGAAACTACAGCGGGAAATGTCAGTGTTGCATCACCGGTTACATAACAGTAGGAATGAGAAGCACACAGCACAAAATAAATGAACAACAACTCTACTATTACTACTACTCCTACTACTACTAAATAAAATCTCTAACATTAGCATTATAAAGAAGCAACTACAAAATATCTGGCTTTAGCATGATAAAGAAACTTTTGCAGCCTGTGAACCATCTTTAACAATAGGACATGGGAATACGTTAGGGTTGGGTAAAAGTGATTTTATTTTTAAATGAATATTGATATTTCTAATCAGATACAATATCAGTTTTTGTTGTTTTTTCCACCCCACACTGTAAGCTGTGGGGTGAATCAGGAAAATGGATGTCAGAGAGATAAGCCAGTGCATAAGTTGGGTATTTAACTTTCTAAAATCTATATTCATTAGTCATTTAGAAAATATGTGTTCTAATTATTGTTTTTAGGCTGTATGCATACACGCACCGCAGTTTGTTGACCTCTGCCGTGTGTGTCCCCCCCCCCAGAGAACCTGATGCCCTACTACTATGAGAAAGGGAACCTGATCGCTCGGGACAACATGGCGTCCGCGGAGGATGTGGACGACCCTCTCACCAACTCAAACCGCTACGTGCTCGCCGACATCACCAGCTTCTTTACGCTGTTAGTGGGCATCTACTTCCCCTCTGTGACAGGTGATCCTCACACACAGATAAACATACACACACTCACACACAACCAGATACACCTGCACACGCCTCCTCCTTTTGTCCACATTTGCATTGGTTCGGGAAATTGGGGGCGGGGCCTGTTGCGTGGAGGTAATGACGAAATCCTAGAACATCACTGGTGCTTGATGTGTCTTTAAAATAGGGTCGGATCAGAGGAGAGTTACATGTATCAGAGTTGTATCAGCAAAAGAAAGCATAAAGAGACGCCTTGAGCTACACATGTAAATGCAGACTTCATTTGTTTATTATCTAGAGCAGATTTGTGTTTGTTTACTCTATTTAATGTATAGTAGGTTGCTTGCTTTTGGGTTGAGGCTAATTCTCATACAGTCACAGTAATCTAATCATTAATGTACTCTTTCCTTGTCAAATAACACTAGATGAAAAAATAATGACTAAAGACTACAACAATATCAACACACACATGCACACACAAACAAATGCACACTCATGCACAAACACACAAACAGATACACACATGCATACACACACACACATGCACACACAAGCCCATAAACAGATATACACGCACACATCAGTGCTTTTGATTTTCCCATTGATCCAGACTTTTCCCTTGTGTGTTGCCGTGACCTGAACTGTGTGTGTGTGTGTGTGTGTGTGTGTGTGTGTGTGTGTGTGTGTGTGTGTGCAGGGATCATGGCTGGCTCTAACCGCTCTGGAGACCTGCGTGACGCCCAGAAGTCCATCCCCATTGGGACCATCGCCGCCATCACCACCACCTCCATTGTCTGTATCCTCTCACTGTTGCCCCCTGCAGGAGAAACATACAAACAACACAAACAAACAAGTAATAGACAATGTACACAAATGACAGACAGACAATACAAAAGTACAAAATGAAATGTGTGAGTGTGGTGTGGTGCATGAGTGTAAGTATGTGTCTATTGGAGGGGAAGAGAGTAGTTTGTTATCATTTATTTGAAATCTTGGTAACACCTGGTTTGATTTAAATAGTTACCGATGAGAACGATTATTAGGGGTTTGCTTGATGAAAAAAGAAAATCCGTCTAAAAACTTGAACATTTTACATCTCAAAGGTTCAATTCAATACCATTTATTTTTGTGTAGCCTCAGGAGTAGTTCTCTCAGAGGACAAAGTTAAAATATAACTATATAATTAAAACACTTTAACATATTAAACGTGCGGTTTGCGCTGTATTTTATAATTGTACTTATCTTTGTGTGTTTTGTTTTAGGATGTGAAATGTGAGTCTTCCCCTCATTTAACCTCCCTCTGTAGGAATACAAACAGAGTGCATCTACAAACAGGTTCAAATATGCTCTTTCAGATTCCATATCAATCAATCAATCAATCAATCTTTATTTATAGGGCGTTTTTCCTGCACAGGGCAACACAAAGCGCCTCACAGTCCACACCACACAATGCACAAATCATCACCATTAAAATACAATTAAAAACACATATGTAATTAAAAAGCATTAAAATCACATAAGTAATTTAAAAACATAAGAATCACACAAGTAATTAAAAACAATAAAATAGTGGCTGTGGCTGTCAAGTACTCGTCACCTGCTTCTAACAAAAACTCGTCATTAGAATGTCATAATTAAATGTGTGAGATTACAGAGCACAATACCAGTCTGATTATGGGCACAGTTCAATAATTAAATTCAACAATGGAGCTTTGTTTAATTACTGCCACAATTATAAGACAAATATGTATTTTAAAATATGTGTATTCTGATGGTGATATACACACTACATTTACAACTGAATTTAAGTACCAGAAAAAAAAGTCAACACCAATTTAAAATATAAATCCTCTTTTTACGCAATAAAATGTCAGTTTTAACGCATTGTTAAATACAAGTTCTTCTGATACAGTTGAAAATGTACTATTTTCCTCCAGCTCACCCATTGCAGGAAAATCCTGCGGTATTCCCAGGCCAGCTGAGAGACATAGTTTCTCTCTGTCCTGGGTTTGTCCCTGGTCTTCCCAGGGCAGCATCCCAAACTGATGAGCCACCTCAACCTCCTCTCCACTTGGAGGAGCAGAGGGTGTACTCCGAGCTCCTCCCGTGTAATTGAGATTGACAGGTAGATCTGATAGAGCTCTGACTACAGACGCTGCTCCCTCTTCACCACAACGGTGCAATACATGTCATTATGTCATTATTTTCAGTATGACTATTGAGTGTCTAGTTTCGATACAAGTTTTAGTACTCAATACTTTCAAATACTTTCTATACACATTGCAAATATAGTCCGTAATAAATTGGTAATCAATATTCAGAACGTTATCTACTGTGTTGTCTTTAAGCACATGTGATTCTGTACGTCTCTGGCTCCAGCCTCCATTGTGTTGTGAATGTTTCTCGCTGTAATCACGTTTAAACCAGTTTAACTTAATTAAGACTTCTCTAATCGCATCAATGGGCTGCGAAGGCAAGTTTATAAAGCATCGCCATTACCCACTGCTCTGTCATTGATCTGTGTTTTTCTGAACACTATTCACTCATGCAGACTCTCCATCACTGAACATAATTATCTTCCACCAGTCTATTCTGTGGAAGTGGAAGGTCACAATGAGTCCCTCATTGTTTATATTGGAGAATATGCAACTGAAGAGATTGAGTTTATTTTATTTATAAGTGTCATACACAAAGTGCCCAGCCCACATGGGCTTATATGACACTGAAGCAACAACATCCGATGGCTACAGACCGCATGTAGCAAACAGAAAACAATCTACAATAAATTCATCTCATACAAGGTCTGAGGTCTCCTCACCCTGACTTCTGCAGCAAAAGAAGCAAAAGCAAATACTTCATTGTCATACATCCAGTTCATAATTTCCCCCTCAGGTCTCCAAAATACCTCTGGATTAGATGGATTTACTTTTTCAAATAAAATGTTTTGATACTTAAAGTAAAGTAGAAAATACAAAACAAAATCAGGCTCATCCTCTGCCACCCCAGGTCACATACTGTACAGATACAGGCCTTTTTGGGAACAGCTCCACTACCAGAGACAAAGTGCCGGTCCTCAGCTGGGCTTACTGAGACCTTCTGGTTACATTTAACAGTATGTAGAGTTGTGTGTAAAACTCCTGTTGAAATTGAATATAATGTCTTTACTTAGGTTTCCTGCAAACGTCAAGTTTCCATTGTGTTTTTAACTCTGTTAACGTCTTTTGGTGAAACAAACTTAAATCACACTTTGATTTATTTACACAAACATCATTTAAATGAGAACTTAAAAAATACTTCCGCCATTTCTCTAGACCTGAGGTAATTGTGATTGAGCAGCTGGATGAGGCGATTCCATAAACGCACCACTTCAGCACTCTGCTTAATGACACTCGGCTTCCATCCCATATCCCCTGTACTATTGGGGTGTGATTTTTTGTGCACTCCCAAAAATGTTTGAATGGCTCTATTCTGAGAGCATTAACATGATCAATCTCCTTTAAAACCCCAAACACCATCAGAATAGATTAGAACAGAGCTAACCAATACAATTTAAACTTAAATTTGGTACAATTTTCATTTTACTCACGATGGAGCCCAGAGCCCTCCCTGCAGACTCACTTAGAGACCGGGTTTCCTTTGTAAAAAGCCTCTCCATTAGCTGTAACTATCTCCATTGGGATAGATTTAATTTTCTGAGGGCCTAATTTAATAATTTCTTTCCAGAAAAATTTAAAGTTTGATTGCAAACGCTTGTAGCTAGAGGCTTTGTCCTATTCTAACCCGTCTTTTGAATATTTCTTATCTCTTATAAAATTAGTGTTGATGCTTTTTAAGTTCAGTAATGCCAGACTTATTCTACATGTTTTTAGTGGTAGGGGATAGTGGCGCACCCAGAGGAAACCTTCACTGACATGGGGAGAACATGCAAACTCCACACAGAAAGGCCTGGAGGTGGGATCGAACGCAGGTCCTTCTTGCTGTGAGGCACAAGCGCTAACCACTTTGCCTCTGTGACGCCAATGCGATACCGAAGTGACAAGTGGTTGTGAATGCAAGGGTTCGTCTGGGTATGAACGGTAACCAAATGTTTTTGGCTGGATGTTGAGGGTGAATGTGGGTGGTAGTAAGAGGGAAGAATATGATGTTAGATTTAGCTTCTGTATTATTGTTTCTGTTGTATCACGATTGGTGCTTTTGTATGTCATTGGGTCCTTGGGAAAGACACATAACCCTACTTTACCCAAAGCCCCCTGCTGAAAACACAGAGTAGAGAAGCAATCCTCCTGCGGACTCGCCACCTGCTGGAGGATTCTCTTAGATTAAGAAGATGAAAATGGATGGATGTTGCTAGTCCTGTCTTTTGTACCTGGTGCTGTCGCTGTAGATGCATAAGACTATATATTACTTAACCATTACCTGCCAAGACATGAGCAGTGTGATCCTGTTTGGAGCCTGCATCGAGGGTGTGGTCCTCAGGGATAAGTGAGTACCTCAGACTCTGACTGAATGTTTCTGAGCGTGTTTCTGAGCCTGGTCTTCCCCCATGCAGGTTTGGTGAAGGCGTGCATGGGAACCTGGTGATTGGCACATTGGCGTGGCCGTCACCGTGGGTCATTGTGATCGGCTCCTTCTTCTCCACCTGTGGAGCTGGTCTGCAGAGTCTGACCGGAGCTCCCCGTCTGCTCCAGGCCATCGCCAAAGACGGGATCGTGCCTGCCCTCAGGGTCAGTTTGGATAAAAACACATTCTTTATGATTTAAAATATGTAATTTGAGGATCACATGAGTACACAAACACAGCAGGAATTATATACAAACATACATATATACAGAGAAAGATGCATACATACATAATACACAGACATACAGACACACTCAAATACATTACTTAAACCTTGAAACCACCATGTCCATGTTCCCAATATCAATGTGGATGGAAAAGGCTACGAAAGATGGTCCTATGTGGTCCTATGCAGTCGAATGTTCATTAAACGATTTTTATTTACCATGAGTGTGGATGGATCTAAAACCAGCAGGTCTGTTTTGTGATATGTAGATTTGAATAATATTGTGATTCTACAGAACGAAAAAGCCATAATATCAATATCACTGATGCACAAATATTGTAATGATACTCAAACACTTTTACTGTATGTTTGTCATGTTCGAGTCCAAAAGAAGTTACTCAAACGTATGCTGTATGTGTGTGTGTCTGTCTTTCTCTGTTTGTGTGCGTCTGTCTGTGTCTCTATATCTGCCTGTGTGTCTGTCTGTATCTCTGTCTGTATCTTTGTCTGTGTGTTTGTGTGTATGCGTGCTTGTTGTGTGTGTGTGCCTGTTGCAGATCTTCGGCCATGGGAAGGCCAATGGTGAGCCCACATGGTCCCTGCTGCTGACAGCTTGTATCTGTGAGAGTGGGATCCTCATTGCCTCCCTGGACGCGGTCGCTCCCATCCTCTCCATGTGAGTTCCCCAAACACACTCATTATTTCTCCTCCATCGTTTCATCCCGCAGTGACAGATATCAGAGCAGCCAGCCCCCTGCCACTTCGGAAACAATGCAAATGCCAAGTTTTTAAAGACTCGAGAATTAACTCCACGCAGGAAAGGGGCAGTGGGCCGGTCTGTCCCAGAGACGCACACAAATATCATCAACTACCACACACGCTGCAAGTGACGCTACTGAGCAGATGCTAATACGGTCGGACCAAATGGACAATGTCTGCTCAATTTCTGCTATGTTGATGAGTAGATACAGATAGATAATACTTTATTGATCCCTGAGGAAGTTGTGTATTAGTCCCTTGCTCCCATTTGCACAAACACAGCAGAATAATAATAAATAATAGAGTTAAAAATCCTCATGAAAGGTATAGCAATAAATACATGTCTATAAGAAGGCAATGCAAGACAATATTCATGATATTTTTCTCTCCTCCTCCTTCCCCTCTCTTCCTCCTCTCTCCTCCTCTCTTCTCCCCTCTCTCTCCTCGTCCTCTCTACTCGCCCTCTCTCCTCCCCTCTGTCTCCTCCTCTTCTCTCCTCTGCTCTCCCTCTCTTCCTCCACCTCTTTTCTCCCTCTCTCCTCTTCTCCCTCTCTCCCCCCTCTCTCTTCTCCTCCTCATCCTCCTTGTTTCCTTTTCTCTCCTCTCCTCCCCCTCCTCTTTTCTCCCCTCTTTCTCCTCCTCTCTTCTCCCACTCTTCTCTCCTCCCTCTCCCCCTCTCTTCTCCTCCTCCCTCCTCATTTCCTCCTCTCTCCTCTCCTCCTTTTTTCTCCCCTATTTCTCCTCCTCTCTTCTCCCTCTCTTCTCCCTCTCTTCTCCCTCTCTTCTCCCTCCCCCCCTCTTCTCCTTCCTCCTCCTCCTCGTTTCCTCCTCTCTCCTCTCCTCCTCCTCTTTTCTCCCCTTTCACTCCTCCTCTCTGCTCCCTCTCTCCTCCTTCTCTCTTCTCCCTCTCTCTCCCCTTCTCTCCCCCTCCCCTTCTCTCCCCCTTTCTCCCCTCCTGCTCTCCTCATGAGCCAGTTGAGCCTCTCAGCGTGCTTCTTTCTAGCTCTGCCTCCTTCCAACAACATTATTAATTAAATATTATACACATGAACTTGAGAAACAACAAATTATGAAAAAGCAGCAGATCAGACTCATACTAAACTGACTCGTCGTCTGTATTCTTTAGGTTCTTCCTGATGTGCTACATGTTTGTGAACCTGGCCTGTGCCCTTCAGACTCTGCTGCGGACCCCCAACTGGAGACCTCGCTTCAAGTTTTACCACTGGTACCTGTTTAACCTGAAGTCTATGTTAATAGGAAAAATATACAGTAATTGGTGCATTTACTGTAGTTTTTATTATAGTTATAGTGGAAAGCTTTCATTCAAACGGTGCAGTCATTTAGTACCGTGTTTCTTCGCTTCTGAACTTTTTTTTAAAATAACAAAATCTTTGTTATGGTCTTTCAGTAAAACAAAATCCAACATACTGTGCATTACACTGTTATAGGTGGATAGGTGGCGTATGCTAACGTAGATCAAAAGACAAACTCAATCTTCTCAAAAGTCATCGCTTTCGTAGGTGCAGATAAGATTTGTGACACCAGAAAGAAGCTGAGAGGGGATTGTGCGTCTGCAGCGGCCTCTGCATATTAGACCGGCGGACTCACTTCTTTCTTTCAAGTCACTCCTTTAGCACCAGTGGGTTTTTTTTTTCAATAGACCAAAGGTGACTTAACAGGATTTAGTGGACTACTTTAATCATCAACAGAAATACACAGAAGAAAATTATGTAAGAAAAAAATGAGAGATATCTGTGGGAAGCCACTGCCTGTTTACTGCCCTGGATTTAAGAGTTGTTTTTTTAGCTACTTTTAATTCTGCTACTTTGGCAGAAACTTGAAGGGTTCAGACTCATCTTTTTGCTTTGGCTTTTAGGTTGACTTTCTGTGCAATTCTTATCTTTGTATATGTTTTTATATTATATTTTATTTTTATAGTCAATATAAATGTTCTATGCTCTATGAGTTCTGTGAAAACATTTTAGTTGAATTGAATTGAATGCAAATGCACCTTAAACTTCCACAAACCGATTATCAAACCGGTGCATAGCAACACCATAGCAACCCCAGGTGGGCAAAACCTAAACTGTTAGAATAATGCTGGCTAAAAGGAAATGATTCTTAACTCATTGACTGTTTTTAGCTTCTATGACAAACGATTTTGATGAAATATTTTTTAACCAGTTACTTAAACTGGTGGCAAAAAATCTTCATGTTTGTGGTCCTGACAAGACAAAATGTAACTAAAACAACATAAACAAAAGCACCAAAATAATAAAAAATGAATGTTAAATTGAACATTAATAAAATGATAATCATACATTTTAAGAATACGTTAAAGTCGTATGAAATTTTTTTCTTTTACTTTAAAGGGGACATATCATGAAAAATCCACTTTTTGTGCCTTAAATGCCTTATGTTGTGTAGTTGGAGCCTCTAGAAGTGCAAAAAAGTTGAAATCAGTCTCTTCATGGGTTGCAGAGAACACTTCATATTCTGTTTAGGTAAGATTTTTCAACCCGTTCTGGTTTTGCCATTCTCTATTACGTGTTAAGAATTATTACGTCACAGTATTTGCAGCAAGACTGCCATATAAGGGCATGGGCGTCTAACAAAACACTTCGGCCCAGCCCTCCTCTACTGTGCATCACTTCGAATTTGTAGTTCAAGCTCAAGGATGCCAGCGCACAGGGCTGGACTGGCCATCGGGCGTACCGGGCAATGCCCAAAGGGCCAATGCCCATATTTGGGCCGGTCTGTCTGCCTCATATAAAACACATGTTTATGAGAAGTGTAAATCCGTTGAGAATTGTTGGAGCGGGCGCGCGTATCCGCGGGGCATCTGCTGTATGTACTCGAACGGGATTCCGCCACCTCAGCGGCCGCAGTGTTCCGGGGCATCTGCGGCCGCTTTGTAATGCGGCTGCGAGAGGCTGTGAGCGTCCAGCCGCTCGCAGCCGCTCCACCGTATTGTGGCTGAGCGCGCAGCCTCAACGTGGCCATGTACCCAACCCCATAAACGCGCACAGGACCATGCGTGTCTTCGAGTAATCTGTGCACCATAAATACACTGCTGCAGGAAACAGTCCGCGTCTCCCTCTCCTCTCGAAGCGCGATTAAACGCCCTAAATAAAGCTCTGATACCTACATTTTGCATTGCATTAAAAGTTCATGTTTGAGCCCAAAAGTAATATGTTGTGAACAAATTAAACAGATTTAGAGCCAGCAAATGGCTGACAATTTGCATTTCAGTCTTTTTTGACCAATTCTCATCCCTGTAACAAACAATAGTATTGTCCGTGTCCACCTCCTTCACTCTGAGACATGTTTATTACTCTCTTGTAATGTAGACTATTGCATTTTATTTTATTGTTGAAACTGCACATATCCTGATCCTCTACAGTATTTGCTTCCACATACTGTATAAACTAGGAGTCGGCAACCTGCGGCTCCGGAGGCGCATGCGTCTTTTTCCTTCTGTAGAAGGAAAAACGTTCTTAACGTTTTTAAATGCTGTAAAATTGTGCATAAGTAATATTCAATTTAAACATTTCTGTCAATGTGTCTGTCAAACCGACGTGTGAGCATCATAGACTGTGCGCATGGATCCCAAAGCTAAAAAGAGAAGAGTCGATAATAAGACTGGACTAAGAATGAAGATTAACATTTGCTTTCAGTCAATGAGGAAGGACTGCTTCATGTTTGCGATGTAATGTGAAGTTTCTATCAGATAATTGTATCTGTGCTTAGAAAATGTGCTTGTATCTGTGCTTAGAAAAATGGCCACTCGGGGTGGAGTTGAACCTGTGTCACCTGGATGGGGGCGTGGTCAAAAGCGCCTCATTTGCATTTAAAGAGACAGCACCAAAACAGGTTGCTCTCAGACGCACCTCAGAACAGGTGTAGAAGAAAGGCCCGTGGAGCTACAGATAATGAGACTCAGACCCAGGCATTGCAGTTACGCTTTATATAGGCCACAAATTAATGATTTAGATGTAAAAATCAATTATTTGAAAACACGATATGTCCACTTTAATTAATGTTGCCATGTGAGTCTCGTGTCATTCCCAGACATCTTCTGACTTCCTGTCTCTGTCTCAGGACTCTCTCCTTTTTGGGAATGAGCTTGTGCCTCACGCTGATGTTCCTGTGTTCCTGGTACTACGCCATTGTTGCCATGGTGATCGCCGGCTCCATCTACAAGTATATTGAGTTTGCCGGGTGAGTGGAGTGCAACCCTGAAGAGATTGGATTCTCTCACTACCTTTAGGATTAGCACCGGTGTGTGTACGTGTGTGTGTGTGTAGTTGTATACCTACATTTTGTTGCAGGTAAAGTGCTGTTTCACTGTTTTAGATGAAGGTGTTTCAGCTTCATGTTTAAGGACACATTCCAGAACTAGTTTGATAAAAAGTCAGAAAAGTAAGAAGTCAGGTTGTGAACGAGTGGATGACATCTTTATGTGAAAGAAAATATTTCTGAAAGAACTGTTAAAAAATAAAATGTCCAGCTGTTTTCCAGTTCAGTAATGACTAGATTTACAAAATTCCGCTGACATCATGCAGTTACTACTCTATGTACTGACAAAGAACAAGTGGAGCTTTGTGACGGGAAGGTTGTGGTGCTGCATGGATGTGATCTATTAATTCATCTAAAGCCCCTGATTTATTTATAGAATCCAAGTTCTATGGTCATTGTTATACCACGGGAAAAACGGCACAGACAGACTGCAGCTGATCGAAATGACCCTAACAGCTTTTTCAAAAAACTTCAGTTATATACCAGGGGCTGCACACACTACCTGGGATCTCACGCGCTCCCTGTTAACAGACGTATTTCAACACAATACCTTTACATTAACTGTTTCTATGTATTTAAACAAGGACAATTATTTCTACAATATTCTAGTGATAATAGACATTCAGAAATAGTCCATTCCAGAGCCTCACTCTTAGCTTCTCTGGGAATATGCTCCTGGAAAACCCCCAGTGTATCTCTAAAGACAGCATCAGTGTGGTGGTCCGTCTGGCGGTCTGTGGTGGTCAGTGTGGTGGTCAAGAGTCCTGTTGATGATGTATCTACACAGTTTGAATGTGTTGTTCTGTTCCAGGGCGGAGAAAGAGTGGGGAGACGGGATCCGCGGTCTGTCCCTGAGCGCGGCTCGTTACGCTCTGATGCGTCTGGAGGAAGGCCAGCCGCACACCAAGAACTGGAGGTACCATCACTGTCTGGTTTCAGATTCCATTTCTCTAAATGTCACCGTCACAGCTTCACATGAACTCATCAACATTTCTGTTATTCTGTTTCTGTCTCTCTTTCCCACTAGTACTTTTACTTGGGCCACTCAGCCATTTCTTTTCTGACGCCTTAATTTGACTCTTCATTCTGCCTCATTTACTCCTGTTCCAATCTCCTCCCTTCTATTTTCACTCTCCCCTTCTCCCCCTTCTCCCCCTTCTCCCCCTTCTCCTCCCTCTCCCCCTTCTCCCATCTTCTCTCGTCAGGCCTCAGTTGCTGGTGCTGGTCAGTACAGATGCAGAGCAGAACATAGAGCAGCCTCGTCTGCTCTCCCTTACCAACCAGCTGAAGGCCGGCAAAGGTCTGACCATCGTGGGCACAGCTCTGGAGGGAACGTACCTGGAGAACCACGACCGGGCTCAGCGCGCAGACCAGGTACTCACTCACACCATTCTAATGTTCATACACACATACATACAGTACATATATCTCTCTCTGGTCTCTTTCTGGTCTCCCTGTGGTTTCTCGCGTCCCCTCTCTGGCCCTCTCTCCGGTGTCTCTCTGGTCTCTCTTTCTGGTTCTCTCGCTGATCTCTCTCTGGTCTCTCTCTGGTCTCTTAGTCTGGTGTCTCTCTCTGGCCCTCTCTCCGGGCTCTTTCTCTGGTCTCCCTCTATGTGGTCTCTGCTTGGTCTCTCTCTGGCCCTCTCTCTGGTCTCCCTCCCTGGTCTCTCTTGTCTCTCTCTGGTCTCTCTTTCTGGTCCTCTCTCTGGTCTCTCTCTGGTCCTCTCTCTGGTCTCTCTCTCTGGTCTCTCTCTGGTCTCTCTCTGGTCCTCTCTCTGGTCTCCCTCCCTGGTCTCTCTTGTCTCTCTCTGGTCTCTCTCTGGTCCTCTCTCTGGTCTCTCTCTGGTCTCCCTCTCTGGTCTCTCTTTCCGGTCCTCTCTCTGGTCTCTCTCTGGTCCTCTCTCTGGTCTCTCTCTCTGGTCTCTCTCTGGTCTCTCTCTGGTCCTCTCTCTGGTCTATCTCTACTCTCTCTCTGGACCTTTCTCTGCTTTTTCTCCCTGGTCTCTCTCTGGTCTCTTTCTCTGCTCATTCTCTCTGGTCTCTCCCTGGTCTCTCTCTCTGGTCTCTTTCTGGTATACACATGACACATGACATACTGTATATTCAGCGGGGCAAACAATTATTTAGTCCACCGCCAGTTGTGCAAGTTCTCCCTCTTAAAAAGATGAGGGAGGCCTGTAATTTGCATCATGGGTAAACCTAAAAAAAAATCCAGAAAATTACATTCTCTCATTTTTAAAGAACTTATTTGCAATGTCATAACTTGTTATAACGTAGTAAATACTGTGCATTCACTTCTTGTCCTTATCGTTTTGCTCTATATGACTTGACTTTATTTATCTACCTCGAACTTATCTGTTCCATTGCCTGAAATAAATGAATACAAAATAATAAAATATATTCAAAAACGTGGAGAGAGTGGGTCTTCAGCCGTGAGTCTCTACTCTCATTCTCTCCCTGACTCATGATCCTTCCTTGTCTTTGTCTTAGGCTCTGCGTAAACTGATGGAGACAGAGAAGGTGAAGGGCTTCTGTCAGGTGACCGTCTCCTCAAACCTGCGAGACGCCACGTCCCACCTGCTCCAGGCCAGTGGGCTGGGGGGCCTCAAACACAACGCCGTGCTGGTGTCATGGCCGCGCAACTGGAAGCAGGGAGACGAGCACCAGCACTGGAGGAACTTCATTGGTCAGTTCTATACCTGGCCATACCTGCATGTGAAAGCCAGATCCCGTCAGACCTCAGAAGCTAAGCAGGGTGGGACCTGGTTAGAACAGTTCAAACACAGGAAATTATTGATTAAAACCACATAGAGCCATTGGTCGTAGAACATCTGTCATTCATTCATTTTCATCCCTTTATTATCCATTTCTGGGTCACGGGGTTGGCAATCAGAGCTGCCACCCAATTCACAAAGATGGCTTCTCCTTCAATGCAGGTATGGCCTTGATCTTTCAGCGGGGGCTTCAGGCAAAGTGGGGTCAAGTGTCTTGCCCAGGGACACAACGACAGCATACATCAGTGGGAGCAGATGACATGGGTCGTGGTGGGATCGAGCCCATGACCATTAGGTCCAAAGACCAATGCTCTTCCAACTGAGCCACTGTCGCCCCTAGTTGAAAATCAAGTCCTTTTTTTAATACTTTATTGCGTCTTTGCACACCTGTTAGCATGATCAAAGCAACTTTCCAAATACCATATTAGACACATATTTTATTTTTATTTTTTCACTCAGTGTGCCAAACAAGAAAAACAAATAGAATATACAAATAATCATAATCCCATTGATAAACAAAAAGGGCCTGGGATCGAATATTGAGTTTTGGATCATCCATAAACTGGGGTTTGTTGGAACAGAAACAGCTGTAATGATGCATTGATGTTGGGATGTTTCTTCCACAGAGCTGGTCAGAGAAACCACAGCCGCTGACCTGGCTCTGCTCGTGCCTAAGAACATCTCTGCCTTTCCGTCCAATGGAGAGCGCTTCACTGAGGGCCACATCGACGTGTGGTGGATCGTCCATGATGGAGGCATGCTCATGCTGCTGCCCTTCCTCCTGCGACAGCACAAGGTACACAACAACACGGCCAGCTTCTTCATGGAGTAAATAACACACGACCAAATAAACAATAACATATTCTAGACTCTCTGGTCTCTCTCTTTGGTCGCTCCCTGTTTTCTCTTTGGTCTCTCTGGTCTCTTTCTCGTCAGTCTCTCTGATCTCTCTCTCTGGTCTCTCTTTATGATCTCTCTCTCTCTCTGATCTTTCCCTCTAGTCTTTCCCTCTGGTCTTTCTCTCTGGTCTCTCGCTAGTCTCTTTCTGGTCTCTCTCTGGTCTTTCTCTGGTCTCTCTCTCTGGCCTCGCTCTCTGGTCTCTCCCTGGTTTCTTTCTGGTCTCTCTCTTGTCTCTCTCTCTCTCTGATCTTTCGCTCTGGTCTTTCTTCTTGGTCTCTCTCTCTGGTCTCTCTCTGTTTTCTTCTTTCTGGTCTCTCTCTGGCCTTTCTCTCTGATCCCTCTCTGGTTTCTTTCTGGTCTCTCTCTGGTCTTTCTCTGGTCTCTCTCTCTGGTCTCTCTCTCTGGTCACTCTCTCTCTGGTCTCTCTCTGGTAAATAGTGATAGAAAACTCAGATACAATAATGCAAAACGTTGTTGATCTCACAATGGAGAAATGTATTTTACATTTGGCACTGATATGATCACTGGGTCTGCAAAAAGACTGTAAATATGTTAAAAAAGAGTATTTTATCTACAAATAATTGCAGTTGATTATTCCAACATAGAACTTTGTGATGGTGAAATCCTAGGGTTGCAATATTCTGGGATTTTTCAAAGATAGAAACTTTTCATGGGAATGAATGGGAATTTAAGGAAATGAACCGGACATAATTGGAATAAACAGGATAGGGTTAAGGTTTGAAATGAAGGCTGGTTCTTCTCTGGGAACTTAAATACAGTTGAGTAAAAAGTATTTTGAAGCATAATCTTGAATATAACAAACACGCTTGAATATCCATGTAATTCCTCTATCAAATACACTTAACTCACTGTGGATACTGAGCCCACGCCCCCTTCTGGCCACGTATCAGCATTGCATACAGAAGAGATCGAGAAAACTGAGACATTTTGACATTCGACCACGCGTCATTAAACTGATGATATTCTGGGGATTTTACGAATACATCTTTTTCTATCCTTCTGTTTATATTTATACTTCAATATGCAACAATTTCATTACATTACAATTCATTCCCAGCTATGGAATATTCCCAAAATTCCCAGAAATGTTCCGTCCCTTTGCATAAACCTTCTGAAATGGCAAGGCAAGGCAAGGCAAGTTTATTTGTATAGCACAAATCATACACAAGGCAACTCAAAGTGCTGAACAAAACAAGAAAGCATTAAAATCATAAATAATCACCTGGTTTTTAAACATTTAACCAGGTTTTAAACATTGTCAGAGAGGAGGCCTGTCTCACATCTTCAGGAAGATTGTTCCAGATTTTAGCAGCATGAATCTGAAAAGCAGCCTCCCCATGTTTAGTTCTGACTCTGGACACTAACAGGAGTCCAGTCCCTGTGCTCCTCAGAGTCCGGGCTGGTTCATATGGTACTAACATGTCACTAATATATTTTGGTGCGAGGCCATGGAGAGACTTGTACACAAGCAGAGCTGTTTTAAAGTCTATTCTCTGAGCCACAGGAAGCCAGTGCAGAGACTTGAGGACCGGACTAATGTGGTCGTACTTCCTGGTTCTAGTCAGGACTCGAGCTGCTGCATTTTGAATGTACTGCAGCTGTTTTACAGCCTGTTTGGACAGACCTGTGAGCAGGCCATTGCAGTAGTCTAACCTACTGGAGACAAATGCATGGATAAGAATCTCCAGGTCTGCTTTAGACACTATGTTTTTGATCCTGGCAATGTTTTTTAGATGGTAAAAAGCTGCTGGTAAATAGCCACATCAAATCAGTAACATGATTTGATGTGGCTATTAAAATTTAAGTCTGAGTCCAGTATTACCCCTAGATTTCTGACCTTGTTTGAAGGTTTTAGGGAGAGAGACTGGAGGTGACAGATGACGCTCTCTCTTTGTTTCTGGGGACCAAAGACAATCATTTCAGTTTTTTCTGCGTTTAGCTGAAGGAAGTTGTTTTGCATCCACTCACTGATCTGTTGGATACAGTGAAGGAGTGAGTCCACTGGTCCATGTTCTCCTGCAGTCAGTGAGGCATAGATCTGAGTATCGTCTGCATAGTTATGATAGGACACTTCGTTTCTGCGTATTAACTGACCTAACGGCAGCATGTAGAGATTGAACAGAAGAGGTCCCAGGATCGACCCCTGTGGTACTCCACAGGTCAGGGCCATATGATCTGAGACACAGTTTCCAATCTCCACAAAGTACTTCCTGTCTTCAAGGTAAGACCTAAACCAACTTAGGGCGGTGCCAGCGACGCCAACCCAGTCCTCTAGTCTCTGTAAGAGGATCTCATGGTCGACGGTGTCAAAGGCAGCACTTAGATCTAACAAGATTAAGATTGAGACTTGGCCTGCGTCAGTGTTCAGCCGGATATCGTTTGTAACCTTAACAAGAGCAGTCTCAGTGCTGTGGTGGGGTCTAAAGCCGGACTGAAACATATCAAATGAGTTGTTGATTATAAGAAATCTAATAAGCTGTAGGTAGACAACTTTTTCAAGGACTTTCCCCATAAATGGCAGATTTGAGATGGGACGATAGTTGTTAAGTACAGTGGCATCCAGACTGCTCTTTTTTAGCAGGGGCCTGATGACTGCCGTTTTCAGGGCCTTTGGGAATATTCCAGAATGAAGGGACATGTTTACTATCTGTGTGAGTGAAGGTAACAGACTGCTCAGAACAGACTTCAGAAATCTAGTGGGTAGTACATCCAGGCTGCATGTGGAGGAGCTCAAACTGGAGATTATCTCTTGGACATATTTATCATCTACAGGTGCAAAGTGAGTCAGCTCAGAGAGCCGTTCTGGCTGTTGGATTGTTATCTGTGGATTGGAGACAATGGCGTTTTTGATGCCTTGAACCTTGTCATTGAAAAAGTGTGCAAACTCATTGCATTTAAGTTTGGAAGTTAGCTCTAATGGCATTTGAACAGGGGGGTTTGTTAATCTATTAACTGTTGAAAACAGAACACGCAGATTGTTACTGCAGCCTTCAATCATTTCAGAAAAATACCTTTCTCTCGTACTACGTAGCACCCGGTTAAACTCGCACAACTTATCTTTGAATATCTTGTAATCAACCTGGAGGTTGGACTTGCACCACTTCCGCTCGGCCCTCCGGCACTTTCTCTTCAGTGCTCTGACCGAGTCTGCTTTAGCCCACGGCGCCTTCTGCTTATTTTTCACTATTTTAACCTTCACAGGGGCAACGGTATCCAGAACATTCAAAACACTAGAGGTGACAGAGTTAAACAGTTCATCTACAGTAGAATACGATGCATTTTCAAAGTTTATCATTCCCATAAATAGTTCACTCGTATTTTCATTTATGTGTCTTCTTCCAAACCTGTTGTGTCGTAGGTTTGGAGGAAGTGCAAGATGCGCATCTTCACCGTGGCTCAGATGGACGACAACAGCATTCAGATGAAGAAGGACCTGACCACATTCCTCTATCACCTCCGGATCGACGCCATGGTGGAAGTCGTGGAAATGGTACCATCAATATTTGAGACGTTGTTGTTTTGAACAGAAAAGGAAGATTGAGTTTCCAGTCAATTCTGATTCAGTTTATTTGCCAATCACAGTTAGACCACACTGGAATACATGTGCCAAGTCCCCAATGTACATAAACAAGATTATACGATTAAGATTAAGAGATTCTTTATTTGTGGCACAGTGGGGCAATGTCAGTGTTGCATAGTTACAGAGAGACCAATGTCCATGAATGTTGATAAAAATGTCTATATAAGAAGGTCTCTCTCGTATCTCTCTGGTCTCTTTCTCTGGTCCCTCTCTGGTCTCTTTATCTGTCTTTCTCTGGTATCTCTCTCAGTCTCTCTGATCTCTCTGTCTCTCTTTCTGACATCTCTCGTCTCTCTCTCTCGGTGTCTCACTCTCTGTCCCTCTCTCTGGTATCTCACTGGTCTCTTTCTCTGGTCCCTCTCTGGTCTCTTTATCTGTCTTTCTCTGGTATCTCTCTCAGTCTCTCTGATCTCTCTGTCTCTCTTTCTGACATCTCTCGTCTCTCTCTCTCTGTGTCTCACTCTCTGTCCCTCTCTCTGGTATCTCACTGGTCTCTCTCTGGTCTCTCTCTGGTCTCTCTCTGGTCTCTCTCTCTCGTATCTCTGTCTCTCTCTGATATCTCTCTGGTCTCTCTGTGTGTCTTTCTCTCTCTGTCTCTCTCTCTGGTATCTCACTGGTCTCTCTCTCTCTGTGTCTCACTCTCTGTCCCTCTCTCTGGCATTTCTCTGATATCTCTCTGTCTCTCTCTGGTATCTCTCTCGTCTCTCTCTGGTCTCTCTCTCTCTGTGTCTTTCTCTCTCTATCTCTCTCTCTGGTATCTCACTGGTCTCTCTCTCTCTGTGTCTCACTCTCTGTCCCTCTCTCTGGTATCTCACTGGTCTCTCTCTCTGTCTCTCGCTGATCCCTCTCTCTGGCATCTCTCTCGTCTCTCTTTGGTCTCTCTCTCGTCTCTCTCTCTATCTCTGTCTTTCTCTCTCTGTCTCTCTGGTATCTCACAGGTCTCCCTCTCTCTCTCTCTGTCACGCTCTCTGGTCTCTCTCTGGTCTCTTTGTCTGTGATGTCACCGAACCACAGTCACAGAACCAACAAGCAAACATTCAATAACGCAGCAATAAAAGTTCAGCAGAATCGTAGAGTTTGTGGCACATTTTCCATGTGGAACGGAGCAGCTAAAATGAAATGCTGTGTTTACTGTATATATTTTGCACATTGGAGCCTGACTACAGCAGAATACCTACAACACTGTATATTTACTGTATGCACTTGTTATTGCAGCAAGACAGTGACATCTCAGCCTACACTTATGAGAAGACTCTGGTGATGGAGCAACGATCACAGATGCTGAAGAAGATCAAGATGACCAAGACGGAGCGCGAGAGAGAGGTGCGCCATTACTCTAATAAATCAGACTTTAAGAAATGCAATGATAAAAACACATGAGCCATTGGTCCATAAGGTGCAGATGACCAATGTCCATAAATGTTGTTGAACGTCGAGTGTCCTGGATTATCACCACTGTCCTTGGACCCTCATGCCGTAGATAAACAAACAAACTCGTCTTGGCCGCTTTCATGGAGCCCTCTGAGGAGACGCAGAATTGGACTTATAACAGTGCACTGCAAAAAAGTGACAAAAGAAATTGCTCAAACTTAGCTAAATGTATCTTATTGTGTCTTAAAAGAAGATATGCCAAACACAAAATGATCTTGTTTTAAAAAGACACAAAAAATGTCTCCTTTAGAATGAGAAAATAAAGCCACAATTTTTTAAATAAGACAAAACCGCTTTGTCCTATTGGCAAATCTTGTTTTAAGAAAGTCAGAATGTTCTCAGAATAAGATAGAAGCCACTCGATTCAAGAAATGATTAAAAATATTTTGCATTGTGTGGGTGTGGGAGGGCAACAGATGAGGCTCTTACTAATACTTTCTACCTCAGATCCAGAGCATCACCGACTCGTCCCGTGGCTCTATCCGCCGCAAGAACCCGGCCGCAGTCACCACCCAGCTCAGTGTGACCGAGGAGCCGCCTGCTGCCAGCAAAGAGGAGAAGCCCGAGGAGGAGGTGAGAAGCTGAGAACACACAGGCTCTGATGTCGAGGCTATATCTGGATCAATGTAGACTATAACTAAATATAACTAAAGTGGTATCTGGTTTAAATCTACAATCACAGTTCATCTATTGATCTATTTGTACTGGTGGCAAGACCAATGGCAAGACACAAGACAAGACTTGGACAGGCCGACGCTCTTATTCACACAGTCATACGATAGAGTTGGGTATCGGATTGTCCTCCAGAGTGGAACAGAACAGACATGCTACACAGCGGGGGGTTATTTCACATCTGTGTGAAGAAAAAGGAGTGAATTCCTTGTCTGCAATTACCTCGTCACTTCCCCTCACCTACATTTGTACATGCGCTTTAGCCAAGAAGAAACGTAAACAACAATGGCGGCAGATCAACTAATTCTACGTGTGCTTCGAGCGCTACACTGAAGATAATTCTACTCCTTCGTCCTTTCAAACTAAACCACGTTAAGCTGTAGTTTCAGGTTCCATTTTAGCCGCTGCTGTTAAATGCAATATTTCACATCTTTGTTGTGGCCTGAGGAGGATGTTGTTGAGGAAGTGGTTATACTGCTGGGTATACTGGTGTCATGTTGTAAAGTTCTTCTGCCCACTACTGGCTGGGCGCTAGAACTACATGGTTTTCTATCTTTGTTTAGTCGCTGTGAACTTCGACTACGGAGCCTGGTTGTTTGTGCGAGTTGCTTTGCTGCATCTCTGCAGAGTCTCTGTCTAAACGGGGCTGAGACACATATGGATTTTAATGTATGTAGTGTATTTTTTCCAATGTTAAATGTCGGCTAGGTTTAAATTCAGGGTCGTGGGCCAAATCTGGCTTGTAAAACCATTTTTAGTGGCCCCTAAAGTGATTTTTTAATTTGTATTATTTTCAACTTGCAGCATGGATGGTTATGGGCAACCAAGACATATTAAATACATCATCTATTATCTCAGGAAAACAACCAATGTTCTTATTTTTTATTTTTTGATCTAAGGTCTATGGTTCTAAAGTTCCCAGCTGCAGTCAGTCTGAGGCTTGCTAACGATGCCTGTGTTTCCTTCCTTTCTCAAACATCTCCTACGTCTCTCCTCTTCCTCCTACATCGCTCCTCTTCCTCCCATGTCTCTCCTCTTCCTGGATCTGACTCGTTCCCATGTGATGTTCATGTATCTCCACATGGTCCCCCACTCCTTCATAGTCAAAGTCTTCTCCCCCTGTCTCTCCCCCTGCGCAGGTGCAGCTGATCCACGACAACACCACCCCCGCCAGCCCCGCCACCCCGGCCACGCCCCTCACCCCAGAGGAGGTGCAGAGTCCTGGGACACAGGTGCAGATGACCTGGACTGAGAAGTGTGACGGAGAGGCCCCTAAACCTCCAGGGGCCGCCACACCAGAAGGACTGAAGGACATCTTCAACATGAAGCCGTGAGTGCTCTCCACCCTTCTCAGCGTTTGGAGCAGATCTGTGGGATGTAGATCAAAGATGTACACCATGTGCTCTGAATGATCTTATGTTGTTTAAGATACTATCGCTATTTTGATGCCTTGAACCTTGTCATTGAAAAAATTAGCAAACAGAACATGCAGATTGTTACTGCAGCCTTCAAACATTTCAGAAAAAACGTACTACGTAGCACCAGGTTAAACTCGCACAACTTATCTTTGAAGATCTCGTAATCAACCTGGAGGTTGGACTTGCGCCACTTCCGCTCGGCCCTCCGGCACTTTCTCTTTTGTGCCCTGACCGAGTCTGCTTTAGCCCACGGCTTGTGTGCGATACAAGTGTGCGATACTTTGATAAGTCACATGGTCATCCAATATAGACTGTATATATATGGACACACTCACTGATTATACAAGTGTGCGATACAAGTGTGCAATACAAGTGTGCAATACTTTGATTAGTCACATGATCATCCAATATAGACTGTATATACTGTATATGGACACACTCATTGATTACACAAGTGTGCTACACAAGTGTGCGATACAAGTAGCAGACATCACTGTTGTCCCCGGATGCTGATGACACATAGTGAAGTTCTCTGCATGAGTGCATGCTGAGCCCGTTCTGCTGAATGCTGTCACCTCTATTTCTTTTATTGTTATTTTTTTATTCTTTTACAAATATTGTCTGAACTATGGCCTGTTTCTCTAACCCTGTGTTTGTCTTCTCTCACGCTGCAGCGAATGGGAAAACCTGTAAGTATCAGACTTCCTATCACACGATTCTGTCACGTGTGAACGGGCATCTGTCATCACCAGCTCTCCTTGGTTCACTAACTGCACTCACTTCTGACCTCTGACCTCTGACCTCAGCTCTAACCAGCTCTGACCGACCTCTGTTTGTGGTTTGCAGGAACCAGTCCAACGTGCGACGCATGCACACGGCACTGAGGCTCAACGAGGTCATCATGAAGAAGTCCTCTGAGGCCAAACTCGTCCTGCTCAACATGCCAGGGCCGCCCAGGAACCGGACAGGGGACGAGAACTGTATCCTTTACATTTGAGGGCGGGGGATAAGGAGGGCAGGGGGGGCTGATTATGGAGGGCTAAATACATTTGCAAACACAGTGTACGTATGCAGTGGGGATATTTCCATACACTGTAGAATGATGTATAAAAAGAGAAGCACACTGCAAAAAGTGATGAAAAATAAGTCAAAAATTGCTCAAATTTGGATAAATGTATCTTAATCTGAGCACATTCTGACTGCCTTAAAACAAGATTTGCCAATGGAACAAAGCAAAATAATACAAGAAATATCTCACTTTGAATGAGAAAATAAAGCAGTTAAACAGTTTTTGAAATAAGACTAAACGGATATGTCCCATTGGTAAATCTTGTTTTAACACAGTCAGAATGAACTTAAATCATCATAAAAATTAGTTGATAATTAACTCATTTTTTGTGTGGCACCATGTTATCCAGGAATGGTTTTATATAGGGGGCGACAGTAGTCGTGGGTTCAATTCCCACCTCTACACCTTCTCCACCGACTCCCACTGAAGACTGCTGTCGTTGTGTCCTTGGGCAAGACACTTAACCCTACTTTGCCCAAAGCCCCCACTGAAAGATCAAGGCTATGCTCACACTCAGAGAGCAGCCGTCCTCCTGTGGACTCACCACCTGCAGAGGGTCAGTGAGGGGCTGGTGCTATGAGACTTGGGTGGCATCTCTGACTGCCACCCCCCTGACCCAGAAATGGATTAAAGGGTAGAAAATGGATGGATGGATGGGTTTTATATAGCGCTTTTTTGGACACTCAAAGACACTTCACACGTCATTATTCATTCACTCCATACACAGTGGTGATAAACTACTACTGCAGCCACAGCTGCACTGGGGCACACTGACAGAAGGGAGGCTACCAGTATGTGCCATAGCCCCCTCCCACCACCACCAGCCATTCACACACACTAGACTCATTGTAATGTGTGCCAAACACAACAGCGGTTTGGCACTTTAGCCGCAGCCGCCCCACTGTGGCACCTGGTGTTCCCAGAGGTCTCTTTTGTTGTAGAAAAGTTTATCAGGTGGCGATAGTAGCTCAGTTGGTAGAGCATTGGCCTTTGAGCCTGAAGGTTGTGGGTTCGAGCCCACCATGAGACCTTCTCCAACGACTCCCACTGATCACTGCTGTCGTTGTGTCCTTGGGCAAGACACTCAACCCTACTTTGCCTGAAGTCCCCGCTGAAAGATCAAGGCTATGCCATAGAGCAGCCATCCTCCTGTGGACTCACCACCTGCAGGAGGATCAGTGAGGGGCTGGTGCTATATGTGTACTGGGTGGCCTCTCTGGCGACCCGCCCCGACCCAGAAATGGAATAAGCGGTAGAAAATGGATGGATGGAAGGAAAAGTTTATCATTGATGTACATGAAAGTGTTTCTGCTGCAGGGATCTAAAAAGTGTCTGTCATTCTATTTCAAAGGACTCTTGCTTTAAACGTGTTTCTTTAACCCTATCCTTCAGACATGGAGTTCCTGGAGGTCCTCACGGAGGGTCTGAACAGGGTTCTTCTGGTCCGTGGCGGAGGCCGAGAAGTCATCACCATCTACTCCTGAAAACCCAGCGCAGAACCCTGCAGCTCCTCCTGCACCCAAAGCTTTCTCTCCTCTCCACCCTCTCCTCTCCACCCTATCCCCTCCATCCTCTCCCCTCTTCATCAGCTCCTCCCCACCTCCTCCTTCCCCTCACACATCTCACCTCTGCCCTAACAGCCTCATGGCACCACTGTCCATCCAGCTCCTCTAGCCCCTGTAGGCTCCAGGTCAACCTATAGATGCTACCTATATTTGTTTGTGTAGAGACTTCTTTTCTTTGGTCAATATACTGTATATTTTTGTTCCTTTCGTCACTCACACCGCGACGGTGAAGGCTGGCTGTAGGCTGAGGGTGTGAGCACTTACAGTATGCATGGGCACTTGTTGTTGTTGTTGTTATCATTTGACCTTTTTCAGTACTTCTTTTTTCAACAATATGAAATGCGGCATCTGCGAGGGAGACTGCGGACAGTTCCCCTGTGGTTAAAGAGGACACACCTCCACTTGTCTTAAACGTGGTGTTGTATCAAAGGCTAAAGACGATCCGTCATCACAACCACCAGCTTGGAAGAGGACTTTGAGAGTGAATGAAAAAGCTAGAGCTGCAAGCGCTAACGTAAAACACCAGGGACACTCCTTCAGCATGACGTCCTCTACTTTGTGTGTGATCCACTCGTTCTGTTGAATGCCGTGTGTTTTTTCTTACTTCTCATTTCTGTTAGTGGCTGTTCATTCCTGTAGCCACTGTTAGTGCCAAAAAAACAATGCCGAGGCTAGCTTAGTTCATAGAGATTGACACATACTTATACTGTGAAAAGTGAGTTTTACTATAGTGGAAGAATACAGGAGACAGGAGAGGACAGCGCCCTCGTGTGGACCATGTAAATAATGTACAAGCTGTTTGGTATGACTGTGTTTTGTGAAGTTCGAAGAAAAAAATAAGCTTTTAGTTGAAAAAGGACAACACACAACAATCATGTTTTTAAATGTTATTTATTTATGTATTTATTATATGGATGGCTCCTGTCACCGATCACACATGCACTTTTCCTCCACTTTGCAACGTAAGCGTAAGAAATGTTATTGGTTTTCACCTTTTGTTTTCATCTAAAGAACAAATATGTATTTATAGTAATAACACATAGTTATATTTATTACAGAACAAAAGTATATACATTTATCTGTGACTCAGATACGTGAAAGTGATTTGCCAAATTTTACACGTGCCATAGTTTTGCAGCCAGACAGATAGAGATATAAAAGCAGTTTGGCTGTGATCTAAAATTTAAATAACGTTGCTCCAATGTTAGAGATAGTTTAAGTAAAGGCCGATGGAAGTGTTCTGTAGAAAGGACAAAGGCGTCTGTCGCTCAGAAACACACTGTCCACCAGACTGACCTCTATGCAGCAGACTCGGTGAGACCGGTCTTCCCTCTGGACTGGTCTCACACCGAGTCCCACTTTGCAGACGAATGACACAGAGGTTTTAGAGTCTGAAATGTGCAATAGTGAAATCCGGACTCATGTGATCATTATTTTTTTACACATATATTGTATTTTGTATATGTACATGGTATAAATTCTGAATCATCTCACTCTGACCAAGGACCGCTGTCATGTTAAGGTCATTATTTAAGTCTTGGTTTCTTAATCAGAGAAGCCGTTTCTGGTCATTTGCACTTGTAGTATATAGAGATATATAAATAATATGAATACGTATATACACACAGTATATATTATATTAAAAAAGCAAAACAGAATAGTTTCTAGATATATTTAAAACAATATTCAATGATTCAATGTTTTAGTGTTGCTTGAATGTTGGACCATACGTTGTGAATGCTGCTAGTCTCTATATTTATTTGTACTGTAAATAGAAACAAAACAACATAAAAGCTCATGTGAAAAGGGTATAGACATACATATCAGTGGTGGAATGGGATGAAGAGGCTGTACCTGTACACAAAAGGCCTAAGACTTCTGGACAGGGTTCTGCTGACAAATACCATAGTCCTTGTTGCAATATTTCTTATGAGGGTGTGTATTCCTCCAACAAAATGATTCTCTCAAATTCCATATTTAAATGATATATTAAAATACTTAAAACATATATTTTAGTCTAAACATATCCATCTGCCGTTGAAGATTTTTTAATATTGCTACCTATGACACCATCAGAAGCCGCTCCTAGATTTCTGAGTGCCAAGTTCTTTCAATGCTTGTCGAGTCGAACTATAGAGCTATTTTGTGATTGTCTCCACTACATTGCCTGCATCAACTGAGCCTTTTAAATTTATTAAAATATATCTAATGTTTTATTGGAAAGGTTTATTAAAAATGATATTATTTATGGAATTATGAATATTTTATAAATGCTGTTTGCATGGCACTGTGTGGCGATATTTGTTTCAGTGGTGAATAGTGATGACTTAAGTGTTCAAGGTGAAAGTGGGAAAAGACACGAGTTACACGTATATAGAGAAAACTCGAGAGAAAGAGAGAGCGCCACATTCACGGCTCGACCTTGAAAACAAATCTCATGCAAATAATAGAGTCACTATATTGTTACTTGTTCTAATTCAGTCTTGCATATAATCTCATTTACCGTTGTAGAATACTTTGAGTTTGTGAATGGATGGATCTTAAATATGGTCATCATTTCAATTTTGTAAATACATATTCAGTCACTGTAACCTACTATTGTTGTCTTCTGTTGTGCACTGTTCCATCACTGTGGACAAACGTCTTAGTTGTACACTTTTGTGCAATATTGTACTCCCTTTTGTTGCTCAGTAACTGGAGGCGTCACCAGTTGATTCTTTTACCATTGGGTTTGGGGCCATCACCGCCTGCATCTGTCCCAGTGTGGCTGAGACGGCGACACACTCTTAGACTGCCCTCTAGTGGTGTGTGAGGGGTTTACTACTTGGAACAAAGAAAAAGCAAAGCCCTGTTCCTTTGCTGCAGTTCTATACTGCAATAATCCAGACCTACCAACTTCTCCTGTTGCCATATTGTGTTTATTTACATAAAGCATGCATCACTTCTAAATTTGCCAACATTTCCCAAAAAGAATAAATATATATATATATATATAAACCATTTTTATTAGTGTTTGTTACTCAATCTGTGAGGTGAGCCTACCCTGACCCACCCCTCACCAGCCCATCTCCTGAACATCCTCCAAATAATTGCTGTGTTGTTTTTTCGAAAAATTATCAAAGAATATAAACTTGCGCTTCCAAATGTGGCTGTGGCTCTGCATGGACACTTGGGACATCCAGCCAGCACGTCCCCTCTCCCACTCTGATCCACTATTTGATCCGATTGTTCGCCTGCACAACTGTAGCATGAGACAAAGTCGCCGGTGATCATTACCAAGTCTCCATCCATGGACACTAAAGGGCTCTGAAACACATGGGTTACCTGGCTGAGGAGGATGTCTGTCAGAAAACATCATTCAGAACTTAGAATGCTCTGAGTCCCAGATAGCTGTGGTTCATAAGTGTCTAGTGCTGTCCATTCAGAGCCATGGTCCGGTTCTGTATCTCAGTGCATGCATGCGATAACCCTGAACATGGTGTATTGAAAATGTATTGAGTGTCTGTGGTATTTTTTGCTTGAGTTAGAATATTTATTTTACTAGTATAATTTGTAATCTCACTGGCCACTCACTGTATAAGACAATAAGTATCAGTACCAAAATACTTTCATGGTAACAACGTGGTATGCTTTAGTATCAATGAGTGCAGTATTTGCTCCAGTGAATCATGTTCAAAAAGAATTTGATTGACTAAAGGATAGTTCAGCTGCCAGACGCAAAAGTAAAGCTACAAAAAAAGAACGTGTAAAGTTCACTGGAGTCGTGTTCCATGAAAACATCGGACACTTCTGTTACTGCACCGTGTGATGGTAAACTGCAGTTTTCCTGAGTTCTGTGGGAGTGTGTGTTGTGCATCGTGCTGCTGATGGGCGGGGGGCAGGGATCAGGGGTCTGTGTGTAAATAAGTACAATTAGTGTGGAGGTGTTTATTTTGTCAGTGTAAGTTAAATATTACAAATAAAAACATGTATTCTCTATTGTGTTTCATGGTACATTAAAAAGAGGAAAAGTAGTTTTATCTTTAACATTTCAAATGCTTATACAGTATCTATGGCTTCTGGCGATACCCTTTCCATTTTTTAGATTTGTCAGCACAAAATGCAATAAATCAATACCATTTTAATACAGCAGAGTATGTTTTTATTCTCATCTTTTAACAATGTTCAAAAATTAAAAACATCAACAGTTAAACAACAAACGCTGTAAAGGTCCAATAGAAAATAAAAGTCATGCATCACTTTGTTGGGCGATGGTTATTGATAAAGGTTAATGTCACTTTAAACTAAAACTCACTAAACAGACTTGATTGGCCTCTTCAGAGGAGGGCGCCCAACTCAACCAAAAGTACATGTCCTACAAGATACCGCGGAAAGTGAACAGTCCAGAGGTAGGGGCCTCAGTAGGGGCGAGGGTACATGGACATGGGGGGAGGGACCTGCCCCATGCCTGGGGGCCGTGGAGGGGGGTGCTGTTGTGGGGCCCCTGGAGCCACTAGGTGGTTCAGGGCCGGTCCGCTCTGGATCAGAGTGTCCAGAGCTTTCTGCACACTAGGACTGTCGAAGTTAATCCCGGAGGACGGGTTGGGGGGTCTGAGGCCAGAGGGGGGGACGCGGCTGGTCAGTGGCCCATAGCCCTGAGCTGCAGATGGGTGAGGGCCTGGGGCACTGAGGGGTGGGGCGGCGTGAGAAGGGGGTAGAGCTCCGTAGCTCGGAGCTGGCGCCGCAGCTACAGGGGGCGTGCTGCCTGCTGCTCCTCTGTTGGAGAACAGACTGAGGATCTTGGCCTGCAGCTCCTGCTGGTTACTGGAACTGGACGAAGCTCCTGGAGCCGGGGCCAGGGGACGAGAGGCAGGGGGCTGTGGGGCAGCTGCAGGAGCAGACGCTGAGGAGGACAGGTTATTCACTTACGTGTTTATATGTATATGCAGCTTTAACATTTCAACATACTTGGCAGAGCTTCTACAGCAGACCGTACGAGCCGTGCCCGTTTGTCCTTCAGATACACGATGAGAATATCCAGTTCTTCTGGAGTCACATATCTGTGGACAGAGATTCAGAGTGATTTAATCTGTTGTCAAAGAGACGAACAGAACCATGAGGTAAAGACCTGTTTTCATTTAGAAGCGTAATGGGAGTGAGAGCAGCGATGGGGTGAGCCTCTCGGTCTGGATCCCTGAGCAGAACATCGTCTGCCATTTTAGCCGCTTTCCTGGCAATTTCCTCACGCTCCTTGTCACGGTTCTCAACTTTGTAAGTGTCAAAGTTGTGGGCAATGAGCATCATGGCGTCCTGCATCGGCATGTTACGATGCTCTGCGTGAAAAGAACAATGGAAAAGGCTTTAATCTTTAATCGTTTTCCCCAGACTCCACTGCTGAAGCTGAAGCTTGTGAATCGTACCTTGGGGAGTTCCAAACAAGATGTTGACGGTGCAGGAGCGATGCACCTGGTGCTGCTGCGTAATGATGATGGCGAAGGGCGTGCGGGAGCGGCCCACGTCTTCCAGAGCTTGAGTCAGTGACACCTCAGTGTTCAGGAAGATCAGGTCCACCACCATCCCCAGGTCTCGCACCTTCCTCCCCACAGTCTCTGCGTACTCACGACTGAGGGTCACAGGCACACGTTACACTTCATTTCACATCAAGCACAGGGTCACTAGGCTCTAAACAGGGCTGTACATTTTATTCTTTGAACATCCTTATTTTAGATGCTTTAGCTTCTTTGGAAAGTTCAAGCCACCTAGTCTTTCCACTTCACATGCAGTCTCGGCCAACTCAAATGGATATAACGTTATTCAATATTTAGAACTGTCCACAGCCTGTGCGCACAATGGCACAGAGAAACCATCCAGCTTTGGAACAGCCAATTGCTCTGTTGACTCTTGTTGGCCCAGGTTGCCTGAGAACTTGTTGCTTCACTGACTACTCCTACATTAAGACTCATGAATCATTAACTCAACAACTTTGTGCGACTGCTCAAGTTGTCCCGACCATTCCCAACATGACACGCAAACTCTGAGCACTTCCAATGTATCGAAACAAAACCAATTTTTTCCCAGCTCTTTCCAATTCCTCCAGGCTTTGAGTTGGTGCTTCTCTGCCTTTAGCCGTTATTAAAACCAAACACTCACTTCTGTGCCTTGTTGACCACGATGACAGAGCAGTCCACTGGCCGCTCGGAGTCCTGCCGTCGCTGCAGCTCCTCGTAGTACTGTCTGTACAGCTCATTGCGCCGTCGTTCCTCTGGTCGCTCCTCTGTGATAGACGCTGTTTCAATCAAAGAGAATAACAATCCGATTGAAAAAAGGGCTGGCCATTAAAGCGGTAATGAGATAGATGTATATCTATATGAATCACATGAAGGCATTCTGGGAAATGCAAAAAAAAGAAAGACCCACAATCAACAAGCAGACCATGCGTGGATCTAAAGTCGTGTTTCAATGCTGTGTCAACGGTTATGCACGTCTGTGTGAGGAATAGCACGTGCGCCGCGGTAAAGGCAGTGGGTACCGCGACGTGATAAACGTTTTCCTCTGGGAGCACGCGCGGCCATCAGAGAACCGCCCTGAGCCGTCACGGGGACACAAGCGAGCAGCTAGACACTGAAAAAACCTCGATAACGGCCAAAACAGGAGCAAATCCAGGATTAAACCAGGACTGACAATGGGAGACACTGTGCATGTGAACATATGCCCCAGCCTGAGTTCTAAATCCCCTGTGACTAAATATGTGCAACTAACGTGTTAGCCTACACAACAAATGCAATACGTTTAAAAATATATATATTTATCAATAATTAGTGATATCAACCAATGACTCACTTATATTGTGATATAGATTTCAGCCATATCGCCCAGCCCTACTCGAAAGAGTAATACAATTCTAACAATAACAAACGTGCCATACCCTCGAGTTCACGGCGTCCGTTCCTAGAATCCCTGAAGTCCCTGAAAGCATCTTCTTTTCTGCGGAAGTAGTCGTCTGCGGGCCGATAGTGCCGTTCAAATTCATCCCTGGAATGTAATGTAAGGCTGAATATTTGGCGTCCCAGATCTTTGTCAAAACCATACGTGAAACTCACCGGTCTCGGCTCTCAGAGCCGCGGAAGCTGTCCCGGCTGGAGCGGCTATCCCTGACGTCTCGCTCACGTACCTCGCGGCTGAAATTGGGCGAACGAGACCGAGGTCGAGCCTCTCTGTCAAAGGAACTGAAAGGCCTGGGAGGAGGAAGAACACCTTTAGAAGACAAACTCGCAGCTAGATTATTGAATTTATATTTTTTCCCCTCAAGATTCTTCAGTAAGATACAAATCTCACCCTTCTCAGAATATATTTTGCCCTGTTCTGTTAAGAATCGAGAAAGAGCTATCAATCTGTCAATCCTTTCCGTCTCGAGTCAAATTAAGCCGCAGGCTCCACTCCTGTTGGTGCCTTTTTGTGGATTAGAACCAACAATGATCACCCTTTTCATTTAGGAATAACTAGACCAACAGTTAATTTTAATTATTAGCACACAAGTTTAGAGAAATGTGTAAACCGACTTAAAAATGTTGGTTTCCCTAGATAAAGTTCATATAACTGCGTTCGATGAGTAAAACACGTCTAAAAAGCAGAGGAAATACCATCCTCAGTTTCCACATGTTCGGGTCACTTTCCAATAGAGACGTCCGTCACCTTTAACCTGAAGTTTGACGCGGCGCATGATTGTTTTGATCTTAGAAATTGTTATTGGTGACATCACAAGCTTCCATTGCGCATCTCCTGCACACTCCTCCAGCTGACGCAGAACTTGTAGAACGTGGATTGAAATGTAAACGGCGGCGATGTAAATGTTTTGGTGAAAAAATCTTGAATCACAATTCCACATTAATGCTTGAGCCTTTTCAGGCCCAGATTACAGTTCTACCAAAAACATTAAATACAAAACACTTTAACTTTTATTGATTTTATTGAAACACAAATTGTAGATGGTTTGATAATAAACCTTAAGTATCTTGTAAAGTGTCGACGCGCAAGAATTTGTCCAAGTTACAAGCTACGAGGAAGGTCCATCAGACCCTTTTACTTTACCTTCGTGGGGGACTCTGATGTGCTTTTTGGTTTCGACGCTCCACGGCCATATTTACATCTGAAAATAAATCAATCCAAACGATGAAAACAGTGACATGAATGGTTTGTTCACGTAGCAGAAGTGAGGAGTTGCATCAACACTCTCGGCATCCGGGTAAAATGGGCTTGTTACTCCACGCTTCGGCAAATCGATGGTCAAGGCTCAAAAAGCAGCAAAACTCTCCAATTCTCTCAAAATAAACAACGAAAATGGAGTCAAATAGTCATAGATTCAATTGGTTTAATGAGAGTAAAACAGCTATATATATATATAAATAATCGGCATTGGAACTACTAGAACTGTTAAATCACAGAATAGTAAGGATCTATTCTTTGTCATTTACGTTGTGTTTGACGTTATGGCAAGTTCTGAGGTTCTCATTGTTTTCTTGGATATCCTGTAATTTTGTTAGTACTGCCCCAATGCAAGCCGCTGACATGTTCAGCTGTATACATACAACTACACATTTTTTGCACAAGAATATTCAGTATTTTATTATTGTTCACTTGCACTCCTCATTCCTCAAGGTTTGAGATTTTGAAGTATTAATTAAATATGGGATTGATTTTGTGTGTTCAAGTGTGGATTTAAACAGTGCTGGGCCAGTGGGAAAGAAAAGTGATAGATCGAGTTTGAGTTTAATTTTATGATTCATAGTTCAGCCAAATGGGAAATGGGTGGAGCTAAAAGCAACTGTCTGCTTTTGGTGTTCAAAGAGGCATAATAGTATCTTGACAAAGTAAATGCCATAAATTGTTTACATTTCCTCAAAATGCATTTTTTCTTCCAATGCAGCACTAAGTTGTTTCATTATCCTTCATTTGCTGTAGCAACACATACTTTTAATGTGGGCTTGTCATGACAAACATTTAAAGAAAGAAAGTTACAAAATATACAAAGAAATGAAGTTTGATTCATTATTAATTGACAAACATTCAAATATAACATTTCCAACTCCTAAATCGAATGCAGATGGCAAACTTAGAACCAATTGGGCTTACCTATTTTATACCCTTTAAACAATCGACCCTTATAACCTGTTGCTGCTTCGGCTTCCTCAATACGTTCAAATTGTACAAATCCAAACCCCCGCAACAGGGAAACGCCTGAAACCATACAAATTCATGACACATTGATAGAAAATCCAGGTGTGAAGCATCTAAGAAACACAGAAATGTAAAGTTGGGTAAATCTTGTAGCATTACTGACCGAGAATCTTTCCATACGGGTGGAACATGTCTTCTAAATCCTTCTTGGTCATTTCAGATGTTGGCAAATTACCGACAAAAATTCGCCTTTCCAGATCTCTGGGATCACTACTGTTGCACGGGTGGTTGGCATTCCCAGGCGATTGGCTGCGACTTCGTCTACGAGACATGACTCAAACCAAAGTATACGAATCTTCTGTCTTCGACTTAAAAAACAGGAAAATTTGTTTCAAGCAAAATGCTTCTTTAAAAGTCCTGAAAGATGGCAGTTAGTAAATCAGCTCGAGGAACAAATGCATGGTTAAATATGAAGCTCGCAAATTCAATTGTGGGCACCGCAAATCCAGAAATGGCTGTTGAAATGTCGGGAAACAACAACGATCTCTTCAACAAATGCAAAGGTGTAGAACTGGCGCATACTGCGAGCTTGGGCCAGTTTTCAAATCCGAGAGCATCTTTTGTCCTTGGACTTACGATTTAGCGGTGACCAAATTCATCCGTCACAACTTCACAGAAAAGATAGAATACCTACCACATGAAAAGTAATTTGACAGGGTGTTAATGTTCGCCTGTTCATGTGCACTAGGGGTGTACCAACATTGTACCATGGATCGTTGCAATGATGTCACACTACGGCCAATCGTTATAATGAAACACGATTCTGTCAAATTATTTTATCTATGCAGCTTTTTCCTGAGTGCAGTCCTAATGGCGGATGAATGTTCACACATCACTCTAAAGATTACATAGGCCTCCTGTGTGTAATCTACTCAGAATAAATACAGCTGTTCTTTGAGGGCCACAGGACACAGCTGTTCACCTTAACTAACTGTTTGAACAAGTAGAGCACTGGTCAGAAAGGCAACCCAGTACCCTGAGATAACTGTCGCCGCTGAGCTGATCAGTCGTGCTCTACCAGTGTTGGGTGTATAACATAGTAGTGCAACACTGTTTTCAATCCACCGCAACGTTACTTTTTTTTACCATGAGCAGCACCCCGCATCTGCTGGTGCTGCACATCAGTCACAACTCGTGCCCAGTAAGTTCTCATTCCACTTGGTATGTAACACAGTAAATGTGAAGCAAGAGACTGTGGCCGCGCTGCTCATCGGAGTGTTGCACTTTACCCCACACGCCTCTGGTAAAGTCAGGCGCCAGTGAGGCTGACTTTTTTTTTTTATGAAGAAGAAGACAACG
This sequence comes from Knipowitschia caucasica, assembly GCA_964034765.1. Classification (NCBI taxonomy): domain Eukaryota; kingdom Metazoa; phylum Chordata; class Actinopteri; order Gobiiformes; family Gobiidae; genus Knipowitschia; species Knipowitschia caucasica. The sequence continues at coordinate 29,945,471 of OZ035828.1, read as the reverse complement.
ACCTTTAGCGCAGACGCTGAGGTACTCGAGTATATGAGGCTTGGGGTTAGAAGTCCTAAAGCGGTTTTCCCAAGTGAGAGCAGTGTTCATTTAATACTTTTTTTTAGAGAATAACTAAGGTAACAGGTTACTTTTTAAAAAGTAATGAATACCGAGAAAATGTGGATGAAAGGTTCTATATGTATATTGCTCATCGTACAGAAAGAACCATCTCCACTCAAAAATGGTGGGGGGAGCATCATGCTATGGGGCTGCTTTTCTTCAGGGGGGACAGAGAAAATTGCAAGAATGTCTGGGAAGATGGATCCATGTCATGTCTCCATAGCGTAAAACCCCAAAAGACAATGCCAACTTTCGGTTTTCCATTTCCTTCTTCATAATGTTGTGTTACTTATGTGCGAACTTTCACCAACACATTTATGTTTGCAAACATGACATGGGTTGGGAATGCTGTAAAAACAGCCCATAAAATCACTTGTCACGTGCCTTTCTCCGACAAGGATTATAAAGGCGGGAGCTTTATATTACTTTTGTGGTTTGTGGTTTTGTTTGTGATTTACACAATTAACTTGAAGGAATATAGGAGGATTTTCTACTGGGTGAATCATCAAGACTATTGGTCCTCCCAATTGTCAATCATTCTGGTGATAGGTGCTCATCAAAGGGGTGGTTCTTCCCTAAAATTTGGTAAAATCTTACTATATATACACCTTTAATATAAAAGTGATAGAACCTACAATGGTCTAGATATAAGCAGAGGCACAAAGAGATGGTTTCCTCAGAAATAAATGTTTTATTGTGTGTCATTGCAACAAAAATGAACAAAATTGTTGGGTCCTGCGTCAAGAATTTAACAGGAGTGTGACATTTCTGAATGGTTACACCCCTAATGTGCATCAACAACTGCATCAAAACAGCAGCCCAGGGCAGACCAATACAAGCCAAATCTAATGGAGATGCCCATAAGAAGTTTCAAAAAGCTAAGAATCCTTTATGGAAGTGTTTTTGAAGACTGGCATCATTAGAAAGCCTCTTGTCTGAGTATTATAGGAGTGTAAATACATAAATATTATGATGATCAAATAAATTACATAATTATTAATGGTTAAAATGTTGAGAATAATAGACTAAAACTAGCTGGAGAGAACAGTTTTTCATCATTTGGAAAGACACTCAAAATATTAGGTTATACAGACGGTGAAGACTCGGGGGAGAGGAACAGAGGGCCGACGAAGGGAAAGAGATCATGAGGGGCTACTCATTAATGGTCAACATATTACACACCTGTTTTCACACGGCTGAATTCGCTACAAAATGCTGGCTTGATAAGATCCGGGGGTGCGTTATATGTCCCACGCTCTGTGTAGACTTTGTCCCTATGACATTCTAGGCACAACTATAGCAAGATACTTCTACACCACAACTACTGCAACACTAAGTTACACACAACAATACCCCCTGATGGCAGAAATCGTGCGGAGGGTGAGTCTTTAGAAATGATTACATTCAGCACGCAGAGGGGTGTGGAGGTATAGAACAAAAATTAATCAAAGTTGAACCCTCTAATGCCAAAACCTGAGTGATACAGAAGACTAAGAAAGGAGACTTGAGACCTCACCAGGCTCAGGTGAGGCCTGGCAGTGGAGCTTTCAATGCCAAATGCTTGTTAAATTAAGCTAAATAAACGTTCAAACTGGTTGGAATGGTAATTTAAAAGGGTATATGATGAAATGAGAGCCGCAGTGACTCAGTTAGATGGCGTCTGTGTAGTGTCGAAAGTTATATCTCAACATAGTCAGACAAAAAATTGATTAAAGTCGGACAATTAGGTGGACCAATAGTCTACATCAGCCATTCCCGAACTCAGTAACACCGAGGCCCCCTTAAAAATCTGACGGGTCTGCGTGGCCCCCCAAAATATAATAACCAAGAAGACATACAATAAGAATAGGGCTCTTCTGGTGTATTTTATTTTGGGGGAATAGCCCTCTGCTACAAACCAATTAGCGTACTGAACACAACATGATGTTACAGGTCGTATTCTTCCAGACTCTACAATAATGAAACACAAATACACACTTTCACATATCACACCAACCAACAACAATTCATATTTCCAACAATAACACACATCGAATTCACACACACAAACACATAATTACCTTCTTATTGTTTTATTTTAGTTATGACCTCCCGCCCCGCCCACACCAACCTGCAGTACCTCAGCGGCCCACCCGGGGGCCGCGGACCCCACTTTGGGAGACACTGGTTACCATGATCCATCCGGAAGAAGAAAATCCTCCCACATACCTATAACAGCAAGTGGCAACATTGTGGAACACAAACGGGTTTTAACCAGCAGGGGGGCTGACACTTTACCCCATGAGCAGCTTGAGTGTCCACAATATGCTCACGTAACCTAACGTGTACAATCTCTGTACTATATCAATAGCTAAAACATCAACTTAAGTATAGATGTAATATAAATAGTACCACTATTAAGAAAATGCACTTTCTCTGATGAGTGCAATCCACCATACCTTATGTAGTCAGAACCTTCTCAGAAGCCTCAGCGCAGTAGGTCAAACTTTTGTTGTTGCCTTTAAAAACATAAAACCCAATTGAGTGAATGAAGCTGAATCAGTGTTCTCCCATCTTGTTTTCACACCACCGGCTCAGACTCAAACTGAAAATACAGCCATTTATTAACCAACGCAGTTACCGCAAGTCATTTCTAATCTTCTCTTTCTTTTCACATT